>OW052064.1:18436693-19686693 GCA_932526445.1 Phragmatobia fuliginosa
TATGAATAATAAGAACCATTATAATAAATACGTAATACAACAGCTCTCCGCTTTCCCGCGCGAATGTCAGTTATCGCGGTAAAAAATAAAATACATCCTTTCCCAGGCTCTAGACTATCTGAGTACCAAATTTCATTTGAATCGTTTCAGTAGTGTTTTCGTAAAAGCGAGACAGACAGACAGACAGAGCTACTTTTTGATTAATAATATGACAAGTAAAGATTATGCATTTAACTTTAACCGATGAACTACAGATGAGTTGATTCTGCCGTTAACAGTACATACCAACCGTGACCAATAGTTTCTACATTATATGTTCCACATCAGCACATTTAACAACGTGGTAGCCATTTTATGTACAATAAAATTAAAATAATAGCCACAATACCGCTCGAATATTATTTTCCGCAGGGAAAAATGATCGTTTGTTGTCAATGTAGGTTTGGAAAAGTACACTTAAAGAGAAAAATAGGTCGATGACCTTCTAAAACTATTCTTTCGTACCATATGTACTGTATAGCTACATTCAGTAGTTTAAGTCACATTACTTCATGACTGTTTATTAAGCAATAGAATTTCTGGTAACTTTTAAATAGTTAGCAAAGCGTGACAGTGAACATCAATGTATATTGCAATCTATAGTACCACAGATTACTAAGAAGTTACTACGATAGTACTTTCATATCGTTGGGTCTTGAACTTCTTACTTTTAGAAATATCTGGAATTAATATATTAGATTAGATTAGATTAGAATATACTTTATTGTACACCAATTACATTGTTGTTTTTATACAAATATTACAAGTAGACGTGTACAATGGGCGGCCTTATTGCTAAAAGCAATCTCTGCATTTTGGATGGACAGATCGACAGGAGATATAAGTAAACGAAGGGTAGTTACGGTGTCATGGAGCTACGGGGGCAATTACATATAGATATAATTAAATATATACCGATACATATATATAAACAACATTAATAATATATAATAATATTAACAGTGGAATCTTGTAGTCATTTACAACTATTGTGAGCATAGTGTACCTACAAACTTAGGTAATGATGTTTGACCATATTATTAAATGCCGTTAGTGTTTTCCATTGAAGTAGTTCCTTTGAAGTTAATTCCTTTGAAGTAGGTAAATAATATACCACAAACAAACTTAATGTATAATGAGTGCAAACAAATTAATAGTTATTATTAACACACACGGAAATACTTTTAACACCTACAGCAAATTCGTTGAAACTAACCATTAATTATGTAATTTATATTTACAAATTATGCTTCGTATATTATAATTATATGCAATTTTAGTCAAAACGGTAAATTACGTGCAATGTTAACTTAAAATACTGCAATATACTTTTAACTGTTATGAAGGTGAACACGCGAGGGTTACAAAGGTGTGCTTTAACTGTTTGCTTTGCTTCATGTTTTTTTGAAGATGTTCATTAAAGTTTCCATTTTTGACAACTCTAACAATGGTACGAAACGCTATACAAAGTTTATGATTAAGATTATGCTTTTATAAAGTGACAAGTTTAGATGTGGTTCAAGAATTTTAGTAAAAAGTAATAAAAAATCCGAATTCCATAGTCAGCTTTTAACATATGGGGCTTCTAAACAATAAATAGACGAAAATTCAATTCTGCGTAAAATCTAATATTCTGTGACTATTTAAATTATTTTACTAATCTGCGATATCGAAATATACATTTCAAGATACAAATTACTTAAAAACACGATATAATCACACAAATTGACGAATTATGATCTTACGAAAAAAACGTAAGAAGATTGTTGTATTCATAAAAGTTACAAACAGTAAGTTAACGTAATTAGAAGAATTAATTATACTGAATTTAGCATCTTTATACTTCATTAGTTTTATTGTTATTAATCCATTTATCTAATGACTCTCTAATATTTTAATGTATGTATACAGTCAACAAATTTAAAAAGTATTTTATTCAGTCGAAAACTTTAGACCCTACTTTATTTCTATCAAAATTAATATCACATATGAAACTTTGTTAAAAAGTATTATAATGTGCCAGTGCCTTTACCTCTATAAAAAAAAGTTAAGTGGTTTTAATAAATAGCAAGACTGCGGCACATTAAAAATAAATTGCTACTTCCAAACTGAATAAGAAGTTTATGATATATTGTTCAGGAATTTTAAACTGCAAGACATTTTTTGTAGTACCATTTTGTCAGGCATACTGCTACTACTTCCATGTTTATAAACTTTGATAAACTTTAAAAGTTATTTGTATTTAGAAACGTTAATACCTTGCGTGTATTTCAGTAAATTGTTAATAATATCAAATCCATAAGTACTGAGGTACGTGCTTCATTTAATTGCCAACCTGGTTGAGTATACTTGTTAGTTAAAAAAATACACGTAAATAAAATGAAATCCTCTCCTAAAAGTCACATTATGTCACCAATTTTCCCAAAAGGGTAGGCAGAAATGATCACTTACTACGTCCTGACACACATCTTTTGTTTCGTCCACATTTATTTGTGGTCCTTATTCATCGTTCGCTGCATGCATGCTCACTGGTTCTTGGTGCTTTTCTAATGCTGGTATTTTGAAATGTTCGCTGTGGGCCTCTTTCGAAACTTCCGCACACAATCGCTCTATAATGTCCATTTGTTACTCTTCTTAAAAAATATGAGAGACAAAAAACATCATTTTCATCGAGTTAAATTATTACAGAACTGAAGTACAAAGTGACCGGTTATTTTATTTTACAAGGTACAACTAATATTATTACAATACATTACATTAGACGACAAAACGCGGTACTCTTAGCGCCATCTATTGAACAACGGATCATCTACAACGGGTATGCTTTAGCTGAAACTGAAAATTTTTGTTGCAGTAACCTCTCGTACTACGATAACGGATATGCTCTTAGAGTCTGCTTATCTTCGCTGGATATAATATGATAGCATTATGAGTTCGTTAGAAGTTCTACTATGACTTGGTCTCTTAAATTACTGAGACTTCTTATGTTTAGGTACGGAAGTAATAATAATACCAAAATCAAACGGCTTTTACTTTAAGTAGTTCTTTTCAGACACTCTCTAGTTGCTCAATACTGAAATTGCCTTCATATGGAGAAGAACCGTCAAAAAATCCGTAAGTAACAAAACAATAGAAAAAAATGTGTACATTATTGTTTATGTATGCAACAACAACGTAAACAGTAAAATATGTATCTAATTTTTGAGACCGAAACGAGATAAAAATAATTTATTAAAATAAAACTGTAGATACATCATAAATCATATAGTATGATAATTTTACCGTCACCGTTGACTGATACGTTTGAAAAACATTATCATAACCACAGCCGATTCTGTGCTACAAACATCCAACGTTTTCCCGTGACCTTCACCAAGTCTCCGGATCACCTAATGCCCTACTACAGGCTTAGTATTAGCAACTTAAGAAGCTTTATATAAATTATTTTAAATATTAAACTAAGGTTTAGATTTTTGATTAAACATAATAAGAAATCAAAAGCTAAAAAAATAATAAATTTAAAAGTATAAAAAATAAATTAAATATTATTAATATTATTATAATAATAGGAATAATGAATGAAGAATAATTCATACAAATACCACTAAGAAAACACTAATGTATTTCAAACAAAAACTCAAAAAAGTCTAGATAAAATATAGTAAAATAAGGCCGCCCTTTGTACATTACATATATTATTATGTCATTTAATTTACTCTATTGTAACCCTGTAATAAGGTTTGCAAATACAGAGTTTTCTATTCTATATAATTTATTTTGTAAGTTATCTTTCACATAACTACCCATTAAGTTTATATTGTACAGTTACTAAATATATATTTTAACTAATTTTCATCAAATTCTTGGTGAGTGTTAGAATCATTATAAACTATCCATGTTTAAAAGTACAAAAATTATAGGGGACACTTGAATGCAAGTGTCACATGTGAACAAAATTGTATATATAATATATATAATCTTTACCACCTCTTTAATGAACAAAATAAAGTCTTCATAACGGTACCTTATAGAACCAACTGTTGTCCTTACCTTTTTATTTCTCCTAATAAGATTTTTAAGTCCTTCTGGTTAATTAACCCTCCATAAATATCAAATTAGTATACAATTAATGAAACATTTTCTTCAACATTCTTTTGTTAGCTTTCGAAAGAATGCTTCTTTGTAATTTAATTAAATTTAAGGAGAGTTTATAAATATTTTCTTTACCGTTTTCCTTGTAGGTTTTCGTAATTTATTTTTAAGGTAAGCTGTGTCAATTTATGTATGTGATTTGAAATTTACACATTTGACTGTTGCACAAGTTTTATAAAACTAATGTAGGTAAATTAAATATTACTTTATCTCAATTACTATTCAGATCTTTGAATTAAAAAAAAAATCAACATTATTGAATCAATTTTGAGTATTATAAGTAAGTAATATAAGGTTGCCTGGAAGAAATTGCCTTCGGCAATAAGGCCGCCCTTTGTACATTACATATATTATTATGTCATTTAATTTACTCTATTGTAACCCTGTAATAAGGTTTGCAAATACAGAGTTTTCTATTCTATATAATTTATTTTGTAAGTTATCTTTCACATAACTACCCATTAAGTTTATATTGTACAGTTACTAAATATATATTTGAGTGTTAGAATCATTATAAACTATCCATGTACTTAAGAAGAATATTTATAAAACAAGAAACAATTTTCAGTTGAAAATTTAAGCGTCTCGGCAGTGGTGCTAAGTACATAAAACAATTTAATTAAAGAAGGTGTCTGGGAGATAAAAGTACTTTGCCAGGTAGTATACTTCAGATTTAAGCGAATAAGCTGAGGAATCTTAATTTAATGTTAATTTTCTATTAAAGTTTGTATTGGAATTTACAAAAATGATTTTAAAATACAATTTAAAGTCAATGTTAATTTAACCTGTAAATTTAACATGCAAAATATTATACATTAAAAATAACAGGTGACTATATAACGCAAAAAAAAATATTTATGTTATTTTATTATTTAGCGTTGTTTCAGTGCAATAGTTATTTCTTTTTTTTATTGCTTTCTCTGTCAGCTGTCAGTTATATTTAATTATGGCCACTGGGTCCACACATAAAGAAGCAGTAGATAAACTTCAAGTAGCAGTGAACACCATATAAGATTGGACGAGTAAATGGCGAATAAAATTAAATGAATCTAAATCGGTTCATATCGACTTCACCAATAAATCACCTATCACCCGGTATTTATAAATAGTCATATAATACCCTATGTTAATACTGCCAAATATCTTGGAATGATACTAGACGCAAAGCTTCGCTGGAAAGTGAACAAAATACTACCATTAGTGCAGTGTATTAAAGGAACACAAGAACAGAGTGCCTTCAATTAATTAGAGACAATAAGAATAGTGTTAATGGACACAATCTTATTATAGTTTTGTTTTATTAATTTAAGTCAAAGTAAAATTACTCATTAGTCCGTAGACTAGATCGTAATAGCAATATCTTACTATAAAGGTAATTTCCAGAAAAAAAAAAAGTTATATTTAATCATTACTATCGCTAGTACTGTCTGCGCTTCCACCCGCGTGTATGTCGTTTATTGTGATAAACAGTAGACTATGTCCTACCTTAAAAATCAATGTACCTCCAGGTCACATGAAAGCGAAATCACATGCAGGCAAGAGTTAGGAATTAAATAAAGTTAATTGATTATATCAGTATTAAATCATTATCAGGCAAGCTTTGTTATTAATTGTCAGAAATTAAAATAAAATTAATTTGAAATTATAATTAAATCTAGTAAGTACAGTATTTTAAAATAGTGAAAAGAAAGGTTGGAGAATAATTTCAATGGAATTCAATGAAATTTTAAATAGAAGGAATCAGTGGAATAACATTACTAAAAGCTTCACCACAAATTTGAAAATGTAGTAAATGGGTCATCGAATGATTAATTTTGTGTTAAGCTTTAGCCGTTTATAATATAGCTACACAGAGAGTTTCATTGCAATGTTACAACTATGCTATTAAGGCTACGAATATGGCATTATGCCTAAATGAATAAATTTTGTTGTTTATATTTTCAAATGGTGTTCACGGAGAATTAGCACGTTAAATTAGTCATGTCTTCAGCTAGATTGATGGTCGCTGAAGCCGACTTGTGTTAGAGTAGAAACCGCGTTTAGGTAAACATAGTGTAGGGCGCCCTGTGATACGATGGACTAATAACTAAAGCAAAATGGCTGGTAGAGTAAGACCAAGATGGGGATGGCAGGCGATCTTTAGGGGAGGTACTCGTGTAGCATTTGATGGCAATAGGCTGAAGTAGCAGTTCACGAGAAGCCTTAGTTTTGAAAAAGATTCTTATTTTTTATTTATTTTCTTAAAACGTTATATACTTCTACACACCGGTGGATTTATTATCCAAGGCATTTTGATGTAGTCAGTCATATGGTGGTTTAGAAATTTTGTAAGGTGGGTGGTGCAGGGATTACAATATAACAAGGAAAATATACCTATGCATCCTATACCCTACATACAAAAAACCTATGCATCCATAATATATATACAATGATGTTCTCCTAGTCCAATTGCGGCCATGGCAGCCAGTGTCAACGAAGGCCAACGAACTATGCAGAAGATATTATAGTGCACAAGTATATGGTCAAAAACAGGTCCACTCTCTGTTCTCTCACTTTCAAAATATGTTGGGACGGCTATCCGATCCGACCGTGGATAGACCAGGCGCAGGACGAACGGTTTTACGTCCTTTTCGAGGCACGGGGGGGGGGGGGTAGAAAATCAAATTCTAAGCTCTTAGCTCTATTATCAGAAAAAATCATCTTTTCAGTCTGACGCGTGATTTGAAATCGAGACCTTTTTACTCTGCAGTCGCATACGTAATTCGCTAGAACAACGAGACATTTGCACATATAAAATACAGTAATTTAGAAAAATTAATATAAAATACATTTTTCCATACATATAAATATACAATACAAATATACTTTCAATTTATTCCCACATTATAAAAACCGAAATATCTCATACAATTCACCACCATACAAAAAAATCATTTTATATCTGACTAGTAGGTATATGGTTTAGAAATAAGCGCGTTGTGCAAACAAACTTTTCAGCGTAGAATAAACATTAGTTCTCCTCTATTACATATAATAAACTGACTTTATTAACATCTCAGAAATGGCACCGTTAAGCTATTCGTGTATTTCTTTCCTTTTGCTTAAAGTGACTTTTTATTACTAGAGCTTTACCGTTATCTGCACAAATTTATATCCCACTCTCGTTGCTAGAAATAAATGTTCTGGCTTTTTGGTTCTAGTTCAAATACCAATCTAAAAATACTTCGCCAAATAGATAAAACTAAGCTAGAGGTAAGCAGAGAGTACAAAAAGTTTTACCTAAAATGATAAGAGTAAAAGATATGTAAATTCTTAACGCGCTATCGTTTTATGCAAAATACTTAAAGGATTGATAAGAGTTGCAAAGAGATAACTGTTTCACCACAAAAACTACTTATTAATTTGTTTTATTTAAAAAAAACTGCAAAAATAGTTAGTCAAATTAATTATATGTGTATGTTAGAAATGCATATTTCCTATAGCTTATGAGTTCATATATTCATTCTGAAACGGTGACTTTAAAATAGTCGGTTTACAGTTAGATAACGAATAAAAAAATCACAAATGGTAAATGTGTGGCAAAAATCAAGTTTAATATTATCACGTTATTAACAGGACATTACTTTTTTTTTGTTTCTGTCATTATTAGTAACTTAAAAGCCATGAAGCGATGGAATTTTTTGACGCTTGCATGTAAATATTCTTTAAGTTTATCGCTGTAAAAAACATATATTTTAAAACTATTTGACTTTTTGTGTTTAAATAGAGTAAAAGATGTTTAGGATATCATTTTATGTAAAATATATTTTTGAAATAATAAATAAAAATAAAATAATTAAATAAAAGTTTTATGTATTATCTTGAAATTATTTCGAAAATAAATAAGTGTTATCACATATCTACCTTCAAGATAGAGTACTTTTCACAAAAAAATATGTAATTAATGATAATGATGCATTACAATATTTTTATTGTAATACATTCTCGACGGTGAAAGATTCTGTGATGAATCAGGTTTAACCAAAAATATTTTTTCACAAGGAGTGTTATTAAAAGATTTTTCTATGCTTACGAAACATTTTACAGTAACTCGATCTAAAAACTATTTATTAATGGCAATATATGGGTTCTAAAACGATTACTTTTTTCAAAGACTAAATATTGGCTCTGCACGGTCACTTGCAAGCGGTTGCACCGTGACAAATTACTGCGCAGTACCCAGACGACAATCTAGTGCATGTAACTTATGGCTTTTATAGATTCGAGCGAAAACAAGGATAAAACTAAGTGCAACTATTTTGCTCAAAACGAATCAAGCATAAATTTGCACAACTATTGTTGGTTATTAATGAATATCCTATAATTTGTGACCTGTTGTGCGAATCAAGCATAAATTTGCACAACTATTGTTGGTTATTAATGAATATCCTATAATTTGTGAGCTGTTAGCGTATGCTACTGTTGATAAGAGGTTTAGGGTTCAACTCTCAGGTCGGGTTGGTATTTTCTTTTTCTTACGTGTGTTGGAATTACGTTAAGCTATAGACGCCGGTTGTAATGAATACCTATGGCAATCGTTATAGGGAAGTCAGTGTCTGTCCTTAAATTTACTGAATAACAACTCAAACTTTCAATTCAGTTCGATCTCAGGGTTGCGGAAATCCGATGTCGATTAAATATTGTAATATTTATTAAGTACTAAAAATTAACCTGACCAATACCGTACAATGTCTTCGTTTTAAAACATGACTTCCTTTATTTTTTTTAGGATTATCACTACACTATATTAACTCAATGCTTTTGGAGTAATTTCTTAACTTAGTATTAAAACTTTGCTTTGCACTACAAAATTTAACTCAAAAAGATCTTATCAATGAATTTTTATATTTGTTCTAGCATACCTACTTAGTACTTGTATTTCCGTAAATTCAATGTACGTTATGTAATAAATATAAATCTAACATATATTTTATTTATTATTTATAACATTATTAGTAATAAACAAACCACAGATAAAAATAAGGATACGGCAAGACAAGACAATAAAAATGATAACGTAAAAAATAATGTATTAGAAAATAAATCATTCCTTGTGAAATAGCTATCGCAACGCATTTATTTATAAGGAAAAAACGTCCCTTATTTATAATAAAATGGCCATTAAACCTCTTGATATAGAACTCACGTCGTATAGGTTGAAATAAGATTAAAGGTCACAATTTCAATAAAAACAGAACGAGATACAGTGTGTAAAATGAAAGATTTATCTCATCGGCCCAAAGCGGGTCTACAACATAAATATATTCATACTCTCCATTGAAAGTGGAGTCCCCAAACCGGCTTTGAGTGTTTTTAAAAGAAACCTCTTTGATATTCCCAATGTAAGGCATGTCAAATGTCTCAAAGTGAAGGTACCGAGTTGATATTTATACAAATGGATGTTAAAAAGTCAAAGTTGGTAGATAAGGTGAAAGTAAGTTACCAACTTTTCCTTGAATAGTCACTTCTTTTTAATTATTATGTTTATATACTGACTTTTAGAAAAAGACACAACTAACTATTACAGTTAATACAAATTAATATATAAAGTTTTGATAAAAAAAGTTGCTGTTTAATTAAATAGAAATTAGTTGAAACTTTTAGTAAAATGTTTTTAAGCAGTAAACTTGTTTTGTAAGAAGCAGTAGTATTAGTGGTGTGGTTATCTATTTTCGCATCATCATCATATTGCAGTTCAGTGATGGACTTAGTCATTGCATGCCACTTAGATCGATTTTGGGCTTCTCGCCCACATAATCCATATCAGATATATTGAAGCGTAAGCATTAATAAATATAATGGTAAAATATAATGTCAAATATGGTTTCATTGTGATAAACCTTAATACTCGTATTTTAAATCGATTCCACTTCATGTTCAATACCTACACATAGCATTAGAGTTAACCAACATACAATTATTTGGAATTATGTGAATATTCATTAATTTACTAAATAATTATTTTAGTGTTAAGCTTACGAACAACTGTCATTGGTTTTATTGTTGCAAAAAAATCCGTTTTGTTATTAATTTTCTTATTAAATATAATCTCTATAAAAATAACTATCGATAAAATAAGTCAACATCTTTTGTTGCCGGTTCGAATATTGCCTAAAATAACATAAAAAGGTTATAAGAATAGGAATAAAAATACCTCATATATTTGAACTGATAAAAAATATAGTAAAATATATGTGTACCGAAGAACGTTCACGTTTTATTATTAAAACATATCATACTGCGGTCTTTATTAAATTCTTTGGTTGAATACCTGCGTATAATTTGTATGAGACTCGTGAAATCGTTTTATTTATTACTTCTCATAAGTATTCAAAATTTTAACATAAATAATATGTACATATTATCAGGTAAAAGTACAGATAAGTAATAAGGGTGGCTGGCAGGAGCTGGATGCAAAAAGTCCAAAATCGATCAGAGTGGTGTGCAATGGGAGATTCCTATGTCCAGCAGTGGACTGCGATAGGCTGATGATGATGATGATGAAGTAATTAAATAATAGGGTATCTTTAATCACTTACCAGGGGCGTGTATCAATTTTTAAGAAAATCTGATTGTAGTTTGATAAATAATTAGGATAGAAGTAAATTTTGACGTTTGATATTAATCAAAATCCATTTTAATTGTAATTTGCCATTCAATTTTTTACTTTAGGATTTAAGCTTTACTATATTTTTCTTTTTCCATTGTATTAGTAGCATTATAAGTCAATGATTATCTGTCTTTTAAATACTTATATATAACGTTTATGTAAGCAATCGTAATATTTAACAGTTAATTCAATAATTTATTTGTACAAACTAAGTTTTATATGGATATTCATACGATTTTTTATGTTATTATTGTTAAATCAAGGTGGTGCAACATTATTATTAAAATTGTTTATATTTCATTTGGAATTATTGAATAATGCAAGAAGCTACTCAAAACAGAATATAGAATAAATTGATATAGAATAAATATATATAATAAATATAGAATAAATTGAGATAGAATAAATTGACTAGAATTAGGACTAAATTATGCGAAACAAGGAAAATGAAGTGGAAATTACGTTGAGTATTTTCTTCAAATATCACAATTTTAGGATGATAATGCATAAGATTATTGAGATACGAATAGCCAAGGTAAGAATACAATTTCGAATGTGAAACCTTCTACTAACATAATTTCTAATACACATTCATTTAAAAAAAAAAAACAAAAATCGATGTATTAATTTCTACAAATATTTTTTGACTCTTTTGAAATCTTTTGACACAGCCATTATTACGCAGCGGTAGTTGTAGGTTTTTGCTTTTATCGTTTAAAACAAAATTTAAGATACTTGTATTAATTACGATTCTGTTTAAATGAGTACGACGGAATAATCACTAATAGTAAAAACTAAATCAACAACATAAGCAACAATAAGTCTTATTATTAATGAGGTACGGAATTGGAATCAAAAGTCAATTTTCAAAAAGAAGCCGTTTTTTAAGCCATTATAATGGTTGATAAAACAAAGATAAATAACCTAATCCGTCTAAGTTAACTTATCATATAAGCCAGAGAATATACAGACTGCTTCAAACAATCATTTTCCAAGACCCTAACTATTAGTCACCTCTAAAACATTAAGGCAATGGCTTATATCTATCTCCGAAAGTTCCTTAATCGTGTACGTCGGCCAGTATTACGCTGTCATGGTTGAGTATCTCGTGACAAACGGATCTGTGACATGGGCCACGTAGATAATGTCTGGTGAACGAATGGGCCGCGTCCTGAATACAGTTTCGCGATAAACTTAACGGACTTATACACGATATGGGCAAATCTTCAATGTGTTTTGGTATTAGTCAATTAGAGAAACTAATTTTGAATATTTTTAATTCTACTTTATATATTTCATACTATTAACACAAGTCCAACATGATTTCTTAGCTAGAATCTAGAGGATGGATGCGAATTGTCCAAGACCAGGATAGACAAATAAATACAAATATATCATATGTAGATTTTAAACGAAGATTTCTGGCTGCAATAAACAAGGTACTACTCAAATGTTGTTAGATTTTTGATCATTATATCAGGCGAATACGTGAATAACGCGAATAATGAAATTTGGTACACAAATAGTCTAGAGTCTGAGGAAGGACACATACCGCGATAACCGACATAGCGAAAGCTAGTATTTATATAAAAGTATACATCCATATAGTAAATGTCCCAAAGATGCAGCAGGATCTCAACAGCCCACCATGGCGTACATTACCATACTGCATTAAGTGCACTCACAATGAGTGTAGTTTCCATCGTTTTTAGACGCTACTAAAAAAAACTTAAAAATTTCATCAAAATATCTTACGATAAATATTGAAGCTATTTCAAAAGTAGATTGCAATTTATAATTTGTAAAAACACGTGTAAAAAATATTTATACATTTTAAACTTTTGAGATAATAAGTTAAAGGGTTCTCAAAAATACCGATATAAAATAGAGAGAGATTTAAGTCAAATCCTTTTCACTTGACGCAAAACGAATTATTTATCGGTATCCTCGTCGTTGATATTTTTATATCTTCTTTAAAGAACATTTATTTTAAAGTAGTCAAGTAATACAGTTAGCGATAAAAAATGAGGACTTATATTTAATACCACGAATGCGATAAGCTTTCAAAATAAAAGAATTCTATAAATATGGAATAATATCTGATGTCTTGCTCAC
Organism: Phragmatobia fuliginosa; assembly: GCA_932526445.1. NCBI lineage: Eukaryota > Metazoa > Arthropoda > Insecta > Lepidoptera > Erebidae > Phragmatobia > Phragmatobia fuliginosa. Next base: position 18,449,649 of record OW052064.1, read on the forward strand.
TCTGTAGAGTCATCCATCTTCATAGACCTAATAAATATAGGACTTCATTTTACCGATGTATCACTCATATTTATTCTTACGAAGTCTCTCACACGACCCTGTAGTGTTCTATTGATTTTCTAATTAGGTTTATTCTTTAAAAGCCTTTAAAAATAATTAGAAATTTTGAATTTTAATATTTCTTGTACAAATTACCAAATAAAAGGTAATGAGTTGTGCTAAAAAACTTAATATTTTTTTTTAGTATGTGTTCATAAAAGTGTTCAGCTTTTAAGGCTTAAGCCTTCTCATCATCAGCTATTGCTTTTTGTACCGTTTTTGTACAGGATTTCGATGGCCATCTAAGAAAAACCCTAAATTTAGACATAAATGTTATCATAAGATAACAGTCGTGAAGCTTAGTTGAACGCCTTCGGTTTGAAAACATCCAATGTCAAGATTACTGAAAAGACTGAAGAAATAATTCCTTACATATTATTATTATGGTCAGCCACCTGTCTACTGCTGACCTTCCATAAGCATATAATCATAATCAAGGAGGAGGAGGAAGAGATATTATGTAGTAGCACCTTAAACCATAGTTCAAGATTGAACAATAAACTATGCACAAGATTGTTAGAGTAATGAACATTGACTAATTCATATGTTGCCTATTTGCCTAACAATACTAATTTAGCTGAAACAGAACTACTACAAGTACTATGTTGTACTTATAAATGCTCTTTTATGTTTGTTTAATAAGTTGTGTTAATTGTTGGCTGGAACCGTTGTTATAAATACTCAATATTTTTATGTTTCTGCAGTTCTATATTTCAAAAATATTTTAAGGAAGAAAGAAAGAAAATGAAATAAAAATCTGATAGTTGAAAAAAGATTTTAGGTAGATTTACTTTTCAACCAATTTCGGTTAATTTGTTTCAGATTTGACCCTGGTCATATTAATGTTAATATTTATGTCACACATTACGTTTTAAGCACCAGAAAAACTTAGTGAATCTTATAGTTTAAATTGAATTGAAAGTAACACTCTTTAGTGAACAAAAAACTTTATACTAAATACTACTAAAACTATTCAAATTATTTTTTTTCTTACGAGTCCTAACTTTATTTGGGGTCGGCTACTAGTTCAACCAGTTTTACCTGAATTTCAGTTTTTTAACCCTAAAACTATTCAAATATATGAGACAATAATTGTCCGACAGAATATTTGACTCTGCTTTCTATAAACAACGAGGGCAGCAAGAGATTTCATTTATTAAAAGTTGAGCAAATTGATTGCAAATCCAATTCTTCATAAAAAAATGCAAAACACAGATTTTCGTAACACATTTTATCAATGGTATTAGATGTTAGAACTCATAAGTATTCTATTCATACGCTTCACAAATCACGTTCGTATCGTAGACCAGAGTATCTATCTAAGTTTGCACTTGGCACGACGTGTAAAAGGAAAACTAAAAGCTCTTTATAGAGACGATGTGCCATACGGAACCGGTTTGCAGTTGCTTTCTAACGAAGCAAGAATTGGTCGTTGTCTTCTCTTGGTTTTTTCACGTAGCATTATATACCTTTACTTTAGTTCAAATAGTTTATTTATAAAATTCTTGATATTATTTGTAAAGTACAAGTATTCATTTAAATTTGATTAACGCCCTAAAATAATGAGGGCCGAGCCCAGCAGTGGGACATTATGGGTTGTTGATGAATGATGAACATTTCTTGATTAAGTTTCTGATTAAATTCAGTTATCTGACATATAAAACTATGTGACAGACAAAAGTTATGTTTATCTATTTTTTTATATTTTTGAGACTTGTGAAACTAAGAGACTCATACTACCTCGTTGGTCTAATGGTTAGCGCATGCGGCTGCTGATCATGAGGTCTCGGGTTCGATTCCCAGGTCAGACCAAATATTTGTGTTCCACAATTATTTGTTTCGGAGTCTGGGTGTTTTCTATGTATAATATGTATGTATTATAAAAAAAATGTATGTTTATGTATTCATATCAATTGTTTAGTATCCATATGATGTTGTGTGTAAGATGTCCGAAATATTTATTATTCATTTAATTACAAAATATTCTTTCGGTCTCTCTCAGTATATGAAGAAAGACTCTTTCCCTCAAAATGTCAAAGTTTCGTTTCAAAAATATATATAGATTTATACAAATAAATAAATTTGAAGAATCTGTATATATTCTCAAAGTGCTCAATAAATCAGCTAGTGTTGAATAAAGAATCATGACACTTTCATAAAAAGTAGGACCACCTACATCCTGAGTAGGTATTATTGCATTATCCAAACATCCATTATCATAAATATCTTCATTATCATCATCAACAGCCTTTAACAGTCCACTGCTGGACATAGGCCTCTCCTTTGAAATATCTTCATTCATTTGAAATAAAAACGTAAATTATTAATCAATTTTGGTAGCATAAAGAAGGACGATATCATTATTTTTTCTTTTGAAAAATAAATAATATATGTAAGCAACATAAGGTTTCAAACAGTAAATACTATTTAATGCTAGTTTAATACTGCACTGAAAGTTATAATTCACATAAGCATTGACAAGTACTCGACAAAAGAAAGTGCTGAATATAATATTTCTGGTATTACTTACCTTCACCAACCCGTCTGGCCAGCGTGGTATAGTAGGCCAAAACCTCCTTTCAAAGGGGAGGCCTATGTCCAGCAGTGGACTGTTAAAGGCTGTTGATGACTTACCTATCTGTTATTTTGAGTAAACTCAACAGGGCTTGACAAATGTCGTAGATTGTAAACAGAAAAGACAAATTAATTTATAGACGACCTCTTTAATTTTAGATAAAATATGATAACAAAATTGCAAAACAAACACTTTTAAGGATTAAGATGAAATTTACGATCAAGCAGATAGGACAGCTTTGATCCTCGTAAATGAAATTTGGGTAATGTTCTAGCGAGACTATGCTCATAACTTGAAATCGCTGTCAGAAGTAATTTCTGGTATTTTTTTTTATAAATATATATTTCGGAAATCTTACACACAATATCGTCTAGTCCAAAACTAAGCAGAGCTTGTATTATGGTTACTAGACAACTGATATTAATACATAAACATACTTTTTTTTGCAAATAGATACTTAATACACATAGAAAACACCTAAACTCCGAAACAAATGTTTGCGGATCACACAAACATTTGGTCCAACCCGGGAATCGAACCCGAGACCTCTTGATCAGCAGTCGCATACGCCAACCACAAGACCAACGAGGCAGTCTATTTAAAGAATTTATAATTTTAGATTACCAAGTAGTATTTTATCAACAAGAATGTTGAACCAGTTAATTTTAAATAACTAAGTTTATCAGAAGACTTTTCAATATTCGTTGGATTTATTTGACTGTCCCGACGTCGCAATTGTAGCGTATGCGACTTCTGTGCTTGAAGTCCTGGGTTTGATTTCCGGATCGGATCAAATGTTTGTATGATCTGAAAATATTTGTTTCGAAATTTGGGTATTTTGTATGTATATTTTGTATTTATTTCAAAACAATAAAATGAAAATGCATATATTGATATCAGAAGTCGTAGTACCTATAGTACAAATTATGCCTTATTTGTTCAAATAATATTTATTATTATATTTTTCCAAAAAGAAGAGACTACTATGCCTCTGAAATTTTGGAGTAAGACGTCATATTATGTTAAACATTAGCTTTGAATAAAAAATATGTTAAGTATTGTTGGAGGTACACAATATGACATAATCTTCTTCAGCAACAGCTAACCCGCGGCCTAAAGACGGTAGCAAATAAATTTTTAAAGGTAAAAAACAGTAGCTGGTTCAAACACTCTTGTTATATTAATTTGGCACTTGTTTATACTGATACCGGTAAGCCTCTACTCCTAAATCGTTTTCTTTGTGTTTGAATCTACGGCTAAAGTATAATGTCGTTGAGTGATTGATTTAGTACTGGGTCCTTTTATCTACTTTAAAGAGGTTTTAGGTTTGAGAAAATTCGAACGGTTGAGTTGTAAGTGTAAACATCTTTGCTTATGTTTAATCATCTAGCGGACGATAGAATTTATATACCTTTTTATTATAAATATAGACTCTCTTATAAATATTTTTACTATATATATAAACTCCATTTAAAAGGCTAAAGTATATATGAAATGTAATCAAATTGATGAATTTTACTGATCGTGAATCATTTCTACACTCATCAACTGCGTAGTAGGCTGTTGTATGCGTGTGTTAGATTCATGTAAATGTACTTACAACTAAATACTTTGTATAAATATTGATATATCTTTGTCAATAGTTTACTTTAAATATTTTCTGAACATATTGTTTGATGACGGTAGTTGATAAAATACATACTCGTATGTTTTGCTCACTTTTCGTTGCCTACTAACACAGTTTAGTAATGGGAATGTGACCATTATTACTTTTAACTACATATTTTATATAAATATTGACATATGTTTGTATTAATAGTTTACTTAAAACTAATTCGTTCTAAATATTCTAATATTTTAATAGATAAAACCTAAATTTCTATGTATGTTTAATCTCATCTTTTCTCTAATCTTACACGTGCGTGTGTGTGTTTTCTAAGCAGATTGCTAGCACGGTTGCCAGTCTGAGCCGACATCAGCCAACTATGCAGGAAATATTATAGTGCACAAATGCGTGCGAAAACACAGATGCACTCTCTAGATGCAAACACGAGTCGTCTGTCCGGCACGACCGGGAAGAAATCAGGAACAAGACCTTAACCAGGACCCAGAAAAGACTTTACGTGCTCTCCGAGATATGGGGGTAAAGACCCGAACTTCCATATAAAGTAAAACTCAATAATGCCTACCTTTATGGCATCGTGATAGCGTATGCTGCTGTGCTTGAGGTCTCAGATTCGATTTCCGGGTCAGCCCAAATATTTATGTGATCCGAAATATTTGTTTCTATGTACGAGCATGTATATAAACAAACAGTATGTTTATGTATTTAAATCAGTTGTCTAGTGTCCACAATATAAGCTCTGCTTGGTTTGGGCCTAGATGGCGCTATGTGTAAAATGTCTAAAATATTTATCATCATCATCAACAGCCTTCAGCAGTCCACTGCTGGACATAGGCCTCTCCATTGAAAGGAGGTGTTGGCCTACTATACCACGCTGGCCAGACGGGTTGGTAAAGGGTTTGTTTCAAGTTTCCCTTCTCTTGGCAGTGATGTTAGCTGCTTATTTTATTCCTCTTACGACACCCATGGAATGAATAGGGGTGGTGACACTTTGTATTCTTAATCCGTCACCACACGGACCTTATATTTATGTAGTTATTTTATTTCCCTTTTTACCCTCATCCGGGATTAGAACACGAAACCTTTTGATCAGCTTTCAATTTAATATTATGTTAAACAAACAATTCCAAAATCTATCTACTTCATTGAAGATTAAAATAAGTCGAGGCAATAGGTAAATTCATTAATTACTTAGAATCCATAGTATTTTGATCAGCATAAACTATAAGACCTACAAGGCAATTGGTAACGTCAATGAACTACTGATAATACAAATACGAAAGTTTAGCGTTACTGACTTTAAAGGATCAGTTCCAAATTTTCATGTTTCACGTTAAATCAAGTAGATCACCGTTATATTTAAACAATAATTTTCTGGTAGTAAAAAATACTCAATCGTCACACTAATGAACTAAAAACTATGTTCGGATACATTATTCATTCCCATCTCTGGGGTCAAGTATTCGGCAAACAATCGACCGATTTTTTGTCTCACAAGTCCCGGGGTGAGACAAAAACAGCTGTCATCACAATTGTTCTCTGTAAGTGAAATTAGATACCTTACTGGAAGTGCCGATATATTAAATGTCTAATCTATGTATGTACTAATGTTTTGGATAATACAATCAATACAATTCTGGAATGATTAGTATTAATAGAAAAAGTGATTAAAATGCCTATCATCAAATTGTTTAATATTAATCTAATGATAATGTTGAAAAGAGGTATAGTTCGTGATTTCGTGAGGTTGTACAGTGTTTATGTTTAATTTTTTTTTGATATTATTAATTCACATTATTTGTGAGTGGAATAGGCTATAATTTTACTCGAAAATGAAAACGTTTTCGTGTTGTCGGATTTGCTTGAAAATGCTTAACGCCCAACGAAGTAGGTATCGGTCAGCTATAACAAATAAATACTTTATATTTATTTGTTATAGCTGGGCGACCGAGCTATGCTCGGTTACCAATAGTTATTGTTTTAAAACGTCATATATTTTCTCTAGTAGCTGTAGTGTTGCTGTGTTGAAGTATCAACCACCAACCAATACGGATAGGGAATGTTACTATCGAACTCTACCCATTTAAAAAGGAAAAATCCATGGAGGAAATAACTTGTGGCATCATGGTATTGTAAATATGCGTGGGGTTATTTAAATGAAATAAGTGTGGTTAAGCCATTGGTAGGCACAGACCTATGTAATTCAAATGCAGAAATAAAGAAGTATTATTTTTTTGAAATCTGTTTGTTTTTGAATAAGACACTACCTTCTTTTTCATTTTTTTTAAACCTACTCGTACTCACTTATCAGAAATATCGCGGGGCCATTACAAACGAACATGAAACGGTTACGAAGAACGCCCAAGACTCCTAACAACAACTTTTCATTTACACAAAGTAATGTACCATGTTGGATAGGAGCAGACAACATTCTTCAACAATAAAACCACTGTTCAAGTCGTGTAGTCAATCACTATAAATGCATAGCATTAGCTATTAGGGAATGTACACTGATACGCCGAATATCACTTACCAAGACAATATCCTTGTGCGGCCCTACAATTACGGATGTGTCACGTCACGGCTAGCTTGTGCCACTAATAGGCTAACACATCGATGTGATATAGGCGTGAAATTGTGTCATGTACAGGGTGCTTTATAACATAGTTTTTGAAATTGTGTTCAATGAGGGGGCAGATCCCATAATGGCAAGTGAATATCGTCACCCATGAGTACCGCCATCCAAATTCAGATTTGACTTGACAGACGAATAATTTAAAGTACTTGTTTCAAATAACCTATGGGAATTCACTAACTTATTAAACTAATTATTAGGTGTTATGAATATGTCTAATATTTTGTGAATGATATATTTTTTCCACATATAACATTGGCCTTGTGCTATCAGAAGGGATACATTTATTTATACAAAAATAGATTGTAAACGATAGTCCTGTTAAGTACTTGACGATAAGATCATGTGCTGTACATTATGTGCATATTATATGAAACCGCCTAATGTCATAACGAAGTTTCAAAAAGATTGTCAACACAGGACGAAATTTACTAGCCTCAATATTGCTTGATGTGTCAAGTTTAAATAAAATTTGATAAAAATGGAATATATTTCACAATGCGGTTAAATTATAAGAATATTTGAAATGAAAGTTCATTCGTAGAAATCTCCGCCACAAGGACCAGCTTGTCTGCATAAAATACATATTTCGCCTCCGGCAAGGAAACAGATAGAAATATGAAATATACATACAATAAAATGTTTAAAATATTATTTGAGAAATATATTTTAGCTGGTAAAGCTGGAAAAGTTACAATTATTGCTAGACACAAAAATAATACAAGTAGTTCATGAATGATGATGAAAAATAAAACACTGATTAAAATTTCGCCAAGTTTGTCTTAGGATTCTCAAGGAGGATATGACCTGTGTTTGTGACTTTTATTTGCTGACTAAAAATATAAAAAGCAGGACTAAAGTAATAAATAACTTTTACTACAAAAAATTGGTTATTTTTTATTATTGTTGTTAATTACTCCGTCATGTTTACAAAAGTATGACGGAGTAATTATTATTTTAAAGTGGTAATGATTTCCATTCCAGTTCCATGACCGGTCGCACGCGCCTAAGCTAGGTGTCGCGTCAGTGTCATAACTACAGACACATAACAGTGTTGCTAGCTAAAATAATATAGTCAATACACCGTAAAGTACATCTTAATTCAGTGTAAATAAGTTACATCACTAACTGATCATTTACATTTGCTAGCTGCAATTCTCACAGTAATTTCATATTCGTAGTGTAAATGTATGTAGAACAATCCATATTAAATATATTATGTGTAAATATTATTGTATTACAAAAATGCAAAGGACATTTATTTTAAATGTACTCAATGTGTACAGCTAAATACATTTAATGCGAATAATAAACAATGTAGTGTAGGCAATGCTTAAAGTGTCTTAAAAATACTAAATGTCATTTATATGTCGGCGCATCGGTTATTTTAGCTAAAGGTAAGACACTGACGCAACACTGGGCACTGGCGCGTGCGACCGGTGACCGCAGGGATGGGAATCATTGACATTTTAAAATAATAAAAACGCGATTGAATGATTGATTTTAGTCGATTACTTTCATGTCATAAGTCATAGACAAGGATCACGGGTGACAATGGTTTTATCCCTTCCCTAGATGATTATTGTTCGTTCATTCGATTCGTGAGTTCCTTTAAAATGGAACGTGGTCGTACGGCGAGCATAATTATTGTGGATCGTCTCGTGTGAGCACCACGTGTTCGGTGGAGTGTCTTATTTACATGGGCTGCTAGTCAATGTCCTAACTGTATTTCGTGATCGAGAGTTACAATAAAGTAATTGTACGAGAATATTCTCCTTGCCCGAAAACTCACGCCTACCCTCAATTATAAATATGAGGCCTACTGACGTTCCTAGTGGAAGTTGAGCTTTTATATATAATTCTTTGTGCTTGTTTGACAATTTTAAAACTACGGCAGTTACTAAATGAATTCAAAAGTCAGTTACTTTTGAGCAACAGACATGGATTTAATTTTTTGATAAAATGTCAAATTTTTAACAACACAAATTACTTTCTGAACCTTAATGATGTTTTTCGACTGTAATATATATCAGGGCACTAATGTGTGGAAATACCACTATTAAAAATTTCCTACATTAAATGAACAAATACATTACAGGAACTTGGTTGGTTTTGGAATGGCTATATTTTTTTAAATGATAACAATATTAAAATAGGTATTTAAATAAAAAATAGTGATCTAATAAAAATACTTATTTTATTTATGTCTAAAATGCCCGATAAATTAAATATACATTTTAATCGCACCAAAGAATCAGTTAAACATACATCGCACAATGATAATATTTTGTAAAGGATATGACACAAAAGACGAAAAATATTACTTAACCTTCTTCGTCCTTTATAATTTTAGAAATCATGAATAAAGAAGCAACCTTTATATATTCTGCGTCGCCTTTGCAAGTCGAAGACACGAGTTCGTTAGCGATACCCTACAAGGTGACTTGTATACTATTGTGAAATACACACAAAGATGTTCAAAGTAGATTATTTTAGATATTAAGATGTTTGTATAACCATTAATTTTAAACCAATTAACTATATTTACATATGTAACATAAAGTCCAAATCCACTGGGAACGTTAGTAGGCTTCATATTTTTAATTGAGCGTAGACGTGAGTTTATTGGCGAGGAGAATAATGGCAATGCTTCTCGTACAATTACTTCATTGTATATTATATATAATAACTTAAACGAATAAACGAACAATAATTATCTAGGGATTGGATAAAAACATTGTCACCTGTGATCCTTGTCCATGACATAATGACATGAAAGTAATATACTCTAATCAATCATTCAATGGCGTAATTATTATTTTAAAGTGGCTGTTAAGCATCCTTTAAGCGGAGCCTGAAAGGCCACGATGCTGCATCGTCCATATTCGCAATAAAAATGGTGACACTTGAATTACACTCATAGCAGACACACGCAGAGTCGAGTCATTTTTGCAGCTTTTGTATATCAAAATAAGTTGCGACATATTAGTGATACTACGATGGAAAGGTATTTATACTCGTCTAGGTATATATAGTGGAATTGACGAGTGTCGGATGGAAGGCTGTTGTAGAGAAACAATGTCCATCAGAGGACGCCTTTTGGCTGAGACGCATCCGTATTGTGAGAGTAAGCAATGAAGTATGGTGACCCATAACATGGCGGCGTGGTCGGATTTTTCTGCATCATTCTTACGGCCTCTGGAAACCGGGAAAATGATGCAGAATGATTGGGCCTCCGGCCTCACAGTCACCAACGAAATACGACAGCAAGAGTGCTGTCATTAAAAGGATGGTTTTCTGTGTGAGGGTAGTTCTGCCACGGTCGAGCGAGCCCTTTCGTGCTGAAATCAGAGTGACTATACTACCTTCATTTTGAGTATAGACAGTACTTGACTCTTACAAAATAAATTATATTATTTCTAGGAGAGGTGAACTAGTGTAAACTACGAGTATGCAAACTATTTGTAGCAGTTTATTTTAATAATCAGATTGTTTCGTATTGAGGGCTAACAGTTCAATTTTTTTTCAAATTTTTGTCCTAGAGTTTGCAAATTACTTTTACTTACTTTACACAGCAGCAGAATTTTACTCACTCACTCACCTGTAATAATTCATAATCGTGTTAAGCGTCGGCAACAAAATGTTCGGTTGAGATCTGAGTGTTACTCAAGAAATATTTACTAAGTTTATAATAATTAATACTTATCTTTGAAATTTCATTCAAAGTATGTTAAATGTTTGTACATTATACAGTAGATTTTACACATATTAGAATATTTAGTTCATGTTCATATGTTTGTATTTGTATAAGAAAATACAATGTAACATATAAAATTTTATTTACATTTTATTTGCCACCAAGAAGCTGTAGAGTAGGTAATTTCAAATACTTCCTTGGCAGTAAATTAATGATCAAATAAAAGTAGACACCAAAATAAATAAATATATATTTCGGACATCTTACACACAACGCCATCTAGTCCCAAACTAAGCAGAGTTTGTATTATGGGTATTAGACAACTGATATAAATACATAAACATACTTTTTTTTTTGTAAATACATACATATTATACATAGATAATTACGCAAATATACATGCTGTGTGAGAAAATCTACACTTTTTTATTGGGTTTAAAGTACTTGCTTTGTTTTCTTTTAAGAGACAATGTGTAATTGATATCCGCCAAAACGCTCCGCTCTCATCAGTACTGACCTCAAAAACTTGCAGTACATGAGGTATTGATCAGCATTTCAGAGGTTTCCCTCTGAATGCGGTTCGTTAGGTGTGTTAGTGTTTAGTGTGAGAGGCGTGCGTGCCTCTTGTTTCTTCCATACCGCACACCCTTTGCTACTGAGGTAATATTGAATCAAATAATATTTGATTAGGTACCCAGGTGTTATTCCTAGCTAGTCTTTTGTTTAGCTTAAGGATTTCTAGTGTTGTATCGTGTAGTTAAGTTCGCTCTTATTGATTTAGTGGGGTACGGGTTCTGACTTTTTGTGTATCTAAAGATAATTGTTTTTATTATCAGCAGTGAGAACCAATTAGCTGAATATAAATGTACATGTTTTATTAAGTATCGGTGCTAAATAAGACCTTGTTTTGTTGACATTAATGAAGTATTTTTTTTATTAAATTTTCGTAGTTAAGTTTATTTGAAAATTTGATTGTTAAATTATTATTCGAAAGTGTGTCAAAAACATTTTAATAAGGAAGGCACCTTAAGTTTCATTGACTGTCTTTCAAAATCATCATCAACAACCCATACTGTCCCACTGGCACTGCTGGACTCAGGGCTTCTCTCAGAAGAGGGTTAAGGCCATGAATAATTTGAACTGTTTCTGGAATGTTCATAAATTTCTTAGCTATCTATTTCTAAAAACCTTAAAACTGTTTAATCATCCTTTGAGAAGTGGAACATTGTATGATTTATTTTGAGTCAAACACATCTACGTATATTTTATACTACTTTATAAAGCCGGTTCCAAAAATAACGGGTCAGTCACATAAACCAATAACGGGTCAGTCACATAAACCCGAATATCTCCCGAACTACGTATGCCATCCTAATGAAACGAAGACTGTTCAATTGAGAATTTAATTATACAGATAAAAAATAAAATAAAACTTAGTTACACCCACAATATTAATCTTAAATTAAAAAAAACTAAAGTAGTCATATTTTTCTTAAGATTACATTTTTTTATGATTGTTTTTTTGCTGTTTTTCATCACTTTCTTCATTTAATACTTTGTATTGCCTCCACGTGATGAAGCCTCCAGTGATGAAAAACAGCAAAAAAACAATCATAAAAAAATGTAATCTTAAGAAAAATATGACTACTTTAGTTTTTTTTAATTTAAGATTAATATTGTGGGTGTAACTAAGTTTTATTTTATTTTTTATCTGTATAATTAAATTCTCAATTGAACAGTCTTCGTTTCATTAGGATGGCATACGTAGTTCGGGAGATATTCGGGTTTATGTGACTGACCCGTTATTTTTGGAACCGAGTGTAGTTAAAACACCATTTTCTTTTCATACAAAGTGACATTCATTCCACGATGAAAGTTATATACCGAAACCATGCTCTTGGCTAAAATAATTATTTGACTTACTGGGTTCAAATAGTACTTTGACAAACCTTTCGTTCGAAGGATAGAGAGAGTACACTTACCCAACGCCAACTTAATATTTATTTACCTTAGGTCAATAATATATTTTATTTTCTTTTATGACGTGTATTGTTATTGATAACAAAAGGCTATATATAAAAACCTGTAACTCTTTTGTTTTATTATGTTTTTTTACCTAATGAAAAAGGTACTTTTATATATTAATGATTAACTAAAGAGTCATGTATTTCTTTGCTGATAATGTTATCAATGCAGTAAATAATGGCACCTACGATCGATGAATAAAAACAATCTCAGATGTAATAACAATATTTTCTAAACTGTATTTTTGTATAATATTACATCTTAACAGACCTGAATTAAATAGGTTTGTGAATAACGCATACTTGTATCTTTAAACCACAGAATGGATTTTAAATGTTATGGAACTTTTGTCGAAAGTCTAATTTTATTGGAATGAATCCAATAAAAATGTTAGACTTTCGACAAAAGTTCCATAACATTTAAAATCCATTCTGGCTTACTAGTAAAAAATCTGTCAAATCCATCCATTCATTTGTTCACAAGCTATGCCTGTATAAACGTTTTGAATTGTTTTAACGAAACTTTTTTTTCCTCAAAATGTTACTTGATTAAAACTTTATTGCATAGCATATAATATATGTTACTTTTCAGATTATGAAGAAAAATAAACTCAATAGTGGGGCTACTAAGAAAAACGCAGTGAAAGTGGAAGAGAAACAATCTGAAAAGACTGAGCCGGCCCCTGGAAACGTTGATTCGTTGGATGATGAAGAACAAGGCTTTGGTGGATGGTTGAGGTAATTCTTAAACTAGTTTACACAAATCAAATAAATAAATACATCACTTCTAGATGATAATTTCTAATGTTTTATTGTTGTTTTAATTTTGAAGGCATTTTGATTGGTCGCTTCAACCCTAAAGGAATTTCATCTGAGAGGTCACGAGTTCAAATCCCGGGTCGGGCCAATTGTTTTATTGTATTCTCCATTTAAAAATTTTAGAGTTGTCAATGAAATATTTAATGAAATACTCTCAATATTTTTGATACATTAAGTATTCTTTTTCAAATATTTGAGACAAGCTTTGGAGTAAAAGTGAAAGCAATCAAATGAAATTGTTTGAATATATTTCCATCACAAGAAATATTTACACGATCTTAAAATGTATATATTTATATTAGAAAACTGAAATGTAATTATTTGTATTGCAAAAATAATATTTTGTATTTACGTTTGTATTTTGTATTTGTACAAAATTATTCATTAATTTTACTAGCGTTTTCAAATAAAGTTGTAAAAAGAACAGCGTTGTCACGTGATACCGAGTTTTTAGTTACTCGCAGGGTTTATGAGTTTAGTCTTCATAGTAATTTAGAAAAAGAGGGACTTGTGACTTGTGATGTAGCCGACCAGTATCAGTACCAAATCAGTCTATAGAGGGGTGAAAATTCTGCACAAATTGTCCCAATTTGTGCACTCCTGAATCAATGATTACGAGTGTTTAAGTAGTTCGGTTACACTACAGAACTTGAAGACAAAAGTCTTCAACCAATGTGAAGAGCCGATTTATACTCTCTCACTGTTGGGCTGGCCCATAAACTTAACGTAGCTCAACATGCTATGACTTTCCGTAGCATGTTGAGCTACGTTAAATTTATGGGTTTTACCTGTGCTGAAAGTCTCTGAAGGACACTAGAAACGAAGTGATCCATTAGAGAACCAAGGTAACGGATAGAAAATGTTACAGAAATTACAACCGCTGGATTAAGCGTGTTCTGAGGTGGAGACCTCGTCTTGGCAAACATAGGTATAGGACGCCTTCTGGCTAGATGGCAGGACGATTTGCGTAAGACGGTTAAGCGGCAATGCATAAAGCAAAAGACCAGACTCTGTGGTATGCCCTGGGGCAGGCCTGTGTCCAGCAGTGGACTGCAACGGGTGATGAGAGTCGTATAAAGTTCGACAGCAGTCAGTATACAGAACTTCAATATTAGCTAGTACTTGAGTTAAAAGTAAAAATTAAAGATTAGTCGTGTCGTAGTACTGTGAAAGCCGAGCCCACGCTAAATTTGACAAAATCTTCGGAAGATGAGATTAGTCAGTGGTTCTGAAAAGGAAAGCAAGTTTAAAGTATATGGGTGCTTATTAACCCGACAGTGTAGCTGGCATAACGCTACAACTTCTATTAAAAATGTGGCCAAAGTTGCATATCTCTTAAAAATATACTACTGTACTTTCTTACTTAGCGCTCAGAGGAAATTTAAAACTAAATTTTCGTTTCACACTGTCTAAGATTTAGGTGCATGAAATAACCTAGTAAGTTAGGAAACTAAGTTATTTAAGCTTTTGCATAGGTTTTAGAATTTGAAAATGAAACTGCATTCGTTTTGTAATTATATTTAAATTACTCGTCTACTGGTAGCATATTATTCTATATCCTAGAATATATTCTTAGATATAAGATTATTTATATACTGGGTGGGTACTTTTATAATAACCTCGGGATAAACCGGGGTCGAAGCTAGCCAAATAACGGTCAAAGTTAGTTCTTATATATCATCAGATATTTACTAGTAAAAGTCCTTTCAAAATCGGGACGGCCTTTAAAAGTTTAATTGGACATACAGACTTGATTTGATTGACAGAAAAATTGATAGTCAAATATTTATTATACTTGCATCTGAAAAGCTGTTAATTTAAATTGCAAACAGATCATTCAACATTATTTATTTGTATGTATTGTTGTAATTTATACACATACATAGTTTTAAGTATAGTGTCTTTCAAAATTTATTTGATAAATAGGAGCTAACGGCAGATCATGTTAGAGTCAACGACAGTTGCCGCCCAGAAAAATACAGACACAATTCTGATATCCAAATGCAAAGCATGGCACGTACAATCCGAATCCCTCTCACGATGAATTATATGTTAATTCATTTTAAAACTAACTAACTAAAAAATAACAATAATAATACTTTATTGACAAACAATTTAATCATACAATTAGCTTTCTTCTGTGGCTCGACTCTTAGCGATAAAAATAGTATTTTCTCAAGTTCTAAATCTGTTCAGTAATTTTGGCTAGAATATAGTTTAACTCGAAAATAGTTTTGGAAAGCACAACATACAGAGTTACTTTTGCATTTATAATATAGGTGGGGAAGTCAGGATTGTTGATGCTAATGATTCATTATCTTTACTAGTAGCAACATCTGTAAAAGTCTTGTTATCAATCGATTAATACTTTTTGAAGTATTTCTTATCGGAAATTATTTTCTGTTGTTTTTTTTTTCCAGGTCATCGGACGGTCTGGAGACTATGAAGTTATTTGTAATAGCTAATAGTGTCGTGATGCTCACAACCCTTGTATACCCACAAATTCAGGCAGTTTTTAAAATCATTTCTGATATGATTTATGGTACGGATCTTGTGTATGAAGATTGAATTAATGGCGTGCATCTATGCATGAAGATTTTTTTAACCTTTAGTTAGATATTTATTGCGATCCAATTTTACTGCAAGTTTGAAGCAATTTTTGGTAGATTTTCTAATATTTTTTTAATTCATTGTAGGCAAACAAGATACGATAGATAGATAAGAAACTTAGGCATAATACCATTTATAGTTTTATCTTAATATTTACATTTAGCGCCTTGTTGATTACAATGTATTACATACTTATTTTGATTTTATTGCCAAGATTTTATTTATTGCCAGTTTTGTAATATAATACACATCTACAGCAGAACTGTATAATATCACAAATTGTATGTAAATATAGTAAATAATCAAATGTGGATTTTAGTGATGCTGTAGGAACTATTTGCCTTTCATTAAAAGAACAACTACGAGTATTTATTGAATTGAGGGTGAAAGAATAAAAATATAAAAGAATAGATATTAGAATATATGTATTTTTAAGGTTTCTTTAACTTTATAAAATCATTTTCCTTAAGTAATTGTTTGTCAGAAACGAACTTAATATTGATTTATGCGTTGGAATAACCACCATTTTCTTTATTGTAACAACAAGTTCTAGCTGTTTTTATATTCCATAAATTCTGAAGATTGGAATAACTTGTAAAAAATTACGATTGCTATAAAAATTTTATCGTCATGTTGGGTTTATTGTTTAGAATGGTATTTTCGCTAAGCGTGCTAATTTGGTATTCAGTTAGTGTTTGGAATATGATATCAGATTATTTTAATAAAGAATTTTATAGAATTATATCAAACGAAACTGAGCAAGTTAGTCATGAAGAATTGTAACTATTTTTAGTTTTATAATTATAAAATAAATATGGCATTATAAACTAAAAGTGGTTTTGTTTTAATCTAATCTTAATTTTTGTTTTAATCTCATCATAAACAAATAATTAGGTATTATACCTATAATAAATAAAAAATGTTAAGTAGTGCTACTGTAAAGTACTTTACAAGAAAATTGTAAAGTATAAGTAACTGTACAAAAATAAATCTTGCTACATAAAACACAACAATATGAATGTATGTAGAATAGGCAGATACATTGACCAAATTGCGGAAACTATTCAAAAATAAACAGGAATATAGTGTACTTTTCAAAATAATATTTTATTAAATAATTTCATAAGTTACAAAATGTCTATTAATTAAATGTTATTAAAATTGGATTTATTTTTTATAAAATTACAGTATATAGGACTTCAATTAAATAAAGTAAAAATAAGAGATTATTAAGAGTAGATGTTGTAGAAATTTAAATAAAAAATAAACACGAAAACTTAAAATCATTTGATGCTTAGTTTACTTTTGGGAGTCTAACACTATTTCACTTTGACTCTAATGCCAATGCTTTGCTCACACTTTCGAAGCCATGACAGCGCAAAAAAACGCTTTATATAATAACTTTCACTTAGTATGCATCTTCTTTAGTGGGGATGAATTATGAATTCAGAGTGTCATCTTTATTTATTCCACAATTGTCGTCAAAAACAACTAAGAGAGCAAACTACGAAGTTAAACAACACTGCAAGAGTAGGAAAACTTAACATAAACCAATAACTTTTACGTGTAAAAACCCCTACGGGAGTGTCGTAATCGGACCTACTAAAACCAAACGGTGTGCCTCTCTGTGCCTGAGAAGGTGCAACTGTTATTACGATATCATGACTCTTCCGCTCTGCAATCGCAGTGGCGACAGGCGGGACTCAATTACCTCCTAGCCACCGAGTGCAGGAATCTTTCGAAACAACCGTGCCCGGAAAGAACAATTGTCAGTCGGAAGGAAAGTGTCGCTGTTGCCGACCTACCCACTCGAGGATGACCGGTTGAAGAACCTAAACAACAAAGTCTCCCGCCGTAACGACCAACGAGCCATCGTCGTCGAGCTTAACACCACTGGCATTTGTGGTATAGTGAGCCAAAACCTTCTTTCTAAAAAGAGTTCTACTAGCAATTAATAAACTTTTGAAGGCCTGTTCCTGTTGAACGCTGCAACAGTCTTCAAGAGTTTATTTATTTAGTCTGTTAATTTTTTTCTGAAACTTTACCCTTAAATCTAAGATAAGATTCCCCTAAATTATTTCTTTAACACCTTTTTAGAGAGTTCATTTTTCATTGATATCGCTTACCTTCATGTGTCGTGTTGCTTATTTATTTCGCGTGATAAAACTTACTTTCAATTATATAGTCATACACGAATTCCATACAATTTTAAAAACAAACGTAAATATTACATAAATTATGATTATCAGTAAAATATCCGTATCTAAACTAATTTATGACTTCTGGTCATGCAAAATTACAATTTTGAACACGAAATAGAAGGCGTACTTCATATGGTACTTCAGAAAATGATTTATTTCCGTTTTTACCGAGAGTTACCACTTAATTTATTACTAGGCGTGAAGGTCCCCAAGTTACAAATTATACAGTTTATTTAAACGGGTTGAAAGATTATCTGCAGCTCAAAGCTTAGGTATATATATTATGTATAATAATATTATTATTTTAGTAGGTGAAGTGATAGTCCAAGGTCCAGCACATAAAATATTGCTCTTGTAGTACTAAAAGTACTATGGCATATATTATAAGAGTCATAGTAGCGGAACGTTGGTGAGGATGAATCATAAAATGTTTTAGCAGACACAATGAAGAGATGCATTAGTGCTAATTAATTTAAAATTTACGAGTACTTGATCGTTTCATTTCATTTCACTATTCGGCGTTGCTATTGGTGAAGAGTTTAATGTGGAGCATACGAGTCTCTGGCCCAAAGAATGACTTATAAAACACTACTGTTTCTGAATACTAGCTAGGCCCTTCATATACTAGTACTACTTTGTATAGTGCAAGTTGTATCCAAAATCTACATATAGTAGAGTGATGCTGAAGAATCAAACTAGACCACCATAGTATACATCACCATACTACATTGTCTGTATTCATAATGACTACTCTTGGATTCTTTCTACTCATGCTTTACATCAAACAGAGTGGAGTGGCAAGCTTTTGCATAAAAAAATGTTTTTTTATTTTATTTTTATTTAGTATTAAGCCGGTAAAATAATGAAATGGATGTCAAACAATTACTAAAACTTCTGATATTGACTTGGTTTGACTACAGAGCTTTTCAGAATTGCAAAAGACATTGGTTTTTAATTTAGATTATATCATAAAGAACCTTTTAACACTACAAAGAAGACACGAATATAAAAACTGTCAGTCAAAATTAAATACCAACTTGGCCGATAAAAGATAAACTTTGAAGCCATTTAGTGAGTCATAATTACGTTTAGATTTCAAGTGTACAGGAGTTTGAATGTAACGAACTTCATTTAATTAGAAAGTTTACAAAGACGGTCATTTAGGAAGTCAACGTAACGTGCAAGCCTTTTTACGCCTAATGAGTTTTTACGACTGTTACAGTATTATCAATTGATAAAAGAAGTTTCAAATGTGAAGACATTTGTAGTGCAGAAGTATGGTTTAGCTTAAAATAACATACCTAACAATGTTATCTTGGTTTCTACATCAATTAATATCAACAGTTCTAGGGGACTTATGTACAGCAAGGATCTTTCTTTCTTTTCTTATAAATACAACTCCCGCATTAGGAATATAAATTCCTGTGTCACGGGGGACTTTACAAACATACATGAAATTGTGAATCACACAAAGTGTTGTCCTACGTCGCATTTGAACCCACGACACTTGGCGTAGTAGGAAGTGGCGTGGCGACCACTAGGCCAACCGTGCAGTCAATCAAGCTATATACATATATAACTAACTGTTGTTGTTCTACGAAATGAAAATCACATTTATTAAATACTGCGAAAAAAGAGGGACACGATTTAAAAATTAAACGATCGTTTTAATATAATAAAAATGGAAATGATAATAAAACTAGAAGATATATTAGGTAGGTATATTAAAAAAAGTAGTTTAAGTTACATGACACTCTGAAAATTAACTAAAAACCAGCTAATAAATTAAATTATCAAAAAATCTTTTGAACAGTTCAGTGCTGGAAACACTCTTTATAGAAAGTTTATTTTTCAACCGATTTAAAATAAAAACCAACAGTTTTATAAATAATTATCATAAAAATCAAAATTTTTCGTAAATTATAAACTCAATCATATTGTGAAGGAATCAAATAATACAAATTGTTTATGCTTGCCAAATGTTAAGCGTTTAGGTGAATGTGCTTCTCGCTTCTAAATCGATACTTACAGGTTTTCTTCGTAGTATTGGCAGTGGGCCAAGTGCAATTGCATTTCGTTCCACCTCCACGTCGCCTTTGAAACAATATATTAAAACAACTAACTGCAAACTAATTACTTTACTAAAGGTAGCAAACACGGAGTGTTGGCTTAATGATGTAAGTAAGGATCTTAAATATACTATCAAGTTCTTATTAAGTAGCCTTATGCTAAATTAATCTTCGTTGGCCTTTGCCATTTCTCAGTAAATTGAAAAAAGAAAAAAACGGTAAAATCTTGTTAACTATCTGAATAGTTAACAAGAATTTGACGGTTTTTATTCTAAATTTACTGAGACATGTTTAAATGATGCTTTGTTTATGTGATGATAAAATAGAATTTAGACCTTGCTTGTTTTTGCTTGAATTTTACCGACGCGGAGTACTTGGAATTATTTATTTCTACATTGAAAATACTTAATTTTATTTAAAAAAAACATAATATTTCTTCCTGAAATACCAATACCTAACTTCTAACGTTAAACCAAGTTTTATCATTTAATCCAATCACTCCGTTTCTCTCAGTGGATTTACGAAAACTTAGCTCGTGGTATCACATTCAAGACATTTAATCAGGTTTTTTGTTAAATAAAACCATTTCTTTGATGATTGTAATATATTTTTAAAGCCATTATAAAACAAAACAGTAATGTCTTATGATCATTGTCTCGATAAAAATAATACAAAGCAAAATTAGACGTCAAGTCTAATCATCACAGAAATTCTTGTGAATAGTTTACTGTGAACTTCAATTTTTTTTAACATACTTTAAAATATAGTGAAGCGACTTCATAAATTCATACATAAATAAAAAAAAACAGCTAAATTTATAGTTTACATAAATAAATTATTTATATAAAGTTCTTTGTAGGAATTAGTATTACTTAGAAATATTGTGCCAAACTTGTATATTTGGGATAAATTCAGAATTATTCGTTTTCCATCAAGGAACACAGATAAATACATGCCCTATATTGTATGACTAACCCTGAAGACAACATTCTGTATTCGTACACCGAGCATCAAGGACTGTTTAACAGCAACGCATAATTGTATAGGAGACTATCCTGTCACAACCACACGCTTTGATAGTATGCAAATCTGAGAAGTCAAGCGGACGTGCAGGATAATTATCTCTCTGCATACTGGCCAATTGCTTTGACATATTACCGTATCTTAAGGAGTGTTAAGTATAACAATGGTTCGAATGACATCAGTTACATAGGACATATTTTTGATGCAGCAGTTGTCTTTATATAAATACTAGCTGAATCCCGCGGTGTTACCCGCGATTATTAAAATTGCGACTATAATTTGAGATTTAAACTATCCTATCTCTCAAGTTAGATCGAACTGCACATGGTGTGCGGATTTTATTATAATCGGTTAAGTGGTTTAGAAGTCCATTGAGGACAAACATTGTGACACGAGATTTATATATATTAAGATATCAAGATTGACTACACTGCACTCTAGTGGTTTTAGCGGTGGCTAACCCGCTTTCTACTGTGCCAAGTATGGTGTTGGTTCAAATCTGATATGGGACAAATCTTTATGTATTTCACAAGTCGTTGTTTTTTGGCCTAAGTATTCTTTGTGTCCGTGTCATGTATGTTTCTAAAGTCTTCCGTGACGCAGGATATATATTCATAACATCTAAATATTAGAAAATACATGTAGAGGAACGGGTGACATGTTCCTCCAACACAAAGGGAGGATCCTCCGAGCAGGCGAGGTGATCATGCCTGGCGGGCCACTGCCCAACACTTGATGTTGGGATGTTGTATATATGCTAATCGGCGCGAGAATGTCTCTTTCGTGATTCAGGATTAGTAGTTATTCCGTATAGTTAATTCCATGTTTACTTCGTAGTTCAGTGTTTCTTCGCTAGATGGCACTATCGTATGTTTATATGGAAGTCGCCACATACATATTACGTAAAGAGTACTTAAATGTTTACTGGCTAGTTTAATTTCTAAACCAATTTATCTTAAACTATATTTACTAACTTTTCCTTGTACTTATAACTCTAGAAAATATTAACACTATACTTTAGACAGATCATCTAAATTTTATAAAACGAATACATAAAACTTTTGTCTCTTGAAATTGAACTTTTATGATTGTTATGTTTGACACTGACACTTTGACACATATATTCACTTCCTATTTTGGTGGTTGCAGAATTTTAGAGCTAGCTTGTAAAGTACAGCATAACATTGTAAATTACAAAGGCAGCCACATAAAACTGTCAGTTGCAGCGGTGAGATAGAACAGTTATAGTTAAGACTGTACTTCGTTGTTTTTGTACAGTAGTTGGATTTCCATTCGAAAGATACGGTCTGTCTCGCTCATAACCTCAGAGGCATATACAGTTGTTAAAAGTTAGTTATAGTTGGGACTGTGGTGGATTTTTAAAATATTTGAAAGTAGTCATAGTTCAATACCTTCGAATTTCAGTTCTCCGATAGGGTTATAGAGGTATAATGCCAGTCGCTCCGTGGACAAACTGATATTCAAGTAAAACCGGTTGAACCAAATAATGTGGCGCTTATAGGCTAGGAAGAAGAGTTTAAGTAGTAATCACAGATGTCATTAATACTTTCTCCATCCATGGTAATGTAATATATTCGAAGGTGGCTGTATCTGTCTATTACGCTTTCACGGCTAAACGGCTGAATTGATTTGACTACATTTCGGTATATAGATAGATTGAGAAGAACGCCAAAGTTATTTTTTGCCACGATAATTGATGTTTTCAACATAAATTCAAACGTATCTCTTCTATTTGCTACTATTTTAAGCTAAGCTGCACTAGTTTCACAATGAAGATACTTTGATTCTTGAAGGAAGACATAGGCTACTATTTATTGCTATAACTGACTATATACTAGTCCTATTTATTTATATAAGTAACCAAATGGAACTGCAAAAAACAGACTTTGATAAAATATCAGTAAAATATTCTTAAATAAAATAAAAGACAGGGAGCGGCTTCGTTCAGTTCGCCTATATCATTATGAGATTCCAAATTTTTCATCGTCTTAGAATTAACTTGCGCTTTTGAACCTAACTACTTATATTTAATAATGATTTCTAAGTACTTTTTTAACATTATATTTAACACAACTTTTCTACTCAGTAGTTCATGGAAAAATTTAAAAAGAATATTGCAACTAAATTCAAGAGAAAGTGTTGCAGTAAATTAAACTTCTTCGATAAGTCTTCTTTTTTATGAAAAGTCGCTTTCTTGTTCAGTCAATTGTTAATAAGTAGTCGAACAAAGGAAGTAAAGTTTATAAAATATAACACTGCTTTTTTTCTCTTCACTTTTTTAATTAAAAATATAGTTCGTTTGATGAAGAGTCAATATAAGACACTAAAACTCAATCATCTCAGAATTATTATTACTATTGCATCAATAAAGAAAGAAATGAAAACCACATACATTTATTGACCATTTGGAAGTTCTTATTGAGACGAATCGACAAGTTCGGAAAAAGTAGAATTGAGTTTTTAATCGTTTTATTTCGTTATAGCTTGATGAAACATTTCACTCGTTGTATTTTATTTCGAATGACTTTTGAAACCTTTCAAAGGGGTCAGTTTATACAACCATAAAATACCGCTCTGAAATATCTAAATGAGTATAATCCAAAGAGGTACGTGAAACAACATGAATAATAGATGTATCTTACATAAGCAAACTGTGCTTAATAACCGTTTTAATCTTGGGTTTTAAAGCTTTACTTACAAAGGCAGATTGGAAAAGTTTTTTCTTGTGAGAGTCCAATTAAAGTTGTTTAAAGCAATTTCCTTGAGTTCAACGTGTGCACGCTGGTGGACGCTGAACGCGCGTGAGAAAGTAATCCGCTTTGATTGTTATTTTTGGGTAGATTGTGTGTCTTTACTTTCTGTGTTGGTGGATATTGGGGGTAAATGTTTAAGTTTTCTATCAGATAAGAAGATACGTAAGTAACGTAATCAAGTCTTTGAAAAGGAAAAATGGAACAAATCGATTTGTCTTAACAAATGAATTCTGTGTTATTTCGTATTTGACTATTATTAGAAGGTTTTTATCTTTAACGTAATGTATTTCTTAAAATCACATTTATGCGAATACTGCTATAAAATAGTTTTAAATGAAAAAATAATTCATATTCGTTCTTTACTGTATCTCAATGTATAAATAACTAGCTTTCGACCGCGGCTCCGCCCGCGTGTATGTTGGTTATCGCGGTAATAAGTAGCCTATGTCCTTTCCCAAGTTCAGTTCTATCTTCATACCAAATTTCATCAAAATCGGTTCAGTAGTTTAGGCATGAAAGCGTAACAGACAGACAGACAGAGTTATTTCGCATTTATAATATTAGTAGGGATTGTAATCTATGTGGCACTAACATTCTTAATTCTTTATAACTTACAAACACTTAATATGATTTGTATTAAAATAAGTAGGTAATGAAGCCACGCTGTTTTCAGAACGGATGGGCCGATTTAACCGGACAGTACTACCCTCATACAGAAGACCAACCTAAAGTGACAGCATTCTGTCGTCTTTTATTGCTGCTTCCATCTCCCGGCCAAATAGAGAAACATCTCACTAAGCCATCATGCTGCATTGAATGCACTCACAATGAGGATGTTGGCCTCTACTTCTAGATTCTTCTCATGCTTTCCATGAGGCAGAGTATGGTCCCTTTGGTAGGCTTGATAAAAAAAAAAACAATGTATAAAAGAATAGAACACCATCAATATTTTTTTTAACCATGAACATCGCATTATGACTAACTTCAAATCATGTTGATAAACTGACAACTCTGTTTAATTAAATGGTTAATTAAAGTTGTCCATATGCTATTTATAGTTATCTAATTTAAATAAAGTACACTAAATGTAGGCAAAATTGTAACCTACACTTTTGTAGTAAACAACCAGAAGTTATCGTGTTAAATAGTAAAAATAACTTTGATTTCAATATAAGTGTGTGTAAATATCGACAAATGAAATCTTTATAACAGACACACTTTTGAGCATTAATAATAGTGAATGTGACCACTTAATCGTTCCCATATCAATCTGCTGATTCCATAATTAAATCAGCTCCTTTTATCATCCGCCCCTGTTGCCAAGATGCAAGCGTGTTGCATCGATTCTCTCTTTATAATCGTTAACGCCTCTATTCTCTTGTATTTTAGGCTAATTTAATGCGTTTTTAGGGTTCCGAAATTTATAACTTCGAACCCTTATAGATTCGTCATGTCCGTCTGTCCGTCCGTCCGTCCTCGACTTACCGTCCAAACGGTCAGTGTTAGAAAAATGAAACTTTGCATGAATATGTATTGTTATTACGTCGACAAAGTGCTACAATAAAATCATGAAAAATATTTTTATTTGGGGTACCCCCTACACGTAAAGTGGGGATGAATTTTTTTTCTCGCGACTACCCCATCATGTGGGGTATCATTATATAGGTCTTTTAAAAACAATAATGGGGTTTCTAAGACGATTTTTTGATTTAGGTTTCCGTTTGCGAGAAATTCAACTTTAAAGGCCACTTTTTTGTGAAAACAGGGCGTCCCCCCCCCTCTAAAAGCTAAACGGCTAAAATAAAAATAAAGCTAAAATTCGTTATAGTGGTCCATATAATGAATTTTAAAGGAAAACTTTAACGGATTAGATGACTTTCTTAGTTCAGGAGTTATAGAGGCTTAACTTTTAAAATGCGCTTACTTGGAAAAAGTCAATTAACGCATTAATACGTAAACATAACAATTAATCATTGGATACGATTTCTAATCCTTGTACCATTATGGGTTACTGAGAAACCCTATCCTGTGCGTGGCCTGACACGCACTTGGCCGACTTTTTATTATTGATAATTTTCTTGTAAACTTTATGTTTGTGGAATATTAACTTAACTAGAAGTGCTGGATTATATTATACACATGCAATTGAATTTGACTTCCAAGATTTACGTGTAGGTATTCTGAGTAGCATTAAGCGGATTTATCGTAGTAATTTATTTTAATTTATAGTTTTATTGTATTTATGTTATTCAAGATAGCTGATATGTTTTTTATAACAATAGAAATGAGTGATATTCAACAAAATTAACATCCCATGATCATGTAAAATAATAATGAATAATAAAATTTATGAATCCAAAAAATGTTACAACATTCAAACACAATCCACACAGTAAATGTTTGCAATATCAAATGCTAAAGTTCGAATAGGTTATATTTACAATATTGTTGTTCTCAATACTTGAACCCTGTCTCTCAAACTAGGCAATGCTTGTATCTTAAGAGGTGCTATTATTACAGAACACCGCAGTAGTAAATTTTGTGGTAACAGATTGTCTGCTTGTCGAGTAATTGTGCACAACGCTTACCTATTTGTCCCAGTAAGCCACTGTCCAGTATTGATATATGAGTGCAAGGAATTAATTAGCACAAAATATATTCGCAAATAATAAGATTGGAAATAATAATAACATTGTACTGCGTTCACACAACACCATCTAATTCCAAGTTACAATGGGTACTGGAAAACTGAGATAAATATACGTATATGTATATTTTTTCTTGTTAAAATGTTTATAGAAGACGAATTGGTCCGAGAAGGGAATCGAACCCGAGACCATAAAACATAGTAGTCGAATATTTTATCACTACTCCACCGAGGCTGTCTAATAAAATATACTCATTTATAAATATTAACGACTAGGTATATGATAGAATATTGGATGGTTAGTCATTATCTACGTTGTTACCTCAGGTACAATGGCAGTAAAAGGGTCGTGTGACGTGATGCCATTTATAGATAGTGTGAATTCGTAATGAAGTTACATTGAGCCTCGTAATTATGCTCGAGATTATCCCTTAAGTTATCTTAACTAAGTTTATATTATACATTACGAGTACTATTAAATTTATATATCGTAAGATTCTATTATAAAGATTATACAGAAGTATTACATACGTGGGTGTCGTAAAAGGCGACTAAGGGATAAACTACGCAAGACAACATCAATGCGAAGAGAAGGCCAGCGTGGTATAGTAAGCCAAAACCTCCTTTCTAAGGAGAGGTCTATGTCCAGCAGTGGACTGTTGAAGGCTGTTGATGATGATGATAACATAAACCCAACTTCAATGACAGCATTTATGTTATCATGTTTCGTTGGTGACTGCGAGACCGGTGCCCTAATTGTGCAGAAACAGCACTTCAGCGATTTAAGGACTTCTAGAGTTCTGCTCTTGTCATTCCCTTAGTATTTGACTTTAAAATTTGATAAACACCGTTTAAAACTAGAATGGATTTCATACAAGTATATGAGACACTACTCGAAAGTAGTATTTCATCAAGTATATCAATAATGCAGAGACAAAAGGCATGACGTGTTTCCGGAACGTATTTTGTAAGAATGTTAAAGAGATGGTATTTAAAATGATGAGGTTGCTTGTATTTGCTTAAATTATATTGCTATTTATTATATTTATGAATTGTATTTTAACTAAAACTTCCGTTACTTCATTCGTGTCTCAATGTACAGCTACTATCATATATAGTGTAAAATAATCATCATCATGAGCCCATCGCAATTCACATCCCACTGCAGGACATAGGCCTCTCCAATTGCACGCCACTTAGTTCGATCACCTAGATTAAATTAGTCATCATAGGCATTGATAAATGAACTATCAAACGCTAAAATATTTGATCATTTTGAACTACTAGTTCCTGAGATGAACGAGTTTAAACTTTTCAATTTTATAGCTCTTTCGCTTCATAATATTAGGATAGATTGGAATTATAATAATAATAATAATAAATATTTTGGACATCTGACACACAACATCATCTAGTCCCAAGCTAAGCAGAGCTTGTGTTATGGGTACTAGACAACTGATATAAATACATAAACATACTTTTTTTTTTTTTTTTTTTTCTAAATACATACATATTATACATAGAAAACACCCAGACTCCGAAACAAATATTTGTGAATCACACAAATAATATTTGGTCCAACCCGGGAATCGAACCCGAGACCTCTTGATCAGCAGCCGCATACGCTAACCACTAGACCAACGAGGCAGGCAGAATTAATCACTTAATCTCTCTACCACTCACAATAAATTAAAATTATACATTTTGTGGAAATTAGAATAAAATTACTAGGTACCAAGCTTGAAAAAAGAAATGTCTGAATACAATTCTCATTACTCAGACCAGACGGAATAATAAACTAGGAAATTTTGTTGGCGGTATTCGGTAAACGAGCAGGTAACAGGTAAAGCACTTGCGTGCTCTTTAAATACATCTATTTTCACCTCGTTTATCCAAAACATAATAGTTAATTTAGCCTACCTTGGTTCACACCATTCCTACACGTTTGAGTTCCACTAAAAGCTACAATGTGTAACACCCCAAATATTGCTATTAGCAGTGCCGCTATATTTATAATATACAAATCTAATGATGCAAACTGCCTCGTTGGTCTAGTCGGTCGGCCAAAGGTATTGCTGGGTTATTCTTACAGGAAATTCTTAATAACAGCCCGGGAGTATGGAAGTTTGGCAGTAATTCACGCCCGTGCATCGGAGTGCACGTTAAGCCGTCGGTTCCGGTTGTCATGAACATATATGACACTAGCTATTGAGAAGTCAGTGCTTCAAATATACTGACAACTAGTTCAAACTTTGAATTTCAGATCTCCCTCAGGGTTGCCGAGGTCCGATGCCAGTCTCTTCGTGGAAAAAAAGTGATATTCAGTTAAAACCCATGGAATTTGAATTATTGATCTTTGAATTCATTGATCTCAAGATTATTGTATTCATATACCCCAAATAATCTTGGGAATAAAAGCTAGGAAGAAAAAGATCTAATGATGTAGAAGCACTTGACAATAATAGTGTGGGTTACCGCATTGTTTGCACTCGCAATGAAAATAATGGTCACAGTCCTACATTCTACTCGTGCTTTCCATCAAGCAGAGTAGTCACTTTGACAGGCTCATTTAAAAAAAAAACCCTTTCGATAATAACTGTATTTATGTTTAGTTTCTTAAGCTAATAAGCTGTAAATGATCAATCAATATGATACCACTAAATACCACTGATACAAAAAACATCATATTCCTACATCACCTGAAGGTTGACTGGCAGAGAATGCCTCATGGCATTAAGTCCGCCTTTGTGCTACATGTGCATTAAGTTTTAAATAAATAAATAACTTTCAGTCGGTTCGAAAGATCAATAATTCGATTTTCGACGACAAACGCTGAACCAATCTTATGGCATTGATGGTTATACTTATACTACTAAAAACTAGTCCCATACTAAAAATATTTATATCTCTTTTTGTGGAAGACCATCTTTTGGGGCTAAATTTATTATTTTAGTCGCTCGTTACGTCAAACATTGAGCACGCAAAACTCCGATTCATAAAACTGAGTGACTACGTCGTCGGCTGGAGATATGAAGATGAATACCATTTTGATAATTGAGTAATACGTTAAACGTCGACCCTCTTTGAAGCCGCCTCTTGAATTTTGAATGCAAGATTTTTATAGCCAGGCCGTAAAATAATTTAGTTGTTTAAATAGGGAGTTAGATATTTTCACTATTAGTTTATTTTCACATATGTAGGTAAAATACAATGATGCTGAATTGGTTTGTATATGTTTCTAAAACTCAATAATCTTTGCACTTAATAGGATCAGCACTCAAATTTTCATAAAAACAATTTTTTTGCACCCACAACGTGCCACAGCTAAGGATGGTTAGTTTTATATGATTATGTGACACTGTATATTTATGATTTTTTTTAACAAAAAATATCTCAAAGGTGGGTTTCACTAAAAAGTAATATATTTGTCATACATCATCGTTTGACTATTGGTATTATGTGGTATATGAGCTGAATAATTTTTAAAACATCAAAATATTAAATTGAGTGTCCTTGCTGCCTGTTATAGACGTAGTTCTAAGATAATATATTAATATAGAATTAAATTATCAAGTTTTATTATTTCTAAGCACCTCAAATACGAAAATACATGTGAAAACAAGGAGGGTTCTGATTTCTGTAGTTGGCTGTTATTCTATCGTGTGATTTATTCCCATTATTCTTGCATTTCTTCGAAAAAGAAATTCTTATTTTTACTGCTATATAGCAGTAACAGCAGTTACAGAAAGATTCTATAACATTGTACAAAAACGTTTAGAACATTATACTTTTTGACTGGTGTAGAAAGCAGTTTACAATATTTATTGTTTACATTATCTTTTACATATAATAGATATACGTAATTTTCGTGCTACAAATTCAGAGTTTTTTCAAATACATGTTTTCCTAACGTGCCTAAGATAGAATATTTAATACCCCATAGGAGTCAAACATGATTGAAAAAAGACACGCGTAGGTCATCTAATATTACATATTTGCCATATTGCAATTAAATCTAACAAATGGAAGTTACAACAACAATTAAAGATTTATTTACTGAGAATATCAAGTTTTACAATATATATGTTACTTAGATTGTTTGAACACACTGTGCCGAAAATGTAGCATTATTCCATCCCCTACGATGTAAGGCGACAATAAAGGAGTTTAGCATTTTATATTGTTCCAGATGTACGTAAGTACCTGGAAAATTGCGTTTATTAACTTACAAATACGTAGTTATTGGAAAGATAAAAGTGTAAATAGGGCCATTTGTTTTCCATTTAACACATTTTGAAAATGGCAGTACTAATCTGATAGGTGAAAATTTCAGCAAAATTGAAATTGCATATTGAGCGCAGTGGAATTCGAAATAGACAAAAAAGTCCTAACTAAAAATAAATACATTATGTAGACTCGGTTACAGTATTACAAGATAAATAAGTGATAGATAATATTTTATTTGTACAGCAGAGATTTACAGTTAGTATAAAGTAATAAAACGTATGATAAATTTAATAAAAAATACACAAGTATTTAACTTAAATTGAGTGATCCACAAATATTTGTTTCGGAGTCTGGGTGTTGTTCTAAGCATAATATGTATGTAGTTATCTAGTACCCGTAATACAAGCTCTGCTTAGTTTGGGACTAGATGACGTTTTGTGTAAGGTGTCCGAAATATTTATTTATTAAATAACTTTATATTTCATTGAAGCTTAAAGCAAATCTCAAAATTACACAACACATTTTGATAAGTGATAAGAGTTGTCATTACCTGTCTTTGGATACGAGCGAACAATTACTACTACCTTGTTAGGAGTCGTGCTAGCCCGCCGTTAACTTTTATTGGATAATACCAAACAAGATTCCTCTGTGTTTTCAGCAGATTTCAACCATCCAAGTGCCTTTGTGCTGTTACAGAAATCAAATATGTTTATCTAGACGATGCTGATTAATTCAGGAATTCAAAGGAACTGATATTACTATTGTATAATAATGTTATTCTTTCCCGAGGCTTCATTCGTACGTGATTTACTATTTAAAGTTATAAAACTATTTTTGTGCAAAAACATGTAGTAAGTAGTCATAGCTCCAAATAAATAATCATAATATGATGAAAAAAAACCAAATCTCTTTACCTTAAAATTAAATAAATAACTGTTACGTGAACAATATAAAAGTAAATTTTATGAATGGCTCGAACGATTAAATTTTGTTTCATTCACATATTTTGTGGGCTTAGCAGCTTAGCAGTGGGACATTTTGAATGTTTGATTGACTGACTGATATATTTTTATATGAAGACTGCATGGTCTACCTATAATATAAGTATTTGTTAAACGTAGTCTGTTCCACAGTTAAAGTTGTTTAGATAATTAGGAAGTTTGTGTTTAACATGTTATGTTACAGAATACATATTTGCATAGCCAGTTAGAGGTCTAAGGGAAGAGTTTGGACTGGTAATTTCAGTGAAACTTAATACATTACACACACATTACAGTTGCAGTGGTTGAATTTGAAATGAGGACAAAACAGTCCGTTGAGATCTTAATATTTGTATTGTACCACAATCCTTGTTAGTGCCTGTACTCCTCACAAGGTTATTCCATAACAGATTTGCACACTGTCTTAGTAGACTTGACATCTACTTATATAGTTGCAAAAAATAAATTATAGTCTTAGCCAACAAACTTGACTGCACGGTTGGCCTAGTGGCTTAAGCGGTCGCCACGCCGCTGCCTACTACGCCAAGTGTCGTGGGTTCAAATCCCACGTAGGACAAAACTTTGTGTGATTCACAATTTGTTGTTCTGAGTCTGGGTGTCCTTTGTGTCCGTTTTATGTATGTTTGTAAAGTCCCCTGCGACACAGGAATTTATATTCCTAATGCGGGAGTTGTCTTTTTAAGGGTTAAAGGGTTAAAATCTTTAAGCATAGAAAAAACCATCCACATTATCCTGGAATATTAAAAAGAGGTCACTGATCGGCATAGTATTATATCGAATGCCAAATCGCTAATAGTGGTCTGTGAACTTCCTAAGAAGCTTTAGTACTTCTACGAAGACCTTTGTTGGCTGGTCTGGTCAATTTCGGCTCGACGTACAAAGGATCTTTCTTACATCTAAATATGAAATTTGTAGCACATTACTATTATTCTTCACAAATTGTATGCTAATTATCATCAAGATCCTCGCTTGAAACATGAAGTACGGGGTTACGGGAATGATGCTATAGTATTATATAAAATCGGTAAATTCGTTGCTGTTCACATAGTATGGATTTTATATTGTAGAGTTGTTATTGGGTATTTACATTAGAGTTTTGGTTTGCCGTTAGTTCGTTAGGGAATAAACGAGAATGAAATAATTAATAATGAAAATAATTATTTTTATAATGATTCTTTAAATCGTTATTATTTAAACTTTATGTTCTTTTAATAGCAATAAGAAATATGATTCCTTATATACTGGTATTATAAACGTTATATTATCAGTTATGATATGACCTCTTGCACTCAATATAAGTTTAAATTTGTGTTTAAGTTCTAGGGCTCTCTAATTTCCACAAAATTGCATTGCATAGTTCAAGCTAACTTGTATAGTGCTTTTAAGTTATATAGTTTTTTGAAGTTTTTTAATGTGATTAAAACAAAGTTTTATATATTAGAATGACTTGGTTTAGGTTACATCAGTTGGTTACTCCTATAGAACTTAATAGAGCTGTAACAATGTTTTAATGGTTCATATAAACCCAATGTGTAATTTATTTTAAAGCATTGTCCCACAGCTGCAGAACACACAGCACAGTAGCACAATGTTTGCACCTCAAACACGGTTGAAATCCGCACGTTTTAATTACACGGTGCTTTGAACAGTTTGCATTGGGTCACGGCAGCACACCGTATTATAGACAAATTGAAAATAAATACACCGATAGAAGCGGTGTGTTTCACGTTTTGAGTGCTTAAGTTTAATTGTTTGCATTATTGATTGCATCATCGAGAAAATTTGACTACTGCATTGACTTAATATTATGATCCTTATTCTTTTTTTGGGACCGAAGTTCTATTATATTACCAGAAGAATTTATCGAAGACAGGAATAAATGAATGAATAGTGATAGTGAACACTCAAATTTTCATTCAATAATGCGTCAAAAACAATCACGAGTGAAGATATCTTCTCTTATGATCATTCGGTTTTAGTTAGATTCTTTTTCCAAGATTTACTTTAATTTAAAGGTTTATGTTATCAAATTCAAACGTATCTTTATTTATAGCATAATATATAATTTCAGTACAAGATTTGTATTAAATCTAAAGGTTAAAGTTATATATAAATTAAATGTATGAGAAATGTTCAGTTTTTGCTTCACAATAATTTTCTCAACGTAACATACGTTCTAGACCTCCAAATGTTTCTAGGAAGAAAATTATTAACATACGATCACTCAGCGAAATCCACTTCGATGACATTAAAAGTCTTATTATAGTTTACTCATGTGAGTATAAGTAATATTAAATAAATAAATGTTTCGAACATCTGGCCGCAATAGCATCTAGTCCCAAACTAAGCAGAGTTTGTACTATGAGTACTTGACAACTGATATCATTATTTTACATATATGTACTTATTTTACATATAAGAAACCTAAACGCCAAACTAAATATTTGCAGATCCATGCAAATATTTGATCCGACCCGGGAACCGAGGTAGTCGCATACACTGCTCCACCGAGTCAAGTAATAGTGTACTTTACCGTCTACTGGAAAGTATATTCACATGACTGATAACTATGAAGCATTGAGAGTAACAAATTGAAGAAATAAAGCCTCAAAAATATTTTTACTACAACATTTTATTTACTATAGAACATAGAACTGCAGAGGAACAAACATATCTACTGATTGGGACTTCAACACATTGATGGTTGCTTATTCAAGTTTATTTGAACAAAATAGATTCTTTACTATGCTTTAAGTTTATGTGTGTAACCTTTTTATGGTATATGTGACAAAGAAGAAGTGTTATTTAATAGTATTTACTCATTTGACTAGGGATGTAAATGGCGAAAGACTAAAATCACAAAAGTCCCGAGTATACAGTCATCCGACTCTATACTCACGACTTGAAAGTTTAATCCCCGTTTCCCAAACGATTCTCTTATAGCCTATATTACTATTATGTATTCTGTGTCTGTATACAAAGCATGGCAAAAGCACCATCAAAATTTACGAATATACTTTAACTATACAAATAAATAAAATCGGAGTGTCAGTATGTAATTTCAAATGGACAGTTTTTTTTACTAAATGCCTGTCTGTTTGTTTGTTCCAGTTTATTTCTGGATCTGCTGAACCGATTTTAACGGGATCTTCTTAGGTAGAAAGCTTATGACCTAAGGAGTAACTTTGGGTGTTTTGTTATAGAATAGCTTTGCTCCACGGTGTTACTCGTGCTTTATAATAATAATAATAAATATTTTGGACATCTGACACACAACATCAACTAGTCCCAAGCTAAGCAGAGCTTGTGTTATGGGTACTAGACAACTGATATAAATACATAAACATACTTTTTTTTTTGTAAATACATACATATTATACAAACCCATATTAATATTAAGAAAACACCCAGACTCCGAAACAAATATTGGTGAATCACACAAATAATATTTCGGGGATCGAACCCGAGACCTCTTGATCAGCAGCCGCATACGCTAACCACTAGACCAACGAGGCAGTCGCTTAACAACAACAACCACGGGTAGCACCGCTAGTTTTAAATAGAATACAAGATAACCTTAATTAGATTATAAAAATGTGTCTTAATCTATGTTTGGTTGTCATTTGAAAAAAAAAACGAGTCATTCACCATTCTTGAATTTTGCTTGTGGAGGAACGGGAATCGTGTTCCTCCAACACGAAGGGACGACCTTCCGACCAGGCGAGGTGATCATGCCCGTTGGGCAACTGCCCAACACTTGATGTTGGGATGTTGTATATATGCTAATCGGCGCGAGAATGTCACTTTCGCGATTCAGGATTAGTAATTACTCCGTATAGATCGTTACGTGTTTTCTTTGTAGTTCCGTGTTTCTTCGTTAGAGTGCGCAGTTGTATGTTTTCGTCACGATGTATGTGGCAATCGCCACATGCTCATGCTTTTCATCAGGCTGATTAAATGCATTTAAGGAGATTTTGGCGTAAGAAAATGTTTTTATAATCCCTCAGTTCACAAAAACCTTCCTAATATACAAATTAACGATATAAGAATCCTTTACTTTTAACAATTTTCATGGTTATCAACTTCAGTTTAAAACTCTGTTATATCTATCAAGTTTTAGATCAAAAGCATGATTATTTCAGACGTGGGTATTTTCCGGTATATCTAATCAGTATAATAACATTAAACAAACTCAAAGATACTAACATTTTGTATAAAACAGGAGCTGGAATACGTTTAATTATTGAAACTTGGCTTCAAAGTCGTCACTTTAAGTTAGAAGTCGTCATGTGAACTTTGCGAGTTATTCAGTACATTGACTGTAGGATATTATGTATGCGCAAAGGTTACGAGACTTTATTATTATAATTATCTTAACGTTTGTTTGGGTTCCTGTGAATTCAAGAAGATTACATGTGATAATTTTAAGCGTCATCTTGTTTGAAACTGTTTAAATGAGTTCGTTGTTGAGGAGTTAGTTGTGAATGGGTCTAAGCTTTAAACTTTATTAATATTGCAGTTCGTAAGACTTCTGCGACTATTTGTAGAGGAGTCCTTCTAGTGTCTTCTTAAATTAATACTGCGTTTTCTTTGATACATTTAATCTAGAAATCTGTATAACCGAATCAGTTACTAATGTTTGGTAAACAGTTATTAGAATGTTTTTTTTTTCTAATTATACATCTGTGCGTAGAAAACACTCACACTTCCAATATATTTTTTGCGGATTACACAAATGTTTGGTACAACCCGGGAATCGACCCTAAGACCTCAAGCACAGCAGTCACTTACACTATCACTGCGCCAACGAGGCATTCAATAGCCGAGAATAGCATTTAAATAAATCAAATGATTTTTTTTATTTTATTCTTGCTACTAGTATTATATAATACTAGTACTAGATATACTAGTACTAGTATATATAGTATATTTCATAAATAACACATCAGACCTGATTCTTATATTCAATACGTTGTTTTTCTTATTATTTTCTTTGAAATATTTTCCTAGAAGCATATTTGAGTGACCTCCCGAGAATACATTCCCTCAAAAAGAATAGCGAATGTACTCCAAAAATCTTTTCGTTATATAAGTCTGGTATCTTTACCAGAAGTTCTTGACTGGGCATTGTGAACATTAAAAACTCTGTACTGAAAAAATAATTAATAATATTGTCTTAAGAAGCTGTAAATTATTTTATTACTCTGATTTTTACATAAGTTTATAATAAGTAATCACTTTGTCGAAACAAGTTGCCTTCATGACAGTTCTGATTCAACATATTTAGATATTTAAAAGAAATTAATGTATGAAAATATTGGTAAATTGTGTGTATAAAGCTTTCAAGTTTTTTTTTAATATGTAGTTTAGTCCCCACAGAAATAAAAAGAAACTCATGTGCATTGTTATATATTTTCCTAGGAGCCTGAGCCTACCAAAGTGACTCCACTATGCCTAATGAAAAGCATGACTGGAATATGAGTAATGGTTACCAGTAATGATACTGATTGAGAATGCAGTTAATGAAAGTATGGTGATTCACACTATGGCGAGCTAATGAAATGATTATGCATCATTGGGCCTATACCCCCATCGCAAAACTGGGCGATTTTGTTTCTTCGGGCGTCTCTGTCGCCTAGTGTGCGGAGCTTAGAGCAAATCATATGAAATTTGTCGGCCGCAGCCTGTCGTCGCGTCAAGTCGTCGAGCTGTCGCTGTCGCGTGTCGCCTAGTGAGCGCGTAGGGTCAGTCTCTCACTCAAGAACAAAACACCACAGCGACAGCATTAATGCTGTCATTGTTAGTTAGTCTTCTGTAAAAGAGTAGTACCGCCCCGGTCGAGCCTGCACATTCGTACTGAAAATTGAATTCAATGTGAGTACTACATTATTTATCTGCAGACGGTAACGTATGTATCGTTTTTTGACTGTCTTATTGGTCTAGTGGTTAGCGTATGCAGCTGCTGATCAAGAGGTATCGGGTTCAATTCCCGGGTCGGACCAAGTGTTTGTGTGATCCACAAGTAGTTTGTTTCTGGGTGTTTTCTATGTTTACTATAGGTATATGTTTTATATCAGTTGTTTAGTATCCATAATAAAAGCTCTGCTTAGTTTGGGACTAGATGATGTGTTTAAGATGTCCAAAATATTTATTTATTATTTCTATTTAAGCGAGCAATTCTTGTATTTATTTGTGATCTCGGAAACGTATCTAAGGGTTTAGCTCAAATTTGACATTTAGGGGTTGAAAAATCATGTTGAACATTCGGGGTCAATAATCGATCTTTATTGCTTTTAACATTGCTTACGACATCTATACTCTTTCAGTAACACTTAGTTGGTGGTTAGTATTATAACACAACATCACTAAAGCTACTTGAAAGAACAGATGACGTTGTAAAATTATGAATATGATAAGTGAACAAAGCTCGACGCCCAGGTACTATAATTATTAAGATAAATGAAATGGCCCAATGTATTCCTAGAATTTATTTTTTGAAGATTAACTTTTACTTAAACTTTATCTTCATCCTTTTAGAGAAAATCTTCTAAAGATTTTATATAAACATGTCTCACTACTTTTTCATTTCATATTTAATTTTAGTTTGGAATTATAGTTCGACTTTGAGTCCTCAAAATCTTTATAAAAACTTTCCTAAACTACACATACGTAAGTAACTGGTTAAGTAATATGTGTAGTTTCATAAGAAGATTTCTTTCTGTGGCCCCTAGTTCAATATACAATTACAGTACATTTTCTTGCCGCTAATTTCTGTTTAATTACTTCCTTTGACTTTAATAATGAGTTATTTGATATTGATAACAGTGTTTCACAAACAATAATCTGATTTAAGTTAATATGTAATAGCTCATCTGATTATAACGTTCAATTAATAGTAATTTAGATGATGAAACATTAGCGTTACATTATTATCGGCTTAAGTTAGTAGACAATGTAATCCAAGCTTTGAGCAAAGAACTTCCGTTCTTGTTACTTAAATTATAAGATTGAATATCATTTGTCCATACTCTATTCGAAGAACTATTTAGGTAATCGGTGACAGACAAAGGTTCTCATATGTTACGACAATGTATAATGCTCGGTTGTCTGTTCATATCAGTTGGATCTTTGTCAAAATTCAACTAAAAGCTATTACAGATGTTATACAATGTCTAGAAGCAATAAGATAACAGAAAGGGATCACTTGTCTTCTAAACTACTTACGTTCTGAAAGGGATAAGTATCTATGTGCCTAATTTTACCTTTGATAACTGTTCAGCGGTAAGTTCTAATATATTTTCTGAAAGGAAATTTCGGTAAGGGCCTTGTTGAGGGAATAAATAAAATTGAATGGTCTGTTTACAATTTAAAATTAACAGCGTGGCTTTAAATGCATATTTAAGAATATTCTGTACTTTAATAAAAAAAAACAATTTACAGAATTGTTGTTACTGTCTGTTTCAGTTCTCATTGGGATTGTTTTTTATTTAATTTCGACTGTTTATGTGTCTCTATGTGACTGTACAATAGGCATGGAAAGTTGTAGGTGGTATATTTATCTATTAAGATAAAATAGTATTAGTTATTTTTATTTAAGCTCATAATAAATCACCATAAAGAATTCCTACAGAGACTGTTTGTTGTAGTCAAAAATACACTTATCGGGCGAAGAGGACAATAGCCAAAGGCAAGACGTAAATAACATTCTATATTAATATACTAAATGAGGCAAGCAAAAAAGGCCCTTTTTTGTTAGGACCGCGTTTTATATAAATATTCGTTTATGTTGTAATTGTTCAACGTTTTTTCTATATTTTACAAACGTAATAGATAGCATAGCACATGTATTACAAAGTTTTTAGGGTTCCGCAGTTAAAGATTGCTTATGTAGATGACTTTAATAGTTCAGGACTTTTGAAGGCATCATTTGTAAAATTTGCTTACTAGGAAAACTTCATGCTTAACGAAATATATTATTACCGGAATAAATAATAGTAAATATTTCGGACATCTTAAACACAACGTCATCTATAACAGTCCCAAACTAAGCAGAGCTTGTATAATGGGTACTAAGCAACTGATATGAATACATAAACATACTTTTTTTTTGTAAATACATACATATATTATACATAGAAAAATACCCAGACTTCAAAACAAATATTTGTAGATCGCACAAATATTTGGTCTGACCCGAGAATCGAACCCGAAACCTCTTGATCAGCAGCCACATTCGATAAGCACTCGACTGACAAGGCAGTCAGAATATTAAGTAAACGCTATTCTTTATGGACTGTCATGTACTTTCCGATTATTTTAATAATTTTTATATTACAAGAGTCGGAGCTAAATACAATATCAGACGAGTTTTGTTTTGCGAAATAAACAAAGATTTATTAACAGTATTATCTGAAGAGATTGAGAAACTCCCGCATTCGCGACAGCATTCATGTCCGTGACATCGCAGACATAATGCAGGAGAGTCAACTGCGTTGGTACGGCCACGTTTTGCGGCAACCGCCTGGCTATGTGGGTAGCAAATGTCTCGCCATGCCGCCTCCGCCGGGCCCCGGTAGAAGGGGTAGACCCAAGAGATATTGGCTTGACGTCGTAATGGATGACATGCGTGTTAATGGTCTTACTACCAGGGATCCCGAAGACCGGGCAAAGTGGAGGAGGAAAAGCAGGAAAGCGGACCCCGAGCAACAAAGTGCAAGCTTTGGAAGCAACCGGGAACAACGCTAGGATGATGATGATGACCTGAAGAGAATGTTGAAGCGATTCGCAACAATAACTGCGGGTAAAACCGCGGGGCTCAGCTAGTAAGTAATGTATTATTGGTTACGAGGAAAATGGAAGGCCTCTAAAACTCGAAATGAAATAGCAGGCTATTCAAATTTTAAATATTTAATTAAAAAAATACCTAGACTCCGTTAGAGACCTAAAATTAAATATCTCTTATTTTATAAAGCATTTTTGTGAACCTATGCGGAAATTAAATTACTGTACAAAGCCCAACAGGGTGCAATAATTGTGTTTATAAAATAAACTCACGTTCTGTCCCCTTCCCGTGGGTGTAACAAATTTTAAACACTTAATTAATAATCCTCCTTGGTTTAGATGTGCAAATGGGCTTAATGGTTTAATTAAATAAATTATAGAAATTGAGTTCAATTTAAATAAACTCCCTATTTTGGTACTTTAGCTACTCAGATAACTAACGAACTAACTAACGAAGTTAATTTGACACTGTCGATATTGTACAGGATATGAAATTGTTCAAGTCTCGACCTAAAACTTGACTTGTAACATAATATTATTTCAATTTGCCGAAGGGCCTAACCCTCTGTGTTGTCGGAATACCATAATAGATATGTTTCATAAAAAAATAACTAAAAAAACAAGTTCAAGATCATTACTCAGAAACGGTGTAATAAACTCGATTCTGCAGAAATTCAATAACGATTATTGTAATATCCATTTGAGTATCTAAAATTAATCTATTCTAGTTTATGTGAATCGAAAATATCATTGTGAACGTTTTCGAGAAATATAAAAGATGTTTTCATATTA
Organism: Phragmatobia fuliginosa; assembly: GCA_932526445.1. Classification (NCBI taxonomy): domain Eukaryota; kingdom Metazoa; phylum Arthropoda; class Insecta; order Lepidoptera; family Erebidae; genus Phragmatobia; species Phragmatobia fuliginosa. Next base: position 18,491,247 of record OW052064.1, read on the forward strand.
ATTTTAATAGTTTGTTTCGTGACGTGAATAATGTTCATATTTATTGTAGTCTGATGATTAAGTTTATTATTAATTTAATGCATGATTGTATGGTTTAGGTCATCACCTCGCTACATTCTACTACGTTGATTGCTATAGTTTCAATTTTTACATAGGACTACACTTTACGTGTTATCTTCTTCTTTTCCTTTGCCCCTTCCCATGTTAGGTGGGGTCGGCTCTCCTTATCTTTCTGCGCCAGGATAGTCTGTCCTGGATTGTCGGGTCAGGTAATTGGGTCTTCCTTACGAGATTAGCCATACTAGTCCACCAGGTCAAGGGCGGTCGTCCTCTTCCTTTCTTGCCCTCCGGAAGTGCCAGTGCCTTATGAACGACATGCTCGCTGTCTCTACGCATGACGTGCCCCTGTACCACCTTAGGCGAGTTTCAGTGAGTTTTTCCGGGATTGGAGTCACTTTGAAGCTACCTCGGACATATTCGTTTCGAATTTTGTCTAGCCTAGTGACTCCGCCCGACCATCTAAGCATCTTCATTTCGGTACAACATGTACAACATATATTTTTTTTAGATTTATCACTCTCTTATTTTAGAAGTTACAGGGGGGGACACACACATTTTTCCACTTTGGAAGTGTCTCTCGCGCAAACTGTTCAGTTTAGAAAAAAATGATATTAGAAACCTCAACATCATTTTTGAACACCTATCTATAGATACCTATCACCTATCACGTATAGGCTTGATGAAAAAAAAATTTTTGAGTTTCAGTTCCAAGTATGGGGACCCCCAAAATGTATGATTTTTTTTTCTATTTTTATATGAAAATCTTAATGGGGTTCACAGAATACATCGACTGACCAAATTTCAACAGTATAGCTCTCATAGTTTCGGAAAAAGTTGGCTGTGACATTATGACGGACAGACAGACAGACAGACAGACTTGACAAATCTATAAGGGTTACGTTTTATGCCAAATGGCTACGGAACCCTAACAACCATCAACTCTGACAGCAATAAGAAAAACTTACATAAATGTAAACAAATTTTAAAAGTAAATAGTAAAATTTATTTGGAGTATATCAAAACATGATAAAAAGTACCCTACTGTTATGTTTTGAATGTCCTACTCGTATATAAATTACTTTTATTGTCTCTTAAGAAACCTTATATTGTAGTCCGTCCGATTTTTCCATCCTAGAGTACAATAGAAAAACTTTTTACATCTTTTGGCAATCGACCAATTGACTCAACAATATGTTTATTATTTGCTAGCGAATAAAAGAATTAGTGAACTTTTAACTGTTGGCACGCTTTTGATTGGCAAATAAATTGCAGCAACTGTAAAGTGACGTCATTGTGAATAGTTTAAAATTGATGGACTTAACGGAATTATTTCAATTGAAGCTTGTTTGCCAGACTTTCAGTAAATTTACTGTCAAAATTTTTACTTTCATATTATACTTGCTTTTGCCCGCCGCTTCGGTCGTCTTCGGTCTTTCGGCTTCGTCGGTTATCGCGGTAAAAATTAATCTTTATATAATAATAAATAATAATGAATATTTTGAACATCTTACACAAAACGTCATGTAGTCCCAAACTAAGCAGAGCTTGTATTTCGGGTAATAAACAACTGATATAAATACATAAACAAACATAAAAAATTTTTTTGTAAATACATACATATTATGCATAGAAAACACCGAGATTTGGTCCAACCCGGGAATCGAACCCGAGACCTGTTGATCAGCAGCCGCATATGCATACCACTAGACCAACAAGGCAGTCAAAAATCTATGTTCTTTCTCAAGCTCTAGACTACACAAAAATGTACAAATTTTTTATTGCAATTGGTTCGCCGGTTTTATCGTGAAAGTGCGACAGACAGATAGACAGAGTTACTTTCGCAATTATAATATTAGTGAGTATATACTCTTTATCTAAATTTAGAAAACCAGTGCTCATCATTAGGTAATTTGTTCTTATTATCATATTAATCACAGCCCTAAATTATAATATCGAAAATGTAAACCGTTTTCGAAAGCAAATATATTTGAATGAACAAAAAGTAACAATTAAGTAATCTAGTTTAAAAAAAATACTTACAATTCATTCCATTTAAGATTTATCTACTAAACTTCATAAGTAGGGTAAAAGTGCTGCATTGAATTGCAGTAAGCCTGATAAGTATGCTAATCGTAGTTTAACAAGTTGGCTGGATAACTTTTAACAAATTACAAAGTATATATGTATATATATATATACATATATATGTATATATACCGGGAGTTTGGTTACAACCCGTCAATTCTCATCGAAGTATTCAAATTCAGAAAAGTTGTACCAGATGTTTCCTAACAGGTTACTGCGTTATAATTAGCAGCTAAGATATGTATATATAGTGGAACGTAAATATAAAAGTTATACTTATACGTTATACTAATATTATATATAGTTTAAAAGTATAACTTTTACGTATACTATTCCGATAATGAAATTTAAAAATAAACAGAATAATAATTTCTGAACTAACATAGCTGCTTCATTAAATACCGTAGATAAATTTGGACGTACATTCTGATGGCAATAATTACAGATTATAAATGTATTTTAAAATGTTTAACGAATACGAAATACTTTTATTTTTTATATATAATTTTTACCGTATGATACTGTTTTTTAGAGCCGTGTCTTGAAAGTTTTCTGTATGATTTGGTAACTTATAATAATAGCTTTACCAAACACACGGATTAAATGTATTTCGATATGTATGATTTTTATAGATCTCACTGAAGCTCTAGAGGAATATATATTCAAATTTATAAATTCAAATTAGGGTCAAATTATGTTGGACCCTCCTTTTAATCAAAAAATGCCTGCATTAGGAGGGACAATCATAATGTGAAAAATGACTTCACTACGTAGTAGATCATCAAGAGCACTAATAAATAGTCTAGTGCTTTACATAGGCATCTACTTAGAAAAGAGATTTGATTATACTATACCACAGTGGCCAGGCGAGTTGATTTAAGATTTGTTCTAATTTTTCCTTCTCTGCGGTTCTCGCGTAGTTTACTCTGTTATGGTGCGTTTCCATCATATATATGGTGACGACAGAGTATGGTGTCGTTAAATGCGTCTTGTCTTGTGTATTTAAATAGAGATGTTTACATGCGAGGACACTATTAATTGTCGTTCACTACTAATGTATTAGGGTAGTGATACTCTCTGTTTTTAATTCGTCACTTCATGGATCTAATAACAGATATTTTGATAAAAAAAAAACAACTGAATTTGTTAAGATCTAAACTCTATTATGTTGATGATTTGATCAGTGTGATGATATGCACAAGACGACTGGCAGGGGCTGAAGGTGACTAGCCGACGATACCGCCGACGACGCCGTATGTAAAGTTGTTCAATATAAATAAATTCTTATTTTCAAACATGCTTTTACTCTAAAAACCGATAAGCTTTAATCTGGATGCCTTTCATCTATATATAATAGTATATTTAAAATGTAATATTACCAATCAAATAGCAAATTGAAATTCTATCATGCAAATAGAAATCTTTGTTGCGCAAAATTGCTAGGCGATTCAAGGGCTCATTGTAATCGAAACGCATTGAAATAATTGTCAATCATAGTTCGAGTAATAGAATTTGAAAATAATAATTTAAAGTATTTTTACGAAGTTAGCTTAAAATTAAACTTTTTATCTCAGAAACTTTACATTTCAGAGTGTTTTAGAAAGATGAGAGATTTAAATAAATAAGAAGGTAACAAAGTTACATCCATAAAAATACACGAGAATCGTTTTTATTTCATATGAAGCATAAAATCCGTAAAATCGAGGCTACATCCACAAAATGCGAAAGTTAAGTTACAAGTCCATTTTGCGGCAAGATTCTTAGAAAACTTTTATTGACTCCTTCGGTATCCCTATGGATCAGGTAGTAGAAATGAACTGTAAATTGTAGAATTCTTATAATATAACTACGGAATTGGTAAAAAAGTATATGTATTTATGCATGAGTCATATCTTTATAAATAATATGGTTGTTCCGATCGAGAGCTCTTCTGTTCGATTCCCGGATAGGGCCAAAAGTGTTGTAGGGATTTATTTACAAGTTTTTTTTTAATAAAGGGATCTAGGGATCTGAAATCAATTTTTTCTTTTAAAATAAAATATAAAAAATATCTCTTAGAACAGTAAAAACTTGCTAACCAGAAAGCTATGACCATAGTTACTTCTTACCTTTAGGTTTCTGATCCAAGAACAGTATTATACTGGCACAGGTGGGTGTCATTTTCCATAGAATCCACATGCATTGGCGGCCCAACCTGGTATGTCCCGGTATGGCGGCAGTTTCAAGTGTAATTTTAATTTTGGTTTCAAATTGTTTGTTTGTATATATTTCCTATTTGTATGTTCTCGTGTGTATCTTTCTATGATTATTTGTATTTAATTCACCCTGGAAAGAATAAAGGATTTAATTTGTGAATATATTGTACTAACACGGTTTAGTGTGTAGTGTGAAAAAGAATAAATAAAAAAAAAAAACATTTAAGATATCACATAATGCACTTACCCGTTTATATATTTTTCAATATTGATGGCGGAATTTAGTAACCTGAGGCTATCAGCGTCAAATCAGCTGCTATGGTGGACGCAGAAAATCAGCTCTGTGATAGCTTAAGGCCATTGCAGTGTATGCTGAGAGTCCACCTATTTTGTTGGACACGACGTACAGCCCCCGTCACCAATATTACCAGCTCAGTATTGTATTTCAGAGGCTTATTTTTTGTTTTGTATCACATATATATTTTAATGTAGACTTCATTATGTATAACTGTAACGTTTTCACAAAGTATAATGCATGCAAGTGCTAATACACATCATAAACCTTAAATTCTTAAAGTAAAATTTTCAATTGCCACGTCAGCTTGTATCAAATTGACATAATTGACATTAGCAAATGTCACAAGCCTCATAAATATTGTCAACTGTTGTCTCTTTCTACTGTGTTTGGATATTTGTTTTTTTGTCTATCTTGTGTATGTTGTGTCTTTCAAATAAAGTTCTTATTATTATTATTATTATTATTATAATAACAGCTCAGAGTTTGGAAATCTGTAAATTTTATTTCGCGCCCGTGCCTCAGGGAGCACATTGAGTCGTCGGTCGCTGTTGTCTTTGCCACTTGTTATTGGGAAGTCAGTGCCGTCCGATACCAGTTGCTCCGTGGAAAAACTGATATTCTGGTAAAACCAGTTGAACTAATTAACTGACCCCAAATAAACTGCCATAAGGGCTAGAAAGCCTTTTTACAAATCTCATAAGCAACTAATTTTGAGAATCAAATACATTACTTTTAACATACCAGTCTATCAAGTAAAGTAAAAATAAATAATTTATTCGAAAGGCTGAATGTTTTACTTCCTTAAACAAAAAGTTATATTTTCCAAGTAAGACGGAGTTAATATTGTGTTAGGAGAAATGGTTGATCTTTTTATGGACGTACAATCCCTTTATAAAAAATGGTTCGCGAGTAACATATTTTTGCGGTACGAGGAGAATAACGTACCACATGATGTTCCGAAGCACTTTATTTAGATTTTTAGGTTATGTGTTTTATGCGTGGTCATTTCGTACAAATAAACCGTAAATGTGGATACATCTTTCGACGTAATAAAACACAAGTCAGTTATATTAACGTGGCTTACATATTTTTATTTTAAAGAAACTGTTGGAGCAAAATTTTATATCACAATAAAAAAAAAAAAAAAATTAAATACAATCTGGTCTGGTTAACAAAGTGAGATTCCACTTGATATATGAATACTTAGAAAATATAATGTATGGATATATGTTAACCCTCTCTTGAGAGGAGACCCGATCTCCGCAGTGGGAGGTTATGACGGATGTCGATGATGATTTAAGAAAGTAAAGCAAATGAAAAAAACTAAAACTTTGTACACATAAATATTGTAAATAACATAGTTGCTGCATCAAAATATAATGTATGGATTTATTTACATATATTAACTTTCTCCTGAGAGGAGACCAACGCCCAGAAGTGGGACGTTACGGCAGTTGTTGATGAATATATAATAAAACCAAATAAATGAAAAATAACAAAAACTTTGTATACAATATAATAAATAAAACAATTGCTGAAATTTATGCAGATAATCCTAGCTAGTTCAGGGATACTTAATTTTTTCTGCGTTCGCAATATAAAGACATTATTCATTCTATTAATACATTTCAAGTTTAAATTAATTTCGAATATTGAAATTCCTAACCCAGGGCGTCGTTTTATCTAGCCTGTTATTTATCGGTAGGTGTATCTATTTAAAGAGGCTACAAGACTACACATACCCTCAGATTCCTTGAGGTATCTAATGAATCATGGGGTGTCCATTCGATAGAAATCAAAGTAAGATAATTTATCTTTAGATCTTTTTTTTTTTTTTTTTTTTTTTGTTTTTTTTTTTTTATATATTTAAGTATATTTCAATACGTATACTATAAATTAGATTCCAATCCATTTCAATGGAACAAATATACACTGATAATCGTCGTGTACTTTGAACCTTAAAGCGTTCAAATTAATTTTACTTGTAAATAAGTTTTAGATGAACCGCAGATTTTGATTCTATTTAATTTGTAATAAACATCACGTTCAAATTGATTTATAATGTTACGAAAGTTGGTGCGGTACTTGAAGAAGTTGATAATTTCATCAATCGTCTAGTTTTTGAACTGAAATAAATGTATTACGAAAGTGTTTTTTTTTTGAGTTTAGCAGTTTGTTGAATTTCGAACATAACTTGTCAAGTTTTCATTCTATCAAGGGCTTTTAACAGTTCACTGAACGACATAGGTCTTCACTTAAATATGAGGTTTTGATTGCTTTGTTTGAAACTAAACTTTGGTGTTAACTTACTTGAATAAAATCTAATCAAAAAGACATTAATCTTTACTACTATACTTATTAATATTATAATTACGAAAGTAAATCTGTTTGTAGCACTACCACACCACAGCTACTAAACCTGATATAGTCTAAAGACTGATGAAGGACATAGGGTACTTTTTATCGCGATACCTACATAAAAACGGGCAGAGCTGCCGGTGAAAGGTATTTAAAGACTTAATATAGACATACGCTTCTGAGGTTTATATAGCTATGCAGTATTGGTTCGAATGAACCTCTAAGTGAAAGTGCTTTTTATTAAATTCTATAGTAAATTAATGGCTTAAACTTTTCAATTTTTTTTTAGAAGTTGACTTATACGTACATTGGTGGACTAAATTTTAAAAAAATTACAAATAAGTGTTTGAATAAAAATGATCTAGTATTTAACTACTGTTGTAATATCTGCCATCGATTTATGTGGTGACAGTTTAAGAATACAGAGCGTTACCATCGCTATTCATCCCATGGTTGTTGTAAGAGGCGACAAAGAGAACAAACTACTCAGATATCACTTCAAAAAGAACGAAAACTTGAAACAATGATCTGTACAGCGTAGTATAGTAGACCAAAATCTCCTTTCTTAGGAGAAGCTTAAATCCAGTAGTATCCTATTAAATTCTTATAATGATGATGTTTTACCACCCAATCGGGAACTTCTAAGACCAAGCTAAAAGGAGCAGCTATCAAACCACTGTCTGAACGCAACTTCATTGATTTCAGTGTAATCTATAAGACACAACAATTGCTAATGAAATAAGAGAAACTAAAATATTGTATGATATATGTTTCAAAATATTAACACATAAAAGGGATCATGTTCATATGAGTAAGGTATATACGAAACCTTGACATACATATGTATCACTGTTTTATTCGAAGAAACCTAAACGTACATTCTTGCCGAATTTGGTTCAAAGGATCAGGTGTAATCATTTAGACTACTCACACGATTAAACCTGAGTCAATGACATGGAAACCTCAATGCGTGTAAATGGAATTTAAAGTTCCAAATGGTAATTACATCGCTCTAGTTCACTAATTTAAATAATAATTTACATTCGTGCTTTTAAAATTTACTGCCAGAATTACTATATAGGAATTCGAAATAGATATTCATACATCATTTTTAGGGTTCCGTAGCCAAATGGCAAAAAACGGAACCCTTATAGATTCGTCAAGTCTGTCTGTCTGTCTGTCTGTCCGTCCGTATGTCACAGCCAATTATTTCCGAAACTATAAGAGCTATACTGTTGAAATTTGGTCAGTCGATGTATTCTGTGAACCGCATTAAGAATTTTATATAAAAATAGAAAAAAAAAACAATACATTTTGGGGGTCCCCATACTTGGAACTAAAACTCAATTTTTTTTTTCATCAAACCTATACGTGTGGGGTCATAATAAATCAAAAACCTTATTAATATAGTGTCCACCATAGATATGTAAATCACAAACACAGTTTCATAAAATTATAAATTATTAACACAGTACACGTGATGTCAACACCCCAGGAAAATGCTTTTCAAATAAAATTTTTGACACATTAAACAAAGAACGTATTTGTTAAAATAAACTACGTACAAAGCTTTACGTAATATAAAAATTCAAATGAAATAACAATTTTTTTACAAACAATGTCATTTTTTTGTTTGATATTATTAATTAAAGACTTTATTTCAAATTCATAAAATTTGTTACGGCTAATTATGTACTGTTTTCTATGTCTCATTACAGTATAACTATGATATATCAGCACGACAGTCTGAAGTAGCTCTTCAGTATCAGGTAAAACGGTTTACGGGTAATGCTTGGTTCAAAAAAGGCCATGCTATCTACAATCCATCCAACCTTTGTGTTTCAATAAGATAGACTGTGGACTAAAATATTGTCCACGTATCTACCGTATAAAAGGGTCTAATCTCCGGACCACAGACATCTAAGAGTCTATAAACCCAAACAATGAGTCTTGGGTTCTTTATAATAGGAAGGCAAAAAGATTTTGATATAACGAGAAGGAGCAAACGATGCGTAAAGCTTGGTGTATTTGACCATAAGCTCTGGGTCTCGTACTAATATTATTTCTTCATCGATAAGTCACGGTGTACTGGTTATAGTATCACGGATCACGAGAATTCGTCCTTACTTTTTTTTAGATAAATGGGCATTTTACTAGCCCTCGGCCACTTAGGACGCTGCAAGATTATGCAATATATCACTAGAACCGCTCTCGATAAATTACACAGCCTTGACAATGGCCGTGGCGTCAAGTAAAGTAATTTGTTTAGGTCGGTGATTTGGAGAGAAAGTTCGATGAGGAAACTGGAGGACTGACTGGCGAAATGAGCTAAAACCGTTTTGTTTTATTGTTAGACTGATGGTTTTGAACAAAACCATGTTTTTAAATGGGTTTTTGACTTTATATTTACTTTGTGGTGTTGTATGTTCATTAATTCAACACCAGTAGGTATAATTCCAGAAACAAAGATTCTAAACACAGGTCTAGGTAGTCGTTTTCTTATCCCTAACCTTTAAAAATAAACGTTTGTAAAAGAATTACCGGTTTCAAAAATTCCTAAATCGTGATAAATTATATTGAATTTGATTTTTATTTTTAAACTTTCATCCATAAAGTATTTTTTGTCAAACTTAATGGGAGTTGTATCTACTTTCAAACTCCCATTTTTAATATAATATAAAAAGGCATTTTGAAATCGTTCTTGAATGAGGAAAATATCGCATTACATAAAGAAAAAAATATTTTTTGAATCAAAAACCTTGCTGCTATTTGAAGTGCCAAGACATTTATTACTGTACTTCGAATGTCTGTGTTCATAATCGAACACTTTATTAATAATAACAGATGAAAAATTATATTATCTTGCTGTAACTGCGGTGAGTCCTGAGTGAGAGTTTAGACGCGAACTAAGTCTTTCGTTTGACCATGTTTATTAACTCTAATTGTTTTTATTCTTTCATCGCTTACTCAATGTGTATTGAACATTTTATAATATTATTTATTTCCTAGAAGGTTATACAGATAAAATAATTGATCTCCACCTACTCGGTCCTGACACACCTTTTTTTCTTCATCCACATTCATAAATCGCTAAATGCATACTCGTTGATTCTTGGTGCTCTTCATACAGCCTTTGTTAAAACATCACCTATTTAGTCGGTAAATACTCACCGTAAACGAACTCAAAATAAATAAAAAGTTTATAATATCAGCAGCAACAAAATACTTTGTCAGGTCACGGATTCGAGAATGTAAGGCTCAAACTTTTTCTTCTTACAAACGTCAAGTGACTGGCATATCTCCTTTCTTTTGATCCCCAAAAAGTCAAAGCTGTCCCAGTATAGGAGTATAAGAACATAAAAAATAGGCTTTAGTATTTTTCGGAACGCATGTGTCCTCATCACTTTAAAAGCAAACAGGGTAAAAGGCCCACATTTGTTAGGAAAAAGTTTCTTATTTTTTCATTTGAATATAAGGTTAAATTGAGATGAAAACGGTACATATACCCTGACATCTTTATCTAATTTACTTAAAACATATGAAGTCATAATAATAAAGGGACTCATCTTCTTGGGATGACATGAAGTATGATATATTATAATCTAGGTAGGTATAGGTAAGTATAAGAGATTATGTAGTGAACAATAAATATTTAATTTTTCACTTGTATATCTAAATTAAATGTTAACTAACCGAATTTACTAGGGTTACTTTTAACTACTGTTAAACTGGTAACAGTAAATTCACTAAAACAAATTGTTTACGTGTACCAAATTAAATTGTAATATACATATTTGAAATGGTAGTAGTAAGAGTTTCACAAATGATTGAATGAATGAATGGATGATCGAATGAACGAACGAACGAATGAATAAGTAAATGATTAAGTAAATAATTAAAATGTTAATATAATAAAGTGAATAAATAGTCGTATTTTTCTTGTAGCAAAGGAGGCAAATGGTTAAAGGGGTCACCTGATTTGTGATCTGATCACTGGAAGGTAATTACTGTTGCCCGCACATACAATTTGCAACTTAAGAATCACAACACAAGTTTTTTCTTTTAAAAATAATCAAGGAAAGGGATGAAAAAAGCAGGAAACAGGCGTATCAAGGAATAGAATGCGGAATAGACAAATGTTTGCAACTTGGTTAGGAGGGCTGATAGCCAGACAGATGTACACACTTTCCGATTCATAATCTTAGTATGGATTATCGTATTAGGTTTTATAAACTTATATTTTCACACATTGTTAAAAAAAGAAAGCTTTAAAAATTTAAGCATCCTACAGGTACGAAATATGTTTCTTTTAAATTAACATGTGCTTAAGCTGCAAGAGATTTTACGAAGAGACGCGAGCGAACGAGCATGAATTTCAGATGGTAATTTTAAAATTCACGTATTATGAACGTAGTAACGTTGATATCTTTTTTTAGGGAATACCTAATGCCTGACATAAGCACGTTATAGGCTGCTTCGATAATCGAAACTTCTGAGTAATTTATCAACTTTTTATAACCTATTAAAAGCAGAAAAGAAACATGTGGACCGTTCTGTTAGGGATTGCCATCATTTTTTAGTAGTCACCTGACCAACTGGATATGAAAACGATTGAAAGGAGAAACCCGATTCTGGGCCTAAGCGTTACACGAATGGGATATGTACCAAAAAATTCGTCTATTTTGCTTGATTAACCTATCGAAATCTTAGCTTCATTTGCAATGGCCAAGTGTAGAAAATAAGTAGAATTCTATTGTTTTAAACAATCTTTGTAAACCTCTGCAACACTTATTTCAATATACGTAACTAGCTCCACAAACGTAGCATTCCTAAAATAGGATCGATTTAGTGGAAATCGATACTGTTATAAATAAATAATACTTCTTTGTTTTAGTATAAATGATTGTTTTAATAGGTATCTTAATCAATGTAAATAGAGTCTGGCCAGCGAATCGTGACACAACTACTTACAATGGCGGCAATTCAAAATATCTACAACTGGCAGCATTAAATATAGCATGAAAGGGTAGTTTTGCATTTTTATATTAATGTGACTATGCCATAGAAAAACACAAATGTATCAAATCGTGTTTTTCATGTTATAGAAAACTATAGCGGTTTTGATAACTTTATTTTAGAAGTTATAAAGGCCTAACTTGTGAAATAAGCTGACTTAGAAAACTTCGTACAAAAATAAAGAAATAATAAGCAAATACAACAATGTATAATATGTATGTATTTACAAAAAAAAAGTATGTTTATGTATTTATATCAGTTGTCTAGTTTGGGGACTAGATGGCGTTGTGTGTAAAATGTCCGAAATATTTATTATTTATTATTATTATTAATTATCTATTAGGCACGATTTAATTATGGGTGAATACATAACCCTATTTTATGCGTGGCCTGACACACACTTGGCCAATTTTTCATTAAAATAACTCAAACAATAAACATAACCTAAAATATAAACATTGTCTGATTTTACCGATTTGGCCATTGCTGGGAGACCTGAAAATTAGGCTCGTGAAATCGTCATAGATGTTGTAATTTATGACCAAATTCTAGCACTGTAACGCCAGGCCTAAGTTTGTATGGATTTCGGGTTTCTCCTTTTAGAGAGGACAATGTATGATGTTTTTTTTATACTTTCATGATTTATGTAAATACCGATGTAATACTAAAATAATAAAAATATTGTACATACTAACTGAACAGAGCTACTCTAGAAAAACCAAAATATTTGCACATCATACAAAGCCTTGATTTCGACCCGAGATCCGAATTTGTCATCATCATCATCACGAAGAGCCTTTAACAGTCCACTGCTGGACATAGGCCTCTCCTTTGAAAGGAGGTTTTGGCCTACTATACCACGCTGACTGGACGGGTTGGTAATGGTTTGTTTCAAGTTTTCCTTCTCTTGGCAGTGATGTTAGCTGCATATTTTATTCCTTTAGTCGCCTCTTACGACTCCCATGTAATGAATAGGGGTGGTGACACTTTGTATTCTTAATCCGTCACCACACGGACATCCGGATCGGACGGTCATCCGAATATGTGACCTCACGTATTCATATCATATATCATATATCATATATCATATATCATATATCATATATCATATATCATATATCATATATCATATATCATATATCATATATCATATATCATATATCATATATCATATATCATATATCATATATCATATATCATATATCATATTATATCATATATCATATATCATATCATATCATATCATATCAATTCAATCAAAAATCTACAAACATTTATAATAATTAAATTATGAACCTTTTTTGAATGTTTAGTTAGAGCTGTAAGTTGCAAGTTATAGTGAATAGATTTTTCTATATACTGACTCCCGCGGTGTTTCCTGCGGTTATTAAGGCCGTGAAATGAATCGACCGAACGAAGCGAAGCGAAGAAAAGAGTAACCTTAAAAAACTAGTTATTCTTTGTCATCAGCCATCTACCACTAAAAGTCCTGTAGAAATTGGTCCACCAGTACCAGCGATTAGCCGCAACACACAGACAGAAAATTTCTGACAGACAGACAAGGAGTCTCGAGTTCGATTTCCGTGTCAGACTATTGTTGGATTCTTAATAGCAATCTGAAATTTGGCAGTTTCTCACGTCCGTGGCTCAGGGAGCACCTTAAGCCATCGATCCCGGTTGTCATGAAGGTCATTTCTTTTTTTTTTATTGTTGTAATGTAATAGGCGTTTGTCTTCCATCTCACCTGATGGAAAGTGTAGATGAAGACGAAGATGGTACACGCCCATCCAAAAGAAACCTGTTCACTCTACTCTTGAAGGCTCCAGAGTTCAACTCATCAGGAAAAATAGACCCAGGCAGGTTGTTCCAAACTTTGGCGACTCTCACCAAAAGCGAGCTGTCAAGCCGTTTAGTTCGACTTTTGGGTATGCCAACAACGCATCGATGACATGCCAACGTATCGAGGATGCCAGTTGATCCATCGAAACTCATATTCAGGTAAAATTAGGTTAACCAGTAACCAACCCCTAATAAACTTGGAAATATTATAGACTAGGAAAAGGAATCAGTTTAGGATAGTATACAGAATTGTAAGTGTTCGTATTTTACTGCGTTGAGGAATGAGTAACCATTTTTAAAGTGTAGGATTTGAACCCTTGTTGTGTGTCCCACACGCAGTGAAAAGCAGCGTGGCCGCCGCTTAAGCCACTAGGCCAACTGTGCGGTCGAAAACTTGTATTTGACTGCCTTGTTGGTCTAGTGGTTAGCGTATGCGGCTGCTGATCAAGAGGTCTCGGGTTCGATTCCCGGGTCAGACCAAATATTTGTGTGATCCACAAATATTTGTTTCGGAGTCTGGGTATTTTTCTATGTATAATATGTATGTATTTACAAAAAAAAAGTATGTTTATGTATTTATATCATTTGTTTAGTACCCATAACACAAGCTCTGCTTACTTTGGGACTAGATGATGTTGTGTGTAAGTTGTCCAAATATTTATTTATTTATTTATTTATTTATCCTAATTGAGAACGAAAATTGAAAATGAGGTCACATTCTTACAAATATTTAATATATAAATCAAATGCAGTTGTTGAGAAGTCGAACTAACTTTTTTTGTACAAGACAACTCACTCATTAGGAATATATTCCTGTGTCACGGTGGACTTTACAAACATTTAAGAAACGGACACAAAGAACACCCAGACTCAGAATAAAAAAATATGGATCATATGAGTGTTTTTAAAGTGTAGGATTTGAACCAATGTTGTGTGTCCCACACGCAGTGAAAAGCAGCGTGGCCGCCGCTTAAGCCACTAGGCCAACTGTGCGGTCGAAAACTTGTTGAGAGGATCTGCATTCAGGACATGATAGTACATATCACTATAGTCTGTTAAAGGGAAAATAAATATTGTTGTTATTAAAAATCTTTATAGGAAGAAAGGTTTTCGAACAAATCATGTTTTACTCTATAAAAATTAATTACTTAAGTGCTTGCTGGCTCTAAGAGCCTATTCTTCTTCAATAGCATCTGTAATGGATCTTAAGAGCTATGAAAATATGAGCTCCTTGTTATAATATTGTCTATTATGCGATTATGAAAAATTTTGAACAAGTAAGGAGAAATCTAATCGGTTACTTTCATGACTTGTATTTTCTGTAAAACCTGTAAGCCGAAATACAGGTTCTACCTAGTTTGGCAACGGAGGCTAACTCATGTTCGATTTATAATCTAACCTAGAGTTTAAGTTGAACAAATTGTATCTGTTTTTGTGCGATAAGTATTATTATTATTATGCGGTGTTTTCTGTGCTAGTAGACACGTTAATAAAAGATCTTATGGACATAGTAGACCAATATCATAGTGAATTGCACATAGAAATAACGATGATTGGTAAGCTAAATGGTAATTTCTTCCTTAACTTTTCTCTTGGATTTCTGTATAGACATACATACTTACAAAGTTGCTTGTTACTTGCTTTTAAGTCTTAGACAGTTTTGAATTGAAAAAGGAAACCTAGGTCTAGTTCAGTTATTTACTCTTAAAACATAGATATCTATGTTTTAAGAATAAATAACTGAACTAATCTTTACGAATTCTAAATAAAGAGAACCTTTAGGAAAGACCTAGGTTTCATTTTTCAATTCAAAACTGTCTAAGACTTAAAAGCAAAATCTATATAGATTTAGTATACCTAGAAGTTACTGATATACAAAATGCACTTTATTTTTTTTTGTCCATCTAAACTGTGTGTTTGTTTAGTTTTTGCGGCTAATTCCTAAAACGGATAGACCGATGTTTATGATACTTTCACGGTCATGTAATTGATAATATAAAAGGTACTTTAGGCTACTTTTCTCAGACGAGCTTCCCTCCGCTGCGTTGCCCCCGACTTACAACAACAATCGCGTGTAATACAGCTGATGTCAGTTAGTATAAAAATTATCTCTACTCTACTACAGCTCAACTCTCAACAACAACAAGCGCTTATAGCCGAGTAGCCTTAGGTAATTGGAAACAATCACCAAGGGTAAGCAACGCAGGCGCGGTCGGACCTAGATGGGTGACCGTTTGTGGCATTACATGTAATGAGCGTTTGTTATCATAAGATCAGTCGTAAAGTCAGTTAGCAGTCGTAAAGTTTAGTTAGAGGCCTTCGAGCGGCTTAAAAACATGCAACAGTAAGATAACGTAGCCACAACGTGTTTTGCCAGTCCCCAACCCGCACTCTGCCAGCGTGGGGACGTATGGCCTTAACCCTCTCTTGAGAGATGACCTGAGCCCAGCAGTGGGACGTTATGGGTTGTTGATGAACTACAGCTCAACTAATATTTTTAGTACAAAAATATAGCTAGGTATTGCTTTTCACGTAAAGAAGTCACTCAAACGAGCTTCATTAACTTTTTAATATTCTGATCCATTGAAGATGTACAAGAATTGTTCGTTATAAGGAAGACTTCCTTGGTTCGAGTAGTGAGTGATAAAAGGTAAAATTTGATTTTATCGATAGTATACATTATAATAGATATAATTATAGTTTTATTCATCTGTTAAGAGTATATACAGAAGTGGGTTTACGATGTTCTATAAAAGTAACAACGAAACGACGGCTTATGAAATTTTCATTATTTGAACTGCTACTACAGAAATAAAAAGAAAATTAAATCGAAATAAACTATGAGAGTGACTTTAATATCCTCAAAGTATCCGGGTTCCGAGAAATTTTATAACACCTAAATGTAAAAGCATTAATTATGTTTTATGTCTTTTTATTATAACTTGAACTATTTAAAAAAAAAAAGAATAGAATTTCGTAATTTAAAAAATCTCAATTTGCAAGTTTCTTTCCGATTAAAAAAAATGATAAAATTAACAACACTGATTTAAAATAATAATATTTTTAAAACACGTATTTTGTTTTCCTTTTATTTAAATTTTATAAGAAGTATACTAATTATTATAATGTATATGTCATGTAACAAAGATAATTAGAATATTATTGCGAACATCTGGCACACAATTCCATCTAGCCCCTATGAAGTATAATCCATAGATACAATTATGTGGAAAACATCCAAACTCCAAATATTTGCTGATTTAAAAGCATTTATTTATAAACGTTGAACGTCAGAAAGTATCAAAATTATGTGAGATACGGATTTTTTTATTGAAACCAAAGTGAGCACGATTCAAAGCGATTGAACAAGATAACTCATATATGTATGTGGTAAACTAATCATATAATAGAATTTACCTCAACTGTTTCATAGACACATGAATGATCGATCCCGTGCACGTAAAGTCTTTGGTCCCGGTTGTCATGAACATCTATGGCAATCGTTATTGGGAACTTAGTGCCCTCAAATTTACTGACAACTAGTTCAACCTCGAACTTCAGTTCTCCCTTAGGGTTGCGGAGGTCCGATGCCAGTCGCTCCGTGGAAAAACTGATATTCAGGTGAAACCGGTTGAACTAATAGCCGACCCCAAATAATATTGAGAATAAGGCTAGGAAGATAATGGTATTATGAATGATTGCGTTTCCTATTAAATTACCAGCCGAACTAAACAGTTTATTATCATTTCAATATTCTACGAACAGTTGAAACTTGCTACCGACAAAGCACTAGTAGGTGTAATTGAGTACAGTGCTGGAATTAATTGAAGCAGAAATGTATCAGGAGTGCAGAGTCCGTAGCGCAAAGCTACGCAGGCGCGCTACGCACTGTACATCGCAGTGGCAGCCCTACTGACGCCACGAGCACTCGTTCACACAAATAACGTGACACTTACGTACACGTTGGAAAGTGTACGCTCCCAAATTATCGATACAACCCTAAAGTTTTTGTGAAAAAGTGGTTGAGTTTATTTTTTCAAATTTAATTTCTAAAGTGTTATTTTATGTGTGTGTTTAAGAAAACATTGTGTAACTTTTTCAAAACTTTTGTGCCAGTTATAATAAATTCGTGGACTCTTTTCATTTGTTTATCAGTGAAGAGTTTGGTGATCTTTGTTGATAAGGTAAGCTTTTTCAACTTTTATAGACTTAGATGGTTGTAACAATAGTTCGTTGTTCATCAATATAATCGTATCACGATTGAATCGTAGACTAAAAGGGACGTTTAGTTGATTTTATTTCAAATCAAATTGTACGTATAGGTTTATGGCTTTTCCAATAATGCCATAGTCGTAAAATCGTTTTAGGCTAATGTATATTGTAACAGTAGGTTATTGACGTTGTAAAACTTTACATTAACATATCGTTATTTGAGAACTTACTCCGCACATATACATTTGGGTATGACCAAGAAACTAAACTTAATTTTCAATAATAATCAATGTTTCCATTGATAACTTTAAAATATTTAAAGATAATAAATAAGATAGAAATATTTAAATTAAATACTTGATTTTAGCTTTATAATTTTAGCTTTATAATACTAATACTGTATTATAATTCGTAATATTCTGCGATAAACACTTTAATTTATGTCTCTAAACAATTATGTCTCTAAATCTTTTTAGGATTAACTTGAAGTTTTTGTGATTAGGAATTATGTGTAAATAAAAATCAAAATTAAATATTACACTATGAAAGTTGAATACAACTGTCTAAAATATTAAATAGACTTTTACTACAAATATAAACGCTCCGTGGAAAAACTGAAATTCAGGTAAAGCCGGTTGAACTAGTAGTCGACCCCAAATTAACTTGGGAATAAGGCTAGGAAAATGATTTTACTACAAATATCAGAAGAAAGCACGATGTCTTCCTAAACCTTGGGAAAATATTTAATACATTGTTATAACTTCGTTAAAAAACTCTACAGTAAATGTCCAAAACTGACACAGTTATTTATTGAAAAATAAAATTTAAGCAATTACTACATCTATTCAGTAACCAAGCAATGTTTCGTATTCTTACGACTTTGAATCTAAATAATTGATTGATTGATTTACTTCTCGTTGTCCAACTATTGCTAATGTTCAAGTTTCTTTTTGGTTTATTTAACATCGACTTTCTCTAGATTTTTGCAAATATTTAAAGATCAAAATTAACCAAATCGGTCCAGATATTTCAGAGTTTTCATAACACTATCGAACGGCAATTCATTTTAACATTATCATAGATCATTTTAAGATTGAAAATATATTTGTATTATGTTACTAGCGAACTCAATAAAACCTTACTATACAGAATATTTATTGTAACAGGCTTTCAAAAGTCAATATAAGATATATTGCTCTATATCTTGATCTCCCACTGGCCCAAGATGATTTATGTCAATGCGTACATCACTACGGTTACATGTCGAGACAAATTGCCTTTTGTCGCGAACATTGAGTGTAGTTTTTTTTTTCTCTTTACGAACTCAGTGAGAATTTATATGCCAGTACGTAAAGTATTGTCAGTAATATTTTATTGAACTGGATGTAAAAAGGTTTTAAATGTTGTTTTTTTTTGGGGTTATTGGTTTCGTATATACGGAATCTTATTTGAGAATATTATTCGGATTGAAGAATGCTTAAGCATGTCTACTGTTTTAGTTAAGGAGTTACTGATTTTATATAATTATGGTTAATTAAAACCAGTTTAAGGGTTTTTTTGTCCCTAAATTGTAAATAATATGTATGTAAGCAAAAGCTTTCTTAGGAGAGGCCTATGTCCAGCAGTGGACTGTTAAAGGCTGTTGATGATGATGATGATGAAGCAAAAAAATATTACTATTGGTAAAATCGCAAAACAATTAAAGCCCGTCTCGTTTGATACATTTGGCATTACTAAAATTAACTCTCTGTCATAGTAATTTTATATGTTTAATTTATTTTCCGATTATATTACAATGTCAAAGAGATAATATTAGTGATATCATATGTATCGTGTCCGTGTGGTGACGGATTAAGAATACAAAGTGTCACCACCCCTATTCATTCCATGGGTGTCGTAAGAGGCGACTAAAGGAACAAAATAAGCAGCTAACATCCTGCCAAGAGAAGGAAAACTTGAAACAAACCCTTTACCAACCCGTCTGGCCAGCGTGGTATAGTAGGCCAAAACTTCCTTTCAAAGGAGAGGCCTATGTCCAGCAGTGGACTGTTAAAGGCTGTTGATGATGTTGATGATATGTATCGAAATATTTAATACTATTGTTTTAATGACAGTTTAAAAAAAGAAATATCAGTTTATATAAAAACTATTTCAAAATAAAGACCTTCATACCAAGATTAATATGCTCTTTTCTAGAACTCATATTACCAGTTAAGAAATACTGTCACATTAGTTTTTATGAGAGAGAAGAGTTCAGAGTTAAACGAGTTTAATATTGTGTCCGATAATACAGAAGTTGTATACACAATATTGTACTGAGACCATTTAATTGTGTTAGCACTAAATGTATGATACCATAATCATCAATAGATTTAGTAGTCCACCGCTGGATAACGGCTTCTCCTCTACTCTTCCTTTAAAAAAAAGACGATAGTAGCAGTCACTGCAGATTAACATGTTTCCTAAATATCTTTCATTCAATAATTTATGCAACTATACTTATGTAACAAGCAACCAATGCAAAAACGCATGCTGAAACCTTAATAAGAACCGTATGTAATAAATTATTTATTTATTTTAAGGAACACAGAAAATGTATCGTAAAAAATATAATAATTAACACAATGTTTGTTATATATATGAACGTAAATAATATGTGTACATAGCTTCTACTATATATATATATGTATATAATAAGAAGACAATGATAATTATTCCGATTTGGCTTGTATGTGGAATGGTTCCTTGTTGCATAAATAGGTCCAATTATGCATACGGTAGTAGGCAGAACATGGTTTGTACAATTCGTTTTAAGCGACAGCATTTTATTTTAGAAGTTTTGTGCATATAGGTAGATCATTTTCTTTATATCAAATCAGAATGTATCTGTAACACGTATGTATGTGTTTGTCTGTAGTTCCAAACCGAAATAATATTATAAATTAAACAGTTACTATGTTTGTCTGTCTGTCTATGGATATGCTTTCACGGCTAAACCACTACATCGATTTCAATTTAATTTGTAATGGAGATATTTTGATTCTTAAAAGACATTAGCTTTTTACCTACTAGAGAATTCTGTTAGTAATTTTTGTAGTAGTAACATGCTTTTGTATAAATGCGGTCAGGAAATAGATACCTATTTCTCGTATTTTATGTAAGTTGAGTTTTGAAATATGGGTCCCGTTATCAACATTCACAGCCCATCTTAGCTCTGGCATTGCGAAAGGCATTTCTCTTGGGTTTGCAAAAATGCCCTTCCTTCTTTATAGAGGTAAAATTTCATTTGGAAATAAGGGAAGACTCTCTGGGAATTTAATAAGAAACTTAATTAATATCGTTATATTTTCAATTTTTTATTGAAATGTAATTAAATAATTATTTTTTATGTTCCGTCATGTAGTCATTTACCGAAGTTGAAATTGAAAAACATAAATGACTGTCACTCTTCAGTACTCTCAACTTGTCTTTAGTTTGATCCTCAATGCTGATGTGTCAAGACACTAATAAAAGAAGATTATTTAAGGTTAGCACAAAACGAAGTAGCTATAAAGATTAGTCAATTTCTGATCGCTAGAGTAAATTTTGAACTAATTATAATGCAAGTCACAAATTACTTTAAATTAGGAAAGATTGCCTAACGTAATATAAATCAAAATCATGATAGTGATATGTATCCACATATTAAAATATATTTTTGAACATTAGTAAACTAGCAGTTGGTGAGAATCAGTCAGTCGTGAAGATAAGAATTATCTAGAACCTTTTTTTGATTTACTGGCTATATATCTATTAGATAAAAGGAAAGGTAATGTATTTAACATAATGTTTCAGCATTTACATAAAGTTTTTAAAAACTCATGCCTAGTTCTTAATAAAGTTTGATGCTTTCTTTTCAGAACCAATAGCTATTCTAAATCTGATAATATGATAGAATATATAGTGGATTGCGAACATTGTATCTCTAGAACAAAAAGAGAGGGTCCTCGAATCAAGCCATGGAGTCATATTAGACAGACTGAGGTTGACGTTGGAAGTTAAAAATACTCTTCCCTATAAGTAAATCTATTTATTATTGACATTTGACTTCTATTCTGAAATTTTACTATTGATGAAATAATATAACGGCTTATTTTTAAACAGATTAGGAATTCTTTTCTTAATTTTATCATAGTTTTAAGCTCATTTTATGTTCTAAGTATAATGTTAAAAGGAATATTTACAAGTAAGCGGCGCAGTGAGAGCATATGCGACTGCTGTGAGGTCTCGGAT
The DNA here is from genome assembly GCA_932526445.1 of Phragmatobia fuliginosa. Classification (NCBI taxonomy): domain Eukaryota; kingdom Metazoa; phylum Arthropoda; class Insecta; order Lepidoptera; family Erebidae; genus Phragmatobia; species Phragmatobia fuliginosa. The sequence goes on from OW052064.1 coordinate 18,513,582, forward strand.
ATGATTCCCGGGTCGGACGAAATGTTTGGGTGATCCTCAAATATTTGTTTCGGAGTTTGGGTGATCCTCGAATATTTGTTTCGGAGTTTGGGTGTTTAACTGAATACTGCGGTGCACACTAGTATTACAATGACATGTTAATTATTCATTTGATTATTAAATAGATATTTATTCTTTGATAAATTCTATTTTGTGTATAGTTTCACAAAAAAGCACTAATTCAAACTTCAAAGAAAAACATTTAGGAGCCAGCGTAGCGTTATCTATGAAAACAAGGGCCGAAATCATAAAAAAAAGAAATAAGAGCAGTCGCAACAGAACCGTATAGTATTCAAATTCAGAACACGCTTGTGAACAAAAAATGTTTGATGGGAAAAAAGAATTTGTTCGTTGTCACGTTTCTATAGTTCGTTAACGTTGAATTCAATAGGTTGCGTGCTGATTCAAGTGTTTGGTAAAATGGCAGAGTACATCACTAAAACTCCTAGTGTCACACATTCAATATTATCAAAATTGTGACAATTACTCAACTATGGGAATGCTAGTATTTCTTTTTCTCGTAGAAACTTCGCATCACAAATAAGAATAACGAGAAAAGAATTGTTACTCACATTATAATGATGTTCAAGTCTGAAAACTTTCTCTGTAGCAACATTTATATGAATTTTTTTTAAAGCTGTCTAATGTTTTTAATGTGTTTAAAAATTCCTTATTAACTTCAAATAAGGATCGATCCAACGAACCAAAATGGACGTTAGAAATTTAAGATTTAAACCTTACCTATTAATGTTTTTAATTTGTCTTATCTCGTTTTATCGATTGTATATAAAACTCGTATTTACTAGAATCATATTGCATTCAATAACAAACTCCTACTACCGAAGACTAGAAGTAAATCCTTAAAGGCAATCTTTGAAAATGCGTCTTCTATGAAAAGAAACCGAATTAATACACTTCTGTTCTCATTAAAGATCATGACGTAATAGTAATAAAGTAGTTAAAATGATACAAATTTAATTAAAAATGACAGGATTTTGTTACTTGTAGATACGCCTTTTAAACTTGACACTAAGAACATAATGGCAGCTTAAACTGTACTTTCTAAGACCATTACACGTAATTACTTAGTTGAAAATCCTCTACTGTTTCGATAGGAGGGATCACAGTTAAGCTCCAACTTGATCAGTTCTCAGAACGACCCGAAAGATTCAAGTTTTATAGTCTGCTTGAATAGCTTTTGAGTAAAGCTTGTGATAGAATGAAGTGGTTCTTGCTAAAGTGACAATATTTAAGAAATATATTATAATTACTTCATAATATTATATGCATATAAGTAAATGTATGTGTCTGTCATGGGCATAGTTGCACCGATGTGAACGTGAAGTATTTTTTATACATATTTGTAGGTAACTGTCTAATAGTTTTCATTTATTTTCATCATTTTTTTTTAAATATTTCGGACATCAAACACACGATATCGTTTAGTCCCAAACTAAACAGTGCTTGTACTATGGGTACTAGACAATATAAATACATATATGCATTTTTTTGTTAAAAACATATTAGACATAGAAAACTCCGAAATAAATAATTGCAGATCATACGAACATTCAGTCCGACCCGGGAATCGATCTCGAGACCTATTGACGCATACGCTAACTAATAGAACAACAAGGCACTCGAATAATTGTCAAAATACCATTACATAAGACTTTTAAATAGCGACTTGGTGCTTTTCTTTCGATTAGTTGTAAACACAATGAGATTAACTTACCATTTCGTCGCAAAGCTATGCCTGTCTGTAAAGTAATCTTATTGTTGACTCAAAGAAAACGTGATTTGAGATCGCAAGAAGTGTATATCCAGTCAGGCTTTACTTCTCAGTCCAGATATTTTCTTTTTAAATTCGAATTATTAACTTTTTGAACATTGTTTTGATGTTGAATATATTTATTTCTAAGAACAGACCCAAAACTGTTTACGTATACCTTTTTGTACTTAGTGTATAACGTAATTTTTTTAATAAAAATTGTTTATTTGGCACCAAGGCAACACAACATTAAACAAAAAAGGTAACAATAATACTAGTAGCTGCAAAAGTATAAAAATGTGGCACAGCTATCAACGCCCCCCTTTATAGGAAAGTAAGTTGTGCTAGATCAAAACTAAGGATGTGGTACATTAAATAATAATAATAAATAAATAATTTGGACATCTAACACACAACATCACCTAGACCAATACTAAGCAGAGCTTGTGCTATAGGTACTAGACAACTGATATAAATACATAAACATACTTCCTTTTTTGTAAATACATACATATTATACATAGAAACACCATTAAATTAAAAGTTCTCTGATCATAAGACAAAATAAGAAAGAAGATCAGTTGCAACTAATATTATTACGGGATCTTTAACTGCAAACAATAATCTCTTATGGAAGCTTTAAACAGCACAGTCTTTAGATAATATTTGAAATCTAGACAGTTGAGGACATAAAAGGGAAATATTTTCATTGAATGTCTGCCGGTGTTCTTAATACGGCGCCCATTTTACAGTCGTTATGCATTTTAAAAGTTACCTCTCTGTGTTCACTTGATCAAAATAATTTGTACTAGTTTTCGTCCGCGGCTCCGCCCGCGTGTATGTCGGTTATCGTGGTAAAAATTAGCCAATGTCCTTTTTCAGGCTCTAGACTATTTGTGCACCAAATTTTATTCAAATCTGTACAGTAATTTTGGTGTGAAAGCGAGACAGACCGACAGGCAGAGCTATTTTCGTATTTATAATACTAGTAAGGTCTAAATAAGTTGGTCATCAGTGACATGTAGTAACATCAATCAATCTATCGCCTGGTAAATATTTAAGTAGAATGGTCATACTACCAATCTTTGGGAAATGGTTTTACTTATATATTTTTTTTCTTTTAATTAATTCCGCCGTCTGCTCACCACCGCTGTAAATTCTGGATTAAAGACGCTTAAATTACGGATAAAAGATGCCACGCTTTTACCGACTATGATAGTTACTGAGCTTAAAATGACGGGCGAAGTAAAATTCAGTGAAATAAACAACGAATTTCATCAAAAATAAATCTATGAGATTGTACATTTATAACTTTGATATTACTTTTATCTTTTGAATAGGATTTATTTTAATGTGAACAGTTTTTTTAATCTTTAGTAAGTATCCAATCTAGTAATCAATCCAAGAGTGTCTATATGATTGCATTCAATTTTTTTTTCTTGTTATATACGGTATCCTTTCAATGTATTTTCAACAATAACCTATATCAATACATAAATAAGCCTAGCTTTAGAAAGGAGAATTATTGTGTTAAGGATTTAATTAATGCAATGCTGATGACAAGTTTGATCATGCATCACTAGACGTATATTTCACAGCTATGGGTTTGAATGCGATTCACTAGTACCGATTAGCCTATGACCTACTGTAGTTGCGGTTTTGTATTAGCATGCATCTAAATTATTTGCGATATACAATCATTTATTATTATTAATAGAAAATTAAGTTGATTCTGGTAACTATTTATAATGTACATAATGTATAGTGTTAATCACTTGAACGGAATATGAAAATTTGTTCTTATAATCGATTAGAACGAATGTGAACGTTTTAAAATATATTATCTTGTTGTTGTTATGTAAATATACATATAAATATAACTGTTTGTTTATAGATTAAGTTATCCATTTTTAATAGAGACTACATAGTGAAATTGAACTCTGTTTAATTTGTTATATATGTATATTTACATGTATATAATAATTTTAACAAAAAGGAACCGACTTCAATGAAAAACTATTCCGAGTACCCAAATCGCGACAATTGTGCCTATGATATCTGAAGAGTTCCCTCGATTTCCTTGGGATCCCACCATCAAATCTCGATATGGTGACGATAGGACCACCTGTAAGCTACGCCCATTCCAATGCAAAAAGAATTTTTGAAATCGGTTCATAAACGACGAAATTATTGCTGAACATACATAAAAAAAAAAAAGATTCCGACGAAATGAGAACCTCCTCCTTTTTTTGAAGTCGGTTAATTATCAAATATAAATAAAAGAAGATTATCCTTATTGTTACCACACTGTTAAAGTTAAACTTATGAAGAAAGAGATTTGTATACCGCTGGGAAATGAACAGGCTACAGCTTGACATGAAATGTTTACTGGCATAATAATATTTCTCTGTTAACTTTGCTGACGTTCTCTAGTGTTGAGTATGAAATTGAAATTTGTATGATATCCCAAGAATAGAAAGTCTTTATTGCTCGGAAAACGCAAAGGATGAGAATACAGTTTTCTTGCAGATGAATTACTATTTTCTTGTACTTCAATATTGAGAACAAACCTTAGGCATTGAATATAGAAAAAAATATTTGAACTAATCTGCGTAAACCACGTAAAATTAAGTTTGTAAAGTATGTCAAGCATATCTTTTGAATCTTAGTTTATGGAAAATTTCTAATTTTTAACTAATTGGATCTGAGAATAAATGTTTAATTCTGTTTAATATTAATGCCACAGGAACATACATCTGGACTAAATAACTATCTCTTGTTATAATATAAAATGGAAAAGTTTAAAAACTAAATATCCGTGATCATGAATTAAATAAATAATAAAGTCATTATTTATAGCTGTTGATGTGATAAAGTAAATATAAAAAAAATACAATACCACGTATAGCTTATAGGAGGTTTGCGATTATTATAATACAGAAAATGAAAAAAAATACGTAGAGAGAAAACACACCCCAAAAATAGGTGTAGCCTTCAAAATGTATGTAATGAAAGTAACAAGTCAGCCCCTCACACTATTTATAAATACAATATTTTCCTACATCATAAACAATGTACACTACTTAAAAGTTTAATCCCGCAAAGGGTGGTCGTCATAAACGTAATATTATATACACCTGTGTGTATATGTGTTCTACCTCTATGATCCCCACAATACGTAAACACATCATTAATTCTCTGAGAACTTGTGATGTGTCATCTGGAACCCTATTTAGGATAAATAGGTACAATAGACTCATTGCCTTTTAATTAACTAATAACTTTGTATTAAGACGAAGTTCAGTTTGGAAAACGTAAGAAATTAATACATCAAATTATAATTTCGTAGTCACGCTACATCGATATTTAGGTAATCTCTTTTTTAACAATGGGTATATTTAAAAGTAGAATTACTAGATAAATCTATTTCTGAGAAATAATTAGAATATTTGTAAGTATAATTAAAAATTAATATTATATGAAAAAAAAATGTTTATATTGAATACTAAAATTAAATAAAAGCTGATTAAAATAACTTATATGACTTTTATATGATGCCAGATTTCATAACAGAAATTAATTTTGAAAGTAGTAGTCTGTGTAAATATCAGCATCGTTACATTGTCCTCACATTAAACTGTTTACTTAATAAAATTACTAAAACAATGTAACCAAAAATTGTAAAAACTATGTTGGAAAAGAGTGTCTATGGAGTGTCTTGTCTGTTCTTCTCCATAGGATCTACGAATTGGAACAGACAATTAACTTCACGACTGACTACTGACTGACTACTTAACGTTTCAAAAGTGCCATTGTATTGGTGTATTTGAAATAAAAATGGTTTGATTTGATGATATGAATTGACTACATGTCACTGATAGTGTTATGATTTTGTGATGTCGCTGGTTAAACTAACTTCTTGTACTTCTTTGAATCATTATATTTTGAATTAAGCTGTAAAGCTCGTATTATAAGGATTACAAAGTCACGATAGCTACAAACCACGCACTTGTCATACTTATCAAACAACACACGTGGCGTCACCAACCGTTACCAAAATAACAAATATTCAGATTTACGACACTGAAACAATAAGAAAAGGGTGAAACTTGGCAACATACAAACAATTTTGAACCTTATAGTACAAACAATTTTATAGAACGTTCTCAAGAGTATAACTCACAAATTGTAATTACATTTTGGGAGCAACATTCTTTGAAAGATCAAACAGCAAAGTGGTACGGAAATTGATGGTTACTTCACAAGCTGCGGCTTAACTTTGTAATTGATTGTAATTAAGAACATTATGTCACAACACAGCAGTTTCCTCACGCATGTATAATATTAATTATTTAATTCATCAATTATTCGTTCTGAAGTTTACACCGCCTGCAGACTGATGATAAAATTGTGACGTTAGTTTTTACGTAAATTTTCTGTAGAATTATGACTTTGACTCTTTAGTGAAAGCGGGTATTAGAATACGTTTCTTAAACAAAGGCACACTTTAGTATAAAGTGATAAAGAAACTGTTTAATTCAATGGGAGCCTCTATTCTTGCAATTTCCAGAATAATCTTTTTAAAGCCTAAATTTTTAACACTCAATTAAGTATTATTAGTGAACGTTTAGAAAAGTTAGGCAATAATTATTTATTCAATTAATAAAATGTGACTCAAAATGTTTAAATCTGTTAGTCAATGTTCAAGATGTATGTAGTAACAATCTTTAAAAATGTTTTTTTATTATTATTATCAGAAAATTGTTAAAATCACGAAAAAAATTTGCAGTCCGTTGGAGCAAGGTCTGACGAATACGGTGGGTGACGAATGGTTTCTAATTGCAGTTCTTGTAGATTTATAACGGTTTCTCGTGCTGTATGATGTTTCGCGTTATCATGGAGCAATAATGGTGAAAATCGATTCATCAGTCGGAGCTGTTTCACTGCAAGTTTTGTTAACATTGTTAGGAGTTTGGCACAGTAGACATCTGCCGTTATTGCTTAACCAGATAAAAGAAAGTTATAGTGCACAATGCTGTGACCACCAAAAAATTACCATTACCTTTTTATTGGTAAGCTTTGCTTTAAGACACTGTAATGGTGTTTGAAGTGGGGTCTGCCATTGCATTTTTCGCTTACGGTTATCGTAAAGAATCCACTTTTAATCACATGTTACAATTCGATCCAACATTCCGTCATTTTTGCATCGATTCAACAAGACAACATAAATTTTTAACACGCATTTCTTTCTGCAGATCAGTCAAATCATGAGGCAAATATGTCAATATTGTTGGTAAGGTAACATACCATGCCGCTAATTCCTGGGTAGTTTGGCTCGGATCGGCTTCCACCATCTTTTTCAATTCATAGTTATTCATATGTGTTTGCGGTCTTCCACGTGGTTCGTTCTTTAAACAAAATTTCCATTACGAAAGCGTTTAAACCAAAATCGCACGGTGCGATCATTAGCAGTCCCCTCTCCAATCGCAACATTAATATTGCGAGGTGTTTCTGCAGCGATAGTCCCGCGTCTGAACCCGTATTCAAAAATCACTCGAATATTCGCGGTATCCATCTTTCTTTTCTAAGCTGAATAAAATAAACAACTGAAATTCGATAATTATGTTGCAAATTTTTTAAAAGAAAAACCTTTTGGTACGATTTGAAAAAAGTTTTAATCAAAAATCTCAAACTATGAAGGTTCTGAGACAATTCGAAGTACCTAATACAATGAAATGGTACTTTCATATTTTAACCCCTATTTATTTGAATTTAAACAGAAATGTTAACATATTATGTGATTAATAACATTAGTCATCAAAACTTTCGGATGCAATGTTTTTTTGTACAATTCACTAACTGATGCAAAAAATTACATGATCTATAAACCCGTGCAATAACAACCAGCTGATAGAGATTGTAGTTTTTTTTTATATTAAAGTAGGAAAACAATGTTTTCAAGCATAAAATTATACCTACTACAAAGTACGAGAAAAAGTTGAAAGGTATGTGACTGAAAATGGAACTATAAAAAGTTCCTAAAAGCATAATTAATGAAATGTTATAGGTAAAAATAAGATAAATAGCATACAGGGTGGACCAAAAGTTTGTTTACATTTTGATTTTGATGATTTAAAAGAAATTGGTTATATAAGATAAAAACTGTTTAGTATTAAAGTACACAAATGGGGATTTTATTGTTTAAAAATTACATCATCCATATGTGATTCTTGACTATTTTGACACTGCTGCAATCTGGAGCGAAAATTTTTAATGACGACGAATGTTTTGCATTTCCTCTCGAATATTTTCCTTTAATTCCTCTAGGGACTCTGGGTTGCTGTTGAAAAGTTGGCTTTTAAGGTATCCTCACAGAAAGAAGTCCATTGGGGATAAGTCCGGACTACGAGGTGGTCAGTTAATGGCACCTCTTTTGGATATCACTTTTTGTCCAAAAATTTTAAAATTGGACCCTGTAAGCGTGATCTTGAGGCTTTAATTAATGTACCATTTGAAAAATCTGTTATTGAAGAATACGAATCAAAGATGTTCTGCGCACGCCCAAGGCATTAGACCCCTTCAAAGTAGAGTCCAGGAAGAACCGACGCTCTTACAAACTCGATGTTTTCGGAATCTCTTGATATTCTAGCTCGGCCGGATCGTAGCTGATTCATTGTTGAACCTGTCTCCTCGAACTTTTGTACCCATTATCTAATCAATTGAATCGATGGAGATTCATTTTTACGTCGTTTTCAAAATGTTCGTGGCGCTAGAGTAAAATAATCGTTGTTGGGGTAGTACTCGCGTACACAGAACGCACGTTGTTTATTAATAAACGACGCCATGCTTCATAGCCCCTCCGCCCCACGCTGCCGTCGCTGATCGTCGCAGCTACCGATTCAATTTTAAACGAACTTTTGGTCCATCATAATAAATATACAGATATTTATTATGGTAACACTAAAGTCTGTATGGCACGGTCAAGCTAATTTGAAACAGATCTAGGTGAGTACAAAGATACAAATAACAAAATATTATTGATTTTGTGGGGTATATCGAAACACGGCACAAAAGTTTTACATGAAGCTATTTATTACACTGAATACACGGAAGGAGTTTACAATAGTATAGAAGAAATTTAGAATAGAATAGAATAGAATTACATGAATAGTATTTACAGTGAGACTAGCAAATAACATTAAATTATATCGTGACTAAGTAGCGGTTTTGCAGGCGATTTTTTTATAGCAGACGAACGTGCGTTCACCGTCGGAGTAGTCGTGTGAGTGTCGCCTGCGACCGAGCGGTAGCGGATCCTGGAGATCGAATACCGACGGGGAGAGGCGTTGCGCGGGCGTCGCGATAAATGCTCCATGCGCTTGAGTAGGGTGCATCCATCACACGACCAAATGATGTGCGGCATTTGGTGACGCCACAGTACTCCCCCGCTGAGACCGCTACTGCGGGCGATAATAGTCAGGAAAGTGAACCCGTCTTCCCCTCTTCGTCATTCTTTCCTTGGGCTCTGGCTGTGGCGATGTTTCTACTGATGACGGTGGTATTGGAGTTTCTTGGGCCAGGTACGCAAGTTTTAAGCGGTCTATGCTTACCGTGACTTCCTTGCCTCGCACATCAACCTTATAGTATTTGGGGTGTCGTTCCACCACTTTGTAAGGTCCGGCGTAAGGCGGTTCTAACGGTCTTCGGATGAAATCCTGCCGTAGGAACACGTGTGATGAGTCGTGAAGACTGTGTGGTATGTAGAAGGGACCCTTTCTGTGCCACGATGCAGGTTTTGGAGCAAGCTTCGCCATGTGACTGCGTAGTCGTGTTGCCAAATCTGTTACATCTTCTGTCTTGTAGTCTTCAGACGGAGCTAGGAGCTGACCTGGTAAGCGAAGTGGTTCTCCGTAGACAAGCTCTGCAGGTGACGCCTGAATGTCCGGCTTCCATGCGCTCCGGATGCCTAGAAGTACCAAGGGAAGTACCTCTGTCCACTGTGGTGTTGCGTGGCACATGATGGCGGCCTTCAGCTGCCTATGAAGACGCTCGATCATGCCATTTGCTGCTGGGTGGTAGGCGGTCGTGCGATAGTGTTTCGCACCAACCATGTTAGCGATGGACCGGAACAGTTGAGACTCGAACTGACGACCCCGATCGGTTGTTATCTTGAGAGGACAACCAAATCGGGACATCCGGCCAGACACGAGGGCGGATGCACAGGTCTCGGCGGTGATGTCCTTGAGAGGATATGCGTCAGGCCATCTTGTGAACCGATCGATGACTGTTAAGCAATACCTGTAATCAGAAGAACTTGGCATGGGGCCAATTAAATCAAGGTGGATGATGGAAAATCTAGAGGAAGGAGTAGGAAATTGGGATAAAGGAGCAGAAGTATGTCGGGTAATCTTACTGCCTTGACATTTAAGGCATTTGCGAGACCACTCTCTACAGTTTCGGCGTATCCCTGGCCATACATATCTTTGTGCCACCAGTCGCACTGTAGCGGTGTTACCTGGATAACACAGGTTGTGTAGTGTATCAAACACTTGTCGTCGGAACTGTGGTGTAATGTAAGGGCGAGGAGGTAGCGTTGAAGTGTCACAGTAGACTAATATTTCAGTGTTAGGTATTCTCACTTTTTTTAATTTCAATGAAGAACCCTTCTGGAGCAAATCTTGCAGCTCAGGATCAGTATCCTGAGATCGTGCAAGTTCTTTGTAGTTAATGCCATGGGTGATCTCCTCTATTCTAGATAGGGTGTCCGCCACAACGTTATGCTTCCCAGGAATGTATCGAATGTCAGTCGTAAACTGACCTATGTATTCTAGATGTCTAAACTGTCTAGGTGATAGCTTTTCTCTTACAGTCTTGAATGCATGTGTCAGGGGTTTGTGGTCCGTGATGAGACAGAAATTTCGAGCTTCGACCATGAATTTAAAATATTTTACAGCCTCATACATTGCTAGTAGCTCTCTGTCACAGGGGCTGTAATTATTTTGTGAAGAATTGAGCTTTTTAGAAAAGAATCCCAACGGTTCCCAAGTGTTACCGACTCTCTGCTGTAACACTGCACCAATAGCTATGTTGGAGGCATCTGTGACAATACTTAACTCAGCTTTAGGGTGAGGGTGAGCCAACAGCGTAGAGTTTACCAGTGCTTTCTTACAGTCCTCAAATGCTTGTGCTAGTTCAGGTGTTACGGGTACTGGCTGTGAACCCTTCACCTTGGTTCCAGTGAGTATTGCATTTAACGGTGCTTGTTTTTCTGCTGCATTCGGTATAAAGCGACGATAGAAGTTCAGCATTCCCAAGAATCTTCTAAGCTCTTTGACAGTTTTGGGCATCGGAAAATCGGTTATCGCCTGAACTTTTGATTTCAAAGGTGTGGTGCCAGCTGCTGAAACATTATAGCCAAGAAAGGTTACTTCAGGTTTACCCAATACACATTTATTAGTGTTGATAAGAACACCGTACTTCTCGAGACGACTGAAAACGAGGCGTAAGTGATGTTTATGGCTCTCCTCTGATGGTGAGAATACGAGAATGTCATCACAGTACCCATACGCGAATTCTTCAAGACCATGTAAAACCTCGTCTACGAAACGCTGAAACGTCTGCGCTGCATTACGCAAACCAAAGGTCATCACTTTAAATTCGTACAACCCAAAGGGAGTGGTAATCGCAGTCTTCTCAATATCATCAGGATGAACGCCGATCTGATTGTAAGCTTTTATTAAATCGATGGTTGAGAAGGTGGTACAGCCTGATAACTGGTGCGAGAAGTCCTGGATATGTCTAACTGGGTATCGGTCAGGAATGGTTCTGGCATTAAGTGCTCTATAGTCACCACAAGGTCTCCAACCGTCATCTTTTTTCTTTACCAGATGAAGCGGAGAAGACCAGGGGCTGTCTGAACGTTTAGCAGTTCCGTTGGCTAGCATCTCGTCAAACTCTTTCTTAGCAGCCTTTTGTCGTGTCGGGTCTAAACGTCGCGGTCTGCAGAATACTGGGGGACCTGGAGTGGTTCTGATGTGATGAACCGTGTTATGCTGAACCTTCTTTGGTACACCCGCTGGGCGCGTAATATCAGGAAACTCACGTAGGATATCATAGAAGACGGACTCACCAGAAACTGTCTTGATTGAGGCTATGTCTTCTGGAATCTTCTGTCGAGGTACCGTGACGGACAGTGAAGTCTTCTGGTCGATGAGTCTCTGATTTCTGCAATCAACAAGTAAATCATAAAAACTCAGAAAATCCACGCCTATTATTGCTTTTGACACGTCGGCTACGATAAACTGCCAGGTGAAGTCTCGTCTCAGCCCCAAGTCTAAATGTAGGTTTACTGGACCGTAGTTATCTATGCTACTACCATTCGCTGCTGTTAAATTGTATTTTGTTTTTATTCGGGGCGCGTTAATAGCCAATCGTGGAAAAACACAAAGATCGGAGCCAGTATCTATTAAAAATTGAGTTTTTGATTTTCGGTCCGTTATAAACAAGCGACCCGGTGATGACGGACAGTCGTTGGCCGCTACTTCCGGCTGTCCCCGGCGTTTCCCGAGTTGAATTTATAAGGTTCTCGACACTTACTAGCTTTAGCTCCGAAATTATAGTGATACCAGCAGTGAGGGTGGTCCAGAGGCGGCTGGCGATTTCTCGATGAGCTGCGGCGGCGTCTGTAGTCTTGTCGAAACCTGGATCGTGAACCTGAACGTGAGCGCTCCTGCCTGTGTATATAAGAAGTGAGTTTAGCAACTTGTTGAGTTAAGGCACTTATTTCACGGCTAAGCTCGTCATGACGTGATGATGATGATGATGATGGCTGATGCATGGCAGTCGAAGTGCTTGCCATAGCCACCTGGTGTAAAGGCGTCGACGGCGCTATCTCATGCACCCGGTCTGCTAATTCGGCAAGGTCATCTAGCGTTAGCTTAGGCTGCGAGGCTACTACGGTCTATAAGCTATGCGGTAAGCGACCAGTCCACAAGGACTGAAGCACGTCATCCGGGACAGTGGGACCGGCCAGATTTCTAAGGTGACGTAAAAACTCGGATGGCTTACGGTCACCAATGTCCTCGTGTAAAAATAACTGCTTAAGCTTCTTTTCCTTCGAAGCACTTAACCGTTTAATTAGTTCATCTTTTAATTTTTCAAACTTACCCGAAACGGGGGGTGAACATAAAATATCTTTTATTTGTGCGGCGTAAGTATGATCCAGCTGTGAAACTGCGTAATAAAATTTTGTGGTATCGCTGGTCACGTTTGATAAGATGAATTGACCTTCCAGTTGGGCAAACCACAATTCGGGATCATCTGGGTAAAATGGTGGTATACGTACGCCCACTCTGAATACGTTACCCATATCTCCTTCCATTGTTTCTTTCGGCATCTTCACAGTACTGGTTCTAGATTCTTCTTAGTCTTTAGTTCTTTTTTTTTGTCGGGGTCACCACTTGTGGGGTATATCGAAACACGGCACAAAAGTTTTACATGAAGCTATTTATTACACTGAATACACGGAAGGAGTTTACAATAGTATAGAAGAAATTTAGAATAGAATAGAATAGAATTACACGAATAGTATTTACAGTGAGACTAGCAAATAACATTAAATAATATCGTGACTAAGTAGCGGTTTTGCAAGCGATTTTTTTATAGCAGACGAACGTGCGTTCACCGTCGGAGTAGTCGGGTGAGTGTCGCCTGCAACCGAGCGGTAGCGGATCCTGGAGATCGAATACCGACGGGGAGGCTAAGTACACACGAAGCGTTTTTCTCCCGTGCCCGCTGCGGTTGCGGGCCCGCAGCTTCCGTAGAATGCAGATTTGTATTTAAAAAAACAAAGCACAACACACGACGCGTTTTACGCCCGCGGCGTGCGCGGTTGTTTGCGGCTCCCGCTGCACCGGCGGGCAACCTGTTGAACCGCGCGGGTCGCGGTCGCCCGCGCCCTCGGCGGGTTGCGCCCGTTCGCTTGGCGGGCGACCGCATCGTGACATGTTTGTATACCTCGGTCGACGTATCTTGGCGAGGCTTTCTTTTAATTCTTTTGTGAAGTTAATATAATGCAACAGCTCGTTTCTGGTGTGTGTCCATGGCGGTCTGAACCTCTACTGAACATTACCGCATCTTGCAACCACCTGTCTTGCGATCATTGCCCGTAAACGTGGCGGGCGAAGATCGCAACCGCGACGGCCGCGTAACCGCGCAAATAACCGGTTTCGTGTGTAATGAAAAAAAACTGCCGTTCCATGACCGCAGCGGTCACGGGAGAAAAACGCTTCGTGTGTACTTAGCCGGAGAGGCGTTGCGCGGGCGTCGCGGTAAATGCTCCATGCGCTTGAGTAGGGTGCATCCTTCACACGACCAAATGATGTGCGGCATTTGGTGACGCCACAATATCTTAAATTTAACTACGCCAATCTTTATAACGTAACTAAGAACATGCTATACGAAAATACGATAGACTTTTCTTATTTACAAATGAATTATATACATAACTTATATTATTATCCTATATCAACGAGCGAATGATATTTGTATAACAAGGAATCTCTTCTAAGGCTAAGAAATTATATTCCGCTTGCGAGCTTAGGACAGTCTTTATTCTAAGTCAAAAGGCTTATGCTAAAATGTTGGTATTCCCAGCTATAGGTAACTGAAATCTATACTAATATAACAGAGCTAAAGAGCTTTTTGTTTGAAAACACGATATTCTCGGAGCGTTTTAGTGTGATTTGGCTGATTATTTCTTTCCTGGACAGAATATTTACTAAGAAATTATATACGATGATTCTTTTACTAATATTAAAGACTAGCTTTTACCCGTGGCTCCACCCGCGTGTAGGTCTGGTCTCATCGTGTACTTCAAAATGAAAAACAAATATCACTTTTAGACCTTTGAATATTATTAAAACGTATGAATCGTCTAAAAGTAGAAGACATCGTGATCTTTTTAAATAATTTTAAAGTCTAGCTAATAGCAAAGTGAAACAAAAATAATTTCAGAACAAAGATAAACAATGTATATTTAGAAGAGAAAAGAACCTTTCAACATATGATCTAAATAATTGTTAAAACACTCATTCAACAACTGTCTATTATTAACTTTAAATCTTGTAAGAAAAAAATATTAACTGACTTTTACAAAAAAAAAATCTTCGATTTTTTTTACTATGTTATTCTTTAATCAAGTTAAGCGATTTGATATTTGAAACTAAAGGAATATTTTCAGCTCAATTAAGGTGATTTAAAAAAAAAACAATCAAACTTTATTGTGAGCACAAAAGTATTTTCCAAATAAAGTTATATCTACAATTTACTCTTGACTCACTCATGAGTCTGTTTAATAAAAGTCTTTTTTATTTGCAAGTCATAAAAGAATAAAGTTAAAGCATGCAATATGTACCATGTTTGGTTATCAAATAATGAAACGTAAACAAGCCGCTTAAAATCCAACATAATGTTCTACATTTGGATTTAAAAAAAAGAGAAAACCTTTCAACGTGTACTTTAATTGCCGCATAAAAGGACTTATTCAAATATAAAGTCCCGTTTGCTATAGGGACCGCTATGGGGGCAAGTATGAATCGCAATTTGAGTACATTTACGAAATAAAAGAACGAATTACTGACCACTAAATAAGACAGTAAATTTGAATTATGTTGTTGACTCGTACCTGTTTTTACTTCGCAGGTTACTTGTTATTCACTGTTATATTGACCCTTTTTATATGGATAATTTTTGTTAATATTTACAGTATCATTCACGTTTAAAGCAGCATTAGTTGTGAGTAGAGAGATAAGGTGGGTGTGATGCTTCGTGTATATCCACTACACACGTGTATGATCTCAGGTGCCGGTGTACCATATAGGTAAAAATGGGAATATGACTGACTTTATACATAATCATCATCAGCATCGCAATTCATTGCTGTACGTAGGCCTCTCCTGTATACTACTCTGATCGACTTTGGGCCCTTTACACATAATGCTGCAAAATATAAAAACAAAAAGTTGCTTGCTTTTTAAACTATTTGATATATTCTGTTCCTTGTTTTTGCAAATTGTCTAAGAATAACATATATTAAATATTGGCGAAATTTTCAAAAAGATTCGGTCTTATGATAAGTTCGATATTTTGGGTGTGGATATCTTCTACTTAAAGAAGAACCCTTCCCGTACGAGCATCTGTGCCGTCTTTGCACGATCCGGGTTCGCTCGTGCGTGGAGTGCTGTTCTCATCTTTTACGATGAATTGGCGCAGTATTTGCTTGACGCTTGCAGCGGTAGCAATCCACATAATCGATAGTTCCAAAGTCACCAATTCCCTTGAGTCTCTGTAGTTGCAAAGAAATGTCGCCTCCATGGCAGTCCCTCATTACTTACATACATCATGCAGAGAAAAATGTATGCCTACTGAATTTGATTATAACTTTGGAGTTTTTTTTGTAGATTTTCGGTAGCCGTGTATTTTATTTGATTCGGTGAGGTTGTTTACGCAGATCCTGGAATGGAATTGAACTTACGATCTTTGACTTACCACTGCGCAACAGGATCTTTACTCATGGCGGTTATATCGTGTCAGATAAGATAAATTTTACTGAAGTTTATTATATACCTGCACAAAACTGTTAAACCCCATCAAACATTTTATCTGTTTTTCCTTCAAATCGTTTCTTCTTACTATTTAATAACGTAATTAATTACTTACAATCACGAGTAAGTTGCAGATATATTTGAGGATATTATGATGCTTAAGCAAGAGACAACCAATATTCCTCTATGAAAGTGCTCTTAATTATACCCTCCCCATTAGATATACTTTGTATTGTTTTGCTTCCCAAAATTCATTTTATCTTCGAGAGTATCTCAAGTTTCACCTCCTATTGTTATGAATATGATTTTTCGTATAAGTAACTCGTAGCTTAGGGCGGCTATAAGAATAGTAAAGTCGCTGTTCTCAGAATATCAAATAATTACGTGGTTCTTGCAATAAAAACTTTTATTGCCATTTCTAATAAAAGTTGAAATAAGAACTGCAATTGAAAGTTTAAATTTGCAAACGTATGTCACTTTTATTATTACTTTTAAGATAATGTGAGTGACTTCAAAGTTTCTCGCAGCATTGTTATTCTTTACACAAACGGTGTATACAGTTAAAGGTGAATTTAAACGTTTTAAAGTGTTCCGGGCAACTTAATGCGGTCGAAAACCAGAGACTTTTAGTAAATACTTCTGAAAATCTTACAATAAATATGTGTGTTAATATAATAATACTTTTACACTTACTCACGTTTTTGCTATTTGATTCATGTATCGTTAACATTAATTACTATTAACGTTTACATAGGTATCCATCTTTTTAAAATGCTAGATCTCTATTTTTTGTACCGTTCGTAAACATACTTTCCTGTGTGTTGTATAAAGGACCTATATCTCCTATATCTGAACCTTTATTCGATTTCCGGATTAGATCAAATGTTTGTATGATCTGCAAATATTTGTTTCTGAGTTTGGGTATTTTCTATGTACGAGTATAATATGTATGTTTTTTTTTAATGTATTTACAATAAAAATGAAGTATGTATTTAGTTGTCTAGTATCCATAGTATAAGCTCTGCTTAGTTTGAGTAGCATATTTCATTGTGTGAGTGTGAGAACGGAGGCCCAATGATACAAAAGCATCATTCTAGGCCGCCAAAGGCCTGCACTCAAAATAAAGATGGTGACCCCTACTCCTGGGCTTTATTTATGTTTTTAATAAGCCAGAGTAGAGTCCCTTTGGTAGGCATAAATATAAAAAATGTAATGTGGTACTTGTAGGTGTAACTAAGGTACTTTCGAAACTGAAAAGCCTAACTTGAAAAAATGTTTATCAATTGTCTATTTGCTTGGATCGTTGAGTGTTTGAACTGGATTCAACCTCGATCTAAATACAGTCCTAACAACTATAATAAGTATGGAGATTACTTCTGATTCCTTCCTGCCTTTTAAGTATCCATGTATACTCGTGTAATGTACATTTAACAATAATATTTATTTTCTTTAAAATGTGTAAGAGTAATGAACACCGTCAATCACATTAACAACCTCCTAATTGATAGCATGGAAGCTCTTTGAACGGGTGAGTGGGGTTAAACGGACCACAAGCATGATATATTATCTGAGACCCTATTATTCTTGTTTACACACAAGTAACAGAAGACAAATTCCTTTCATTTTCCTTTCCCCGCTGGCAGTGGAATGACACGTATACCATGATGACAGATATTACTTAATCGATAAAGACGTGTACATACTAGTTTTGTATGATAATTTATTAAAATTTTCCAAGCTAGACATAGCTGTAGTAGATAGTCGCATATAGATATCTTACATAACTATTACTTCTTAATTTGTATACAACTTTATTTATAATCAAAGCTTTTATGTTAATATGAGTGTTATATAAATTAGAAAGTAATACTGTCTCTCTCTGGCGGTGATTCACGGCCGTGCCTCGGAGAGCACGTAAAGCCGTCGGTCCCAGTTGTCATGAACATCTATGGCAATCGTTATTGGAAAGTCAGTGCCCTCAAATTTACTGACAACTAGTTCAACCTTCGAATTTCAGTTCTCCCTTAGGGTTGCGGAGGTCCAATGCCAGTCGCTCCGAGGAAAAACTGATATTCAGGTAAAACAGATTGAACTAGTAGCCGACCCCAAATAATATTGGGATTATGGCTAGAAAGATGATGATTGTCTCTCAGCCTGTCTGTCTGTTATACTTTAACGATTAACTGCTGCACTAATTTCAGTATATTATAATTTGACATGGAGAAAGTTAAATCTTGGTTTTTACCGCGATTACCAACAAACACGCTTGTGTAAAAAAAAACTATGTAAGATGCCACTAAGCTAAGACCTTCATTTAAATAAAATACATTTAGAAACTATTGTAGTTCTTAATTTTTGAACTGGCTTAAGTCTTGTCTGAATTTACATCGTGGTCTAATGGACGGCTCTAGGCTTTAGGCAAGAAACCATTGATCGAATTATTCATGCAAGTCTGAGTAGATCGTTGAGAAGATCTCTTATAAGGTTGAATACTAATGCTTTATTTCTAGAGATTCATAAAGAATACTGAAATATATAACGTGCGTAACACATCATTTATGATAGCGAATTAAGAGTACTTTACTAAAATTAAGCTTTACCCCAGAGCGCTCCTATATCAACCGATATCGTTAATTAATCAACCGTTTTAAAGCAATGTTATTCTTTTCTAAATACAATGTCGACACAATGAATTTTAAATTGATGAAAGATCCGTATCTATCCGTAATCTATATTGATGCATATCTTGAAGGTCGGCAAAGGGGGTAGAAAATCAAGGGCGATCTATATCTTTTACATTCTCTAAGCTTTACTAAACAAACAAATATGTATGCTGAAATACTGTTAAACGATTGGGTATATATAAAATATGAGTGTATTTTTAATATTTTGTAGTCATTGATACTAATTCTGTTGTAGTATATTATTTATTTTAGTACTAAAACCTCTCTAAAATTCTATTCTCATTGTTAGGTGAATTCTGAAATTCCATTTTTGTAAGTATCTATTTTTAGTTTGACATTGCTAATATTATATTCCATCTTGACATTTAGAATGTTATTTGACGGGATGAAAACATTTATAGAGAGGTTTAGAATCGGGTACTTTCCAATGTGTAAACTAAAAGAAGAATAGTTTGAAAATCTAGAATCAGAGTGTGTAAAAGATTTTGATAACATATATATAGTCTTTGTCATTTAACTCATTATTAAGAATCTATTGACACTGACATCTCATTCACTAAACTCGGTTCAGCAATTTAAACGTTATTTATTGCCCTCCTTTTGGCTTTACCAAAGTAGAGTAATAATTCAAAATAGAAGCATTTTGTCCGTCAATATAACTATGTCACCAACTGTAAATTATAATTACAAATAAACTAAATCTTCTTTTTGTTTACTATCAACTATAGTATTTCCGAACCGATATTACATTTAATTCTCTAAGAAAAGACAGACGCCTTCACCAAAGCGGGCGATTCATTAGAAACTCCTCAGTTGCAGGGTTTCATGAGAAGCCACAGTCACTTTACTTCAGCTGAGCAACCTACAGAGTGGTTCCCTTCTTTGGGAACATAAATCAAACTAGATGTTGTACTCTTGACTGCAATAATATTAGTAAATGTCTATTAGATTTTCTTTTCTAAAAACAACTTTCTCATTAGATATACAGGGTGTAACCAGACGACTTCCGAAAACGAAAGATGCAGATTCAGCACTCCAAAACTTCTGAAAAAAAACAATCAGTTGTCCTTAAAAAAAATCGTAGCCGGAAAAAACAATGTTTCAAGATTTTTATTAATTTCAGTAGCCAGCGATGTATTGCGCGCACAGAGTAGCAAGTTGAATGCCTTTCATAACTATTAATTTAAAGTAACGTAGTAGGTACTACGCATCGCTGTGTCGGTAAAGTTGCCTACTTACCTACCTAGTGACTATTTGATTTTATTTATTTGATTCTGATTTGATTTGATTTGTTCTTCCACTCGAAGATCAATTTTTATGCCTCGTCCACGCCTTTGGGGTGTAATCCTCTCATTATTTAAAGCTCTCTGTAGCCTTACAGAGAGCTTCCTTACAGGAGACATCACGGCTGCCTAGCCGTGATGTCTCCGTGATGCATTTCCGAGGACTTCACAATATCACATAGTCACATCCCTTGCACTAAACATTATTTATACATAATCACTTGTTGTATTATAACAAATGTTATAATAAAAGCAATAAGAATAACTTAACACTAAAACTAGGTAAAAGGAGTTTAGGTACGAAATAAATATTTAATTATCTCACTATGCCTTCTAAAAAACTACGACACAAATTTACTCTCGCGAAAGGCCTACTTGAGACCAAATAAAATGAACCACGCAAGCGTCCAGCCATTACGAACATTGAAGACCGACTACTCGTCGTAGCCAGTAACCAATACGATACATATTACATAGGTAACAATATTATTAGAGAAATTAAAATTCTTGGAAAAATGCCGCCGCGCCGAAAGGCGAGTGTGGTTTGCCTTTGATGTTTGCCGACAATGCGGCGCACAAACGCGCGAATACTATGACTTTAGGTAATTATTAAAATTAAAGAAGTTTCAATTGGAGTGCGGCGCGGCCCACACGTCTAGGCGACTTCAGACGCACGGTGCCATGGGTTCGATTCCCGGTGCAGGATAAATGTCTCACTTGAATTTCTTTGATAATGATGATGTTGAATGATTTTATTATTCCTACGCAGAAAAAGAATTCTATAACGTAGGAAAATAAAGTTTTGTACCTAACTATACAAGTTTATCTACATAGACAATTGTTTACGCAGGTGCACGCTTCATAAAGTTAGAACTTAGGTTTCTGAGAAGTTCTGTTTGTAAAAGTAGGCACGCGCGGCGGTCATTGAACCGCGCGCGAACGAACTGTGCATATGACCTCTGATCATCTGTTTTTATTTTGAAATACATTGCAGTTTTATTGATTTTATTGGTTTTTTGGCTTTTTAAATGAGATAATTAGGTAGTTAGGACTCTATTATGTTGTACTACGTGTATGTAACGAGAAAAATACAAAAAAGAACTTAGATAAATTAACGTGTTTTTCACGTTTTTTTTTCGCTAAACCTATTCAGTATCATGGTCTGAATACAACCATCAAGTTTTCGTATTTAGTCTTTTTACACCCTGTATACAATAATTTATAAAACGGACCCAAAGAACACGCAGATTCAAAGAACAACAATTACTGAATCGAAAAAGTGTTGTCCAATGTGGAATTTGAACCTACGATACTTGAGGCAGTAGAAAACAGAGTGGCGACCACTTAAACCACTAAGGCAAATGTGCAGTCAAGTAAAAATTTCATGTGAAAATGCACATTAATAACGTCTCAGGGAAGTTGCACTAAATTATACAACTGATGTTATATTATGTTCGGCATTCAGGGAACAATATATCCTATAAACTGGGATTATTTTTTTCACTTTTAATAAAACAAAAAAGGTAGAATTCAGATTGCGCGCTAAAAACAGAATCAAAACATACTTACCTGGAATTTCACTACAGTAAAGCTTGCATGCTTTTGTTTCGGTAGCCCGCTTATGTTTTGTAAGCGTAAACAAGCCTTGTTATGTAACAAAATTTGCATAAGAAAATACACATTCTGAAAATCACGTAGGCGGTATGTTTTCTTTTTACTAATTTAGTACACAAAAATATTAGCTTCTTACATAAATTCAGTTTGAATTTTTGAAATAATAAAATAGAAGGTGGACATTATTGTTTACATTTCAATACCTGTTACCATTATGTCTATCAAGTAAGAAACGGCTAAAAATCACGTCACAAAACTGGACTGTTTTTACTCTTTAGTAACTTGCTGTGGATAAGGAATATTTACTAAGCCTATTGTTGGAGTTCTGAATTTCGAAATGAGAACAATAAGATGACATTCAAAAGTTTACTTGGAAATTTTGGAGGCTTGAGCACGTTATTGATTGTGCCCTAACAGTGTTCTCCAATCAACAGTAATTAAATAGCTGCGAAATTGCTCACAGTAATTAGACTTTACAGGCATCTTGCTTTTAGAGATTATAAAAGAAAGTTATCATTTAAGTAATTAAATAAGATTGGTAAATTCTATACATAGAATTTACCAATCTTACACGGTAACTTAAAAATAAAAAAACAAATTATATTATAAATAGAATATAAAATTAGTACTTTAAGAATGCCTCAAAAGTGCAGTGGTAGCGGATGCGGCTGCTGTGCCTGAGACGGGTTCGTAGTTCGGGTCCAGGTCGTACTTGTCGGACCAAATGTTTTTATAATCTGCAAATATTTATTTGAATCTGAGTTTGGGTGTTTTCTTTTTATGATAAATATATGTATTTACAAAAGTATAACAATATCAGGATTCTATCAGGTCCGCCACAAAAAAAAAAATGTTATACATCCCCAAACTGGTTAAAATAATAACTACAGTGGTTGTAGTTTAAGTTCGATCATTATTTATTTATTACATTTTATTTTTGTTCTTTTTGTTTAAATCTAACCGACCGTAATAAATTGTCTACACATACAAGTATACCATAGAAATATTACTATTATCGAACAAATATGATCACATACACGAGCAAATGCTAGTGATAAATATGTATATATTTGAACTTTACATGTAACGCCTTTTCCGATGAGACCAAACACGGCTTAATTATCTCTAATTTATTTTTCAACACAGTACTTCATATAGCCTATAACCAACGGACGATCAAGACGCTTCTAATGGTAGGTATCGTTAATTTGTCCAGTTCTAATGAGTAGTTAAGAAGGAGAAACATATGTACAAACATACATACATAGTCCGTCCAAAATCATAATCCACCTTTGGCTTCGACGTAGTAGGGTAAAAATGGTATAAAGTTTTTGCTTTACATATCGATAAGCGTTAACTTTGTTATTCCTAACTGAAACTGTAAATTACGCTCAGTCATGCAAAACTTTAGTTTTGAAGTCAATTTTACATTTGTTTTGATAATATTATTAATTTTAAACAAAATTTGACAATTATTTAGAAAGTTAGTAGAACAGAAATATAACACTGTTTAGTTTTAAATTAACTCAATTGCACGTGAATAGAAAATACGTGCAATATCATTTTTTTGTTATCATCATGCCTTACCAACCGCTTTGAATATATTTATTTACTAGTAACCCCTTATTTGGATCCGGTCAGGCCAAACGTATTGGAATTTCTTACAGGAAATCCTTACTAGCAGCCCAGAGTAAGGAGTCACGCCCGTGTCTCGGAGTGCACGCTAAGCCGTCGGTCCCGGTTGTTATAAACATCTATGGCAATCATTATTGGGAAGTTAGTGCCCTTTGACATACACTGACAACTAGTATAAAACCTTAGAATTTCATTTCTATCGTAAAAAACTGAAATCAGGTAAAAACCGATTGAACTAGTAAGAAGGCTAGGAAGAAGAAGAGGTTATCACTTCAATAATACGGGCATTGAATAATACAGTAAAATATATAGTACATACTAATACAACACAATATTTATAGTATATCATATATATAATATTTATGTAAACTATAACATATATCATAATATTTATACTATTACCTGCAATATTTGTACATACTAATAACCGTTGAGGTAAACGGGTTTTTGAGTGGAGACCGCGTCTCGGCAAACGCGCTGAAGGTTCGAACGGTTCCAACAGTGGACTGATACAGGCTCACGATGATAATAATTAATAGACATAATTACTCACATGCAGACAAACATGAAATTTCTGGTTTTAATTCGAACCAGAAACAGATTACAGAACTCTCTCAGAATTCAAAGTTTGTAAAAGCCAAATTTATCTGTAAAACAGCATTGAAATCCTCTAGAGTGAAACAGTTAATGTTGTGTAAAAACCTATAGCAATATTGGAAACGACAAAAAGAGAATAGAAATTAGAATGAAGTTAGACTAAAGCTCTGAGGATGCAGTTTAGATTGAGTACTGTTTAGAATACAGATTACATTGCACTTAGTCTGAACACAAGGGAAAACGAAATGTACAACTACATTGCGGAACTTCTCAAACATACAATTAACGGACATTGTGTGCAACTTGAGTCAAAACTACTATGTAATACGACTGGGACGTACTTGTGAATTTAATAGACGTTTAAAGTTTAAATTGTATGTTTTAGAACTTTACATACAATTGTTTTAGTTTCTTCAGGTTAACTTCTACATTGCAGGCAATGTAGAAGTTAACCTGAAGGAGTTTCATGTCTTCTATTTATTTAGATAATTATTATTTTCTCAAAAATAAATCACAAGTCCCATACTAAATTATGAATTTTTAAATTTGTGCATTCACGTCTGAACTGCTTTCAACAACAACCGATTTCAACGAAATTTGGCTTGAAGATATTTTATGATACTTATGATTTGATATTGATACTATAATATAATGAACATACTATAATTTTTGAGAAAAGGCATAGAATACTCTTAACCGTCATAACTGACATACAACCGGGTAGGGCCATAGTATTTTCTAGTTCATAGTATTTTCTTACTTTCGTTGCGGGTTTAAAGATGGATTACTCCATTCTCATAATTCGTCGTGTGCGCGAATGGAGTGACAGTGATGGGAGCAATTAGTTGTGTTAAAAAGTATATACTTTACACCAGATCAGTTTTACTATACGAGTAAGTATCATATTCCAGGAGGTCGCGTCATTCAATATTGAGGATATATGACATAATGAAGATAGTACATTTAAAATACCTGATAATTTTGATTCTTGATATAGTGACTTTGACAAACTTCAATATTAAATTCTGACCAAAAGTGATGTCATTCAAGTAAATTATTGGAGTCACTGCTTCAATAGAACATACCGTTTTGACAGTTAATGAACAGAGCTCGATAAACTGATGGACTTGCTAGCTAACTAACTAGCTTTGTACGTCAGTCATCGGATAGAAAACAATTAGGTAGTAAAACCCTTATCTGTCATTTGAAGCCTCCAAATGAACTGTTAGATAGCGGGTCTCGGTCGGGTAATCGAAACTTTAGATAACTTCCATTGGCAAGTTTCGATTGACTGGTATTAACCGTAATCACACTTAGGCTCCGCTTAGTGTTAAAAACAATAGAGAACAATCGTTTTGCATATTAAATCTTCAGAAATTCTTTATATAATCAGTAGTTGTGTAAACATGATCATGTTTAGAAGAAAGACTTTAAAAATCGTAGAAGATTGTTGGGTCACAATGAAGTGTTTGATATTCTCTATAAGTTTTGTAAATGACAATATTTGTTTGTTCTTTACTCTGTCATCATCATCATCAGCCCATCTCAGTCCACTGCTGGACATAGCCCTACGCTATAATAACAAGGAAACAATGAAAGCAAATATTTAAATAGAGATTAATAATAATATATCTACTATTTACCTATAGTTATATAAATGTAGTATTTACGAGTATGTATATATATGTATGTTTGCATTTATTTAGTTATGTATTTGTGTATATTGCATGTAAGTTTAAATAGATTGTGAACTATGTACATTCTAGTGTACATAATATTTAACTGCTGTGCACCTACCTTATAAGATTTCTTCACCACCCGAAGGTTGACTGGAAGAGAATGCCTTGGGCATTAAGTCCGCCTATATACAAATTTAGTGCATAAAGTTTATAAATAAATTAAATAAATAATAAATAATAATCTCGACTGCACGTTTGGCTTGGTGGTTTAAGTGTTCGCCATGCAGCTTTCTACGTCGCCAAGAGTCGTCAGTTCAAATCATACGTCGGATAACCCAGAAATTGTTTGAAGTATATGTTCGTAAGGTACAGTACGAAACAGAATTTATATCCCAATGCGGGAGTTGCCTTTTAAAAAACACACAATAGTACGTGTGGTGACGGATTACGAATATAAAGTGTCACCATCCCTATTCAGCCCGTGGGGGTCATAAGAAGCGACTAAGGGAGTAAACTACGCAGAATTAAAACACTGCTTAAAGAAGGAAAACTTGAAGGAAACACTGTACAAACCAGTGCCGCCAGTATGGTTTCATAGGCCAAACTTTCCTTTCTATAGAGATGCCTATTTCCAGCAGTGGACAATGTTGATTTAATGTGAATAAAAGTGTATGGTTTCTGTCAGCTGAAAAGAAATATAATTGGGACTTGCGTGTAACAAAAATAAGTATACAACAATTACCTAATGTAAACTAGAAGATTGATTTGTATATAGTTTTATATTCATAATAAGGTAACACAAAAAAAGTAATCCTGTCCACGGTAATAAAAATTAAAATCATAAATTAGATTCTTGACACTCAACGATGTAATTAATCTGTCTGTGACGATAAATGAAATAAATGAAGTCTCTAGAAGATACTTTAGAGTAGTTTCAAGAAATTGCACAATTTAATTGTCTACTATAAACACACTACATTTAAGTACCTACTTCAGTAGTTGGTAGTGAAAACCAAAGTGTAAGTATATTTTAAACGAGTACAAAATGTTGAATTTCTAAAGAATTGCTATTTACGCAGAAAATATACATAACTAGAACAAAACATAATTATTTTCATAAAAGTTCAGGAAAATTATAGTTTTAAAAACTACAAACCTTAGGAAAATTAACTATTCTGTATCTACTTTTTGGAGAGGCCCATGTCCAGCAGTGGACTGCAGTGCGTTGATGATGATAATGATGTACTTGTTTATTATATTAATTATTTATATATGACTTATTATAACTTAAACAGCTAACACACGGTCAACTTAAATTATATTGATCTTGGTGATAGTAATAGAGTAAGCCAGCCAGATCAGCCCGCCAGGCATGATCACCTCGCCTGGTCGGAGAATCCTCAATTTGTGATGGACACCACACCCGTTCCTCTACAATATGTTATGAGCGTTTCGGACGTCACGTTAAGCAGTCAGTCCCGGTTGTTTTCATAACAGTCGTGAAGCTTAGTTATAATAGGCATAACAGATTACGTAGCCACAACGTCTCTTGCCAGTTTCCAACCCGCACTCGGCCAGCGTGGGGACGTATGACCTTAACCCTCTCCTGAGAGGAGACCCAAGCCCAGCAGTGGGACGTTATGGGTTGTTGATGATAATGATCTTATTATATCACTATTTTTAATAATTAATTAAAGAATGTAAATATTGTACCCAAGTTTTTAAGCAAATTATTTAAAAATATTTAAGCAAATGTATATTCTGCTGTTCCAAGATGTTAGAATAATATGTTTCTTATTCTTACTATACTTTATTCCCAAAATTATTTGAGGTCAGCTACTAGTTCAACCGGTTTTACCTGAATATCAGTTTTTCCACGTAGAGACTGGCATCGGACGTCCGCAACCTTGAGGGAGAACTGAAACTCGGAACTTGAACTAGTTGTTATTATGCTTGAGGGCACTGACTTCCCAATAACGATTGCCATAGACGTTCATGACAACCGGGACCGATGACTTAAAATGGATAGGAGTACACTAATTTACCTGTTTTTAAATCTTTCCATGCACATGAGCAGATTTTTTATCAGGCTATGTAAAGATAGAACTGTATATTAGGCTGGTAAATCGGAGATAAGCTGTAGTGGAGACAACAAACACAAAAATAACCATACTCAACAATAGATGTAATAAAGATTGTTTATAAAATAAAGACATTGTATGTTAGTTATCTAGAGTTTCAATCAGTTTACTTCTTCCTATTAATCTAGCTTACTTTTATTCAACGGGCTATTAGTACTGTCAAAAGTACTATAAGGATCACGTAGTCTTGTAAAATGGCTTATCTATATCTGAAGGTATATACTTTACATCTTTTAAATAGGTCTAAATTTGAATAACGTAACAAACTCGGAAATATGTCTATACATTTTAAGCCTCTTAGTGTAAGTACAAACCTCAACATAAGTAGCCAATGATTTAGAATTCATATCATTTACTACAAAACCACAAAAGTTTACAGCCTCACACTCATTTATCAAACTACCCTTTTAAGTTACGAAAAAATACAAGGAACATATAAAAGTCATTAAACTCTAACATTATTTATGACCAGACTACTTATTCTGGTACGCTCACCCTCATTGCTTCCAGGCTACAGTAGGCCCTTGAGGCAAGTGAAGGTTTCAGAGATTATTAGTGTGCTCTTTGTTTCAGGAGCGATGACCTCGCGGCGAGAGCGGTGAGACATGGCTCGTACTTCGGCCGTGTGCTTATTCACAGCTCATTTCCTCACCTGCATTATCGGTATGTTGATTAAAGGAGTGCTTTAAAAGCAGTATGAAATGCTTGTAAATTTCTTGAGATATATTTTCAGTGTATATAAACATTGTTTTTACTTTTACTCTTTAATATTTAAGGTTTGCAATTATTTTAAAGTGTTTGAGAAAACGGGCTACCGTGCACACGGCAGATTGAGGAACAAATATGTTGCTCTTATCGGTTATTTCTCACATTCTTACATTCCTAATTTAAATAAGTTTTATTTTAACCACCACCTGGATTTAATACCTATACATCTCCTTTCATTGTTAAATGTACGGCCCCAGGTTTATCTTTATAGTATACCATTTCTACTTCTTATAGTTTACCATTTCTACCTCTCTCTTTCATTCCTTTTTTAGATCCCAGTATAATAAGTAATACTAAAATATAGTGCGCTTAATATAAGAGTAATCAGAAACTAGTTATATGTGCAGAGATTGTTATCTTCTATTGTTTTTCCTTTTACACTTCCAAACTTTGACAATGAATTTCAAGAAATGTTCGTTACAATAATTAAATTCCTATACTAGATAACATTTATTGAAATAAAGATAACATCTGAATGCTAATATGTAAAGTACACAAACCGCTTCATAACACAATCTGTAGAGCAATTATGTAATAGAATATCTTAACGACAATTTGAAACAAATACTATATACGTTTCTACTTCCTATCATAATGAGCCCTTCGTAAGGCTTACAACGCCGCGAGAATACGTCACTCAAATTTTAGCCAGTAAAACAATTCAAAATAAACTATTAAACAACAACATTATTTTAAACAGAAGCTTTCCTCATTTCCTGTTGAGGCGGGGGACATGGTAAGTATATGGTCAATTGAAAGTCTGAACCAACAATTTCCGTCAATCAAGATTTTATCATTTAATTTTAAAGCGATCCAAAAACGCAATGCAGATGCGATCTATCTTTGAACGACAGACGCTCAGTATACATTTTTCATGTTTGTCATAAAATAGGTAAGAGACCGTGCGAGACTGTACTGGTTACGCAACCACTGCCGCTGAGGCTTTATTGTAATAAACTGAGCAGTAAATTCGTCCATCGACACGACAAAGCTCTGGGATCATAATTTAAAATTTAACACTTAATCAAGCTTCGGCTGACAATCGCGATTTACGTCTCCTCAGTGGACGTTTCATTTTCTACTCGATTACTTTTCTCAGGTCATTAATACGATTAATTTTTAATCTTATCAGAAGGTTCCATTAATCTGATGGAGATCCTGCCAGTCGGCGGGTGAATTAATGAAGTTATCGTTTGTTTATTGTACTTGGGCGTGAATATTCACAATTACATTTGATTTACGATTGCGTTTGCTTACCGCAGAGAATTTTGGCTGGTTAATTTGGGATTCTTGTTGGATTTCACGCATTTTATTTCTTGTTGAGTGGTAAGGTTATTTTGAATGTTTCTTAATAAATTTAGCTTTTCTCTCTTTAGTAAACTCTAGGTTTCTGTTGTTAGGTAGTATTAAAAGATTAAAAGAGAGAATTTGAAGATCTAATTAAGTATTATAAAAAGGTCTGATTGATACGATATCTGCTGCTACTTCAAATTACAAGAGCACACATACAAATATACAGTCCTAACTAAATTCAACTAAAAAACTAAATAATTTGCAGTACATTAAAATAGGTCAATAAAATAAAAAAAATACAGAAATTTAGTTGTTACGTATACGTAGTAACATAAAAGAAACCATAAACTTAATTGAAAGTGTTCAAATTAGTTGTGAAAAAAAAACACTTCAGAATTACATTGGGAGTATTAAGAGGAGTATTAATTATTATTTGGAGTATTAATTATATTCAAGTTCCTATAATAAGTTGACTAAGAAGTAAAATTATGGAAAGCCATAAAGCCTTTTAGATATTATGACGGCTTTTCCTAACAAAAAATTTGGTTTACTGCTACCTAATAATGTATTTTATTCTGGTTATAAATTTAACTCTATTTTGTCCGTATTTAGAGGTGTGCATTATTCTTTTTTCAAATGTAATATAGACAAATTACTTAATGTAATTACCGATTCCTTATGCCATTTTATATAGAGATTCATTCATCAAGGGATCATTGATTATTCAATTTACCGCAATATCATTTGTTATGTTTCAAAATGAAATATTAACATCTCATCATCATCAATCATGTGCTTATATCAATTTATTTAAATTTTAACTTATAAATAAGTTTCTCAAACAACAATTATTTTCGTTACACTCACATTGTTTCTTCTAACTACGTTTTACATGACATCTATGATTGTTAATTTCTTTGAACAACTAATAAATAATAGATGCATCATTATGTATTTATAACAACTAGGTATGTAGGAATTATATTTCATCCAGATCCAGAAATTGAAGTAAAGCGCTCATATAGCCATTGGAAACAATCAAGGAGCGTAAGCAACGCCGGTACAGTCAGTACCTCGATGGGTGACCATTTGTGGCATGATCTGTGATGACCGTTTCCGTGATTCGAACGTCACGTAAAGCAATCGGTCCCGGTTTTTATCGTAAGATAATAATCGTTAAGTTTAGTTGAAGGTCTTGGGGTGGTTTAAAAACATTCAAAAGCTAGTTTTCGTAGCCACAACGTGACTTGCCAGACTGGCAAGATGGGTAGTGTCGTCATGGTGACGTGACATGGAGGTGGACGTCTCTTAAGAGGAGACCCGAGCCCAGTATTGGAACTTTATGGGCTGTTGATAATGTAGGAATATATAAGAATAAGCTTGTAGTAGTATAAGGTCTGAAAATTCAAACCAGCAACAGTTTCTTATTGCCCCGCTTAAGTTAATATTTCTCAATTCACTAATATATGCAATTACAATTACCAGTAACTAGGTCCCTTCATTTTATACCTACCTTCTCAATTCATTTACTGCCCTTTCGATGTAAATTATTAGGCTCATTTCTAGTATGGTTAATCCGAACACAAAGTATACTTAGTTGACAAATTGTCTCAGTATATTAAACACTTCTGGCTCCTTCTATGTAGGTATAGTTTTACCTAAATAGAAGGCATTTATAGGCATGTTTTTATATTAGTTTATGTGAGAAAAGTTATGTAAAGGACCCCAGATTTTAACTGCTTAATATGTTACTAAAATATTTATAGCAATAACAGTATTTTATGTCTCCATAAATTAATATTGCGTTGTGTTGATAGATCTCCTTTTGTTTTAGTATGCCGTCAAGATAATAGTAACAGCCGTCCACGCGACCAAAGTACAGTGTCAGAATCCTCAAAGAGATTTCGGACAGAGTTCTTAGAAGACTGGCCCCAAACTCCTGGTTCCCCTTATTTCGATCCCAGCACGCCTGACAACGTCACCGGTCTTGTTGGACACCCAGTTACACTGTTATGCAAAGTGAAGAATCTACAAAACAGAACCGTAAGTGTATTATTAACTTCTTTTTACTATGTAAATTTTATTTCAGATTATATCTCTTACACATTACACGAATGTTAATAGTAAAATAAGGACTTGTAAAACATTTTGAGTAAAATCATGTATGAAAGAGTCTTGGAATCACCTGCGCATGGCGACGCTTTAGAACTCCACCTTATATATGGCATATCTGTGCTGTTTTACAAGTCTGATATTAAGTATTAGATGCTCCTTCCAATAAGAATATAGTACATAAAAAACGTGTCAAGCAACCGGTCTGTAAATTTAGTTTCCCTGCGATCTGCGATCTGTGAACTGCGATTCCCTAAATTCTTGAAAGATATGTAGATGGGTCTCTAAAACACTTACGATTCTCGTCACTCGTCTACTCGTTTAAAAGAAATTGACATAGAGGTTACTAAGGGAAATCCAAAATTACAGCATTCATGCTGTCGTTTTTCCTTGAGTGTGAAACCGAAGGCAAAATCATTCTGTATCATTCTCTCGGTCTTCAGAGGCCGTAAGAATGATGCAGCAACATCTCACTTAGCCGCCATGTTGTGAGGCTTGCTACATTGTATGCACTCACAATGAAGATGGTGGCCCAAAATGACTCCTTGATTCTACTAATGCTTTCTATTGCGTGTTTACCCAGGGAGACAATTAGACGACACGTTGATTGTAATATTTAATAATGACTCTGAACAATTTAACTTAAACTAAAGTTTATATACAATAATGTTTACGTATGTAATATGGACAGGTTTAGGTGGGGGTAACTAGGAACTACTGTTTACTTAAATTACTAAATTGACAATATATTATTTATGCTTCCTTATTTAATAATTTACAATATTAACTGCTGTTTAACGGCACGTAGGTTAACTGAGTAAAACAATTAATGTAGCACGTGGCCGCGTACAGATCTAAACTATTATAATACTATGGCTTCGCAATACTTTCCATCAGGCAGAGTAGAGTTAATTATGTAGTCTGAAATATAAAAACAACTAATTATTAAATTTCATGCCAACATTATAATATTACCAGCAAAGTCTCTGGTTTTACAATTGTAGAGATAATTCGGTTATCTGTTAATTTTGCAAATGTGAAATGGTTTGAAAGTTAATATTACCAATTCCACCAAACATTTAGTTGCGGTCACGACAGCGGATGGAGGGTTAGCATAAATTCAGCTTGTCCCTATTTTCATTACTGTTTACCCACTAAATATCATACAATTAGCGAGTTTCTCATTTCAGTGTATCTGTTTATCAAGTGTTCTATTTATCTTATTGATTTAATGAATTATCTTTAAGATCTGGGTACTTAAAATTTTAGGTGAATATTAACTATTCTAAAGTGACGCTGACATGAGTGATGTTAAGTGTACCTATATTTTGTTTTTCATATGTCATAAATGAAATAGTATATAAAATATAATGGGTGAAGTAAAAATAAAACTGTTATTATTCCAATAGAAAACATTAGTTACTCTGTATCTCATGTTGTATAAGTTCGATCGGATTCCACTGAATGGCGTTAGAAAGATGAGAAGTCGTACTAAAAAACTTTTCTAACAGTTTTGTTATGAGTTGACTCAGTTTGAGCCTTCAGTTTCATTATATTACTAGATTTCCCCTGCGGCTCCATTCGCGTGTACATCAGTTATCACGGTAAAAGTAGCATATATCCTTTCTCAGGCTCTAGACTATATGGTAACCAAATTTCATTTAAATTGGGTCAGTAGTTTTGGCATGAAAGTGCAATAGACAGACAGAGTTACTTTCGCATTTAAAGTAAAGACTATGATTAATATACTAATATTTTTGCTTGTTCGATACTTATTACGTATTTCAATTGAAGTTGACTAATTTAATTATAATCTTTCTTTTAATAACAAAATATTCACTACGTAGTATAACCAAATGTAATAAATAAATACGGGTACTTCGTTAAAAAACAAATATAGTGCTACAAGGTAATTTTATAATGAAAATAATAATTTTTCCTATTTTTGTTTATTTTTGGCAATTTTTGAGGGTCAAAGGTTTTAAGAAACTGACTAGCAGATGCACGTGGCTCTGCCCACAGACAAATTTCACTTTCGGCTGTGCTTTGTCTGTCAGTCAGTCGCTAACCAGAACTGTTCTACATATATATTGATATGTTACGACCATTTGAGCCTAAAGGGAAAATAATAAGTGACTGGTAATATTCAGTATTCGGTAAAAGTCTAAGATAATATATTGAACTAATCTAGTCTACCAGTAACAAGGTTAACGACTAAGTTTGGAATGAAAATTTACATAATTTTTTTTATATTGAGAGACGATGAGTTTAGAGTTTACTTGAGTCTTACTGAATAAGGTTAGGTTACATTATGTTACAATTTATGTTTATTTTAACACGCTATAAATTGCCTTCACCTGTATGTTTGTAACCGACTCTTTTGGGTGCGATTTCGACCCACTTTAAATGGAAACTTTGTAGATTTATCGAGGACCGATGCAAAACACTAATTTGAAAAAAAAAAACAAAAAAAATATTTAAACAGATTAGTCTTTTTAGTCAAGAAAAAAAAATGTAACAAAGCGTGGGGTGCTTTCGGCAAATATTTCAATAACGGCGCCCCACGCTTTGTTGCATTAAAATTACTTTCTACTTTTTAGTTTAAAAGCGTGTTTGTTTAGTTTTTTATCACTAAATATTTACACGTCTTTGTGGGACATTATACGAGTCACTCTTAATAATGACTCGTCACATTAATGGTTCTGCCCCCCTAGAAAAGTCGCACACTTTTTTCGTTTTATATTCTCTTCTCTATTCTCTTGTTTCATTAGCTAATATCATTCAGTCACGTGATCAAAACAAAATATTAGCCAATCAAACATGAGAATAGAGAAATAGAAACAGAGAATCAAATAGAGAACGAAAAACGTTTACAACTTGGCTAGAAGGGCTGGTATTGCAGATGCTCTTCTTTAATCATTCTAATCAGGATGTGGTAATAGATATTCATCATTATCAACAGCCTTTAGCAGTCAACTACTGGACATAGGCCTCTCCTTGGAAAGGAGGTTTGGCCTACTATTCCACGCTGGCCAGACGGGTTGGTAAAGTGTTTGTTTCAAGTTTTCCTTCTCTTGGTAGTGATGTTAGGTGCTTATTTTGTTCCTTTAGTCGCCTCTTAAGACACCCATAGAATGAATAGGGGTGGTGACGCTTTATATTCTTAATCCGTCACCACGTGGATCAAACTTTTCTTATTAACTATAAACTTAGCTTTAAATTTACTTTAGAGTCTGCTAAAGTGACTCCTTTCTGCCTCACGGAAAGCATGAATAGTATTCAATGATAGTGATCAGCACACAGTCTCACACTCACCAATGAAAAATCACAGCACAAATGCTTTCTTATTATAGATTGGTCTTCTATAAGGGCATAGTAGGCTAGTCAATGACACGTTAAATTTCCGAGTTATTTTTACTTGTTTCTTGGCAAGTTTAAATTGAAAACATTTTTGTTAGTCCACTACATCAATACAATACTTGGTTCAAATAGTACTGTAGAGTATATCATTAAGTTTTAATAAAGTTCAGAAACAGGTGTCGCAATATTCCCAGTTGTATTGAAACTGTGATATTAAGCTCGGATAGGTTTCTGTTCAAGTGAGCAGTCTTCTAGTTCACTTTTGTTCGACTTACAATAGGCAATTTCCGATATGTATAGAATTCATTTCTGTAACTGAACTAAAATTTCTTTCACAAGTAGAAATAGTTTATCGAAAGTTCTTAAGAAGTAATGTTAAAATTGTAGCGTCGTAGCAAAGGTGAATTTGAAATGTACATTATTGGATTGTGTGAAAAATAAAATAAAACATTTATTGTTACAAGAAATATATACTATGATTTGTTTTGATGTTCCTGCGGCGATATCATTTTCAAATATAATTTGAATTACCTTTGATTACTACGAATTACTGCTGACACGTGTTTTCGCTATTTACAGATGAGTTGCTATTGTCATCTTTACTTTTACCTTTTGTGTTTTTCTTTTTTTTTATCTTTTCATTCATATACTACAACAAAAATCGCACAAAAGATGACAGTAATTATCACAATGTTAATCAATTTTCTTAAATACTTCCTAATATTCTACAGTACAAATTCATTCTCCGTAGAAAATAATGTATGGTTGTAAATTAGGTTACTATATAGCTTTTAAGGTAAGCAATAATGGTATTCAAATTGAATATAAGCCATAACTTTTCTTTTATCATCAAAGCAAGTTTGGTTGAAAGTAGAAGTGGAGGCGAATGACTATTTTTGCTATCAATGTTCGACCCTACTCAAATAAGTTAGACAAGCCAATCTACTAGATCAGTGACCGTTGATATCGTTTTGATTACCTGGTGTGCTCTCAGTCTGTATAATACGAATACTATTTAACTTTAAAAAGTATATTTGATTTGAAATCGTATTGAAATAGACTTTGGACCATGTGATTGATAAAATATTTTTTATAAAGCGCTTGTTCTTGTGAAAAGTATTGTCACAGTGTTCATATAATATATCTTTTAAGTCAATTGACTGGAATGATTAAAGATGATTAAAAGCTTTTCAAACTATGCAAATTAAATTAAATTTGGTTCATACATTAAAAATAAACATTTTTTAATTTTTTTGTCTGTTTGTTTATTTCGGCTAATCTCTGAAGAGGCTGAACCTAAGTTATAAGGAGTACCTAAATTCTTTTATTTTGGTTATTGTTTTATAGGTAAAACAACAACAGCAAGTAACACGCTTTAGTTTTTAACTAAAGCTGAGCCTTCATGTTTATTAAAGGATATTATTGGAATACACTATCATCTGATTATACTTACTGATATTAAGGTCTTACTTTAGAGTTCTCATTTATTTCTACAAACAGTAAAACTAATGAGTGTCATTTTTAGGGTTCCGTATTTCATGACTCGAACCAATTATAGATTCGTCATGTCCGTCAGACTGTCCGTCCGTCCTCGACCTAACGCCAAAACGGTTGGTGCTAGAAAGATGAAACTTTCATAAATATGTGTTGTAATTATGTGGACAAATTTCTATATTAAAATTAAGAAAAATATTTTTATTTGGGGTACCTCCCCTACACGTAAAGTGGGGATTTTTTTTTCTCGCATCTACCCAATTACGTAGGGCATCATTAGATAGGTATTTAAAAAAAAATCGAAATCACTGAGACCTTTTTTCGATTTAGGTATCCATTTGTTAGATAAGATAGCGGTTCTTAAACAATGCCATCTGTTGATCCTCAATTAAAATATATAAACATTCGATTAACCAGCAATTTAAAATATTTATCTGTTTTTTTTTTATCTTCATGCAGGTATCATGGGTAAGGCATCGCGACATCCACTTATTAACAGTTGGCCGCTACACGTACACATCCGACCAGCGCTTCGAGGCGCAGCACAAGCCTCGCTCCGAAGAGTGGGCGCTGCGCATACGCAGCCCTCAACGTCGCGACTCAGGGCAATACGAGTGTCAGATATCTACAACACCACCTATTGGACATGCAGTTCATCTTAGTATTGTGGGTCAGTAAATTTATTTCATAACAAATTAACTATTGATCCTCTTGTATCTAGCTTAAATATATAAAATTATATGCAGTCTTGTGCGCTACCATTATTTTGTGTATTTTTTGGAATGGAATGATCTGTTATCATTTGATTCAATTGACATTACTCTTAATCCGTAGTGTGAATGAAAAATAAATTAATGCAAGATAAAGTTTCGACAAGTTTAGTTTAGTTTTTTTTTTTAATTTCATCTTACCAAAGTGACCCTAATCATTATATCTAAACAAGACAAGAAAACACAAATTATGTTTATCTTTGTAAAGTATTTATCACTATCATTTAAGACTACGAGAATCTAGATCACGAAATAAATATTTCGGGCATTTAACACACAATTTTATGTAGGCCAAAACTATGCAGAACTTGTACAATGGGTAGGTACTAGAAAAATTATAAAAAACTTTTTTTCGTGAATATTATATATATGATACAAAGAAAGTACCCAAACTCAGATACAAATATTTGCAGACCGCAAACATGTGGTCTAACTCAGGAATTTATTACGTGACCTCAAGCACAACAGATGCATACGCTATGCAACGCGGCAGTCATTGCCACAAACATTTTTAAATCTCGTATTCATAAAATGTAATTAAGAGGTGATAAGATCTATAAAGATTTAAACACATTTCTTTTAAAAAACTTAGAGTATTCGTGATTTTAACATAAGTTTCTTAAAAGACAGTAATTAAACAAATAGTTGGAACACGAACTCCGTTCTTGAGCACTTCTAAAGTATCCGCTTGCATTCTATTTGGACACGTTCCAATTACTTTGAATAAACTTTATTCAGAACAAGAAATCAACCGTTGAATCTAAGTATTCCAAGATACACAAAATAATCATTATTATTTTTTTTATTCATCATTAACCCATAATATCCCACTGCTGGGCTCGGGTTTTCTTTCAAGACAGGGTTTGAGGCCTTACGGTCCTCACACTGGCCGAGTGCAAGTTATGGACTGGTAAGATAACGTCGTGGCTACGTAATCTTGCCATTGGATGTTTAAGCCACCCAAAGGCTTTCTACTAAGCTTCGCGATTATTATCTTATGCTAACAACCGGAATCGACTGATTAACGTGACCTCCACTTCACGAAGACGTTCTTGGTATCATGCAACTAATAGTCTGACCCATACTGAGCATTACCATCCATCCATCATACCATACCTATCCAGGTACTGACCCCGCCGTCGTTTCTTACCCGTGATGATTGTTTCTAATTATATAAGGCAAATTATCTATGATAATACAGGCGTATTGATCATAAGTAGTAAAATCAATTTCATGGCCAATATACGTTTGAGATTACAACAAATTCGTGGCACGAATTTCAACTACAATACAGAACAGCTTATCTTCACTGTGTATCTAAGAACAGAGCGTTTCCGGAATTGATGGGAGCTAACTACAAATGGGAAGTTGAAGCCAAAGTTAAATAGGAAACTTCGGAACTATTATTTGTATGGTTAGTGTTTTACACTGTTGTCTGCAAATGTAATATGCGTATTGACATTGTTAGTTTGTCTTCCATTACTACATTATATTATATTCCCGAGGTAAATGTATTACACGGTATCTGTTTGTTTAGTTAAAGCAGATCATATTAACAGTGATGTTGATGACAGTGATGTTTAACTTACTATAATAGAGTAATATGTTAAGAGTGATCTACACATGGTTATTTCTCATTTTTCACTTAGTTCCTTCAAAAAAAGAGCGTGCTCACTTCTTAAAGGCCGGCAGCGCACCTGTGACTCCTCTGGTGTTTCGGGTGTCCATGGGCGGCGGCAATCACCTACCATCAAGTGATCCGTCTGCTCGTTTGACCCTTATATTATTAAAAAAAAAAGTTAGAAAATTATAGGGATCAAACGGTAAGTCTTTTTTGTTGTATATCTAATATGTTAAAAGAAATAAAATGTTTGTGTGACATTTTAGATTAAGTCCCAGAATATCACTTTTATTAACTTAACATACTTTGAGTTCATTATACTTATGATTATGAAGAATCACTTTCCTGAAAAGGATGCATCACAGTTAAATTAATTCAATTTAAAGAGCAAGTAAAATAGTATTAAAATAAATAGATTCGCAAACGAGTACAACAAATCTGTGTGCTTTAGCTACGACGCACGTGAAATGCTTGTTTAGTTTCTAAAGAATTTCTAAGATTGTCTAGTCTAGATCTAGGAACAGGTATTTTATTACGAATACTGTTTTTTTAGTCAAGAAATATTCTATATTCAATTTGAACTTACTAAACGAATGACACTTTGAATTCAGTAACTTTAACGGCTCACAGTCTTATATTTTGTAATGATCCACTTGGCGATCATTAGCAAAAATATAAAACTCGAAATTTGACCAAAAATAATTTGAATTAGAAGTAGCAACATTATTGAAAAAAAAAAAATTTGTACCTACATATATATTAGGTATTTACCTATGAAATTGCCTTTCTACAGTACTGGACATTTCAAATAAAAAAAAGTTTGTAATGGCTCTGTATTATAAATTCAAATTAATTTTCTTTTAAAACCATGACATTCTATTAACAAACTCAGTCTTTTGTTTTTTTATTAGCGTTGTATTTTTATTACATTTGAACATTTTTCGTCAAAGTATCCATGGTATGTAGTAGTAGTATTAAATATTTTGATTTGTATATAAAATAGAAAACTAGCTTTATCGGCAGATCTGCCCGCAAGTATGATGGATATCGCCGTGATCATTATTCGGATTAATATTTAATCCATAACAATTAAAACTATTAGCGTTATAATCAGTGCAATGAATCTTTAAAATCATTTTAGTAGATCGAGAAATTAACCCCACAACATCACAAACTCACAAACTTTACCTCCTTACAATATTAAATAGATGTGCAAAAGAGAGGTCTTTAAGCTTCTCTGGTAACCATACTCGCACAAAATACCAAAAGAAATACTTAACACCCGCTTGTCATTTAGCCCAAGTAAGTATTTAAATAAATAATAGAGCAAGTAAACAAAAAAAGCACTTAACATCACCTGGTAACTTAAAAAAATCCACTTCGAAATAAAAATATGAGACTATTGAAACATGACGTGTAACAAGTCTAAAGCATCATGTAAGCTGACAAAAACGCAATAACGCGAGGGATAAGTACCTACCCCAACAAAAAATAGTTCGATGAAATTTGCTTCATTACGCTTCAAGAAAAGTTTGACGTTTTCTGAAAGTGAGAGACAGATGTTGCTCAACGTAAAGGTTCCATTACAGATCAGAGAAAAAAGGTCTGATATATATTTTGCACCTATTTTTATT
Source organism: Phragmatobia fuliginosa (assembly GCA_932526445.1). Taxonomy (NCBI): domain Eukaryota; kingdom Metazoa; phylum Arthropoda; class Insecta; order Lepidoptera; family Erebidae; genus Phragmatobia; species Phragmatobia fuliginosa. The sequence goes on from OW052064.1 coordinate 18,554,680, forward strand.
CCACTTAAAATCACCATACAAATGATTATGTTCAAGAATATCTTATTGATGATATAAGTGTAGTATATATCCTTCTATAATATTGTTGGCTCACAGACTCACGCACTATCATTGTTAACAGTCGACTAAACGTGTCACGACCACAGGTGAGCTGAAGATGACATAATGCTTCCTTCTCATTCATTCGCAGATAGAACTGTGAGCGAGTGAATGAATGACTTAGTGACATACACTACATTATGCTTGCTTTCTTTTAACTTTTACACTATAAGAATGTATATAACCAATATTAATATGATATAAAGATACTAACTGATTGAATAAAATAACGATCGTTGTTAAACTAAACAAAAACAAATTTAAACAAAATTAATGCTATGTTTTTAGTTCATTTTCCAACGTAAGACTGGGTTTGTTTTTACAAACTACATTACTTATTTTCTATACATAATGATCCAAAAAATATCCGCACTGTAACATCATGCATGATAAGATATTACGTAAAATTAAAAGTAAGAAAGTTTCATTTGTGAACAATTATGAGTAGAAACGTGTTTAAGTGGCCATTCTTCATTTCTTACTGATGAACTCTAATTGGAATATATCTGGGACTAGGACTTTACTTTAAAGCGCCGAAAAACAATCGAAGCCACCTAAGGCAGAAAAAAGGAATATCAAATTCTTACATTTTATTGGTATTATTTATTATTTTTTCTTTGTCCACAGAACCAGAGACTGAGATTATGGGGGGTCCAGACTTGTTTATATACGCGGGATCTACAATAAACTTGACATGTATTGTTCGACACACACCGGAGCCACCTAATACTATAAATTGGACGCATAGAGGGAAGGTAAGAATACTTTACTCTGCTATCAAAATAATAATTATTTCGTACTAGTTGTGTCCCCCACTTGTTAAATTAATCGCGGAGTTTGCCATCGATTGAAGGTAGTAAAGAAATAGACTATTTTACTCCTGATATCATCAAATTGGCCCCACCATTCCAGAAATTTTAGAATAAAAAAAGATCCTTCTTATTTTAAAAATGTAAGGATTATGATACTGGCAATAATAGACAAGTTTATATCATTAATTTTATGTTACATTATCCGGTCTGGTACTAATAACACTACATATTTTTTAATCGTTTTCAGCGCTTAAGCTACTCATAGTCATGAAATACTTATTATCATTTAAGATGTATTTGAAAAGTACGTCTCCTCTTTGTTCAATGAAGTAACCTGTTTAAACTAATCCCGTACTACTTGGATTTAAATTGTACATGCATCACGTTTCTAACGAGTCTATCTTTAGATCTCTGTTCATACCAAAACTTCTTGATTCCTTGATTTCTTGAAACTGTTTTTAACGGTTGTTTTCGAGTTACAAATCTTACCCACTGTCACTCTGGAGTAGCTATTCCTTGGAAGCCCGTATATCTGTCTTTTCTTAGTCTGTTCTCCAAACCAGGTACTGAGTTATGGTCTCACAGTAGTAGTAAAAATATTTTAAATTTTAAAAGTAATCGATGTTTACCGAATGTTGTATCATTTTTATTATACAAGGTTTCTACTTCATTAAGATACTTTTTAAATATTGATAGGAAACCCTAAAAACCCTTACTATAAACTTTGATCTTTATACCACTGATGGCAGGTGCTAAATATTGCATTGAGCCATGAATATTGCTATGTCAAGCGTATCACACACCTGTGAAATCCTTTATACCGTTCACCTATAGACCTCTCCTTACTTACACCTTTTTAAGGAGATCATTGCGAGCGTTTCAGAATGTCGTAAAAAATATTGTAGGTATTAAATTATTTATGTGAGTAACAAAAGTAGAAATAAAACGGTTTGAAATATATTAAATTTTTAAACACATTAAGCATAAACGTTTCTATTATGGAAACTGAAAACTGCTATTATATCCAGGCTTTTAAAATATATAGTCGTATCATCAACAACCCATAACGTCCCACTGCTGGGCTCGGGTCTCCTCTCAAGAGAGGGTTAAGGCCATACGTCCCCACGCTGGCCGAGTGCGGGTTGGGGACTGGCAAGACACGTTGTGGCTACGTAATCTTACCGTTGGATGTTTTTAAGCCGCCCGAAGGCCTCCAACTAAGCTTCACGACTGTTACCTTATGACAACAACCGGGACCGACTGCTTAACGTGACCTCCGAATCACGGAAACGCTCATAACATATCATGCCACATACGGTCACCCATCTAGGTCCGACCGCGCCGTAGTTGCTTACCCTCGGTGATTGTTTCCAATCACCTAAGGCCACTCGGCTATGAGCGCTTCGTCTATAGTCGTCTATAGTCGTATGGTTATTATGATCTTTACATGTTTTACTACCGTTATCAATAAGTTTTTTAATAGCCCACACCCACATTGGGTATAAGGGACCATTCAAAAATAAACGGATAAATTTCAAAATGTGAAAAAAGTTTTTTTGTTAATGAACTAGAAAACTCTGGTTATACTTTCAAATATTCTTGTATATCAAGTGCTAAATATAATTTATTTGAAGTGAATGTTTTAATACAAATAAAATTCTTTGTAGAAAAGTGTCAATTTGTAGGATTTTAAGTATTTTTGATAGTAATTCCAATTCTACATAATAAATATTTTTTACGCATGAAACCCAGGGAATAAATACTAGGTGGTTATTAATTGTAGTTATATTTTACTTGAGCCCAAAACGGAGAAGTTTGATAATTGAAAGGTATATTATGTACGTGTATTAATATCGATCTCATTAAAATAGATGTTAATATTGAGGTTTTATAGTCATTATAATATTATAGATCTCTAATACAAAGAAAAAAAAATGTAGTTAATAAAAATAGCTATAAATATGGAAAAAAAAATCATCTGCACATCGTGCAAAGTTACAAGAGGGTACATAAATGTACTGTCATATTAGGTTAGTGTACAAAGACTACATTTTATTTAATTAAAGTCACTTCAGTTCATAAAGTCAAACACCAGTTATTAACTATAAAGAACAAATGCATTTATTTTTGAATTTCTCAAATGTTTTTCCCGAAATTTCCTCAACACATTATTATTATATCTGTGAACCCTACATGAGCTTGGCATATCATGAAACGCAGGCGAGTCGTTCAAACAATTACCGGAGTCATAGAACTCTAGGGCGTTGTTTTGTATGAAGTAGGTAGCACTCGCAGCGAGATTTTACTCATTTTAAATTTGAAATATCATACAGCAGTTCAAACGCAGTTATTTCATAACTGCATGAGATGAACTTTACTTTGTAAAGATGGAACTCTTTTAAATAAAATGAATTCATTTGTCCAGTGCAAATTAGAAGGAATTATATTACTTCAACACACATACATACATATATAACAGTGGTAACCACGAATAGGCAACAAAATTTAATGGAAGATTTTAGCTTTACTAGTGCAAAACCTCCTGTATGGTATAGTTGATATATTATAATTAGTATAAAAATAAATAAATAAATATTTCTGGTATCTTACACACAACGTCATTTAGTCCCAAACTATGCAGATTTTTGTATTATGGGTACTAGACTTACATAAACATACTTTTTTCTGTAAAAGCATATTATATATATGAAAAACATTTATAGTATAATTATCACGTAAGTCCTGTGGTCCATTGGCTATGTAACACCACGAACTGATGTCTTCAGTCTGAACCTTATGTACGTACAGCAACCAGCGTATGGATTGCCCAAGATACAACGTATGGACTGCCATGCGTTGAAAACACATCGTATTTATACAGGTATTAATTTTGTAAAATAATTAAAAAAAATGCTTTTTTACTAATCGGTGCTCCTCCTTAGCCAAGTTTTAAGTGTTTTCTAAATTTGCTAATGTCTCTATTACTGACTTTTATTTTGATCTGATGATGTCATTCCTATTTTGTTAGTTATATCTTTGGCTTTTAATGAGATGGCAATTAGTCGAATAATATCAGCTATTTCTGCGAATGTCAAATATTTAGAGAAAAGAAAAAAAAAACTTTACTTATTTCATAATGTCCACGTTTGTGGTAACTTAGGAAGAGTTATTCTAAAAATAACTGGATTTTAGTTTTCTCGCAATGCGTATCAATGAAACTAAACGAAATACCTTTTTCTAAGGACAATCACTTGCACGGCAAAATTAAGATACATTTATTTATCATTATCTATAATGATAAATGAGTCTTCGTAAATTCACAGTTAATGTTTAATTTATACAGCTAAATAATATCAGCCCACACTCGTTTCATACTTACACACCCACACACACCCCACATTTCAAAATTTAGCTATTTATTCAGGTCTTCAATAAATTATGTGCATAACATAATGCTATTCAGATGTATTTCAAACTTATGTTACTTAGTCATTTGTCTAATTATTCATAGAGGGCTTCTTTTATGTAATGAAAGTTAATTCTAATGATAAATTACGTAGGAGAGAGTGTTGCAAATTGTCTCATTTTGTGCAGAAGCCCTACTATTAATGTCTTTTTTTGCAACTGCTCTTATATGGTATAACGAGCATATGAGTCACTAATGGGTAAGTAACCATTTTCACTCATGGGTATCTATTACTGAAGGGCGTTTGCGTCGGTCTCATATACAAATATTGAGTCACAAGTATGCTGTCACATATTGAGTAGTTCCCCTTTTTAGGGATCCGTAGCCAAATGGCAAAAAACGGAACCCTTATAGATTCGTCATGTCTGTCGGTCTGTCTGTCCATCCGTATGTCACAGTCACTTTATTCCGAAACTATAAGAGCTATACTGTTGAAACTTGGTCAGTAGTATTCTGTGAACAACATTAAGACATCCTGCGCAAGTCGTCACTCCACTGGTTTGGGGGCGTTCTAAACTAAGTAAAGTCAAATTATAGTTCAGAAAATTTTGGTGGTATGAAATGGTATTATATTTCATTAACATACTAGTATGGATAAGGGATTAGGATTTTGGATACAAATAATTTTAGAAGAATACTTGTAATATTTAATACTTACCATTTTATTTCTTAAGTTAATGAAAACATTATAAATAATTTATAATATATATTTAACATTTATTTATGGTAAGTAAGAAAAGTCCCCACGGCAATATTATGAGTCACCAAGAATAGTTAACATAATCTAAACAGTACCTTTGTTAAGAACTAACAGTAAACAAAAATTATTATCTCTGTACCTTTACATAACTTCTGCGGCAAGTATAAAAGAATAATGTAAACACCATTTGACTTTAGCTCGTAGTTTCTTACTCTGACTAAATCTTTACTGTTTTGCAATTTATATTATTCAGTTGTTAGCGAAGAACTATTATGTTTATTAAAAGAAAAATATGCTTGTATCTTTTAAAAAAAATTTACACTTTATTTCACTTGTTTTGCTATTTATAACAAAAATTTTCACCACAGTTTTACTTATCCACGGCTATAATTGGTACTAAAAAGGCTCGGCTTCCGCTCTAGTCCGCTCAGTCAAAACCTGTAATTCACTTCCATTGAATGTGTTCCCTCCCACTATGATCCCTGGTCCTTTAAACGGGGCTTGACAAAAGCATCAAAACTAAAATCAAATTAAATCTATCTTACCAGACCGCCAAAGTGTCGATCGCCATGCAGCGTTGTCCACATTAGCAATGAGGGTGCTGACCTCTAGGGTACTACAAACGCTTTCTTTAATCCTTCAATTTACGTGTCCTTTTCCTCCCCTCCCTTGATTAAAATTAAAAGAGTACAAATGATTTCATTGAAAATGATGGTTGAAATCATTTCAGAAATGATATCGGTAAACGCATAAGAAGTCTTTAGCTGAAAAGAATACCTCTTCCTATTTAAAACTGAATAAAAACTAGGAAATCTTAAAATAATACACAAAAATACATGAGTGGATATTTTAAAATATACTAGAAAACTTTGTCCTACCAAAGAAAGCAAAGAAATTGGTAAAAATGGAAGTTATTTCCACCACAAATATAAAATGTTTTATGGGTTATGTGCTGTGTTCGATTTAATCATGTTGGTTATATTTGCTGGCTTAGCGCTATAAGTGACAGTCGTTACTTATCATAAGGTAAGCCTAATCCTGCTTGATATGGCAAGAAAAATATCATTCATCTACAAAAATAAAGTTGTGAACCCCATTCCTGAGAGCCATTTTGTGTTCCGTACATATTCTTATTAACATATTATCACAGAATACATAATAGTACCAGTACAGAAGCTTCACTACGAAAAGTAAATTAAAGAAATAGGGACCTTTGGTGTCATCACATTATGTTCAATTCAGATTGCACAGCGCCGAAGCACCTACGATTATATTTACCTACAATTGCTATCTCTTTCTATCTTGTAACTCTTATCTGTTCTAATAATAGGGTCGTCTTCTTTTAAAAATAATTTAAACATAATTAATTTATTTTTTCTATTACTTTAGTGAACAAATTACTTTTCAAATAAAACTAACGTTGTTAGCAAAAGTGTAGTCTTTCTCCACAGTACAAAATAAAATAATAAAATACAAACTACCGTCATTACACTTGTTATGGTTATAATACAACAAAATGACTTACCTTTCAATATCGTCAGGAATTTTAAAAAATGATAATTCTGATTCCTTGTTTTGCCTTTTATTCAAACATCCGTAAACAGAGCAATATCTTTTAAATGGATTAGAATATCGAGGTTTGTGATTAGTTGCCATTGTGGGTATCGAAAGTATAAACAAAAAATTATATAATGCGCGAGAGCGACGACGCGGCGACGCGTATCGCGCGTAAGTGACAACCCTGGCCTGCGCGGCAGGCAGGCGGCCGACTATACCTAAAGTGCGGAGTGACACCCCCCTGATATTATGTATCTTTATTTCCTTTTACTGTTGGTTATAAATCTCAACGACATTTAAAATGTCACCACAATTCAAACTATGTAACTTTTCAACGCTTTCGTTGTGGTGCATTTTCTTTTAAATACTTGGAGTTAGAAAGATTTCTAGAAACCTAGTTTTAGAAAGACTGAAGTAGTCTACGTTTAATAGTTTATTTAGTTATTTATGCTTTCTAAAAGTGGTTTGTTTTAGTCACAGTAGTTGTTAGAATTCTTCACAGTTAAGTAAGTCTTTGAAAAGTATTATAAATTTTCAAGATTCTCCGCTGAGAATTCAGCTTTAGTGTCACAATGCAATTTAAATGTCTTTAAGTAAGTATATAAGTAAATAAGTCCTTCGAAACGACTTAATTTAGATATCTTAAATAGATTAATTGTTAACTTCCATGGAAAATATGTTTTAAAAGATTGCACAAATAGCATAAATAACACAGTACAATAAATAGCTTTCCATCGGTTAGACTCAGCTCTGCTTGATGAATTAACAGATCTGGAGCAAAAAAGGAAAATCAACGACCAATAGAAAATCACAGTTGTAGTACTCAACACCCTTTTCCAAAATCTCACCAAATAAAAATTTACTATCAAGGCCCTCGAATTAATCTCGGCGAGGGTCCGTGTATTAATTTATCTTTCTTTGAACGCTTTTTTTTCCTCATCACTATAATAAATTGTGGTCAATGGTTTTCTAGCTTCTCTGTTGCCTAGAAATAAAACTACTTTTATCTGTAGTGCACACTACCCTTAAATAAATGTTTTATAACGTTATTTTACGACTCACAGCGTGCAGTTCTCTTGCAAGCTCTTGAAATGCATTGGCTTAGAAGTTTACAGTATATAACCATAAACACATGAAGGAAACATAAACTACTTTGTACACATTACTCACTAATGGCATATAACCAAGTGATGCAGGCGTTAAGCCAGTTAAGATTCATTTGCATGTTGCATATTTCATGCTGTTTCGATGTTTCCATGTAATTATTACGAATCATTTCCTGAATTCCTACGCTGAACTGTAGAATTAGAGCACATTACATTTTCTGTCACAGGCAAATATAATTAATCACTTATAGTACTCACTTGTATTACTCAGTGTCTGTATTATTAGGCGTTATTTCTACTCATTTATGATGTTAAACAGAAACTTGGTTAAAAAAAACTTTTATTCTCATTTGCGTGAGGAAATCAAGTAGTCACACAACAATACCACACATTTTAAAAGATTAACATTGATATTGTCTTATAAGAATAATCAGGTCATTTGCATAGTGCAATGTTAACAACTTGTGGTCATTGATTTTGTTGAGCTCATCTATTATTACATTATATGTAAGGCAGAGGTGAGACGTTTACGTTTATCATACGGACAGGCTTTGGCCGCAAAAACTATCGTTGTAGTTGTTCAGTAAATTGCTATGCTCTATAATTATCAGAATATTCTGTAGATAGGAAGGTAAACTGGTTAGTGGTGGTATGGTTTTCCTGTTGATTAATTTCCACAGAATTTATGTAGTAGTAGAAGTAAAAGAGGTGTTTGGTAAATTCGTGTTTAGAAAATACTTACGCATCCTTCATTGTATCTATTCATCTTTCATGTAACACAATAACTTCTTGTACCTTTGTCGGTAAGGATCGAGATTTTGAAATCGGAAAAAACTAATAAATTACGGACAAAACATATAACCAAATTAATTATATCTTGAAAGATTTAACATGTTTCAATATTATTCAAGTATTGTTAATACAAATACTGAACTCCTTCTATTTATTCAAAATTAGCGTCTATATCTACTCGGAGCTTAATAAAACATGAACGTAGACCAAGTTTATTTTGTGTGACTTGTGATTGTTTGACTTCGACTGAATTAAATAGTTTGGCTAATTCACAATTGATTTACTTGACTTTCATTGACTTAGCCTTGAAAAGTTATTTGCTAAAATATGTTTAAGTAATAGAATTATATACCGCTCAATAGTCAATCACTTTAATTAGAAACGTGATTATTAAATTCTGATAGTGACCGAAGCTGTAATCGAATGATCTGCCGCGCCTGGAGGAATAATACACGTTGAACTAAACTAGTTTTTTGTAGTATATACTACGTGGGTACATATATAGACAATATCACTTCCTTTACTACAAAAAAATATGTTATTATACCTTACAATATTTTAAACTCCCCGAAGTTTAACTGGTAGCGAAGGCTCATTGTATTAGAACTCCTGAAGAGTACAAAAAATTGTCAATTAAAATAAAAGTCTATTTTAAAATTGATGACTATTTAATTTTTCTCCAACAGACGATAAATTTCGACTCAACGCGTGGTGGTATATCCCTTGTCACGGAAAAGGGCATACACAGTAGCAGTAGACTCCTCGTGCAAGCAGCGCGAACATCAGATGCTGGCGCGTATCAGTGTGCACCTGATAACGCACTATCTGCTACAGCGAGAGTACATGTCTTAACTGGTGAGTTCAAATTATACACTTATTGTATTAATTTTTTTATTATTATATTTTTTTTATTTTTTTTTGGTTTATTTTGTGTTCTCAACCCAAAAGGAATAATGTCTGTTATGTTTTGTTGCTTTTTAAACATTTTACTTCTGTTTTTTTCCTTTATTAATGAAAAATATACAAAAAGCTTTGATTAAAAATCCTAAGCTATCATGACAAATGCTACAAACATTATTATTATCGAAGTTTTAAAAATTACTAGGAACACGAATGAACTAAAGATAAAGATACTATGGTGAATATTTTTTATTATTGCCACAAAGACAAGATAGCCTGTCATCGTTAATTGTGAACAGATGATTTCCATTGTTATTTTACTTTTTAAAGTTTAAGGACTTACGTATACAAAAAAAATTTACTTCATTCTTATTACGATTCTTAAACATAATTAAAAACAATAAATACTTGGTGGTTTCAAATACTTAGCAACATTATTTATATTGAGAGTAATAGACTAGTTAAAGTAACAGATAATAAAAACATCAACAAATACACTTTTTAATTACTCGTTTCGTTTTGAGACTTACTCGGGTCTTGAAAATAATTAGAGAAAACTATGAAATTATTCAGAATTCATTACTGTGTGCTTAATAATTTCATGAACTGTAATTATGCCATTGTTATTTGAATTTAATTATGTTGACATTTTTACAGTTGGGATCAAAACTTTTGCTGAATGACTGCAGATTTATGTAGCAGCTTAACTCGTCAAATCTGTACGTTAATAGAGAGCAATTTCATTTTCATAATTGCAACTAAGTTTGCATATTAACATTTACCAAATAGTTATATGCAAAATATATGGGAATATTATAAACAATTTGGTTTATTAATGTGTATGTTCTTGTAGTTATGATATTGTAATTATTTCAAAATATTAATAAACATTTCAATTAAGTTTCACATGCATAATTAGCAGCCTTAGTAATAAAAGAACATACTTAATTTGTTTTTAAATGAATTTGTATACTGGTAGATAATTTTATTTTTATATAAAAAAACATCACCCACAAAAATGTTGAATAGTGCTCTTACGATATATGTTATGATTACGGTTACCGATTAAAAATTTATAGATAATACACAAGTGTACATAAACACGACATTACCATTACATTACAACAATAATTGTTCTAACAACATGCTCCAATGCAGGAATCATTGGAATAATTTTAATTCTTTACATAAAAAAGAATGTGAGTGTGTATTTTCATGAGCGGGATGTCTTTATTGACATGGCCTTCTGGGACTGTAACTCTAATATATTATACCAAATGTGTGCATTTACTTAAGTAATTGGGCTTTTAATTACTGGGATTGTGCCAAGCTTTACGTTCTGTTTGAAATGGTCTCAAAAATACAGTTTAGACCGGAATATTTTATGTAGCTAAGCCGGGGCTAAATAAAGGCGTAGGTTTAACTACTATTATGTAAACGTATGCGTAAAAATAGCAAGTAATTTGAATTTCTACACTAGAATACAAATACTGTGTGGTACATTCTACTGACGGTAGGTACATTCAGAAAAGAAAATGTAAGAATCAAATGGCTAAAGAATTTTTGGGCGGAGAAGCTGATGCATTCCATGAAAGAGCTCGTTTCCAAATTATATATATCGCCTAACTCGTTGGGGCAGTGACCGTGAATGTCCTGACGGTACGAACGGAGCATGTGTGATGATGAATGAAAGCATGAGTACAATCCAAGAGTAAGGGTCACCAACGAAATACGACAACAAGAATGCTGTTGTATTTCGTAATTACAAAAATTTGGAATCCATTAATTTAGGATGTTTTATTTTTAAAACAGTTCATTTTATTATTACAAATATTACACTGTCCAAATCGTTTCAGTTTTAAAAATAAAATGTTTCTTTTAAACAAAAAATAAATAAATTTTAAATATTACTTTTAGATTATGTTCTTTATAAATAAAGACTGTACAAATGTTTGACGTTGGATGATTACACAACTCATAGAATTAATGTAAATTAAATCAATTTGACGTCTATCTATGTATCTATCTTTATTATTAAAAAAACACACACATTCAGTGCATAAAGTTCAGATAAATTAAGTGATAGAAAGCAAGTAGGTACCTATTACATGTACTCATCTACATACACGGATATATAAAATAAGCGAACACTTTTCGTTTTTATTATTTTAGTACCATATATGTACATGAATCACGTCTATTGCCATAAAGATGTTTCTTTCGAGAAATTAAAGTATATACTACTGGCATATATAACCCCGACACATTAAATTAAAATTATAATATGTGATATTGCAATATATATTGAGAATAATATTCCTAAAAGTATTTAAATCTACATTTTAAATCTTAATAAACCTTTAACACTAATGTAGCAATTAACAAATTAAGTTCCAAACTAAAATGTGAGTAGTGAAAATTGAGAATTAAAAGTCTCTTTAATTAAGTCTTCTCTTAGCGGAAAGATATACAATAAATCATTCGTGTTCTTGATGTAATTAACCGGAGTACGGTTCAAACGGCTAGAAGTTGTAATTAGTTGACCGGAGTGTTCGTCAACCGACAATCGTCAGATGTCTCAGCATGGAGTTGGTGACTATAAAGACTCAAGTAATTTCAAGTGTTGCATTAGCTTGAGAAATTGTTAACTCGAGAGGTTCCATAATTGACTTGTCTTTCGTTAAAATAGTTTCAGTTGAGGTTTGAATTTTAATAAGGTGTTTTTTACATTTTGAACTGCTGTTTTGTTAACTAACTACCTACAATTTTATACAAGCTTAGTACTTACTCCGTTGGGTCGCTGACCCAAAGAGAAAATGCCACTTCGTTCGATGTTAGTTTAGTATCTATATATATTACTGAAAGTCTCCTATCCTACTCTTGTTGCTTTTTTTCTGTTTTTGTGGCAGGTATAATGATCCCTTTAAACATTCTATATTTTTATTCATTTATTGATTTTACAACTTATATTAATTTAAAAAGTAATATCTAAGGGAGTAAAAATAGACCAGTATACCATGCACATACCAGTACTTAAATGAGTTGTTTTGGTGGTTTTTGTTTTTTTGTAAATTAAATACATTTAATCGCAAATCAGTAATAAAGCTTCTAGCTAAATTCATTCTTTGTGAACTTCTTTCTTTCCATGTAGCAAAGAAAAGCCAAAAAAACATCTACTTAATCCGAAAATCATATAAAATGAGTGTTATAACTTATAACCCTTACATGAGACCGTCTAAAATCCTAAAGTACACAGTTCACAATCCTACACTCAAGTGACATTCAACTAATGTATTCATTACTAGCTGCCGGCACAACGTTACAAATTACAGCATTACCCTCACTACCCTTCCTCCAACATGTTTGTTCTGCTTGCGTCTACAAATCAATACGATTGCAGATTCATCATTTCCTTAGAAGTTATGAAGATCTGTTACAAAGTTTTGTAATAAGACCATAAAGTTATTTTACTTGTACATCTAAAAAGGATGTTACTCTCTGTCGCAAAAGGATTTCAAGGCCAAGGAAAGCGAGACATCAATCAAAGTCTATCTTTAGACCTTTAACTTGCGGCTTACTGTAAAGTTGTTTAATTAAAATTTAATTCATCTTTAACTTTATCTGAATGAGCTAACTTGATTGCTTTATTTCTGTCTTCAGTTTTCAAATGGGCAAATCGTCAACTGGCTAGCTTAATGTTATTCTAAAATATTTTCAGTATGATGATAAGGAAAGCTTTGATTTAATTAAAATTTGACATTTTATTAATTCGTTTAATACACAATATCAAGTTTTACAGGTATGAATTTATATGTATTTTCATTATTACTTCATCCTCTTCCTAGCCATTATTCCTAAGTTTATTTGGGGTCGGCTACCCGGTTTTACCTGAATTTCAGTTTTTCCACGGAGCGACTGGCATCGGACCTCCGCAACCCTAAGGGAGAACTGAAATTCGAAGATTGAACTAGTTGTCAGTATATTTGAGGGCACTGACTTCCCAATAACGATTGCCATAGATGTTCATGACAACCGGGACCGACGGCTTTACGTGCTCTCCGAGGCACGGGCGTGAATCACCGCCAAACTTCCAAACTCCGGGCAGCTATTATGAATTTCCTAAGAAAATCCCAAAAACACTTTTTGGCCCGACCCGGGATTTGAACCCGAGACCTCTTGATTAGCAGTCGCATACGCTAACCACTGGACCAACGAGGCAGTTAATTATTACTACATATTAAAATATTCAATGAGAGCAAAGCTCGAGAACCGTTTAGGCATCGGTTAACCTATTTTAATTTTTATGGAGAGAAAAACGACACTTGTTTACGTAAAAAACTGTAGACTAAATTGCAACATTTGTCCGGTTTTGACGGGACTTGCATTGTCAATACCTGGGCTGGTGATATGATGAGTTACTTGGGCTACTTTTATATGACAATAGCTTCGCCCTGCGGTTGTTGTTGTGAATGTATAATACCTACTGCGGGTTGCAGCTAGTTTTATATAAATGTGAATTGATGGTAGGAGAATTTTTTTACAAATGAATTTAAATTAAATTTGAAACCCCGGGTTTCTAGTTTTAAAGCAATAGGTAGAAATTTGAATAAAACTACGATAATTCACAGTTAGTTACCCAAAACAGGCTAGTCACGGAGTAAAATAAGGAAAACAAATATGTTTAAGAAAACTTCGGGTTAAACTCACATTTTGCAGTAATTACTTGCTTAACGACCAAAACAACGGGTACTGCAAATTACAGCATTAGTTCTGGTAAACATCTTCTCTGTATGCCAGTTATATCGTGGCTTCAGATGAGAATGCATACTAAAACAGTTACTAGTGTTACTCGTGTTCTTATTACAGGCTTAGGTAAAGCCGGTAGTTGTTAAATTCAATACTGAGGATGTTGGAATATGAAATTGTGATTTTATTTCGCAAGGTACGGTTATATTGGAGAATATTCTGATACGGAATTCTAATATTTGGCTTTGACGTCTTTATATAATACTAGCAAAAGCAGTTACAAATATTTTATAACTGTGTCGAATGTTATTTAAATCATAAATTTGATAAGGCTGAATTTCTAAATTATATTTTTAAATGGTTTTGAGATCTTAACGGACTCTAACACAACGAAAATAACGGTCATCATCTTCCTAGCCTTTATTATTCTCAATATTATTTGGTGTCGGCTACTAGTTCAACGGGTTTTACGTGAATATCATTTTTTTCAGAATTCGAAGAATGTACTAGTTGTCAGTATATTTGAGGACACTGATAACCGTGACCGACGACTTGACGTGCTCTTCGAGGCACGGCGAGTGAGAAAATGCCAATTTCCATACTCCGGACTGCTATTAAAAAAATCCAGTAGGAAATACCCAACAACAGCCCGACCCTAGATTGAAACCCGAAACCTCTTGATCAGATGTGTAGCGTATGTGACATCATACGCTAAACATCTGACTGAAGAGGCAGTCGAAACTCACGGTATATTAATTAAAACCAAAGACGTAAAGTCATACACGAGTCTATATTAGAAGACTCGGGTGTATATCAGGCGAAGTACCCGAGAAAGACTTACAAGCATTAAACGTCAACATAATCTTACAATCAATTTAATCTAAGCAATGATTGTAATCTTAAATGTAATTAAATATCCAAAGTCAATCGGAGGCCAAAGTTCCAAGTCCTTTCATTTCCTAAATAATTAGTTAACAATGAAACACCTTATTTTAAAAACAAAAGAAATATTTATAAATTACAATCAATATCATTTGAAGCGGCAGAACAGGGAAATCAATGACAGCCAACAACACTTTTTAAATTAGCGAGCTTCCAATAGATTGACAGGGAACGAAACGAACAGAGCGATACATCATTAAATTTACAATGTTGCAGTATATTGTAGAGTCATAAATTTTAATGATATTGTTCCTTTGTTGTTCTATGTACACTTGCAAGGAATATATTGTATGCTTGGCACTGTCAATCTAACTTTTGTTTGAGTTTTCTTTCTTATGTGAGCAGACCAATAATGAAGTTTGTTCCACTAGTCCCATTGAGTTGTCCCATTATGGACCAAGTGAGACTTATTCATCTCCGTAGTCCCATGGGACAGTTGGCAATAGCATTTCAGACCCAAGAACTTCTATTAACGTCTCCACAATGGGGCTAGTGTGACAGACAGCGCTTACCATAAGACACTTTGATAGTAAAAAAACATTAGTAGATATATTTTAAGATTTAAGGTAAACACTGTCTTTTTATGTAAATTAGTCCAATTATGTAAATGGGAGAGGCCTATGTCCAGCAGTGGACTGCGATAGGCTGATGATGATGATGATGATGATGTAAATAGTAAATATATTTAATTTTTATTTTATTGAATAGGTACAGAAACAGACAACAAACCAAAGTTCAAATAGTACACATAACAGTTTACTATGTCTACCTAGATATACAGACCTCTTAAGTCCATTAATCAGTTGCTATTACTCAGCTTAAAATGTTATAATGCTTCATTGGAAACGATACTAGACTAGATTATATATTTCATGCTTCAAAAATTTCCTTAGTAATTACAATTTAAAGTTCAAGAAATATGTTGTAAAAAATATCAGTTTCAGAGCATATTACGACTTTACGATGAATTAGGATATAGTTGTAACGAGTGCTTCTTTGCAGTGTGAGTGCTTATTCTTGAGATTCGACTGCTCGAGATGTGAACTACTAGTGTAGTTCACGTCTCGGGGTCCTTATAGTTTCGCCATTAGGGTTCTCGGTAAAATTGTGACAACTTAAATAACATTGAGTTTGAATTTCGGTTTAGTGGCGTTGTGTATGGAATACCGCGTAATGTATGTTTCGAACCAGTTGATGATATTTATATACCATCATATATGCAATGTCGATAAGTAGACTGGTGCCTAAATAAACCACGGCTTAGTGATTGAATTGATAAGTGTCAACACAAAATAATGTTTTGAATTCAAATTCAACAATCTACAGTTTCATACTAGTATTATAAATTTAAAAGTATCCTTTCGAATTTATAATGTTCACTTACAGGTCTTTCCATTAGCAGTCAGTCAAATTTTAGTTTTTGTTTCCAAAAAGTTGTATAACTGTTGCGTGGTCACATTTTTCACGATAATGACATGTTGAACATACATTCACATTATTTATTGGCGTAGACTTTGTATACAGACATTTGAACTCGCAAAATTTTCGAATAAAATCAAATATAGCTGAGGTCATTAGCAAAAACATTAGTATCACTTCATGATAATAACATTTTAAAATTTTGATAATCAAATATTTTAACAAGCTTTAAGTTAGATTAAAATGCAAAATATGTTTTCTTTGAACTTTCAAATTTAAGTCCGAGAATTTTTTATGCATAATCCTATATAAAATAAAAGGCTATAAACTTAAAAAGTCCTCATCATCATCAACAGTCCACTGCTGGACATAGGCCTCGCCAATTGCACGCCACTTGGTTAGATCCTCGGCTTCTCGCATCCAGCTCCTGCCAGCAGTTTTGCGCAAATCAACACTCCACCTGGCCTGTGGACGTCCTACACTATCTTTGCCGAGTCGCGGTCACCACTCAAGAACCCGTTTACCCCAACGGTTATCGGTCACAGACACATTTATTGTCATAAACATGACACACACGTACTAAGATTATTGTATGCATGCTACAAGCATACGTCGACGACGCTTTTATTCACTCAATACAAAGCATTTTCCTTAAGAAATCATAAATGTATTACAAGCTTTTCAAATCACATCACTCAATATAAGTAAAGCAAATCCGAACCATACTATCTATTAAATAAAAATAATATTTTCCCTAATACACAAAGACGACAACTTGATTCGAAATATTAATATTGAACTTTCCTCAATGTGTGTTTATTTTGTCACAGGTGAGACGCCTGCCGCCATGCAGGGGAGCGCGCAGTGGGCCAGCCGTTTCGACATACTTACTCTCCTATACTTCGCTACTATTTTATACCTATACTCGGCAGTATAAACTTTACGAACATTTGAAGGACTGTGTTAAAATATCGATTCCATAATCGATTGTGACTGAATTGAATACACTTGAGTGTTTAAAGTGGAGTCGAAGTTTGAAAAATGAAGTCGTTAACTTCGTAATTGTGAGACTAAAAATGCAGAAGCAAAATGCATATGTTGGATTGTTTAAAATTTTAAAAACAGTTGTGTTTGTATGATATTACTGACTATAAAATATAAGTGTTTTACAGTGAAGTGACATCGAATGATTGTGGCCTGTTGATCTAGACTGTCAGTCGACTAGGCGTCCATCTATCATAAATTAATTGAGATAGGTAACTATGTTCAAGCAAAGCCCTGTTAGAATATTTGACAACATTCCTGTCTACGATTAAATTTACATGAAAGTATATAAAAATAACAATTGTTTCATTTTAATCAAAGCTAGCGTTATAATTTTTGAGACTGACAACACTGTTTGAAACAAAAAATGACCTGGTGACACAACATTTATTTAATACTAGCTGACTTCTACGCTATTATCCGCGACTATTGTTGTAAATTGCAAGCAACGCCGCGAAGCAAAGCTAGTCTAAACAATTCGCCTAAGTTACTGATAATGTCATCAATCGTTCCAGAGATTACCCGGAACAGTCAGACAAAAATGTTAAAAATAGCTTCTTTTGTTGTAAGTACCCTATATACTTTCATAATAATTTAATTAAAACTGTTCATTTGAGAATAAAGTGTCTATATAGACACTTCAATTTCATTCATCTGTATATAGGATTCAAATATCTCTAGACCCGAATGAAAAAACTGGGCTAATGTTACATAGAATAATATCCTAAACATCAGGGTAAAGGTAAAATTAATTACTAGAACAACATCTCATTCAAATACACTTCTAAAGTTTAAAAACAATTTTAAAATAAATAACTTGATTGTCAATCATGATTGATATGGTTGTTGTCATTGATTGGTTGACAATTAATATAAGGTTTATCTGAATAACCGATGTAAAAATGTAGCTAAGATATAATAGATATAGTTAGATATTATTGTTTTTCAGATTAAAAAGTTGATTTAAATAAAAAGCAAATTTTTTATGTCTATGAGTTTTATTTTGTAACCAAAACAAATAATTTAATTATATGAATATTACAGGAATTTGATTTTTTGAGGCAACTGCTGCACTAGGAAGATTCTGCGTTATCGGTACTTTATAAACATACAATATCAAATCACATCAACAACTTTTAATAGTACACTGCTAGACACAGAGAGAGGTCCTCTTTAAAAAATATTTACGAGAAACTAGCTGACCTGGCGATCTTCGTACAACTCAATTTAGTGGTTATGTTGTGATATGCGATTATAATCCCAGAACTTGATCGCAACGACACCTACCGGATCCAATTGCGAATCTAAACTATTCTCGCACCTACGCAAAAAAACAGCGTGCGTTACCCCAGCAAAAAAGCAAAAAAAAATTGTACCTTAGAGAGATGAGAGAATAACAGAAAATTAGTGTGTTTTTAAGAGTACAAATAGCAAAATTTGTGCATGTAGTAGTTTAAAAGTTATTCGACAAAAACACTTTTTGCTGGGGTAACGTTTTGATTTAAATAAAAAGCAAATTTTTTATGTGTATGAGTTTTATTTTGTAACCAAAACAAATAATTTAATTATATGAATATTACAGGAATTTGATTTTTTGAGGCAACTGCTGCACTAGGAAGATTCTGCGTTATCGGTACTTTATAAACATACAATATCAAATCACATCAACAACTTTTAATAGTACACTGCTAGACACAGAGAGAGGTCCTCTTTAAAAAATATTTACGAGAAACTAGCTGACCTGGCGATCTTCGTACAACTCAATTTAGTGGTTATGTTGTGATATGCGATTATAATCCCAGAACTTGATCGCAACGACACCTACCGGATCCAATTGCGAATCTAAACCATTCTCGCACCTACGCAAAAAAACAGCGTGCGTTACCCCAGCAAAAAAGCAAAAAAAAATTGTACCTTAGAGAGATGAGAGAATAACAGAAAATTAGTGTGTTTTTAAGAGTACAAATAGCAAAATTTGTGCATGTAGTAGTTTAAAAGTTATTCGACAAAAACACTTTTTGCTGGAGTAACGTTTCAAACGTTACCCCAGCAAAAAAAATATTTTTAAATCGTTTCAGACCCAAACGAAATACATGAATAGATAGCTTTTGTTACCTATTAAATGTTAGCAAACAGCAAAATTTGTGTATGATGTGGTTCTTAAGTTATTGATAATTTTGCTGGGGCAATATTTTGGACTTGTCTAGAACTTGAAAATGGCTGAACGCAGAAGTTTGAAAAAAATACCATCGATAGACCTTCATTTGCATAAATTTGTTTAGTCATTGGTTTTTAAATTTTTTGATGAACACTGATGTAAGTAAATGGTTTTGAAAATCAGAAAAAAACAGTTTTGCTAGTGAACCAGTATATTTACAATCAAATAAAAAGCTGTAACCTATAGTCATGGTTTACATTTATAATGACTGTAAATTTTGATTATGTAACTTTAAGCAATAAGAAGATATAAGTAAATTTTATTAATTTAAATGGTATATTTAAGTCATCGAATACGCAGTTCCTATTATACAATGAAACGTGGCAAACTCTAACAAATTTAAGTATATCAGTAACAAACAACCCTGTAAATTTCAGCTATCAATTACGAATATTATAAAAGTTATAATTATGTAAAAAAAGAATGTAACAACATTCTCCTATAACCCGACCAAATTAAAAGGTTACGTAAAAGCGACCGCGCCATACATTCGGCTGTCATCTGAAACGAATGGTACAATTGAATATTTTGTTGGTACGGTTACTAACAAATAAAATTAGGTTAGGGTGCCAAAAATATTGAACTGAGTTTGATTAATTTCTTTTATTTAAAATCAGCCTTATACACTCACATAAGTATTTATTTAAGCATAGCATCTGCTAAACATTTAAACTCACAGATAGTTAAGTAATTTCAACATGTTTTGATACTAACTTAGATATTTTTTTGTTTCTTTTTACAATGAATTAAAAAAAATTACAATGTTTAGTAACATTTTCTTGTAAAATTTTCCTTGTCCTTTCCTTGCAAAATGTCTTCAGTATTTTACACTCATTATTCTTTTTAAAATTGCATCTGTTACCTTCCTGTTGCTACCATGGTGTCGTGGTGAATGTTACTTATTATTTTTCTCTTAACAAGAACAATATACGACATAATATGACATTTTGTAAAAAAAAAATTAAAAAAATTAATAAATAATAATAATAAATGGCCATTTGATTTCAAAATTGATCCGGTCGTTAAGAAGAAGTTCAATTACAAACACACTAACAGAAACATTATATCTTTATATATAAATACATAAAGATATCATGTTTATATTACTCGTAAGCCGAGATTTACATAAATAAATGTTGGTTCTATAACATTTCTAGGAAAGATAATGAATACCAGAAAATCACTATTACATTGTTATGCAATCTGCAGTCTTCATTATTGAGAGCTGAAATCCAATTAGTAAACAAATTCGATACACACACTATGAACTAGAACTACTAACAAAATTATTACATAAATCAATGTACCGATCATTCGTGGAATCATTAAATCTAGCTAAACTTCATTTACTAAGAGCTAAAATTCATTTTAGCATTTACACTTGCAACCAGACTAGGTACAGAATATACCAACATTAATTAAATACTAATTCTCTCATTTCTTTAATGTACTTAATGGATTAGCAGCAATCAGGGAAAAGTTAACGTTTGAGTTCGTTTAATTGAAATAAAAGATTCATACTCTTTTATTTACTTTCTAGTAAGCTGAGTGATCTGTTGGTCTAGTGACCTTAACCTGAAACCTGAGGTTATTCTTTCGATGCCCGCCCAGGACAATATAATATTGTGTAATAAGCAGGGTTTCTTATTTGGTATTTGAGTCAAAAAATTATGTGTTTCTACATGTTTTAGAAATATTTAAATAAGTTAATCAATAGTCTGGCTACCATCTCTAATTTGGAATTTGATCTTATTGTATGAGATGTATGCGTGGCGAGGGGGAGCTGGTTATGACAGTTTCACTGACGTAAGCAACGTATGTATTTACAAGAAAAGTATATCTATAGCCACAATTCATTATTCATTAACAGTAAAAAGTACACACCATACAAACACGGTATTTTCCAACCCCTGTGTTACGTATCACCCGAGGCCCTTAGAAAAGCGTTCACGTCTGCCATTCACAGCAACTCATTCGGGTCTTATTTAAGACCTTTCATTTATACGAATGTTGTTGACGGTCTAACAAAAGTCTGAGAGTGCCCCAGGTAGAAACGCTTCACCGAAACTAATCGAAACCAAGTCTAATGGAAAAGTGCTTTAAGGCTACCTGGTTTGTCGCTGTATTGTTTGGATAAAAGTAATGGACTTTCAATGTAAGTTAGAAGAACATAGATATAAGTATATTGTAAAAGTAGCAATAATAAATCCTCCTAGCCATTATTCAAAAGGTTTATTTGGGGTCGGCTACTAGTTCAACCGGTTTTACCTGAATTTCAGTTTTTCCACGGAGCGACTGGCATCGGACCTTCGCAACCCTAAGGGAGAACTGAAATTTGAAGATTGAACTAGTTGTCAGTATATTTGAGGGCACTGACTTCCCAATGACGATAGCGATAGATGTTTATGACAACCGGGACCGACGGCTTAACGTGCTCTCCGAGGCACGGGCGTGAATCACCGCGGAACTTCCAAACTCCGGGCAGCTATTAGGAATTTTCTAAGAAAATTCCAAAAACATTTTTTGGCCCGGGATTTGAACCCGAGAATTCATACCAATATTAAAATCTCGAAAGGAACTCTGTTTATCAGTACACTTGTACAGCTAAGCCGTTACACCGATTTGTATGAGATTTGGAGATAATATCAATCTTGAAGAAGGATACAGGCTACTCTTTGCCGTGACACAAGCTAATGGGGCAGCGGACAAAAGGTATAACCTACCCTGTCCATTCCTTTATTATCTTTTTGACAATTCAACAAATTTCGAAATTAGTGATGCACGTCACCGATTCGATTTGAAATCAAAATCAATCGATATAATATTCTTTATGTCAGTATTGTAAATAAATAAAATGTGCACCATTATGATACATAATTGGCCCAGAACAAAGAAAACTTCCTAACACAGTCATTTGAAGGTCGGTTTAGTAAGTATAACGTGATTTTTGAAATGTATTTTCTCATAACTCTCTATATAAACGTTATTAACCACGGGTTTCAAAGTTAAATTTTACTAACACGTGCATAGTTACATTTTATGACAGTGGTCCAAAATAAATTAATTAATGCACAGAGTTTGAACTTAAATTCCAAAATTTCGACTTAATTCCTTGCAAATAATCAATCTTGAAGTCATACTATTGTAATTTCCTTTTTATTTTATTAAATTTACAGAAACAATACTCACATGAAGTGAAATTATCTTGACCATAATAATATGATAGATTATTTTAATCGTTTAATCGATTTATCGTATTTCAAGAACTGTTTTATATGTTGTTTTTAGCTATGCACACTGTCCACTTCCCTACCCATCTTTAAAGTACGAAATTACTGTAGTACATTATTACGAAAAATAAACCGGTAATTTATAGGCGTGACCTGTCAAAAAGATATTAAACGAATGGATAAGGTATAGTAGTTTTATAAACTCTTTAAATACGATACTAAGAACCAGTTACACTAGCTTCTATGTAGTTTCAGATAGCTGGTTACCATACAGTAAATAAAACTATTGGAGATAAAAGTTTCAGATATATGATTATATTGATTTGACTTTTATTTTTCTCAGCAAGACTTGTAAACTAATTTTTTTTGTTATTTCAGTAAAACTATTTAAGACAGTCTTGCACTGACTTATTAAGCGAGTGGTAAAACCAGCCCAAAGTGATACCTGACACTACTAATCATGTTTTGTTATTCCATATCAGTATAAAGTATATTGAAAGTCTGTAAATTGACGATGAAAAGGTAGTAAGTACCTACTGTAATATTAATTTATTCCCTAATGACAATCTCTTTACTTATTAATATACAGTTCAGTAACCCTAAAACGTTCAACTCTGATTCCCACTCAACGGATATTAATGGTTGAGCACAAAAACCGAATCGTTTAAAAATGAGATAACGGTTAAGTACGATTCAACGGATTCCATTAAGCAATCCGTGTTTTTATTCAACCCTCATTCCGATGGACGTTTTATTAATTATTGAAAATCTTTTATGAAATACCTAAAGTAGAAGAAATAGCTTGGCTTATTTCTTGGTTCGAATGCGGGCTAGTTATAGGTAAGAAATTTATGGAAGTCTTAGTAAAGCTTTGTGAAAAATTAAGATTCAAGCAACTGTAAAAATTTTACCGGCATAGACTTTTTGAATCAACTAATATATTTACAATATTTAAAGAGCTTAAAACATTGTTTTTGTCTGAAAAGGGGGTCGTAACAGTATTACGTTTATAATTAACGAAAGGCTTTTAAGTATTATACACAATCTTCATTGTTTTTTATGAATATTTCTTTATAACATAATTTACTTGGTTTCTGAGTAAAATTGTTATCTTTTTTACTTTGAAGTTTAGAATGTACAATGTTTTTTTTATGTTTTAAACTATGTAAATATTTAAAGAGATAAACAGCTTTGGGAACTGTTTTACATCAAATTTTACGAGTTTTCTACGTTGCAAACTATTGATAAATGAAAATATACCAGTTACTGTCTAACGTTAATCTCTTGGTGCGTTTCGATAACTTGTAAATACGACGAGAAAAATGAAACAAAAAACGTTATTATAAATATATCACAGAATCACATAACTGTAATATCTTAAATAAAGTCTTTAAATGCTTTTACAGTCCCTTGTCTTGAATTATATTTAAAATTCAATTTAAAGATAACACAAATATTATAAAACGGGGCACGTGTTTCGAGTAAAGATACAATTAAATTCATGTCGGTTAAATATTTAAAGACGTTTGAATCTATTAGGAAGAGGTGTATAAAAACAGATATATTATGTGCCGTTTTTAACATAAATATTATAGTAATACTAGCTGATGCCCGTGGCTCTGCTCGCGTTTTAGAGGTGTGAAAAATAGATGTTGGCCGATTCTCAGACCTACTGAATATGCATATAAAGTTTCATAAAGATCGGTCAAGCCGTTTCGGAGGAGTATGGCAACGAAAACTGTGACACGAGAATTTTATATATTAGAAGACTAGCTGATGCCCGCGGCTCCGCTCGCGTTTTAGAGGTGTGAAAAATAGATGTTGGCCGAATTTCAGACCTACTGAATATGCATATAAAGTTTCATAAAGATCGGTCAAGCCGTTTCGGAGGAGTATGGCAACGAAAACTGTGACACGAGAATTTTATATATTAGACTAGCTGATGCCCGCGGCTCCACTCGCGTTTTAGAGGTGTGAAAAATAGATGTTGGCCGATTCTCAGACCTACTGAATATGCATATAAAGTTTCATAAAGATCGGTCAAGCCGTTTCGGAGGAGTATGGCAACGAAAACTGTGACACGAGAATTTTATATATTAGATTAAGATTATAGATATTTAAATGTCACAGTTATAACCTAACCTAAGCCTGAATGATTTTGAGTGAAGTTGACACATAGAACCAAATATACAGGGTGAATTTTTGAGACGGGACAGTAAGGACAGGTACCCAAGTACAAAAAGCGCACACGAAACCCCAAGACGTCACACGTAGTCTTACAGGTAAAGCCAAGGGTGTGGCAGAGGATGCCGGAGGCCGGAACCCTCTACCTTGACCTGCTAAGGGTCAGAGTGGAGGACCAGTCTCCACTCATCCAATGCACCAGGTGCCTTGGATTCGGCCATGGCCGTAAATTCTGCGCGGAGAGTGCGAGCACGTGCAGCCACTGCGGGGGCTCGCACTTACGCGAGAGTTGCCCCGATTTCGCAAAAGGAGCGGAACCACGTTGCTGCAACTGCTCGCACTCTGGGCTACGAAATATAGGCCATAATGCCTTCAGTGCCGAGAGCCCAACTCGTATCAAATGGGACTACCTAGCCCGCTCCAACACGTCATATTTATGACTCACACACCTACAGCACAAACACAAAGGAACATAT
The DNA here is from genome assembly GCA_932526445.1 of Phragmatobia fuliginosa. NCBI lineage: Eukaryota > Metazoa > Arthropoda > Insecta > Lepidoptera > Erebidae > Phragmatobia > Phragmatobia fuliginosa. The sequence continues at coordinate 18,580,371 of OW052064.1, forward strand.
ACACACATAGACATTGATCTACGAAATATATATTAAATATATAGGAGTACATCAAACATGCACAAAAACTGAACAGGTACACACACAAACAGACATGATCAACTCATAATTGAGGAGTCAACATTTGTTTTAATTCGTTTTGTAAACATATTGTTGACTAAGATAGGGAGTTTTAAGTGAGTTGACACAACTGTACAAACATGAACTAAACATGCGCAAAATATAACACCGGTCATAAATGTTACGAGGTTGGAGCCAGCACTCACGTGTGATGTCTTGGAGTAAACTACATCACTAACACAACTTACACAACACAACATCATACAACACAACAACACACACCACAACACCATATAACACCACACCTTACAACACCACACAATACAACACAACACGTAACTTGCACATACTAAATAAATACATTTAAATATAAATAAAAGCGGCCAAGTGCGAGTCGGACTCGCCCATGAAGGGTTCCGTATCAGCAAGTAACATCATATAAAAGTTCTTGTAGTTTGTTGTAACTTTCATCGATGTTTTTATACTAGTGTATTGATTGGATGAAAGGTAAATTGCATGTTACGATGTATGATGAATTAAAAAAAAACAACTCACTAGATCTCGTTCAAATTAATTTTCGTTGGTAGTTTGCATAGTAATGTACAACATATATTTTTTTTAGTTTTATCACTCTCTTATTTTAGAAATTAGAGGGGGGGGGGACACACATTTTTCCACTTTGGAAGTGTCTCTCGCGTAAACTATTCAGTTTAGAAAATAATGATATTACAAACCTCAACATCATTTTTAAACACCTACCCATAGATATAGGTATGATGAAAAAAAAAATTTTAAGTTTCAGTTCCAAGCATGGGGACCCCCAAAATGTATTGTTGTTTTTCTATTTTTATACAAAAATCTTAATGCGGTTCACAGAATACATCGACTGACCAAATTTCAACAGTATAGCTCTTATAGTTTCGGAAATAATTGGCTGTGACATACGGACGGACAGACAGACAGACAGACAGACAGACAGACAGACAGACAGACAGACAGACAGACTTGACGAATCTATAAGGGTTCCGTTTTTGCCATTTGGCTACGGAACCCTAAAAACTATTATCGATAGACCTAAACCTACCTACCTACCTACCAATGAATATACTGTAGTAAATTGTAAACAGAAAACAAAGATGTAAGCAGAAATGTACTGAATAATTTCAGTTTTAAACATTTAATGTATAGAATATAAGCGCATGTATTAAATATAAATCAATGTAAATATAATATTAGATGAAAACAATAATTATCACTAATTATCACAATATCGGGAATAACCCGATTGCGATGTAAAATTAAATAAGAGTATAAATGTAAATATTGAATGACAAGGTCCTGTCAATCAATGGATGGGGAAAAGTTGCGAGTCAAGATAGACCTCAATTAAAAAAAAAAAAAAAAAACAAAAAAAATTTTTGATGCCAATCGATCCTGTTTCTTATAAGGATCAAAAGTCTCTACTGGACCAAGTGAGGTTTGAGTACTAGAAATGTCATCGCAGAAAACTTTTACATACATTTGTACGGAAATAAATCATTTCCCATCCTCCCCTACACGTAAAGTGGGGATGATAATTTTTTTCTCGTGGCTACCCCATCATGTGGGGTATCATTAGATAGGTCTTTTAAACAGAATAATGGGTTTCTCAGACGTTTTTTTGATTTAAGTATTTGTTTGCGAAATATTCCACATTATAGGGCAATTTTTTTAAAAGCTAAACGGCTGGCTCAAAAAATATGTGATGATGGTCCATATTATGAACTTTGAAGAAAAACGTATAACGGATTAGATGACTTTATTAGTTCAGGAGTTATAGAGGCTTAACTTGTAAAAGGCGCTCACTTGGAAAACGTCATACAAAATTAACGCATTAATACGTAAACATAACAATTATATCGGATACGATTTTAAATCCATTATGGGTGACTGAGGAACCCTTTCTGTGCGTGGCCTGACACGTACTTGGCCGATTTTTAAAAAATATAAAATAGGTTAACTTACACTTTCAACTTATACAAATGGAATGCACGTAATATTTTTTTCTTACGATATGCAGGTGAATAGACTACTTAGACTTATAAATATAACCGTACTAGTTACAATAAATATTCATAATATTCATCTTAAGATTATATTAAAAGTAATCCTCGTGATTTAATTTTACCTGGTACTTTGTGGCATTGAATATTAAAAAAGTACTTTTATCCTTACAGAATTTGTAATGAAAGTTTTATTAAGCATAATATTAATGGTTAACACAATACTTTCTGTTGACAGTTTTGACCACATTATCGCATATACCTTATGATCGCATTACCAAGATAAATTAGACATAAAGATAAAAAGAAAAGTCTTGTCAACAAGACTAAGTACCAAACGATTATAGCAGAACTTTACGACTTCGGAATGCTGGACTTCAGTTCGGTAAATAGTTTCGTAAGGTAGATTACTACTTGAACTTTATTAGTACTATATATACTCTACATTACGCATATATAAAGTACTAACTTTCGTCCGAGGCTCCACCCGCCTGTATGTCAGTTATCGCAGTGAAAAGTAACCTTTGATCTTTCTCAGACTGCAGGCTAAATGTGTACCAAATTTCATTATATCGTTTCATCAGTTCAAGCGTGAAAGCGCTACAGATAGACAGATAGACATAGTTACTTTCGTATTTATAATATTAAGTACTATATCAACTACCCCCAGATAGACGCGAGAAAAAAACATACCCATTTTACTTGTAGCTATCCCGAAACATTTTTTTATTGATTCTAGCACTTTGTCGACATAATAAAAACACATACCCATGCAAATTTCAACTTTCTAGCACTAATCGTTTGGGCAGAAGTCGAGGATGGGTGCACAGACATGACAAATCTATTAAGGTTATCTTGAACTACGCCCTAAAAAATTTAAGGCTTATTATGTTAGATTGCAAAAACTGTACACAGGAAAGTCTACTAAACGCTAAACGCTGCTTTCTCTTAAATAATTTACTGTTCAAAGTAAAGATTTCATTCGATTGATGATCAAGAATTTGTAAATTGTTCGCTCAATTACTGACCCTGATTTTAATGGAAGATTTATGACTTGGAAAAGACATTTAGCACCCTATCCACACCCCTTCTCTTTACTGGAATTTCGTATTTCTCTTGTCCAATAAGTCGATTTCGTTTCCACGATGGAAAAGTTTGAATATAAAATTTTCTACAGTGATTTATGTTGATCTTGGCCGTTCTTCTGAAAAAAAATATAACCAAATTTTGCGTTAATTACCCTTATATCATGATATAATTTAAAAAAAAGTTACTCCAAAAAAGTTAAATTTATTTTTTTTGCTAGTGAGTTTGATTGCTTTTGTATGTCTTCACTGATGGACAATTCACTACTACTTTGGAAATAAGAATCTAAGAAAAACCTTGGCAAACAAAGACGGTTAATGTTTTTTATGACCTAGCAACAGTCGGAAGCAGACTGCTTACCGCTCATGGGATATCCATGAGTGGTAACAGTCAGTCATGTGCCTCAATAATCACAAACTTTCGAAATGTCTTTAGTCTTTAAGTGCAAAAAAAAGTTTGTAACAAGTTCAACTTGTTATACACTGTTTTCTTTTGAATTTTTGAGAGGCCTCTTCCTGAGATGTTTCAAAATGCATTTCTTAGTAGAGAGAGAATGGTGCAGAAACAACTGAACAACAGAGCAACTGACATAAGGGCCACAGCACACTAGCTACTTTTAGCATCGGCGATCGGCAACTAGTCGCTTTTTAGAAGCTAAATACGGCGACCGAACACTCTACACCGCACACTTAAAAATGCCAAACGCGGAGATTGATGATGCCGGTAGCATCGATTGTGCCGGTAGCATCGAGCAGTCGCTAAAACGCGCGTTTCCGATACCGCGATCGAACGCAGGAAGTCGCTAAAACGCGATGCAGCATCGATGCAGTCGCCAAATCGCCGATCGCCGATGCTAAAAGTAGCTAGTCTGCGGTGGCCCTTAAATCTCCGCAAACCTGAGAGTGAATTGAATTCAAAAATTAAACTAGTTTTCAGTATATTTCAAGAGACCCTGGAATCGAACACGAGATCTCTTGATCGGCAGTCGAGTACTTCAACCGCTAGACCAACGAGGCTTTTAATGAAAACGATTAACCACACATACTCAAACGATTAACTACACATAAATTACTCTAAAATAAACGTATTAGACCTATAATAAAATAAAGCTAATGTACATTCCCAACTGTTACTATATTAACGGATCATTTCCATTTGACCATCTCACAGTACCTATTACCAAAGTATTAAATTACTTAAGGGCTAAAAGCCAAAATTGGGATCACATCATTAAATTTAATGTATATTCTAAAGCATTTAGAGTTGCTAGGGTACGTTTGCTCATGGATTATCCCGGATTATATCTAAGTGGTGGTCATTTTACTCGTACCTAATCTTAGTTTGATGATGATTGACTCAATATTTTAACTAATTGCAAATCGAAAGCTATTTGTATATTGTAACTAAACTTTGTGTGGCACGGTGGTGAGAGAATTAAATTTAATATTGAATGTCCAAAATGTTTTCAATATTAAATTTCTGTTTTAGTAAATTCTATATTACAAATCAGATTTACAGTATACAGCAGATATACATGTCATTGACATTGTATGAGGGGTATCTGCATTTTAAAAGTAACATGTAAAATTCAATGCTGAATGTCAATGTCTGTTTGCAATAAATTATAATTCACTGATCCAACGGGTATTACCACTTCATTGTACCAATAACCGTTAACATGTGCCGTATATATTTTTTTATATTTAAGCCTACGCAATGACAGGCCTATGTCTAGCAGTGGACTGCAATAGGCTGATGATGATGATGATGATGAAGCCTACCAAAGTGACTCTACACTGCCTAATGGAAATCAAGAGTAGAATCCACTAGTAGGGGCTACTCGTGAATTCTACTGACCTCCTTGTGAGTGCATACAACGCATCATGGTGACCCGTGGAAGCTTCGAGAGATGTTTCTGCATCATTTTCCCGACCTCCGGAGTCTGGGAAAATGGTACAGAATGTTTGGGCCTCCGGTCTCACACACTTTGTCACACTTTGTCAACGAAAGACGACTATGCTGTCAGTTTTGGTTGGTCTTCTGTATCAGGTTAGTAGCCCCAGTCGAGTAGGTCCATTCGTGTTGAACTTAGCGTGGCTCTTCTACCTGTTGAGTATAGTTACTTCTAGCTTTACAGTTATTTTTCCCTTCGGGTATCAAAACTATATACGATATTAATGTAAAGAGTAAATAAAACTCAAAATAACATCGACAGCCTTGTTGGTTCGATTCCCGGGTCGTACGAAACAAATATTTGTGAGATTCACAAATATTTGTTTCAAAGTCTGGGTGTTTTCTATGTATAATGTGTATGTATCAGTTGTTTAGCACCCCTATTACTAGCTCTGCTTAGTTTGGGACTAGATGATGTTGTGTGCAAAAGATGTCCCAAATATTTAAATATTTATTATTATTATCATAGTTTCTTTTTAAAAAGTTAAAAATCTTTCATCACTTTAAGACTGAAAACCATAAAATATACCTAGATAAAGATTTTTATCGTTCTTAATGTTATTTTTTTCTTACTTATTTGCTATTCTTATTACATAATAGTAGTCATTTAAGTAACTGTTACTATAATAATTAAAAGTTATAAAATTCTGTACTAACTACTTTTAAATTTTACTTTGAAATTTGGTCCCTTTCTTGTCTTAGACGTTCCTGCAGACACAAGTTGTATATTCTTACGCTAATGTTTTAAGTAAACCTTAAACTGCATAAAGTCGGATAAATGCACAAGAGTTTTTAGTTTTCTTAATCCTATTATCAACAAATATACACACACAAATATTTCATAAACAAGTTTTTTCCCACCAGTTCATTCGGGTGTAAGTCGTATATCGCGGTAATGATTTTTCGAGTTAATATATATTATAGCTTAATACATTCCCAAATAATATGGAATTCCATTGTACAATGGAGTTTTAAAACTAGCTTAGTAAATTCAGAGATAACTCTCTTACAAGGTTCCAAACTCACAAAGTTTACCTCTTTATGATATTAGTATACGATAATGTAACAAGATAAACACAAATAACGTAGGTACCCTGAAATTATCTGAAACATATTCGTATCCAAATCTGCCCTTCAACAATGAATATTTTAGAATGTTCCTAAAGGGACCGCCAATTGATTGGATTCAAAACAAGAAGGTTCTATTGTCAGATTGTTACTAAGAACGCCCCGACGGAGACCGTTGCATACGTAATCTGAAACTTGGAAACTTGGATATCGGGGACTGGTATTGTTTTGTTACCAACAAATGATGTAGAAAGGGTTTATGGTGTGAGATGTCGATTTGTTCTGGATGAAGTGGTGTATTTGACATAGTTTTAACATTTAAAGTCAATGCAAAAAGAAAACTTTGTATATATATTTCTATGGAGAGGGCTATTACCAATAGTAAAGTAATAAGGGCTATTTTCTGAAAGTAAAAAAAAAATGAAAGTAGTAGCCAGGCTACTATTTTCCTTTTACATATAGGTAAAATGTTACATGTTCGTTTAAAGCTGTTAATACTACAGAACGATTCTTAATAGAGTGAGAATTCTATTGCAGCAGTTTATAATAGGAACATTCCTATGTAGGCGACTACTATTTAGGTACTAATTCGAAACGTGCACAGTGTTAATTAATTTAGTATGCAAATTTCTATCGTGTAGAGGCAGTTTGGTGATGCAATGTAGTACGATTATGTGGATTTTGTGCGCTTACTCATTACAGCTGATCTGGTGTACGCTTAACGATTACTATGTAAGTTATTCTCAGCACTCAGACGTATGGGATCAGCTTGCAGTATAACCCATGACTAAACTTTGATTTGAAGGCACGACTGCTATCAGACCTTCACAACCCATGTAGACTGTAGAGATTGTAGTCTTTTGTTAATAATAATAATCGTTTAGTTTCTTACCACAATATAGTATAGGTACATTAAACTTTAAAATACACATATTATAATTTGCACAATATTGTGGAAGATTGGTGCCTAAGCCAAGCTCGAGGATTGTGTTTCAGGACACCAGGTCTCTCCCCCCCCTACATGATTGCATTTAATTCAAAAAAATGGGGCATATTATAAATTTAAATTATTTACTTTTTACTCGATTTGATACATACGTTATATTGTTGTTGTGTGTCTGTGTTGGCATGATTATGTGTGAGTGTGTGTGAATGTGCCTGGATATGAGCATGTGAATGCACTTAGGTTTACTAGCATTCGCGTCATTAGGAAACCCTATATCATTGCCGAAAGCAATGATTCAGTGTCGTCATAGTCCAAATTTTTCAAATACTCAATCAACACTCTTTTGGTAGGCTGTTGTTTGAATTTTTAGGGCACCAACTAACTGAAGGCATTAATATGAGTAAGGTAACAATAACCGACTGTCTAAAATCCTTTCCGAAACACAAATATATTATAAACTATATTTAACTGTGAGCTTAACTGCGAGCTTGTAATCAATAAACAAAGGAAAGTAAAATTTATTTAGATGTTTAACTAACCATGTAAGACATGATTGTAAGACTTGCTTATGTCATATCATGGTGAGCATATTTTTGAAGACTTCGGATATATGTAATTCTAAGCACGTGCAATACATTTGCAAGACGAAGAGTTACCTCGGTTTGTGATATAAATGTATAAGTTTGCAGATTATATTTTTTATTTCTAAGATGAACGCTGAATTCACGAATGCTTTGTAGCTTAGTCACTATTGCGTTGGTGAGTTTACATGAGTTTGGATAGTGTTTGATGTTCATTATACATTTAATCCTTGTGTATGATAAGTTTAAACTTAAGTATTTAGCACTTAAATATTTATTCATTTTAAAACATGGGTACACAAAGGTGTTGCTGTCAAAACCAGGACCACTAAGGTAAGTCTTAACTAAACAGCAGCAACAGCTTATAAAAAGCAAACTCGAGAAATATTATATGTAGCAGTTTAGTTTAGCAAGAAAAAGAAAAGGATATTATATATTTATAGCATATTAATATTCTAGCTTAGAAGTTCAGACCCAAAAATTTTGATTACTATTGCGTAAGCAGGAATAAAAAGACTGTTTAGAATTCCTATTAAGGTTTGAATTTTCATATTTAGATGTTGTTACTGCATTAATATACGTATTAACATACTCGTAACTTATTTAAGATACGATTTTTCATCCAATATTTCACTGAACTAAGTTTAAAATCGTTTCCCACATATTATGAGTTTTTATATAATGCAAAATACATTTGATTGTGCCGATGAAAAGCATGAGTAGAAATGAAAAGTGGGGGCCACCACTCTCACTCTGAATGCAGGCAGTATGACGACAAGATACATACTATGGAGCCCTAGTGAGATGCTTTTTCATGTCAATTTTATTGCGTGAGCTGGCAATAAGTTCCAGTTTTTAACTTGTAGGCATAGGTAGGAAGAGCCGACCCGTTGAATTTGATGGCTTTTATGTATAAGTAGATTTTTATTTTCTAGTAATACTTGAAAATATTTTTCTGAACTTTTTGTTGGTTACACGCGTTGTTTCTGGAAAAATATTAACTTTCAGAACAAAAAATCCTTGTACTACTACCACATCTGAGTTTTACAAGTATTCATGGCCACCCTTATCTACATAGGTAAACACTATATATTCATGTATTAGTAAACTTCTGAAATAACTGCCATAGACTGTGTATTTTTAAAATTATTTTTTTTAAGTTACGAAGAGTAAAAACTCAATGACCTTGAACGCCCAAATTAGAAGGCGCTAATCTCAAAGCGTTTTATCTTCTCTCAGTTTTATTAGTAACCCAAAATCGAAAAAGTTTTGAATTAATTTTCCCTTAAAACAGATTTGGGTGAGTATCTTAACTTTATCTACAGGAACAACAGCTTTACGCGTCGACGAAAGAATGTTCGAAAACTATAAAAGTGTTACTACAAAAATGATTACAGCTAATAAGGGTGGATCGTAAAAGTAGCAAGACTTTAATAACGGCTTACCGGTGGCTACAGTACAGATGAAGTACAAAAGTTCAAGTATGAATTGAATTCTTATTTTGTGAATTTTGAAGTAAGACTAACTAGATCTGTGTTAACTGTTACACAATATATAGGTATAATTTTTTTTATGCAAACATTTTTTTTCAACTCCAAAAACTCTAGAACTTCAACTTTTATATAGTTTATTTAATGAGTATACCTAGTAATTTTAGTTCCTGCCAATTAAGGACAAGCGCAAACGACTACGACTGGAGCATTCTAAATTGGACGATATTCTGCCTACTATTGACAGCATTGAACCTATTAACACAAACCCGTTCAGTTTCTCTATAAAGGCTCTGATCTGAATATAAATAGTATTATGATAACCTACTGAATGAGGTTAAATTTGTTCCAAATGTTTCGAGAACTTCTGTTGGAAGAACATTTTAATTTTAATACTAAAGAAATTCCAGTCACAGATGTAGTTACGGCGAATGGTTTGGATAAGACTACTAAGGCAGCTAGATGTCAGAAAGTAGCGGTTAGGTTATCTACATTATCATAGTGGGTAGAAGTTCAGTTAAAAATACTTCGCTATATTGTTTCATCTTGTCAAAATATCATAAAATTAGTATTAAATCTTTCATATGATTTTATTTTAATAAACTAGATTTTGCTCGCCGCTTCGGCTACGTGTTATTATAATATATACCTTTGATTGCTCTTTTCATATCCTTAGGGGTGGCATTTTTCCAAATTCCTCATTTAGTGCTGGCCTACGCTTCTTAAGAAGTACACTTTTAGCTTTTAGCTTCCTGCGTCAAGTCGTTTTGGCTTTGCGTTGTATGTTAGTCAGTAGCGGAACAGTTCTACAAATATTGATATATAATAGCAACTGAATTCTAAAAATAAAGTTGAATTACTTTTGGATGGCCGAACATAAATACTATCACAAATACGATATTTTGTATGATGTTTTTGAAAATTTGTTAAAATTACCGTGTTTCCACTGCAGTCATAATTATAAAGGAATGTTGTTCGTTTTTGTTGACTTGCACTTATTATAATCGTGATGGAGAACAGTACTCTTAATTAAGCCATTAAAGTGTATGTTGATAAAGTATTACGCTTTTTATTATATGAACTTAGACATGGAATTACATTTTAAATATATTTTGTCCCACCTATTTGTTTTCTAATACAAAATTTAACCAATGTCATAAGCTTTATAAAATTAATATATCGAGGTCAGAAATGTTAATACGTTTTGCGCGCGTATTCCTTACAATTCGACTTTATATTAAGGACTAAACTTATATGTTAATGTTCCTGCTTGAGTGTTTAAGCAATTGATCTTACGACTTTTGTGAATATATCATTCTATTTATATGTAATGGAACATGTATCTAGAAATGTAAGTCATAATAAATTGGACTGTTTTAAGAATAAACACAGTTTCGCACATATTTTAAACATACCTTAAAGTTGTTGACAGAAAACTGTAGAAATATCTATAGTTTTCTGTCAACAACAAGATCTATACATGCATGTAGAAATTTTACTTCATTTCGTTTCATTATGAGATCATTATCATACTCGAATGCGAATAACATTAAATATATCTCTTCAGGAGTCAGTACCGGCATGCCAACCTTTAGTTTTGACTTAGGAATTGCAATGAATATCATCGTTAGTTGTATGTCAATTGTGTGATGGTATGGACAGTATGGTGTTTCGCTTTTCAGTCAAAGCTTTTCTCGTCTAACACAGTTTACAACTCCATTGCACGAAATCGCTAACAGCATTTCTGCTGGTATCCTCAATAATTATAAACAACAAGCTTTCAATATGTGCTAAGTAGTAACAATAGTTTTTTTTTTAAATGATAATTGCTTACACAATCAATTATATTAAAGGTCTTTTTCAGTAAACCTTTTGCTATCAACTGCTGAATCTAGTAGCGTCAGATATCCCTGTCTTGGGCAGTACATACATACATTTTATCTATACATATTAAATGTTTAATCCTTACTTCCTTACTAATATTATAAATACGAAAATAACTCTGTCGGTTACGTTTTCACGACAACACTGCTCAACCGATTTAAATGAACACAGTGTCAAAAGTGTCACACGAGTCACATAGTGAAATTTAATGCTAAACATTTTCTTCTTATTTAAAAAATATCTAGTATAATATATCTTTGTAAAGTAATGACCAACTTAATGTTCCTGTATACCTGAACTGAAAAAACTTAATCCTATAAATTTAGATTTTTTTCTACGTCTTCGTAAAACTTCTAATCAAAATACTGTAAGTCGCTTTTACTGTGACAAGATTTAAGGACATCATAAACAGCTACCTGAATACTGGTAATCGCATTACCATACAGTAACATACCCATTTTTATGGGGTACTTATGAAGTAGAAAACTTTTCGGTTAAGTTTTATTCAGGTATAAAGATTTATGTGCTTGCTGTTCGGATAGTTTAGTTGGAAGTTAAGCGCGTCAAAATATTTTAAGGCCCATTTTCTTCATTTCTTTTCTGGGTATATTAGTTTAACTAGGTTACGGGTCAGGTAAGGCCGTAAAAATTTTGGAGTAACTAGTTTTAAGATATCTGTACAAATAAAAAACAATAAAGAGTTTCTAAGACGATTTTTTGATTTAGGTATCTGTTTGCGAGGAATTCCACTTTAAAGGGCACCTTTTTGTAAAAACAGGGCGTCCCCCCCCCTCTAATAGCTAAACGGCTTAATCAAAAAATCTGGAAAAATTCGTGATGGTGGTCCACATAATGAACTTTGAAGGAAAACTATAACGGATTAGATGACTTTATTAATTCAGGAGTTATGGAGACTTAACTTGTAAAATGCGCTCACTTGGAAAACGTCATACAAAATTAACACAATAATACGTAAACATAATAATTATCTATTGGATACGATTTTAAATCCACCTACCATTATGGGTGACTGAGGAACCCTTTCCTGTGCGTGGCCTGACACGCACTTGGCCGATTTTTCCACGGAGCGACTGTCATCGGACCTCCGCAACCCTTAGGGAAAACTGAAATTCGAAGACTGAACTAGTTGTCAGTATATTTGAGGGCACTGACTTCCCACTAACGATTGCTATACGTGTTCATGACAACCGAGACCGACGGCTTTACGTGCTCTCTGAGGCACGGGCGTGAAACATCGCCGCAAACTTCCAAACTTCGGGTTGCTATTAGAAATTTCATAAGGAAAACCAAAAACCTTTTGGGCCCGACCCGGGATTTGAACCTGAGACCTCTTGAATTGCAGTCGCATACGCTAACCACTAGACCAACGAGGCAGTTAAACATATTTAAAATAGCGTGTATAGATGTATTATACAACAAACTGTATACTCCTATATAAGATTACTTTGGAGACATAAAATCTGATTTAACCAGTTCATTTTACCGAATGGAAAAAGCTTAGGGTACCAATGGGACAATACAGTAAATCCCTATGGAGAACCTGACCAAATACTTCCAAATTAAACCTTTCTTTGTATACGAGCAGGGTGTGTGTAACGTAGGTAGGTATCTGTCGTTCAAGAAGATTGCTATAGACTTTGTTAGTATTGTTGGTGACAAGAATATACTTATTGTGCAAACAATGCATTTTATGTAGTGTGTTTATTACTGGTATCTATACTTACGTACTAATAAATACAATTGAAGTGTCCTTTTGTAATATTAAATGAACCGTGTTTTACTAGATGCGTATAAAGTTAAAAGAAACATACATAAAAAAAATGTAACTGTTTTTGTCTCTCTATTTTTTAATTCTATCGTAATGAATAACATTCATTTATTTTTATCTTATGACTGCCTCGTGTGTCTAGTGGTTAGCTTATGCGACTGCTGATCAAGAGGTCTCGGGTTCGATTCCCGGGTCGGACGAAATATTTGTGTGATCCGCAAATATTTGTTTCAGAGTTTGGGTGTTTTCAATGTATAATATGTATGTATTTCCAAAAAAAAGTATGTTTATTTATTTATATCTGTTGTCTAGTACCCATAATACAAGGTTTTAACACGACTTCTACTGGCAGAAAGCTGATGACGTACGAAGTAAGTTAGGCTAATTTTTTTGATTGACTTCGCTCCGTAAAGGGTGGTGTAAACGATCAAATTTGTTTGTCAAATTTACGTGTTTGTCAAATTATTTGATAGTGTGCTGCTGTGTTTGACGCGTTTGTCAAACAAGTTTGATCGTTTACAGGGCTCTTTTGATGTAAACGTGAAGTTTGACCAACAAATTTGTCAAACAAATTTGATCGTTTACCGGGCCCATAACATTTCTCGCCATTTTTTTTTTATATTTAGCCTACCAAAGTGACTCTACCCTGCCTGATGGAAAGCATGAGCAGAATCTAAGAGTGGGTGAAACCATACATCATTGCCGCACATGCAGACAGTAAAGTATGGCGGCCCATACTATGGCGGCTTACTTACATTTATAACAACAACCGTGGGTAACACACAATCAGCTAGTTTTTACCAAATGAAGTATATATATTATATCAATGGATACCATTGAATAGTAATCAATTCTCAAAAGTGTACGTCTGTTAAGGTTCGTGAAACCTAAACTAGTGCACCGATTTTTCGCATATTTTATTTTTTGGGGAACAATATGGGCTACTCTTTAACTCGATAACTAACAAACACGCGTGCGGTAAAAGGTATTTTTTTTTTCAAAAAACGAATACTTAAATATTTTGTTCTTATATTATTAATTCACAATTTATTACATTACATAAATATTTTATATTCAAATCATTTGCTATAATATACACTAAAAGTAAGTTTTTCGTACGTGCGTACACTAAATAATGCAATAAATTCTGTATATTGCACTTTTACTTCAATGCATCATTCATATTCAAGAAACGTAAATTAAAATATTGTAAAATATAGTCTAAAAGGTTTTCTTGTAAAATACACCACGTAAGCTGAGAATTTCGAAAGGTTGAAATCACGTAGTATGTACGTGTGTACTGTAAAGGTATAAAATGACTTTTAAAATTTATAGGTGACTAGCCTTTGCTCCCGGCTCCGCCTGCGTGTGTCACGGTAAATGGTAGCCTATGTCCAGTACCAAAGTACCTCCATATCAAATTAATTGAAATCCGGGGAGTAACTTAGTCGTTAGTAGACAGAGACAGCAACATAGACAGAGTTAATATTAGTATAGATTTACTTATGAAAATCTTATAAATATAATTATATGTATACCTAGTAATTCTTCAGGTAAAATGGACTAACTTAGTCGGAATCATGCCAAAGCTTCACAGAAAACAAGGATTAGCAATTCTTTCGTCGTTTTTACCGAAATGTCGGTAGGAAATAGAGTAACAAATGTCTATGGGTCCTAATTATCATGGGAGTTGTATACTAGTTTTTCTGAATACGACAAAAATATTCGTATAACTTTTGTATGTATTATTGTTTACTAGATTGCTGCGTTAGCTGTGGTCTTGAGTTAGTTTCCCGTGTTGGATCATCAGTCATCATCATTAAAATCATCAGATCAGTGTTAATAAGCTTGCCATGCCTGGGAAACCAAGTCAAGGTGTCGGTACCGATTGTCATGAACATCTATGAAAATCATTACATATTTTAAAGTCAGTGACCTCAAATGTACTTTAACTAGTTTAGCGTAAGCTCTCATGGTTGCGAATTTTCGATGCCAGTCGCTCCGTAGAGAAACGGATATTAATGTAAAACCAGTTGAACTGAAAACTGACCTCAAATAATAATGAGAATAATAAAAGCTAGAAAGAAAATGATATTGTTTACTAGAAAAGGAGGATAAATATAATACATTTGATTTAAAAAAACAAACTAATAGTTTTGATTGCCTCATATGAGAGAAAATTGTTATGGAAAGGTCGAAAATGATCTGAATTGCTTTGAAAAGAGGCTTTTGTTGTTCGACTTGGTGCATTACATTCCGCCGTACCCCCAGATAAAGTAACTATTGTTGTTTGTTTTACACATAAGTTATTTATGTTAATTATCGTTTAGTTACTAGATCAGTAGGGCAATTTTCGATATAACCAATAATTTATTGGGTACCGTGGTTCCAAGTGATACACTAAAATGGTATTGACTTGAATATCGAAACCTCTGATTAGTATTTGTAGTTGTAATACTTCTTACAACTTCTTCTTCTTCTTCAGAGCTTTATACCCAATATTATTTGGGATCGGCTACTAGTTCAACCGGATCTTATTAATTTATCAATTCTGTACATTCATCATTTTTATAATTATTATCCAGTTGATAATTCTTACCACTGTATACATTATATATTTTCTCGTCGTTTTTAAATAGATAAAATTAGAATGTCAACTAAAAAAAACTCTTTTCTGTTATAGTAAGGTTCTTTGCAAGAGAAAATGCCTATTTTTATCCGCTACAAATATCTACTATTATATACCTCTTAACGTTTGAGATGCAAGAATGAGCACCTATTATATAACGGAACTACTTCGTATTAAGCCCGACTTTCAGTGACATTTGCTGTACAAGTTCTGGCTCAATGCGGCGTGTGTTAACAGCGCCCACTGAATCATGTCAATAAGTACATTATACCGTAAATTTTCGAAGAATTTTGGGTGAAAGTTCGTATTCCGCGTCAAATATAGTATAAATATTTGATTCAATATTTCAATTTTAATCAAGTCTAAGTAATGGTATTAAAAAGTAACTTATAGAAAACTATTTAGGTTCATTAATTAAAAAATATGAGTTCAAAAAAAAAATTATACATTTCAACTTATTAGAACTTAAAATTTAAGTACCGATTCATACTATTTTCTCATTATAAGCTTATTAATTTTCAACATCTAGAAAGTGTTCCCAATCTTTCCCGAAACATGAGGTTACTGTACGGCATAGTTAGTACTTAAAAAAGAAAAATTGTACAATGCTTTTAGTTGTAATTGAAATGGAGGCACAGAATGGATGGTGAGAGAAAAAATAAATTCAGCAGTTTTCGACTAAACTTTAAAGTGCGAGAAGACGTCTTTACAAATTTCAATTTTAGTAGAATATGTTAAATTAATTGAATCATTAAGTATTACTCTTTAATTATTTATTTTTATATAACTACCTTGGTAGCGTATGTGTCTGCTGTATTTGAAATCTGAGGTTCGATTTTCGATTTCAAATGTTTGTATGGTCTGCAAATACTCGTATTTATATTTGACGGGGAATCGACAGGCAGTCTGATTTTATTAGAAGTATCCTAGGCTACTTTAATTTAGACTAATTATGACTGATGGTTGCCCTGTATGTAAACGACTTACCAAGTGTTAACTGGTTCTGAATTTATATTTTAAACTAGCTGACCCCGCGAACTTCGTACCGCCTAACAGTCGATTCAACGTCACTCAATTGCTTTGCATTCTCGGAACCACTCCAATAAAACTTATCAGATATTTTTTTTTATTTCTTTTTCATTAAAACCATCCTCGTACTTCAACTACTTATAAAAAAATAATTAGCGAAATAGGTCCAGCCGTTTACGCGTGATGGCGTGATCAAGAGAAATAGGGATTCATTTATATATATAGATTAATAATACCACTTGAATATTTTTAAAGTGCAAAAAGTTTAATAGATTGTATTTTACCGTTTTATTTCGAGTTACTAAAAGTAAGTTTACTTTTGTTATTATGAATCTGAAATTATACTATATACGAAATTATCCTCAGGAATTTACACGTGACAATAAATTTTAACTAACTGAAAAAAACATTATTAATATTGTTAGAAAAATGTACACATTAATAGCCAGAATAAACTCGAGCGCCGTGAAGCCATTTCGAAATTAGCATTTTGCCTTAGCGCGGTGGTGAATGTAGTTATCAATGTTAAATATGATGACCAGGATTTTAGTAAATTCAGAATATGTTTGTTCATACAAAAATATCATGAAATATAAAAAACTTTGTGATAACAGTTTAAATAATGATATTCGTTCGTCATAAGTATTATAATTATCCTTGACCTTATAAATATGCAGAGTTTTGAGTTTTAGGAAATGTTGAGTTTGAGAAAAAAGTTCATTTCATTTATGAGCATAATTCACTCATAATTTAACACAGTTTCGAATTAGTATTTGATTTACCTATTCGCATCACCATATCAAGAGCCAATAATATTCTACCGCTTGACATGGCCTCTCATTAGAAAAGAGGTTTTAGTACCACGCAGATTAGATGTAGTCCTGCATTGCTTGCTCCCTCAATATCCTTTTATGAATTTAAATGGTGACACACCGTATTCTTGATCCTGTATCATACTATTGAGGTATCGATTATAAATTGATATTTCTGTCGATAATACATAGAACAGTAATATGCGTGCTCAATAGTAAAATTTAAAAAAAAATATCTTTCCCCAACTTGCTGTTACGCAGTGACATACCTTTTTACAAAATCACTTGCATAAATTACAGGAAAATCAAAAGGTAGCTAGAGCCAAAGCAAGTACTACCCTCATACAGACGATACGACAGTACAAATACTATCATTTTAGGTCATCTAAAATGACAGCATTCTTGCAGTCTTGTTCAGTTGGTGAGTGTGAAACGGAAGGCTCAATAATGCAGAAACATTTCACTAAGCGTGGGACACCATAATGTGGGTCACCATGCTGTATTGTCCACTCACGCCGAAGTTGGTGACCCCTACTCTTGAGTCTACTCATGCTTTCCATTAAATTACAGTCACTTTGGTAGGCTTCAGTATATATAAAAAAACCGTCAATTTCCACTAAATGGCCACCCTACAACAGATCTGAACATTGACGCCTTTATGTACTCCAAAGATATTATGCTCCGAAGTTCGGAATTTATTGATCGACGACATAGGCGAAGTCATCAGCATTCTTGTTAGGTACTTATTGAAAAACGTCTCGACTTCCGTTTTTTGGGGTAACTTTTGACTTTTATGTCTTCTAGTACATACCGTGTTACATAATTTGAGATTTATATTTGTTGACCTATTTATAACATGCTCTTAGTTAGGAAGTATACAGGTATATTTTTAGTTAATAAGAGACTATACATAAGTTGTATAAGTTAAAACATAACTTCTATAAACTTTTGTACTCGGTCTTAGTGATGACTCATAGTTTTATTAATATCATATTAAGAAAGTTTCTATAGTTATTGCTACAATTAATATTAATAATAGAATCCTCATTTAGTATTCAAGCGAATAATTTTGAAAGAGAAACTGCATTTTAATTATTTCTAGGTATCAGCCTACCAAAGTAACTCCTCCACTCAGCCTGATGGAAAGCATGAGCAGATTACAAGAGTGGTGGTCGGCATGCTCATTAATATGTTGACCCACACTATGGCTACTGAGATGATACTACTAAATCATTTTTTTTTATTGTTATGCCAAAATTATTTGATTAAAAATTAAATGTTTTCGTTACGTTACGTCGGACTTAGGTTGTCCCAAGATAAGTTAGTTTACATATATCATGGTAAATAAAAGATGAACGCAGGCATTCTCAATTTGGGACTATTGTTTTTGTAGGAACTGTTAAAGAGTTACTATTAATAAGCTGTCCTACGATCAACAAATATTTAACAAACCCAGCTTTATGAATTGTCTAAAAAATCGGAGTTATATCGAAATCCTTTACACGAGTAAAGGAATAAGGAGGAGGAGGAGCCAATAAGGTCAACTAGACTTTTCCTTGTATATTTTATACAGAATTGAGTACAAACGAATTTTCGGTGTTTATCTGAACAAATATTTAATATTTATTTAAATAAACACCGAAAATTTATAACTAAATATCAGCACGAATGTACCGGCTCAACTACGGCAGTACTACCCTCACACAGAAGGCGAACCTAAAAGTGACAGAACTTGTGCTGTCGTATTTCGTTGGTGAGTGTGTGACCGGAGAAAAATGCAGAAGCATAATCACTAAGCTGCTATAGTTTTAGTCATCATCATCATCATCAGCCTGAAGCAACAATTGGAGATTCTTAGCACCCCCTGCCCCACTGTTACCGTGGTCGCCACCATAAATAACCATTAATAGTGGGGCTACCGGGAACTGGTGGCCGTGGCCTTAGTTGTCTCTGCATGGAAGGATATGCTGGGCAGGTGGGTTTACGCTCGCAGGGTGCAGCTTATTGTACCGGTGATGCTGCTGCCCATCACCAGTCTGTGGTACTTAGCTACATGTATTTGAATGGATGTACCGCCATCAGTCGGTCGCTAGAGCCTCGTTTGTCGTTCAACAGGACGTATCTCGTGCAGGTGTGGTTGGCTTGGGATAAAAGATGTTGGTTCATCCCCTTACATCCCCAGTTTCAGTCACAATGCTGCATTGTCTATACTCACAATGAGCATGGTGATCCTTACTCTTTAATTCTTCTCATGCTTTCCATCAGGCAGGTTAGAGTCACTTTGATAGTCTATAAATAAAAAAGAACGTAAGTAGCTAGTTTTATTAGCACTCTCTTTTAATGGATGCGAAAAAATCTTACATAAATGAAAGTAGATAGAATCTATAGCGTATATTTTAATAATAGAGCCATATCATGTTCGACGAGGCCCTAAAAACAATGAAGTCTTTGTAAATGAAATCTTATCTGCACATTATATTTTGTCTACGTAATTTATGTTATAACGATAATGATGTTATTATTACTTGCGATTTATAAAATCTGTTCCATTTCTGGAATATTATGTAACTGACATATGTATAAGTCTAAATAAAGAACATAATCTGTGAACATTATCGTGAAATGTCTGCTAAGTTGAGTATTAAAACCGCGTCATAAATTATCTTAAAATCTGGAAACACCGTCGCAAACCGCTGTTACCCATTTCTTAGGCCTGATTAATAACCCTGTTGCATTCATGATACCGACCTAAGCTTTATTGCTACAAGACACGCGTTTTGTATTGTACTATCTCATGCAATAAGAAAATTAGCAATTTTGCAAACACGTAGGCATTTGTGGTATAACTTGGTACTGATTTAAGCAGATGCATTTTAAACTGATTGCTTTAATACTAATTATAAAACTATTTATTATATTATTAATTATTTTACTATAACTTGTAGTTTAATATGAATTGCGGAAAAAGGAAATTTATCTATATTATATTGGACAATTCAAATAGAAATCTGCGGGATTGCTGTTGTAAGTGCCATGATCACGGAGTAACTTTAAGTTACTCTGCGATCATGGCGCTTGCAACAGTGCCGAAATATCGGATAATCGTTAACAAAAAGGTATATGGTAGCAATCCCGCAGATTTCTATTTAAATTTTACTGACCATGAAAGTTTAAAACGATATATATTGGACAAAATGACCGCGCATTTATCTGCTACATAATTAGGGGTAGGTTTTAAGTTAGAAAGAATACTTTAGTATAATATGAACATTGACAACACCTAAAAACGACGGCAGTTTTAGGTGTTCGAAGGCATTCATGTTGTCGTATTTCGTTGGTGAGTATGAGAACAGAGGACCAATAAAGCAGAAGTGAAACAACGTGCTGCATTATCTGTACTCACAATGAAGACGGTGACTCCCTATTCTTGGATTCTACTCATGCTTTCAAACAGGCAAAGTAGAGTCTATATAAGTACATAATAAATAATAATAAATAAATATTTTCGGGCATCTTACACACAACACCTTCTAGTCCCAAACTAAGCAAAGCTTGTATTATGGTTACTAGATAACTGATATTAATACATAAACATACTTTTTTTTTGTAAATACATACATATTATACATAGAAAAACACCCAAACTCCGAAACAAACAAATGTGGATCACACAAAGATTTGGTCCGACCCGGGAATCGAAACTGAGACCTCTTGAACAGCAGCTGCATACGCTGACCACTAGACCAACAAGGCAGATTTCTGTAAATACTTTAAAAAACTAATGATTCAAATAATTTTAACCTTGACCTTGCTTGTTACACAGCCAAACTACGTATTTGCCACATAATCAGCTCCCAAGGCTCGCGTTCTGCCAATGTACGGATTGCTACCCACAGTGACCCTGTCCTCCTTCAGTACAACAAATTTATAAGATTATAATCCAAGTAAAGAACGCGTACTAGCTTAGTCATTTCAGTAACCGCATTATTTGATATCATGTTAATTAACTCATAGTAGGTATTCTTTGTGCTAGAAGATTTGTTTTATAAATATGTTAATGTTGAAATTCGAAACTTAACGGTTGCATTATTCAGTACATTTTGGCTGAAAATTCCGGTTACAACATTATAGGCACATCAAAAAACGTTAAAAACAGTTATTTGCTTATCTTTCATTGAGTTAGTGAGGTGACTAATTCCGGAGTGTGCAGTTACAATAATTTCGGCTCAATAATTATACACTCAATAGCAAGCAGTACGAAACTCCAGTCTGCTAGTTATTCCTATGATTTTTTTATTATTGCTGTACCATAAACATTGCCGTTATATTTTAATACTTACTTACTTTTTTACTTTTTATTTTCTTTAAATACTGAGCGTTGTCGTGAATTCCTAATACGATTTTCCTCGCTCAGAAATATGTGGAGCCTTTATTTACTAGTGTAGTGACTTCCAAATACAGTGCAAGCGAAAACATAAAACAGCGCCAGCTATCGAAGAAACACAGAACCACGCAGTAACTAATCCGTAATCACGATACAGAAGTTCTCACGCCGATTAGCATATACACAACTGGCCCGACAGGCATAATCCCCTCGCCTGGTCAGAGGATACTCCCTTTGGGATGGAGGAACATAATACCCGCTCCTCTACAGTGGTGATCCTGCTTATTCAGATAAGTTAAATTCTGGCAACAAAAAAGCGAAGAGTTGTTTCTTGGTCAGAAGTATACCATCTTCGGTATACTACTTTCGGAAATGTAAAACATATGGTTATCTCAAAAGCAAAACATTAAAACCCGAAATTTATACTTTGTTATTTTTGATATCGTTAGATGTTCGTTTGTTGGTTGGTTTTCCAGTTTTTATGTAGGTAGCATAAATGCGGTAAAATATTTTCCTTGAAACATTGAGTCAAGAATCGTTCTGCTTGTAATTTGAGGTTTGTTTGTGAGGGTTTCATTGTAGGTAACGTCACGTTAATTATGCTCATGAAAATTCTATTTTGTCGTACTTACAAAAAATACTATATGTCGAATAAATAAACAGACTCAAAACAACGAAGGTCATTTTTCACACAAATCTTAAATTGAAAAAACAATATGGCACATCAACTTTGTTTCAATAGTTGCAACATAAATAAATTGACAGTGAAGACTGGCCATAGGCCAATTTATTTAGAGGATGAGTGAAGTAAGCGCAATACTGCCAATATTAAATATATATTATTTCGGTCATCTTACTCACAAAGCCATCTAGTCCCAAACTAAGCAAAGCTTGTATGACGGGTACTAGACAACTGATATATATACATAAACATACTTGTTTTGTACTCACATACATATTAAACATATAAAAGACACAAAATCCAGAAAACAAGTATGTGCGGATTACACAAACATTTCGTCCGACCCGGAAATCAACCCAAGGCAGTCAAAAGAAAAAGAAGATAAGTCTTATTGATATCTTTTATTATATAAAAAACTTTTAACATTGGTGGAAAATATTATACAGGCACTAGAGAACAGAAAGACATTTGCATGGAACAAGTACATGTTATGCATGAGTGATTGTTTTAATTTGAAGGACTTGATGGTTACATGCAACAAGTACTCTGTATCAATTAAATACAATCGCTGTCCTTTACCAAGGTCTCCAAATAACGGAAACTATCCCGAAACTATGCAATCCATTCCATCCATGCTGTATATTTGTGTAGGTAACTACACTCGGTTCCAAAAATAACGGGTCAGTCACATAAACCCGAATATCTCCCGAACTACGTATGCCATCCTAATGAAACGAAGACTGTTCAATTGAGAATTTATTTATACAGATAAAAAATAAAATAAAACTTAGTTACACCCACAATATTAATCTTAAATTAAAAAAAAACTAAAGTAGTCATATTTTTCTTAAGATTACATTTTTTTTATGATTGTTTTTTTGCTGTTTTTCATCACTGGAGGCTTCATCACGTGGAGGCAATACAAAGTATTAAATGAAGAAAGTGATGAAAAACAGCAAAAAAACAATCATAAAAAAAATGTAATCTTAAGAAAAATATGACTACTTTAGTTTTTTTTTAATTTAAGATTAATATTGTGGGTGTAACTAAGTTTTATTTTATTTTTTATCTGTATAATTAAATTCTCAATTGAACAGTCTTCGTTTCATTAGGATGGCATACGTAGTTCGGGAGATATTCGGGTTTATGTGACTGACCCGTTATTGGTTTATGTGACTGACCCGTTATTTTTGGAACCGGCTATACATATGAAAAATAATTTGTTTTAAAATACACTTAAAATATTTTTTTATAATATAATTAAATATATATTACATCCTTGTTACATATAGTACATTATCTAAGTGAACTATTTTAAAGAAAGAAAATTTTCAAATGCACTCTGGATAACAACTATGGTTAGTTTGTTCCGGAAACTTGAGAGATAAGTTGCGTGAAGCTGTTTAGTTCTCCAACATTTTGTAAAATACGTGAGTAACATCTTAAGTGAAAAAGTTTGAAGTTGTTCTTTTTTCTTGTGGTGTCTCTAAACATACATGGAAGGTCAGTTTGGTGTACTTTGAATCCTCTCTGGAAAAGTTTATAAATGTTACCGGCAATCTGTTTAATTCAGGTGGTAGTGTATACATTGTCTGGGCCGTCCAAGTAATGTTTGAAATAAGATGAACATTATTACCTATAATTATTACCCAGGAATTCTTTACAATTCCTAGGGATTGTTTGGAATAATTGATAGTTTACTGGCAATGTGCAAAATATACATTTATGTTCTGTATTTATTAACGTGAAAAGTCATTCACACGAATAATCTTGTCTATGACTACAAATTAAACATAAATATCTATAATAAATACTAGGCATCAGCTTAGAACTCTAAACCTAGACAAAAAAATTACACAATCATTTTTATTCTAATTGACGATTTAACAACGGTCAGCAATATTTGGGTAAAAACTGTATTATAAGCTCGTGAAAAATAGTAAAACCTTCTTTGTGATAGATTAAAAACATTTTAGAAAGCCAAATAAGCTATTACGTGATTTTAAGACTTTAGATTTCGCTATAAACTGAAATCTAAGAAAAATATAATATATAAGAAGTTTTATGTAATCCTAAAGTACATAAGTAATCTACGATCACATAAATAACCAAAAGGACAGTCAAACGTGTCTAAGAATTTTACTATACATAGAATTCAGGAATGTAGGTTGGAAGTACCTAATCAGTCAGTGTAAGAATACACGAATACTAAGAAAATTACACACATATTCAATATAAATCCTTTAATATTTTTCTGGAAAGATATTAAAGCACGATTTAGAATTTCATTTTCTGAGCGCTGGAGGCGTCATGTGCAGTTCACTGCATTTCGCTTTAGGACGCCACTTTTTGTATAAAAAATGCATATTTTTTAAAGTTTTCCTTTTCTTTGATTATTCGTTTCTTTGGTGGTTAGAGGGGACGAACTTTGCGTAATACTGTGAGGTTTTTATAAATTCATGTATAAAGGGCGCTTGATATTTGAAGTAACCTTGGAATTTAATTGCTGTAATGTACAAACAAACATGATTAAAAACAAATTAGCGTGGAGGAACTTCCTGAAAGGAGTTGAAAGATATTACGAAATTTCGTAAGCTGAGAATAATAATAACGGCACGGAATTTAATTACCAATTTTGTATTAGAAAGCTCTTTGTTTACTACACAGTAGGGTTCAATTATAAACACCGTAGTAAACGAATAATTGTAATTTTCTCACATTACAGTAAATACATTGTAGGTACAGTGTGACGACACACTCGCAATTCGCAATGCAATGACGCCTTAGCGCGGCGGCGGGGTGGGCCGCCTGCGCATCTCGTTCCCCGCGCGTCCTGCTCCCTCCTCAGGAAGCACGCTCCGTGATAGTGTTGTCCGCTCCGTGTTAGTGTTGTCAACATACTCCCCCCCCTTGGAAGCTATGTTTCCAAAGAGCTCATGGGAATCTCCTGTGGGCAGAACGCAGACTCTTGACAACGCTCTTTTGACGATGCCCTTGGACGTATTGATATCCACGACTCTGCAGACTCCATCAGGTCCACTGTACATTTTGTTAATGCGTCCCAGGAGCCACTTCATCGGCGGCAGCTGATCATCTCTGACGACGACCATGTCTCCAACCCTTATGTTGCTTCCACGGGATCGATGCCATTTCACCCTCTGCTGTACCTCAGACAGGAACTCTCTTGACCATCGTGCCCAGAAATGTTGTCTCATGCGCTCTAGCTGCTGGTATCGGTTAATGGAGATCTTGGTTGTGACCGGAGACGGTAAGGCTGACAAAGGACGCCCGATAAGGAAGTGCCCGGGTGTAAGAGGAGTGAAATCGCACGGATCCGCTGACAACGGTGTCAACGGCCGCGAGTTCAATATTGCCTCAATTTGCGTAAAAAGAGTAGTGAGCTCTTCAAATGTTAAACTTGTGTTGCCTGCAATACGTTTTAAATGAAATTTTGCCGCCTTTACGCCAGCTTCCCAGATCCCCCCAAAATTAGGTGCATATGCTGGAATAAATTTAAACTCTATACCCTCACAGACACCGAAATCGGTGACAGACTCGTTGGCGGCCCTGAGCATTCTGCCTAATTCATTATTCGCCCCTACAAAGTTTTTACCGTTGTCGCAATGGATAGTACGTGGTTTACCGCGTCTTGAAATGAATCGACGTAAACATAAAATAAATGCGTTAGTACTTAACTCACTCACAACCTCCAAATGCAATGCTTTTGTGGAAAAGCAAACGAAAATACACAAATAACATTTACTTGTTTTTGCACCACGACCCTTGCGACTCGAAATTTGAAAGGGACCCGCGAAATCTGTGCCACATGTCTCAAATGGAGAAGCTGGATTGACTCGCGAGGTGGGTAAGTTACCCATTATTGGTTGTAAATTTTTAAACTTTGCTTTTGCACACTGTACACAATTATTTACTGTCTGTGTAGCTAAAACTCTGCCACCGATAGGCCAAAAATCTTCGCGAATCAAAGACAATAATAGAGTTGGTCCACAGTGCAAAAGACGTATATGCTCTTGTTTAAATAATAGCTTCGTAAATGGATGTTTTGAATCAATAATTATTGGATGTTTTTTATTATAGGGAACAAGTGCCTTTTGAAGGCGCCCTCCAACTCGTAAGGTTTTGTCGTTATCTAGAAAAGGATTTAAAGATAAAATTCTCGACTTACGATTTAGATATCCAATTTTTTCTAAAGAATGAATTTCCTGTTTGAAAGATTCCCTTTGTGAAATTTTAGTTAAAGTAGACAAAGACCTAAGCATTTCTCTAACCGTAAGATTGCCTTTCATCTTTGTTTTCGACTTACAATTTTCTATAAACCGCATTACGTACGCTAATATTCTCTGCATTCTATAAAATTTCGAACAAGTAAGGAAAAGCTCGAAGCTAGAAGTCTCCTCGCTCTGTACATGTAAAGTAACCTTTGTTTCAGGTAGTGTATTTTGAGTTACATGATGCACTGGCCATTCCCCTTCTGGCTGTGTTAAAAAGGGAGCACCGTGCCACCACAATTTATTTCCTTTCAGATGTTGCGGCTTCACACCTCGAGAAGCGAGGTCAGCGGGATTATCTTGGGTAGGCACATGCCGCCACTCGTAGTTCGAGGTAAGTTCACGAATCTCACCTATTCTGTTACACACAAAAGTTTTTAAAGTTTTTGGTTCAGTATTAATCCACCCTAAAACTATGGTTGAGTCAGTCCACAGAATGCAACGAGAAATTTCGAAACCTTTAAGACGTAATGACTTCACGACTTTAGTAAGCAATCGAGCGCCCAATAAGGCGCCCGTTAACTCAAGCCGGGGTATCGTCAGTTCCGGCTTCAAAGGGGCCACCTTTGCCTTAGCACAAAAAAGATGGACGGTAACCTTTCCTACCATATCAGTAGACATCAGGTACAAGCACGCACCGTAAGCCGTTTGCGAAGCATCCGTGAAACAATGTAATTCAACCTTGTTCGGAGCCTCACAAACGACGTGCCTAGGGACCTCAAAGGTGGTTAAAGAATGTAAATTTGACAGAAATTCCTGCCATTCAACCTTGATACTATCTGGAATTGGATCGTCCCAGCCGTTCCTTAGCAACCACAATCTCTGAAGTAATATCTTCGGAATTATTGTCGTGGCCGACAACAGACCAAGAGGATCAAATAACTTTGACGAGATCGAAAGAATACTCCGTTTGGTCACCTTTGGATCAGCCTCAAGCGTAGTAGAAAACCGTAAAGTATCTGTTTGAGGAGACCATCTTAGACCCAAAACAGTAGATTCCTTAGAGAAGTCTTGGCTATGATTAGTCATAAAAATATTATCGAAAATATCAGGCACATTTGTACGAAACTTTCGCAACGGCAAACAAGCTTCTGATAATTTACAAACGACATCTTTTAAGTTTTTCTGTAACTCTTTTTTAGAATTTGAACCTGTGATCAAATCGTCTACATAAAAATCGTATTTAATAATATTAGCAACATCCGGCCTATCCCCACACTCCTCTGCCAACTGCAATAGGCATCGCGTACTTAAAAACGACGCAGAGGCTGTTCCATAGGTCACCGTGTTCAGCTGTAAAACTTTGAGCGGTTGAGCTTCATCGTCCCTCCAAATTATCAACTGCAGATGGCGCTGTGATTCGTGCACTTCGATTTGCCGGTACATTTTTTCAATGTCACCGGTCACGACAAACGCATTCTGCCGGAAGCGTATCAGGATTGAAAACAAATCATCCTGCACCACCGGCCCTACGAGCTGAATGTCGTTAAAGGACTTACCACTTGTAGTTTTACTAGACGCATCGAAAACTACGCGCAAACGTGTCGTCTCACTCTGATCGCGTATCACTGCATGATGCGGCATATAATAACCAAAAGGAGGACGATTAATGATTGATAAATGACCCAACCGTTCATACTCATCAATAAACTTCTGATATTCTATCTTAAGAAGTGGAGATTTATTAAGTTTCTTCTCTAAGCTTAAAAATCTAAACTTAGCTCTATTATAAGAGTCACCTAAAGCCTCTTCAGGTGACTCGCTCAAAGGAATCTTGACTGAGAAACGGCCTTCTTTAGTACGTCGCACATTTTCTAAAAAATGACCTTCACAGAACTCTTCGACCTTTGAGAAACATTTTCTATCAATTGAAGGTAATTCTTCAATTTCCCAAAATCTTGAAAGTGATGCCTCAATGTTTTTTGAGAAGAGGCAAGCCTTGTTATTGGTTTTAGAACTCATCCCGGTTGGGCCAGATATCAACCACCCCAACTCGGATTCCTGTAGAGTAGGCTTGTTTCGCCCGAGTTTTATCTGACTACCATGCACGATCTCCCAGAACACATCTGCCCCCAGTAACACGTGGATATCGGAGGGACTGAAGAAACTCGGATCAGCCAGCTCAATGTTCGCAGGTAAGTTTAGCATCGAGGAATTTAATTCAACACTTGGCAATTGACTTGTAATTCGTGGTATAATCAGACACGATACTGTCAATTGAAAAGAATTAACTCGAGATTTTATTTTTAATTTACACTGTTGTATAGTGGCACTAGTACTATCATTAATGCCCAATATATTAACTGGAGCATTCTCAGAAACAGGTAAGTTGATTTTCTTTTGCAGTATTTCTGATACAAAAGATGACTGGCTGCCACTGTCTAGAAGCGCCTTTACCAAATAAGTTCTATTATGCGTTTGATCTAAAACTTCTACTTGAGCAGTACACAATAACACCTGGCCAGGCACCACAGCAGACAGCGACACCGTGTTATTATTACTGGTACTCAAAGAGTTACCCGGTAAGTTTGCTACCTCTTTAATTTTATTTAACTCATTATTATCTAAGGATTGTGTGTGCAATAATGTATTATGTTTTATTTTACAGAGCTGACAGCCCTTTCTAAAACAACGAGAGTGACGATGACCCGGCCTGAGACAGTTCGAGCACAGTTTCAATCTGGCAACTTCACTCAGCCTCATGTCTACACTCATATTTTTAAACTTTTCACACTCATGCACAAAATGATTTTTTGTACAAATGATGCAAGATTTATTATTTGACCTATCACTTGACACAACAAAAGATTTAGTTACTTTTGGTTCTTTCGCGTGAAGAGGTTTTTCATATTTTGAATTGTCAATTTTATTATTATAGTATACTGTTTCCAAAACATCAGCGCGATTACGCAGAAATATGTAAAAATCATCAAGACAAGGCGAGCTAGATAAAGAATTTCTATACTCCTCCCATTTGTGACATGTGGCGCCATCTAGTTTGCTAGTCATCATAAAAATTATCAAGGTATCCCACGAATCAGTAGGTTCCTTCAGTGTATTGAGAGCGCGTAAATTCTTGGTGAAATAGTCAATCATGTAACGTAATGATTGATAGGATTCCCTTGCAAGAGGTTGAAAAGAAAATAATGCTTTTAAATGATTGTTAACTAAAACTCTACTATTATTGTATCTAGTACACAAGAGCTCCCAAGCCATTTTATAATTTTCAGCTGAAAAAGCAACTGATTTTATGACAACAGTGGCACTCCCTTCCAATGAGGATCGCAAATAATGAAATTTATTTATATCCGGAATATTGTCATTCTCATTTACTAATGAACCAAATGTATCGCGATATTCAAGCCATTTTAAGGAATGTCCATCAAAATGAGGTAAATCTATAGTTGGCAACTTAATGTTGAAAGATTTAGAGGCTCCAGATGAATTAACAAAACTTGAATCTAAATTATTTAAAGTATTCTTTTGCACATTCAGATAACATTCAATATAATTTTGCGCTTGAGCAATTAATGAACAAAAGCTATCTTCAATGACTTCTCTCTGACCGATCTGTTCCTCAGAGTCCGGTGAGATTAATTCTATCTTTCCCTGAATTTCATCAAATTGCGACAATAATGATTGAAGTCTACTTAACCTCAACTGAAGTTCATCAATTTGAATCTTAGTAACAATCTTATGATCGATAGCTTTAACATTATTAAAATATTTAGTAAAAGTTGTTATTCTCGATTTAATTGTACCCCGTACATGAATTAAACCTTTTAATTCTTCTGCCATGGTAATTAGTTAAGTACGTACGAGCGAATAACGTATTAAGCAAAATAAAACTATATTAAAAGCCAAACCGTGCAGGCTGCTGTAGCTATGTACAACAGTCAAGTCAGTCAGCTGATCCCGGTGCCGGTGACGTAACGAGGTTCGTTCAACTCGAAAATACTCGCACAAGTCGCACCTCACACAGATTCTAGCAGCTAACGTAACGACGGCAACTGAAATAATAATAGGTAATTTATACTAAATGCTATTTACGTTATTCCCATACCCAGTACCTAATTAGGAATGTGCAGAGAAGATAAAAGCTAACTTTGCATGTAAAAGGGTAACTTTCTTAGTAAATAAATACTACAGAAATAATAGTAAGTTATATTTGTTATTTGCAATTTGAGATGTTAATGCTGCACCCGCTGCACCTAACTGTATTTATATGCAATATTTGAAAACTTAAGCTCACGAATGACGTAGCAAGGCTCCTTACAATTATTGCAAAGATGCAAGGCTGAGATTTGGCATTCATTACCCATACAAATATGCAGATTGTGAATACGTGCTTTTATATGGTAAGCTGTGTGCAGTTATAATTATTTCTAATTATGTTTGCAGGCAAAACAAGGCAATATTGAACTCTTAAAACTTCTTATAAATTTTGTATGACGTTATAAAAATGGCTACTCCCTTGATCGATCTCCAACGCAGCAATCGCACAACATATCACAATAGCTGTCCGTCGTCAAGATATTTGTAATCCATTAAATAAGCATATGTTTTGTACGCTCCTTGTGCTGACGTCGTCGATTTCAAATTCTACGCTCTTCGTATAGGTATAGGAATATTTTACTTCCACAACGAACTTCCATGCAGAAGCAACCGGTAGACAAAGCAGCCACCAACAGTATCGTCAGGTACGAGTAGTAGATTCCTTTGTTCTCCTCTTAGTAGAAGCGTCTCGAACGATTCACAATGGCGTCTCGGTCGGCGATATAAAACTTGTCGAATTTGTTGTCGGCTATATATATCGCATTAATCACGTCGGGGTCACCATTTGTTTACTACACAGTAGGGTTCAATTATAAACACCGTAGTAAACGAATAATTGTAATTTTCTCACATTACAGTAAATACATTGTAGGTACAGTGCGACGACACACTCGCAATTCGCAATGCAATGACGCCTTAGCGCGGCGGCGGGGTGGGCCGCCTGCGCATCTCGTTCCCCGCGCGTCCTGCTCCCTCCTCAGGAAGCACGCTCCGTGATAGTGTTGTCCGCTCCGTGTTAGTGTTGTCAACACTCTTTTTTACTAAAAGGGTATATTTGTAGTAGTTTATAGTGATATATTATACGGTTATATCATCAGAAATGAAGCTAACACAAATACATATACACACATATATGTATAACACATATACATAGTATAAATAACAAATCCGATGCCGCATAAACTCATCAGAGTTTTTCTGTGCATCAGTGTCATCATCCCTACATATTTGATTAATAACCGGATTACTAGACAATGTGTAAATATCGGATAATATATTCAATTAATTAATTCAGACACCCGACAATTGTTTTACAGACTAGCATTCGCCCGCAGCTCCGCCCGTTTCACCACTCGCATGTATCTCAATTATTGCAGTTAAAAGTAGCCTGTTTTATTCTGAAATATAAGCTGTATGACTGTAAAGTTTCATTCAAATCCATATAGTAGTTTTTGCGTGAAATAACAACAAACATACGTACATACATATATACAAATTTTCGCGTTTATAATATTAGTAAGTATTAACTAACGAGATGTGACAACCTATCATTATTGCAATATTAGTTCAAGTATTTTAAATTGTTGCCATTGTTGATATTTTTTAAATTATTATCTTTAATTATTATAGTTGTGACTCAAATTGTAATTATCACTTTTATATGTGTCTTTTGCATTTAAGAATATTGTCTGGACTTTAAAAGAGACTGTGATCCCTGAGTTTGTTTCGTCCTTTCTTCTCAGGGCTAGTCCAGTTAGGAAAGGCCGAACTCATCTGCTCAAAAAAAAAGTGTAACTTGCAAAAGTGTTCATGTAACCTAATTGCAGAATAAATGATTTGATTTGATTTGATTTAATAAAATGGTGCAAGATGACATACATACATAAAATCAGAATTTTAAACACCCATTTTTCGCCAGACTTAATCCCTCGTCGTCACGGCGGGCCTATTGTCGTTTACGGGGGTTTTTGGTTTGCCAGAGCTTCGTTCTTCGATCCGCAGGTGCACCACTTGCATTTTGTTTGGGACCTTATGGACCATGGAACAAAAAGCACTCGGGCACTGTGGGGACCTATTGCATTATTCCTCACCTGAGAGTAGACCAGAAACCAACAGTGGGACAATATGAGTTGTTGATACCTACCATTCCATAAATAATGATTACTGAACTCCCACAAGTCATGAGGAGACAGCTGAATGTTTTAATCATCGTCATGTTCAAATCATCCCCACTATACGTGTATGGGAGTACACCAAATTAAAATGTTTTAAATGATTTTGTTTTAACACTTTGTCAACGTGATGGAACACATTATTCACGTAAATTTCATCTTTCTAGCACTAACCGTTTGAAAGACGAGTCGAGGACGGACGGACGGACATAACGAAACTGTAAGAACAACTACGTCGTCATCGTGTACCACAGAACCCTAACTAAACTCGTTACAGTTTAAATTCTCTTGGTCACTGTAGCTTATATGTACTTACACATTACCGGGATATACATTGTACTCCTAGTTCTGACACAATACGTTGTGTTGAAAAAGTAGTTAAAAGTCGACTATTGCGACATTTGTGCAAACGGTTGCAACAGCGTTTTGACTAAAGACTTACGACTTCATGAGATCTGTTGGGTGATGAAAGGGAAAGATTGCAAAAGTTATACATCTACTTTAGCTATAACCGAACGTATTTAAATTTCTGTTAAAATTTTGTTGAGAAGCCTATAAATAACTCACTTTTATGATTTCGTAGATAAATTTAGAAAACAAATTCGTAAACTCGTATTAAGTTGCGGCAAGTGTTCTTAAGTAGAAAATAATATATTGAACAAGTCTTATTTTACATTGCTTTATCTAAAATACATTATTTATTAATTCATTGTCATCATCATTCGTGATAGGTAGAAGAGCCACGCTGATTTCAGCACGAATGGTCTGACTCGGCCGGGGCAGTACTATCCTCACACAGAAGACAATCCTAATAATGACAGCACTCTTGTTGGTGAGTGTCAGAATGGAGGCCAAATCATTCTGCATCATTATCCCGGCTTCGGTTAGAAGAATGATGCAGAAACGTCCGACCAGGCCAACATGTTATGGGTCACCGTGCTGCACTGCTAACCCTCACAATGCAGATGGTGACCCCTACTGGATTCTACTCATGCTTTCCATCAGGCAGAGTAGAATCACTTTGATAGGCTTAAATTAAAAAAAAAGAATAAATCATACATACATCTGACTGCACGGTTGGTCTAGTGGTTTAGGCGGTCGCCACGCCGCTCTCTACTGCGCCAAGTATCGCGGGTTCGAATCCCACGTGGGATAACACTTTGTGTGATTCACAAATTGTTGTTCTAAGTCTGGGTGTTCTTTGTGTCCGTTTCATGTGTGTTTGTAAAGTCCCCCGCGACACAGGAATTCATATTCCTAATGCGGGTCTTTTATGCGGGCGTTGTCTTTTTAAATAAAAAAAAAAAACATGCATACCACAAAGACGACATTGAGAGCACTTACAGACTTGAACATTATACTTATGACAATTGAACTAATTTTGATAATAGGTACTGCTTTTTATTTCGTCTGCGTGCCTTTTATCTTTTACTTTGAGTTGATTTACCTGGCCATGTGCCGTAATTTTTAAGCAGTAAACATCATTTTTTTAGAAGTTATAAAAAGAACTCATACATTTATGAGATAGTAAAATATACAATTCAGTAAATTCACACAATCAAGCTTAAAAAACTCTAGCTCATGTAAGGTCGAAATTTTAAAATATGTAAGAGCCGCTACTATAACAGACAATTTCCATGGGATTACTACATACATCTACAAAAATGAACACAATATGGCTTATGTTCCATACTCGTATGTACATAAAATAACATAAACGTAACAGAGAGACATCTTGTACGAGTGAGAGGATCAATCTACAAAGTTAAATGTAAGTGTGTGCAGTGCATTCTGTAGTGTTGTCCATTGTATATATATTGTAAGTATTTGCGCTTGTCTGCCCTATTTTTTAATTTAAAACTAAGTAATAAATTCCCTCTTGCCTAAAGCCCACGTAGTTTAAGCGAGAGAGTCTGTGTATAAATATTTGTGTCATGTTTTGAAAAATAAATTTAAAATACCTGTTTAAGAGGTAGATGCCATTCAAATCAGAGTATATGAGTTTGTACTTTATAACACACTAGCTTTCCGCCCGCGGCTTCGCCCGCGTGGAATTCGTTTATATCGTGCGACACGGTATGGATAGATTAAACAATCTTACATGATTATATGTATTTCAAACCCTTCTACCTTTATTTTCGCGATAAAGAGTATCCTATGTTCTTTCCCAAGTTCAGTTCTATCTTCATACCAAATTACATCGAAATCGGTTCAGTGGTTTAGGTGAAAGCGTAACAAACAGACAGACAGAGTTACTTTCGCATTTATAATAATAGTAGGAATTACACCATCGGAAAGTAGAGATTTCATCAAACAGAAAACACCCCAATCTTTTGAAAAAAGTAGATATTTTGACAGGTGAATTTTCGCTATTAAGTCAAAATAGGGTGAAAAAATTAAATATTTAAAATCAAAAAATTACAGTGTATACGGGACATAAAAAGGTAAGTTTTCACTAAACTTCGTTTAAAAATGATTTTATTTGTAAAAGATAAAAATAGAAAACCAAAAACTTTTTTTAATTTTTCACATATAATTTGAGGTTATGTGAAAAAAAGTGTAAATAAAAAATCGGCCAAGTGCGTGTCAGTCAGAGGAACCCATTCCTGTGCGTGGCGCACAGGAATGGGTTCCTCAATCACACATAATGGTACGTGGATTAGAAATTGTATCCAATGGATAATTGTTATGTTTACGTATTAATGCGTTAATTTTGTATGACGTTTTCCAAGTAAGCACATTGTAGAAGTTAAGCCTCTGTAACTCCTGAACTAACCAAGTCATCTAATTCGTTATAGTTTTCATTTAAAGTTCATTATATGGACCACTATCACGAATTTTCCCAGATTTTTTGAGCCGGCCGTTTAGCTTTTAAAGGGGGAGGATGCCCGGTTTTACAAAAAAGCGGCCTTTAAAGTGGAATTTCTCGCAAACGGATTTCTAAATCATAAAATCCTCTTAACAACCCTTTAATGTTTTTAAAAGACCTATATAATGATACCCCACATGATGGGGTAGCCGCGAGAAAAAAAAAACATCCACATTTTACGTGTCGGGGAGGTACCCTAAATAAAAATATTTTTCATAATTTTATTGTAGCACTGTCGACGTAATTACAATACATATTCATGCAAAGTTGCATCTTTCTAGCACTTACTGTTTGGATGGTAAGTCGAGGACGGACGGACGGATGGACAGACGGACATGACGAATCTATAAGGGTTCGAAGTCATAAACTTCGGAACCCTAAAAAGTTGTAGATCTTTTAATTACCTACAACTTTGTCATTTTACTTTTTTCCATAGGACTTGTAGTTTTGCCGGAAATCGAGATAAACCGTTTTTTACCCTTTGTTTTATATATTTAGCCATCCAAAGTGACTCTACCCTACCTGATGGTAAGCATGAGCAGAATCCAAGAGTCGGGGCTACCACACTTGCTGCGAATGCAGACAATAATGTATGGCGGCCCACACTATGGCGGCTTAGTGCGATGCTTTTTCACGCCCCGTCCGAGGAAAACCTCCCCCCCCCCTACCCGGCCCCCCTCAGATCGCAGATCGCCAGTAAATAATTTTTCCTTTCATTTTTATAATATTCGCCTCTTTTTCCAATGGGTTTCATCGTACTATAATTTTGTTTTCAAAAAATATCTACCCTGCTCTACTGGTCTATAAGTCATTTACAAACTATCATTATGGTTGCCATGCAAGTGTGTTATGCCTAGCAACCTGTGAAGTTTTGACAGGAGATAAACAGTGATACATTTTGACATCTACGATTTATGTATTTTTATAATCACCTAGGTAAAAAGGTAAAAACCTTTGTATCTCGATTATTGCAGTAAAAAGTAGCCTATGTCCTTTCCCAAGTTCAGTTATATCTTCATACCAAATTTCATCAAAATCGGTTCAGTGGTTTAGGCGTGAAAGCGTAACAGACAGACAGACAGAGTTACTTTCGCATTTATAATATTAGTAGGGATTTATAACCGACTTGGCCAAGCCAAATCGATTTTTGATAAGTGACGTATATTCGCCCCCCTCACATCGGTTACATATCATAATAACATACCAACGGTTTTGGCTTGTCGCCGACTTTAAACAGATTTCATGTAACTAGCACACATTATAATTTCGCTTCATTATTAGATAGTAAGACATCGACAAGAAGAAAATTCTTAGTAATTTAAGCCAGTTAAATTTAAGCCAATTTATTTTACAGTTTTCAGTGTCCTAAGCAATAAGTTTGCGTTTGATGTGTCTTTTGGAGTCGGTCATTTTTTTTTTCAAAAAAGTTTTTATACTTGTGTGTATGTATGTAACAGATTATTTCAACGTGATTACTACCCACTCTAAAACGTTGTATTGAATTGAACTTTAAGTTCAAAAAAATAACTACTTTCGCAAAGTTTGGGGATCCGACCCCAACCTACTTTGTGGAAAAGGTTTCTATATCTATATTTAACTTTTATGTCCGAATCCAATACTAATAGCCACTATCTAAGTTTTACTTTTTAGTCTAACAATATCAATAAATAACAAAATGTAAATGAAAACACCTACTTATATCCGCTTGGACGGTCGAAATTTCATTTACATTTCTTTTATCAAGCTATTAAAATTTTAATTAAATCCACGTCACTATAATTTGTATACCAGTGAAACCAGTTGATGAAATAATAATTGAAATTATTTCGGTGTGTGAAGAAATGAATGGCCTGCTCTATAGAGCAGGCCATTCATTTGGCTCACTGTATAGAGTGCGTTAATTTTATTATATTAATAGTAAGATAGTCATAGAGTAACACAGGCTCGCGAACCGTTGATGAGTAGCAATAAAGTCTTTTTCCGATAAAAAACAGTCTGTCATATTTTGCGGGGGAAAAACTTATCACATAATGTACACATTTTAGACTTACATACCATCGCCTGTCATTGTGAACTCACACACACAGAAAACAAAAAAAAACACGAGCATACATAAACACATTTTGTGTCAAAATGGGGTGATGCATATGCTTATTTGGGCTTATACTTTGACAGTGGGGAACGCCAGCGTATGATGGTCCCTACCATTTTGCTCTAAGTCAGGGAGTAATCCACTCTCTTGTCGTATACAATATCATATTGTCACTTCAAACTACATAATTTTACTATTACTAATATAAAAATTAACAAAGCTTCATTCTCATCTGCCTCACTATTTTACTATGCATAGCTACCATCCAATCAGAATTCTCTATTATTTATGAGACAAAAACATGCAATACAATGCATTGCAATGGTCTGTCGGACGATGAATGGGCATAATCATCGCCAAACAAATGAAGATCCTGTTGAGCCTTGCGGCTGTGAAATTTATACGAAAATATAAACTGGGTACGAACGAGCAGTATATTTTTGAATTTTGCGATTTATTCTCAACGTTCATTCATAGTTGACCTTGATGATTAGAAAAAATCACCGAGGGTAAGCAATACCGGCGCGGTCAGTACCTGGGTGGGTGACTGTTAGTGGCATGATACTATGAGCGTTTCCATGGTTCAGAGGTCAAGTTCTCCTATGATAACAGCCTAGACCATCTTCTGAAACTGAATAGCATTATTCTAATGAAGCTTTATTGGAGGCCTTCGAGCGGCTTGTAAACATTCAGCAAGATAGCGTAGCCACAACGTTGTTTTGCTAGTCCTCAGGCCGCACTCGGCCAGTGTGGGGACTTATGGTCTTCACAATTAATTGAATTAGCAATGAGACAAACTGCAAAGCATCTAGAAAAAAAGTGTTTGGCATCTTTCGTACATCAATAATTAAAGTAACAAATAACGCATTCCAGTCCTGGTCATAATTTACCAACTAAAAAATTTGATATTAACTAACTAAATTACCTTTCCATATTGTATCTCCTCTAGGAGCTGTTTATTCTTCTAGATATCACATGCAAGTTATTTTTTGATGAATTTTCAGTAAATTTTCGAGAAAGAAATAAATCATAGATTTGATTATGAAATCTTATGAAACAAATAAACACTTTTGAATTCTTGCCATCAAGCAGAGTATCGAATCTAGTAGATAAAATACATGAAAACAATTGCCACAAACAGTTATTTCGTTTATTAAATTAGTTTTTAAATACATAGAATACCTGAATATGAATCACTGTCCGTATTTCTATTTCTTATTTTCTCACATTACTGTATCACAAAAATTCGTCTATATTGAATTTGCAATTGAATCGTAGCCTATGTAAAAATATAATAGATCCCAGTATATCGTGACTCACGCAACTGCCAGTCACGTGATCGTGCACCGTTTAGATTACTCCTTGTCTTGTTATTGCGGGTTTAATTACATTTGTTTGTTTTTCGTTGAACAGAAAAATATCTGAAATATTCACGTGAATGTTAACCAATATTCTGTTGTTGTTTATTATTGTTTGTATTGGACGAGTTCAATGCTCCCTTACAAAAAAAATTGGCAGACCACAGTAACAGGTTCGAAAATTAAGAGTAGCAAGGTTGAAGCAAAAGGTTTCTAATTAATACTTTACACAGTCTGATCATGACAAGTATGTAAGGAACAATCTTCATATCATATATAAAGACTGTGATTTAGTGATTTAAAGCTTTTATCAACTACCGTCAAAATCGAATAACAACAATTTATTATTCCATCCAATTTGCTTACTTGCACAAGTCGTTGCCATGAATATTATTGTAATCAGAATAAACAGCCAACGCGATAAGACTACATAAATTTACATTAAAATCAGCTGAACTAACTTTTCCTCTCCTCCTCTCTCTGCTTTTGTTGTCAAACACAAACCTATTTCAATGTTTACTGACTTTCTGTTTACATTGGTTTATAGTTACTTTACCATTCATTTTCTCCTAATTGTCTTTCGGTAAGTTACTAATATCTCTGTTTTTATTACACTTCACGATTTGTATTTATCTGATTTTGTTGATGTCATACTTGGCTTGGACGTGAAATTAGAAAGTTCTGCAGAGTTAAACATTCATAAATACGAAAGGAATAACAAATAAGTTATGCATCGGATTCTTTTCAGAATCAACAGTCACGCCTGTAATTTGTACATGATTTGACATAAATAAACAATAAACATACCCTGGGAATAGTTAGATAAATTAAGCTATTTTTAAATAAAATTAAAACATTTTTGTGATGGAATTGATAGTAGCCATTTAATAATTTTATAATGTATACGATTGCTATAATTGATTTATCATGTATTCGTGTACCGCTAGAATGTTGCAAAAAAAAGTTTATGCGATTATTTTGTCGCAAGCATGCAACTGCTCTTTTTCATTACCGTCGTATATGTAAAATGCATTTTGATGAATGAGAACGAACGAAAACTAGACAGTCGTATAATGCGACTATTTTACATTCAAGTTAGACTGCACGGTTGGCCTAGTGGCTTAAGCGGTCGCCACGCCGCTTCCTACTGCGCCAAGTGTCGTGGGTTCAAATCCCACGCAGGATAACACTTTGTGTGATTCACAATTTGTTGTTCTGAGTCTGGGTGTTCTTTGTGTCCGTTTCATGTATGTTTGTAAAGTCCCCCGCGACACAGGAATTTATATTCCTAATGCGGGAGTTGTCTTTAAAAAAAAAAAAAAAAATAATACTACTAAGTTTCCTACTGATACTTCTTCGGATAGAATACATATTGAGGTTGAGGTTGATTTTATGTCTTCAGAATGTAGGACTTACTTTAGTGGCTAAGCGTTTGGACTTTAGCTACTTTTGTCACTACATAAGTAATGTTTGTATTTTTTTTTTTCAAGACTCAAAGCTGATAATTACATTGCTTTCTGTAACATTGAGATATATTTGAACTATCTCTTTAAGGCTAAAATGAATAAGCTGTTTGTCGTTTTGATAATATTATGATAATATAAGATTACATACCCATTAGTAATTCTCAGATAAGACTCTGCCGCACAAAGTAAACATTTAGGATTTTGTAAAAATCATTTTTATTTAATTAATAATCCTGGTTTTGGTGCACATTTCTAAATATTTAGAAATGTGCACCAAAACCAGGATTATTAATTTCGTTGTAAGAAATTATTAAATTACATGATCATCTAGCACGTGATGATGTATAAAGTTGATAGTATTATAAAACGAGTATTACTTTCATTACGGAACTATTGTTTTACCATATGGGTACATTAAATGGCATTATTATTAGTAATTTGAGTAAAAGGTTGGAAAAAATATGTAAGTTTTTTATTAATTATACCAGGTTTTGCTAGTCGTAACAAGTTAAGAATTATGTAATAATTTACAAAAGTTTACTACAATGAGTAAT
This sequence comes from Phragmatobia fuliginosa, assembly GCA_932526445.1. Lineage (NCBI taxonomy): Eukaryota > Metazoa > Arthropoda > Insecta > Lepidoptera > Erebidae > Phragmatobia > Phragmatobia fuliginosa. Next base: position 18,621,661 of record OW052064.1, read on the forward strand.
ATATAATAACAAATATAATATAATACAAATTGTATTCGAAATCTCCTTTATAGTTAAAACACATAGCTACTCGTAGCTTGGCAGGAATATTGTAAAATCTGACAAGAAAACGTTTGGGAGCTTTTAATTAAAACTACAGTAACTATGGTTTTATTTATCAGTTTCTGACTTAATAATCATAAAGAAAACTGCGATCAAGACTTTAAAACTGTTTTAGTAGGTACTTGATAATTTTTTGAGTTTAATTTGAATTAGAATAAGCTTAAATAAATTATGGAAGATGGCCAACTTATAGTTATAAATAGTGGAAATATTCTTTACAATAACAAAAGCAAAAAAAAGATTAAATAGAAAATCAGAGTACCTAAGTAATTGAGAAACTTTATGAAAATGTGGCTTGACTCAATTTTGTCGTTGGCATGGTATACGTGCCTTTCCTTTCAATTTTAGTAATAGTTAATCTTAGTTTTGGCAGGTAGTCAAACGGCTTTACAGTGCAGTTGGCTTTACATCTAATATGGAATACCAACACGGTTACACATAGACCACTTTTTGCACTGTTTTTATTCGTCGTAAGTTTCGATTTTAAAGTATGTTAACACATATTAGTTAAAAAAAACTTTTAAACTAAACTAAGATAAGCTTTTAAACTAAAAGTAGAAAATAATTTCAATGTAACAAAGCGTGGGGCGACGTTATTGAAATATTTTCAGAAAGCACCCCACGCTTTGTAACAAATTTTTTTCTACTTTTTAGTTGAAAAGCGTGTTTGTTTAGTTTTTAAAACTATTCTTCTATTAAAACTATATAATTTCTTTAAAACATGTAAATAGATTTCTAGCATACATTTGTAACACGATTTAGTCAGATTTATTAGTAAAGACTGCTGTAAGTGAAAAGTTGTTATCAGATATACATAATTTAAAAAGATATTAACTTCCTCGACCGGTTTCGAGCACGGCGACCTCTTCAACTCCGATCACACTGTCTTTGGTGTGCTCGTATATGGCTAAAATAACAAAATAACAGGTTTTATTTGAGAATGTTCGCGCACAGTGCGGGCAGGTGAGCACACAATTGTAGTAATTATAAGAAAAGTCACGAGGCGGGTGTGCTTTCCGCTCATCGCGCCGAACATCCAACTCAGCGCAGCGACTGTCCTCCAAGCTCTCGACTCTAGTCCTCACCAAAGACCTGCATTCTTTAAAAAGATAGTGTATTACAAAAGTAAAGCCGAGCATCTTAAACGGAAATAGTAGGTATATATTAAAAGGTAGTATATTTCAAAATAAAGGTACATGTTTTTGTACGGGCAGAGGACTTCAGACAATTGAGTTTGAAACGACTGACACTTGTTAATATACCTGTCAAGTGAAGTGACACGGGTCATACATACACAAGTATTTTCAAAAAATCCGTCTGTGATACTTGATAAAACTAATTAAATTTAAGAATATACTGTACTACGAGACACTGAAGTAATGTTAAGAAATATAATCTAATTTTATTTTTTATTATGAATAGTAATTTTACATTTGAATAAATCTTATTATTAATACAGGTACTACTACTACAAACAACCCTTTACTGATACCACATTTTTTATAAAGTCTTTCCTTTCTTTTTATTTTAAAATGCTTCCAACGATATTTGTCTCGATTATGTTTTAAGTATCGAAATATAGCGGATAATATTTTTTAACATATCAAATTACTCATTCAAATTATCAGCATCATTTCATGTAAGAGACATTCACTATTTGACTGGACACGGTCCTACCCTCGCATATAGTACCATCCTAAAATGACAGCATACGTGTTGTTTTGTTACGTCTATTAGTAGGGGAGCCCAAGCGGGGATTTCGGGATTTACTAAAGCGCGGCAGATTAATATACAGGACGATACCTTGTATCCAGTTAAGTACCTCCACCAAATATGAACCCCATATATAAAGCCGCCCGTGAAGGATAAAGGATCAGATTAGTAAAAAAAAATTGATCATTAGAAATTCTCAAGCGCGTCAGATTAAGGTAGGGTGAGTTAATTACATGCTAAAAAGTGTATATTCCACTAATCTGTCAATTTGAGAGTGACGTAAAGAAAGGGGAGGGCAGCAAAGTTGTAAAAAAAAAAGTCATCTCGACATTCTCGAGCGTAGTCAATTTTTTTTTATTTTGAAGGCAATAATTGAAGGATAACGAAAAATATATAATCTGACGATTTCCGCAAGCCGAAATAATAAAAAATCGTCGATAAAGTTTAATGCGTGCAGCTGGGTGATACCTATATTTCCCTCTCGGCGTTTCCACTACTCTTTCACTTTTTCTCTATCTATTACTCTCTCACTCCGTCCCCACAATTAATTATAAAAAAATAATTTTTTTTAGGCATTTTTTTTTAATAATTTTCTTATAAATACAAGTATTCTACTTATAAAACATACACTTATTTGTTTGCATGCTATTTCCTGAGCTTCTCAATTAATTAAGTCCAATGATTTAAAAAATTGAAAAAAAATTATTTTTTTGTCAGATTAGGCGAATCCCTTTCGATAATCGTCAGATTATGAGACAGCACGTCTAGAACATAAAAATGAACCATATATATCTTAATCTGACGCGCTTGAGTATTTCAAAATGGCGAATTTTTTTTACACATTATAATAATGGCCGCGAGCTTGCGTCAGATCGAAATCGTCAGATTATTGAATGAGAGCTTTTTTTTTGGTGCACTTAACACCCCCTTAGAAAACCTGACGCGCTCGATAATTTTTTTTTTTTTTCATTTTTAACCCTTACGTACAACCACCCGCATCATGCAAATGATCAGATTAACATACGTACATTATTAAAAATACGTAGGACATTGATGCTATCAATATCTGACGCGCTCGACTATGTCCATGCAACAGTATTTTTTTACATTTTTAAAAACCTATAGCCGCTTCCCCCACCGATGAAAAGGTATATATTATATAACATTTTTTTCTTTATATCATCTAAGCTTTGCAACCTAATAAGTCTCTATGACGCTCGAGTAAATCCCCATTTAGCATCGTGGGCTCCCCTACTATATGTAGTATTCCCAATGATGCAAAAGCATCTTATTAGGACGTCATAGTGCCGTGCCGCATGATGTGCACTTACAATGAGGATGAAAGTTTGTGAGTATGTATGTATGTTTTTTGCTCTTTCACGCAAAAACTACTGATATATAAGCTATATTACTTTACAGTAATATAGCTTATATATCAGAATAACACATAGGCTACTTTACAGGCTTTTTACTGCAATAATCGAGATACATGCGTTCGTGTGTGTCTCTCTCTCGGTGTCGTAAAAGGCGACTAAGGGATAAACTACGCAAGACAACATCGATGCAAAGAGAAGGAAAACTTGAAACCAACCCTATACCGACCCGTCTGGCCAGCGTGGTATAGTAGGCCAAACCCTCCTTTCTAAGGAGAGGCCTGTGTCCAGCAGTGGACTGTTAAAGGCTGTTGATGATGATGATGGTGGCGGTCCGATTATAAATGACGTAAATCCTTGATTCCTGGAAAAACTTGGTCAAGCATATCGTTTTAGCCGAAAAAAACTACAAGAAGTAAGAATAAGGAGTTAAATTTTCGAATAGAAATTTAGAAGTCCTATCAGCAAAGTGGACGACGCCATTCTTATCGCAATAAAGTTTCCTCGTAATACAATACCTTTTCACCTCTCGTGAATCCAGATGCATATATCTGCAATGCCTGGGACAAAGCCAAACCACGGCCCGTAGATACGAATCCTCTTTTGACGCTACAGTGCATACTGTGGTGGTGGTTAAAAAAAAACTTAAAAAAATTCCTCCGCATAAAAAAAATGATTTTTTATTAGTCATTTCAGTAATCTCAAAAATGTAACCGAATTTAACAGTAATTTAAATATGCAGATTAGTTATTTCTCAAGGTTAAATACTTGCTAATCACTATAGGAACACTGTCATTGAGATCTACAATATTAATTTTACAATAATCAAACTTTACTATAAGAGATTTTGAATGTTCTAAATAGCATCAATCGATCTACGATCGATGCTAAATAGACTATAATAAAATAAGCAATTAATTATTTGGACTTTACCTTCTTTAGGCACTTTTTTTTTTCTTATTTCATTGAAAAGCCTACCAACCGGACCCTACTCTGCCTGATGGATAGCACGAGTAGATTCCGAGAATCAAGGTAATTTTACTGTGACAGTGAGATGCTTTCTCACACCCCGCTTTAACGACCAGGGATCATAATAGGAGAGTAACACGTGCTAGTAGTGAATTCTAGTTTTGGCTAATCGGTACAGGAAAGAAGAGTCAATCCAAAGTTCGAGAGCGTATTTCTATTAATTTGGAACGGCGACCTCTAAGGCCAGCACGGTTAGTAATGTTAAATTGTATAAGGCGGGAAAATACAGCCCAAGAGGCAATATCTGGATAGGAACTCAGTAGTTTTGGGACTGTAAATAATATGGACTGTTCGCATCAGCAACCAGTCTAGAGCGTTAAGCAAATAATGCGTGGATCCATCGCAGAGACGAGATCTATATCCACGTACCAGCTAACCAGCTAACCGCTAACCAGGAAAAACCGACTGAGCTTTTTCAGTATAAATCGCTTCCGTAAGGCCTTCTTTGTGACGTTCCGCTCTCAATGTACTACCACGGTATGCGATACTTACAAAAATCCATACCCAAAACACCGAGCTTATGCTTTTGTGGCAATTGAGTGTTCTGAAAAGTGGGTGGGGAAGAAATTCGAATTCAAATTATTTTATTGTGGATCATAGGTACATAAGATGATTACAAAATATGGAGGTCAGCTATGTCCTGCCATTTGGGCATACAATATTTACAAATTAAAATAAAGTTAATTAAATATAACAATCAAATGAGATGGAAATGTCAAAATCAAATTAAAAACTATACAATACATCATACATTATCTCATTACTAGTCACTTATAATTACATAACAGCCAAACATAACAATCAGATCTCTCCCCTAAAAAGTCCTTGACCGAGTAATTACATTTCTCAAGTAACAATTGGCGTAATTCTTTTTTGGTAGTCTTTTTTTAGGAACGGAGACTATTTGGTGGTGAGCACACCTGTATTGTCTTGACCCTTGGGTTAAGCGGCTTAAAATCCGGTCTAGCTCAGCACCAATACTTCATCATCTTTTTCCATTGGAGCGCAAACAATACTTTTGAATAAGGTTTAGTGAGTGAGGCTAAACATGCCTATTGTTTCCACCTAGGAGTAGGAGGCACTTAAAGATCGACTAGGCACTTGTCTCTTACTCACTTTCTTATGACTATAGACGGCAGTAGTCACTTAACATCAGGTAGCCGTCTGTTCATCGATTTCTTTTTCATGAAAAAGAGGTTCTATATTTTTAAAACGCAGATAATTTAAGAATCAAGAGATCGATTACTAAAGTAAGTCTCTACTAAATGAAAACAGAGTAATAAAAAGATTTAAATCTACAAAATATTCTTAAATTGACACTATTGAACTAAAATAAATCGATTCTATAAGTATCAAGTTTTTCAACTTTTATCACAATCTCATGGAAGTATAATATATTATACTTTCAATCTAGTTTGAAGGAATTTTCATCGTATTGCTACTTATTTAAACTACTAAACAGTAGCCAGGTACCACATATATACCTAAGTTTTACTTAAATGTTCCTACGCAATTTCCTTAGGGAAGAAACTTTTACAATAATCTTGATAGTTGTTTATGTTTTATTCACCTTTATTTATTGACATTCTTTCAGGCTATGTCTTGAAAGATATTTTTAAACTTAGGATAAAGATTTCGTTAATTGATTAGTTTACTTTTAAAATTTCGATGCTACTATTGTATTTACATGGACTTATAATATATAGAAATTAAAAAAAAAAATGTTTGTAACTTCAAATTATCAGCTTTGTGGTGACTTACAGATATAGTGCAACCGAAAACATATAACAGCGCCATCTACCGAATTCAAATTCAAATTCAAATTCAAAATTCTTTATTCACTTAGGATGCAATACATCTCTTGTGACAGGTCAAGATTCTAAATGTACATTTATGCCATGTTCGCAAACAATAGGTAGAGCCGGAGAAAAGAACATGGCAATAAAAACTCGCGGCCACTCCTTTCAAATCGCCAATGTTTACATAGTTTTAATGTTTATAAACCTGATATGGGGGTAAGGTGCTGCCACTAACATACTATACACCATGTTAGAGGACTGATGCAAATTATAGTGATTAAAAATTAGAACATTAGCTAATTTAAAAAAAAAAACAACAGCCTCAGTGAGTACAACATAGTAGGAGCATCTACTTACAACAAAGGTAAAAACTAATGTGCTCAAATATTGGCCAAATTACTGGTAACAAAAGATTAAATATAAAATATTAATTATAAGATCAAAAGAAAGAGAAGAATGGCCTTTATTCGTCACGTAGAATCTTTACTTACAAAAGTAAAATCATGCTCTTAAACAATGTGATAACAACATTCACATGAGTAGAATAAAATGATAAGGAGCAAGTAGTCAAATCCATTTTTCTTTATCATTTAAAAATTCGTCAACTGTATAATAACCTTTACGTATAAGATAAGTTTTGACTACATTTTTAAACTTTTCCACTGATAGACTCATAACACTAGCTGGTAACCTATTAAAAAATCGCACGGAAAGACCCATATATGAATTATGCGTTTTATGTAGCCTATGATATTGACCTACTAATTTATGCTTATGTCTCGTGTTCACCGAGTGAACGTCACTATTCCTGTGATATAAATGCATATTTTGTTTTATAAACATAATGTTTGCAAATATATATTGTGATGCAACTGTCATAATGCCTATCTCTTTAAACTTTTCTCTAAGGGAAACTCGTGCACCTAGTTTGTAAATCGCACGCACTGCACGTTTTTGGAGAATGAAAATTGTTTGAATATCAGCTGCCTTGCTCCATAGCAGAATGCCATACGACATGACGCTGTGGAAATAACCGAAATATACTAGCCTTGCTGTTTCCACATCCGTAAGCTGTCTGACTTTGCTGACAGCATACGCTGCAGAACTGAGTTTCCCTGCGAGACACGATAATTGGGCGCCCCACTGTAACTTACTATTTAGTAATTCCCAAAAAAACCGTTGAATCAACAAAATTAATAACTTCATTGTTTAAAACTAGATTTGTACTGATATTCCTTACATTTGGAAGAACGGAGTAACCATTTCTGAATGGCGATATAGATAGGTATTTTAAAAATATTGCGAGGTTGTTGAAACCATTTTCCGATTTAGGTATCTGTTCGCAAGTTATTCAACTTTAAAGAGCATTTCCTTGTAAAAAAAATATATTTTTTTTATATTAATCTTTGTAAAATAATAAGTAAACAGAACAATTATCTATTGGACACGGTTTTAATTCAACTACCACTATGGGCGACTACTGAACACTTTTCTATGCGTGGCCAGACACGCACTTGGCCAACTTTTTTAGACTAACTTCACTTCGTAATGTTACTCGAGATGATATAACATTAAACGCGTCTAATACTACGGGACTCAGCTAGTGTGTAAATACAATAGACAATAGTTCTCTGTAATTTCATAGATGTTTCTTAAACAAGGCATTATATTGTTTTGCAAAATGAAGTCCAAACGAGCATATAAGTTGCAAACTAACGCTTTTTGTCATTTTCAATCAAATCTCAAATCACGTCTCAAGTAAATCACGCAGTCTCTGATTATGTACGAAGAAATTGCTTAACAGAACGGTTCTACTCTATATGACTGTGGTTTTACTATAGTTCAAACAGCTATATGTGGTATGGATTCCTCATAGTAACACTAACTTAATTGGTTAATGATCTGCTATGGGGGAGATCGTAACTTGGATTTCCATCCCTAAAAATACCAAACTGAACTGAACTGAACTGAACTGGCATAACTTCTCTCAAACGACTGGACCGATTTTGATGAAATTTTTTGTGTGTGTTCAAGGGGATCTGGGAATGGTTTAAATTTGCAATTGGACCCGGTAGGAGGCGCTGCGATCAAGTTCTAGAATTTTAAAGTTGGGCGGTACGAAGTTCGCTGGGTCAACTAGTATTAATATAAAATAATGTATGTCTGTAAATAATATATAATGTATACGTTTAAATGTAAATTAACAAAAACGTTCCTTTTGGTTAAAAAACCACTACCACTGATATTGTCGTAAAAACAAACGTTTTCAATAAAATAGTTATGTTACACATTTGGGCATTTCACTTTGTTCCGAGTGACCGCAGCTAGGGACTTTAATATATTGCACTCGTAAACCCCTTTGGTTCTCCATGAGATCACAAATGTTTAATTTAAAATAAAAGGTTGATTTGACTGTTGTTCGTTCACAAAATCAAAATTTTTAAAGAAGATGAAAATTTCATGTTCAAAAACAGGAACACAGGACCACAATATATAAACAAAACAGAATAAGTCTTACATATTGTGAAAAACTGTGATAGCCTTCTTAATTTAGTACTACTAGGAAGTGTATGAGTATAAGGCGTGCCTGCACGGATTTGCATTCGCAACAACGCTTCAACGCTCATTCAAGAGAGTGGGGTAACACCCGAGACGACGCAAGGGAGAAGCTATCTTGGAGTAGGCGTGTAACCGCTTTTGTTAGAAGGGTCACTCACCGGACAGCCCGCGGTAGTTCGCACAAGAATCAGGGCGCCTTTGTCTGCAGAGGATTGATATGTGTGTGTGCCCTGCCGATGCCCCAGGAAATCAAGAAAACTCTTTCTCAGTTTCACAGATATATATTTTACACATAGGCCCTTATACAGAGTTGTACTAATCTTAGTTCTACAATTAATAAATTAAGTGGGTTAACAAACAAAATATAAGTTCTAATTCTCCTAGTCACCGTCGTGTTTGGACTGGAACCAGGGGTAGATCCCTGGGTGCAGACTTCTCTCCCGGATGTGTTGGATTCACAAGGGCCGTCTTTCGGAGATGCTCACCAGAAAAAAAAAAGTATCAAAAATGGTATTGTTATCAAATGACAATTCAGTAGCCCTCTTTGTGACACAGTAACTGCTTAAGGTATGTTCGGCGCTTTATGGCCACCACCACTGGCACTCGCCTGTATCTGGCAGTGGAGTTTCAAATGAGAAGAGGGGCTTTTCTTGCAATATCCAGGTACTCCTGGCGAGGGTAGTAAAAAAACTATACCAAGCGAAGCGACCCACAAGTTGCGGGCACTATATAAAAATCAATCTTCACAAGTAACTAACAACAGCAAAACTTAGTTCAAGATATAACACAATAAGAGAAAATGAAATTTCTATGAGTGAGACCGGCTTTATATATCCTATTTCAAGGTCTATAGGATATAACGAACCTACCCCCTTACAAAACAAGATAAACATCACGCCATTTTCAGAGACAACTAGAATAAAAAAACTATTTAATACATAGTCTATGATTAAAATCGATTTGAACCCGACATGAGCGCCACCCAGTGCCTAGTTGGAGAAAACAGGACTCTTTGCGGGAGATAATAGGCGATGGAGTAATCAATGTTGCCCAAAGATGGCGCTAATAGCAAGATCGTTTCTGTGGGATTAATTAATTTTGTGTTATTCTAACAAAGCAAAAAAAGTGTGTTACAGTACCCCCTCCCCCGTGAAATTTCCTGAGCAGGGGGCGAAGGAAATTAAAATACTAAAACAACAAAGTTAACTTCTAAGAGAGAGTTGATCGCATTGACTGAGAACAACATACTAACCATACGGGACAAATCTAAAATTTGCTAAACAAATAAGATAAGTTAACTAACATACCAAGTCGCTGCAAGCTATACACGTATGTGGATAACGTGTAGAAAGGTATGAGCTAAAAAGGAAACGCACGATGTGCAATGTCACACTTCATGGTCAGATATAAGATTTAAATACAGAACTGATACAACGTGGAGCAGGAACAGAGAGTGGCTCCTCTTCACTGTACTTCACAATGTCCTTGATATGATAAGCTCCCAGACTCTTACCATCCAGATCTGATAATTCATAGACCAAGGGCGAGCGTTTTGCCGATACTATGCATTTCAAAAATTTAGGGGCTAACTTAGATGTAAAATTCTTATCCTTATTGGACAAGAAGTGAGTTCTCTTATAGACCAACTGTCCCACCTTCAATTCCATTGGTCTTTTCCTGAGGTTGTAGTACTTTTCGTTACGCCGGTGAGCGACACCTAAGTGTTTGCTCACCTGGTCGTAAATACGATGAAGTTCCTTCAACCTCTCGCCAAACGACACAGGACTGTCAACAGAAACAGAGTCGGGATGAGCAGAGATCTCCTCCTGTCTATAAAGATCGCCATCTCCTATAAATTCCCTTCCATGGACCAGAAAATATGGACTAAAGCGAGTAGCTTCGCTGACTGCCGTGTTCAAGGCACACTGCAGTTCTGCAAGGTTCTCATCCCACTTCCTGTGATGAGTCTTTACGTAGCAGGAAATCCCCTGCACCACGTTACGAATGGCTCGCTCTGCCTGGTTAGTCTGCGGGTGATACCTGGGGTTATAGTAGACATTAGGCACGTTATATTTGACCAACAAGTCCTTGAAGGGTTTGCTAACAAACTGAGGGCCATTGTCCATATAGATTGTTTTGCAGACACCATGTACTAGGAAAACATTCTTCTCGATGAATCTCGCAACAGCTATGCCTGTAGCAGTCCGTATAGGATACAACATGACATATTTACTGAAGTAGTCTGAGACCACGATTAAATGTATGTTTCCCTTGCTAGAGGTAGGGAATGGGCCCAAAAGGTCACAAGAGATGGCTTCGAAAGGTTTCGACACCCGTTTTGGATTTCCCATGAGACCAGGACGGGCAGTGTTCACAGGTTTATACTGCTTACAAATTTCACACTTGCCCACGTATTCCTTAACGCTTTGATACATCTTAGGCCAGTAGTAGTTGAGAGCCAGTCGTTTGTGGGTCTTCCAAACGCCTCCATGGGCACTCATGACATGGTCATGGTACTTGGTGAGCAGGGATGCTCTATCCTCTTGAGGTACCACTAGTTTCCAACTGAAATCAGATGTCAAGGAAAATTTATTTCTTGACAACCTATATAGTGCACCATTACGAATGTCGAAGTTCGGTAATTTTCGTGGGTTTTTTAACACACTGTTAAAAGTATGGAGATACCAAGAGTCTTTGGTGTCACTGGTATGCAATGCACCAATCTGTATTCGAGACAGAGCATCGGGAACAACATGATCCTTACCCTTCCTATGCTCTATGTCGAAGTCAAACTGACTCAACCTCATGCTCCAGCGGGCGAGACGACCAGTCGGATTCTTTAACTTGTGAAACCACAATAATGAAGCGTGGTCCGTGACTACGGTGCATTTCTGACCTTCCACGTATTGTCTGAACTGTTCTAATGCAAAGATCACAGCTAGCAGCTCACGTTCAGTGGTGCTGTAGTTGACCTCGCTCTTGTTAAGAGAACGACTGCAATACGCGACCGGGTGTTCGACACCCTCATGTGTCTGTGTGAGGACCGCCGCCACCGAGTAGGAGGATGCGTCACTAAGAATCCTGAACGGTAAAGAATAATTAGGCATTTTCAAAATAGGAGCAGAGACCAAAGCGGACTTCAAGAGGTTGAAAGACTCTTCCGCTTCGGGTGTCCACATGAAAGAAACATTTTTAGAAGTTAATTTGCATAAAGGTCTGCTAATCTTAGAGAAGTTGTTGATGAAACGTCGGTACCACCCAGCCATGCCCAGGAAACGCTTCACCTCCTTAGGATTGGAAGGAGTGGGATAGTTGAGAATAACATCAACTTTACCCGGGTCAGTCCGAAGGCCGTGTCTATCAACAAAGTACCCGAGGTATTTTAATTCGCTTCGGCAGAAACGGGATTTTTTCATGTTGATCGTGAGGCCGGCCTCTCCGAGGCGCTGATGGACTCTATGTAGGAGATCCACATGCTCCTCAAAGGTGTTGGACACAACGATGATGTCGTCTTGAAAGGCGAAGACTCTGTTGTCAAACTCTGGGCCAAATAGACGGTCCATGAGGCGCTGCATTGAAGCAGAAGCTCCGACGAGCCCGAAACACATAACATTGAACTGAAACAAACCCCGTCTAGGGACAGTAAAAGCAGTCTTCTCAGCAGATTGTGGTGAGTCAAAAGGGATCTGCCAATAAGCAGCACTTAGATCTATAGATGATAGATATTTGGCATTATTGAGATGGTCTAGGATTTGATTTATGTAGGGTAAGGGATATGCATCACTTTTTGACACGGAATTCAGCTTCCTAGAATCAAGACAGAGTCTTAGGTCACCATTCGCTTTCTCCACCATCACCACTGGCGAGTTCCACGCAGACTGAGAAGGGGATACTACTCCCATCTCCAACATCCGGTCCAGTTCTTCTTCCAGGGCTTTCTGTTTACAGGGAGAGAGCGGATAGTACCGTTGCTTGATTGGTTTGCTGTCACCCGTATCAATGACATGGTGCACAAGAGATGTACGGCCTAGACCTACTTTATCAGTATTGATCGTTTCGAATTTGTCAATAATGTTGTTTATAATCCGCTTTTGATCAGCCGACAAGTTGTCGTAATCCTCCAGACCATGGTTAAGCGCCAGTGATTCCACAGGACTACAATCACTAAAGTGGGATAGATTGACATCCCGAGTGGTCAATCTATTTCCCAAATGAAATTGTTGCCAGAAGTCAACGCCAAATATCATGGCGGTAGTAATATCTGGGACAACATAGAATTTAATAACTCTGACAACAGAATTATATTCAACAGGAAGTGAGATACAGCCCATACACGACAGACTAGAGCCGTCGGCTGTAGATAAACTAAAGGTGGGGCTGATGCCTTCTAGCTCAAACCCTAGTTCCAAAAAGATGCGGTGCGAACCCTTGCCTAACACAGAGCAGGCCGCACCTGAATCTAGTAAGCCCAGAACATTTAAGTTTAGGACCTTTACCACTAAATACGGTCTAATATCATTATCCCGTTTATTAAACAGGACCTTACCAGAGTAATTACCAGACAGAGAAGGAACGGACAGACCGACTGGTAGGCTCCTTGCAAGGCCCTGACTTACTCGTTTTTTGGCGAGACGTTACATCGGGGACAATCCGGGATTCTGACACCTCTTCGACCACACCGGAAGCACACCACCTCTCTCGACTGCGTGCAGCGTGCAGCAAGATGGCTGCAATCTCCGCAGCGAAAGCACTTGGGTTCGCTTGAGGTGGAGGGACCGGACACCGCAGACACCTGTCGAAAAGATTTATGAGAGGATTTATTCTTTGTGATATGTAAGTCTGAGGTTATCTTCATTTTGTCCAAAGCTGGTTCGACAAATGCCTCAGCCCTAGTACGAGCAAGTTCAAGGCGCCTCCCCAATCGCTTCAGATCGAGGATGGACCTAACGTCATGAAGAGCTAATTCTTTCATGTAATCTGGTCTAATGTTGTGCATAAGAATGTCCAGCTGTTCCTCACTAGGCATCTTGCACGAGAGTCTAGAGAACATGGCCTGCATCGTAGAGATGAAGTTTTCCAAAGTCTCAGATCGGGCCTGTGTACGCTGTCTTATTTCCCTGCGGAGGCGATAATCATAGTCAGGAAGATCGAAGTTCTCCCTCAACTCTTCCAACATGTGTTCATAAGAAGTGAACTCGCCCTTGTTGGTGCGGAACCAAGACAAAGCCGGACCCTCCAACAGGTCGGAGAAAGCCATGAGAATTTTTTCTTTTGTGACCTCCCGAGCGCACCTAAGCTCCTCCAGTCTCTCAATGAAAACCCGTACACATGAGGAGCCATCAAATTTTAAATTGAAAGAGTTCAGGTTAACTGGTTTATCCCTGACCACCAAGGTTGGGGCTGAGTGGGCAAACGTAGCCTCGGGTGACATCGAACAAACCCCCTCCAGCTCTGCTGGTGTGTGGTGCTCCCCGTCACCAGGGGCAAGAGCTGCCTCCTTCTCCGAACCATCGGAGTCAGATTCAGACTCCGCCTCAGACACAGACAGAATTTTAACTAGCCGGGCCCGTATACCAATCAATTCGGGGCAGTCGAAACCACTCCTTGCTAACCTAGCCAGAAGATAGTTAGCCCTCAATGTTACCTTGTGGCGACTAGACTTATTTGAAAGGAAATCACCTGAGGAAAGAGCTCCTTCAAGTTCTTGAACCTTGGGCTCGCAGTGTGACAGCTCCGAAGCAGCAGAGGCAGAGACAGAGGCGCTGGCTTTAATGCTGCCGCGCCGGAGAAGCCGCAAAGCAGTGCGCAGCTCACTCCTCAAGCTAGTTACTGTGTCATCCGGATTCGCTGAAATCCCCACGGCAGACAATTCGTTAATAAGTTCATCCTTTCTAAGGTAATTAATGCACTTGATTAAATGGGCCATTATGTTATTCAGAAAAAAAATCAAAGTTCAAAGTTAAGATTCAAAGTTAAGATTCAAAGTTACGATTCAAAGTTACGATTCAAAGTTACGATTCAAAGTTAAGATTCAAAGTTAAGATTCAAAGTTATGATACAAAGTTATGATACAAAGTTAAGATTTAGAGTCTAAGGTTAAATAGTGTTATAAACACAACCAAAGCCTACAAAAGAATAGCTAGGTTGGTTTCAACTATATACACTAAATCATACACAGATATTATAGTTTAAACAAATAACCAATATGTTGGAAGTAAAAATATTGAAATAAAAGTTTAAACTTATTTACAACACTCAATACATAACACTCAAAGTTGTTATAACTCAACATACATTCACTTATAACTGTAAGACAGTTATACTACAAGATTTTAAACAAACTAATGCTAAATTGGTTTCAAATTCACAAAGTTAAAAAATTAAAAGATTAGAAATGATCGAATGTACCTGTTACAGAGTAAGTTTCTAGAGATTTTCTATATATATTATAACCTATAAGGAGGTTATGTTCTGAAATGAATTTTATCAGATTTAAGGCACACAATACACTCAATATAGTCACGCACTATTATTTGTAACAGTTTCACTGTTAACTTCACAAAACAAAGGTTACTAGTTTTTAAAATAACCAAGTATAATTTAAATTGTTTAACAAAATATTTAAAGAAAACAATAACCTTAATAAAAGTTAGGTATTGTGATAATAAGATGAGAACTTGATATGCAGTTCAAGCTCACAGCTTACTCACCCACTTTGTAAGTAGGTAGTCTAACAAAGTGTTGAAAAAAAAGTTACCCACAATAAGTGACTTTTTACAACAAGGCTAAAAATAACGCTAAAAATACATAAATGTGAAACCGAATCAAATAAAAAATAGGGGACAAAACACAGAATCATATAAACATATAAACACAAGAATTCCGAATAGGAAAAGGCCAAAACTTACCAAATATTTGTGCAGATACAATTTAGAATTTAAAATTTAGTATTTTTGCATGCCGCTATACGGTGGTATGAAGGGCTGAAAAAAATGCAAAAAGAGATTATTACATGCGTCTGGCACTCGCATAACCAATTAGCGTCCTGGGGGGTCTCGGACGGAAAGGTTCTCTTGAAATCCAAGATGAACACCCACAAAGCACACACACAAAGGTTCGGGTAGCTAGCCTAACGTTGGTCGCCAATTTGTAACCGCTTTTGTTAGAAGGGTCACTCACCGGACAGCCCGCGGTAGTTCGCACAAGAATCAGGGCGCCTTTGTCTGCAGAGGATTGATATGTGTGTGTGCCCTGCCGATGCCCCAGGAAATCAAGAAAACTCTTTCTCAGTTTCACAGATATATATTTTACACATAGGCCCTTATACAGAGTTGTACTAATCTTAGTTCTACAATTAATAAATTAAGTGGGTTAACAAACAAAATATAAGTTCTAATTCTCCTAGTCACCGTCGTGTTTGGACTGGAACCAGGGGTAGATCCCTGGGTGCAGACTTCTCTCCCGGATGTGTTGGATTCACAAGGGCCGTCTTTCGGAGATGCTCACCAGAAAAAAAAAAGTATCAAAAATGGTATTGTTATCAAATGACAATTCAGTAGCCCTCTTTGTGACACAGTAACTGCTTAAGGTATGTTCGGCGCTTTATGGCCACCACCACTGGCACTCGCCTGTATCTGGCAGTGGAGTTTCAAATGAGAAGAGGGGCTTTTCTTGCAATATCCAGGTACTCCTGGCGAGGGTAGTAAAAAAACTATACCAAGCGAAGCGACCCACAAGTTGCGGGCACTATATAAAAATCAATCTTCACAAGTAACTAACAACAGCAAAACTTAGTTCAAGATATAACACAATAAGAGAAAATGAAATTTCTATGAGTGAGACCGGCTTTATATATCCTATTTCAAGGTCTATAGGATATAACGAACCTACCCCCTTACAAAACAAGATAAACATCACGCCATTTTCAGAGACAACTAGAATAAAAAAACTATTTAATACATAGTCTATGATTAAAATCGATTTGAACCCGACATGAGCGCCACCCAGTGCCTAGTTGGAGAAAACAGGACTCTTTGCGGGAGATAATAGGCGATGGAGTAATCAATGTTGCCCAAAGATGGCGCTAATAGCAAGATCGTTTCTGTGGGATTAATTAATTTTGTGTTATTCTAACAAAGCAAAAAAAGTGTGTTACAGGCGGCTGGATTGAACCTCTGTCTTTTGAATCGGTGTTCAGTCAGTATCTGTGTGCGACGGCAGAGAAAGTCGATTGTCGACCTGACTTGGGTGACTCCCTTTGTATTGCGTACCATACCGTACCAGTGGTGGCGAAAGAAGTGGTTACTCTCTTATCATATGCACATCGTGATTGATGTGTTTTTCGTCCGCCCTGAATGCCCTCATCAGTATAGAGAACCTCCCTTAAACGGCTCAGCAAATAGCAGCAGTAATCGCAATCCACGTCGTGGATTGGACAGAGAAAAGGGTTTCGTCGTCGAATAAACTCAGACCATGGGTCCCTCTATTGACGGAAACTCTGGATACAGAGTTCTTTCCAAGAGTCCAGGAGTCCCTCGATCCCTCTATCACAATCAGACTGGCAATCCTGGTCCATCAAGTGTGAGTTGACAGAGGGAGAGCTGGATCAGGCCTTGTTGTGACTTGGCGCAACAACGCGCCTGGACCTGTATGTATTTGCGAATAAATCAGTTCTCTAGTAACCATAGCATAAACTCTGCTGTGTTCGTTCATTCGGCACGCGATGGTACGTTTAGTTTGGCCGATATATGTAAACTCTCACTACTCGTCATTATAGTGAGCAGGGATAGCAGCTAACATATACTGGCTCTGAAAATTTGTTTCTTAGGTTTAAACCTTGCATACCCTCATCTGTTGTAAAGCTTAACATAGTTGGCTAAAGATTGACTGAAGACACCCAAGGTAATCATGTAGGAAATATAAAAGTCTTGTGAGCCTAAAAGACCTAACTGATTCTACAACAGTTTACACAAAACAAGAAAAAAGTTAAATTTATCAATAACTAGCTTTCGACCCGAGACTTCGCCCGCGTGGAATTCGGTTATATCGCGCGACATGGTAAGGAGTAAATTGAACAATCTTACATGATTTTATTTTTGACATTATGGAACTTCCACACAAACTTCTACCCTTATTTTCGCTATAAAAAGTATCCTATGTCCTTTCCCAAGTTCAGTTCTATCTTCATACCAAATTTCATCAATATCGGTTTCGTAGTTTAAGCGTGAAAGCGTAACAGACAGACAGACAGAGTTACTTTCGCATTTATAATATTAGAAGGGATATATTCTATATTTATGGACAATTGTATTTATTGTTTCTCTCACATAGTACAACTTTACATTATGCATTACATTTACGATTAATCTCAGTTTCAACTACATCTTCTTACTTCCTTGCTGTATCTGTAGTTAGTTCCTTGCGAAAGCTTTAGACAGTGCTGTTAAAGGTTTTTAAATATTATTTCGCTATAATCTGGTTTTTAGAACGAATCGATAATTTCTATTAAAACTTCTATAACGTTAAACGTCATTACATTTCGATTCATCAATACAAAGTACTGTCATGACATTAATTTCATTTAAGGTGCAATCCCCGCAATGGTCTAAGATTTGTTTTCTGCATTTTTCTTTGCAGCTATTGGATGAATTCCTTTTATTTCTATAAACATTGTGGCTTACATAATATCTAAGTAAGGGCATTATATATGCTTCTTTTACTTTTCTTATTTTAAAGGGGGTCGACCTCTCTTTTGAGTCAGATTTTTTCCCTTTACTTATCACAGATAATAGAAGATCGGTTATCTTATTCAACTGCAAAATATTTTATCGAAATTAGTTCAGTAATATTTATCTTCCAAGAGATTACCTGAAAAAACTATTATACTTACTTTGAGCATTCGCAAACTGCTCTGATCGAATAAGTTTTCAGAAGAGTGTTTGACTTCTCTGATATTTGAGTCATCCGTCATAAGTGATGTTGCCACTCCAAGCCTCCTCTTATGCTTAAGAATATTTTATTAGTTATTAAGACATCAATTAATAAGAAATAAGCATCACGGTTCAAACCTCTTTTTCTAAGGAAAGACATATGTACATATGTCTAGCATTAGAACATAAAAGACTAATCATGATGGTGATAACTACGTCTATAGCATCCCGATGTCTGAAAGGGTATGAATACAGTTATTTTTTCCAAATTTGAACATCTGATTACATCTGAATCAACAAGGACTGCTGACAAAACTTATTTAAGAGAAAAAGTTACATTACAGTGTCTTATAAATTTGATGATATTACAACTAGATTTAAAATGTTCTGAATATATTCATATGATTTACCTAAAATTGATATTATGTTAGAGTAAAGATTAAATACCTATATAGTAAATAAATAAATATTTCGGACTTGAAAGACTGACAAACAATATCGTCCAGTCCCAAACTATCGTCAGTGTAAGTACACACAGCTGATGCGAAATGTTTGGATAATTCTGTGTAAGTCAGCTCTGTGGACGCACTTGAGACCTTTGTTTAAGGTTTATTTTGGCGAAATCTACCATTTCTACTGTACGGTTCTCGTTCACGATCGAACAGGAATGAACTGGTCCATGGCAATTGAAGTGTAAGAAATTACATAAAGAAAACTAATTGGAATTTAATTTATATTTTTAATTATAGATAGATTGGATAGATTTAGAGAAAATCATGTTTTTCTAAACTCAAAACCCTAGTCTGTGCACGTCCACTCAGCTGACACACAGACGCGCCGATGTCACACTTTTAACTTACACATACATAAACATGCTTTTTGAACATAGAAAACACTCAGACTAAGAAACAAATATTTGTTGATCACACAAATATTTGGGCCGACCCGGGAATCCAAAGCGAGATTACAAATACAAAGTAAAGTAATAATTGCTTTAAATATTGCAATATAATGAATATTCATATGAAAGACTTAGTATTTCATATGTTGTAAGTACTTACAGTGAAATCTAAAGCAATAACAATAAGAAAGACATTCGTCTTCATAATCTTGCAGTTAAATAACAAAAAGTTCTTTGATGCCCATCAGCCTTGATATACTGTTACTTAAGGTACCATTGAAATAATGGTCAAGAAGTAAAAGCAAGTTTTAATTTCATGGTTAGAAGCATAACTATTGCAACTGTAATTTATTTCACAGTTAGGAAATTACTCTGAAATTTGAAATTATAAGCGTGTCTTCGCCGATACTAATGCTTAATAAATCTTGATTGCAATTACAGTAGTTGTAATTAATATATTTTATCATCTTCTTGACCTTTGGATAACTAATTTAGGGTCAATATATCATAAAGTTTATTTTTCCATTTACCTGTATCATATTTCAGTTCGTTCATTGCTTTGTCACTATCCTAGCCTTTTTCTCTGTAACTGGATGTCTTCTTCTCTTATATCCGTCAACTTCCACAAATAATATGATTATATTTACTCATGAGTAAATCACGTGCCACGAACCTTGGATATTACTCCTAAAATTTTCATCCATTAGCGCTTCTTTCAGGGTTCCTCCAATGTCTTCCTAAATTCATCTATTCTAAGCACGCTACAAATTCTGTTCATATTTTCATGTACTATTTCATGTGCTTTTCATCCATTCAAGGTGGTAGATCTGATTAAAGTCTTATGAATATATGTAATATGCCTATTTATAATAATTAATAATTTTATTAAGAAATAACAGTGTGAAATATTTGGACTTGTTTTTGTAAGAAGGGAGTAGAATTATTTGTGATCAAGTGTCAAATTAAGTTGGAGAGCAATGTTTTGTTGCAAATGGACCAACGAGTGAGTACAGTAATCGGAGATAAAATAATCGATTTTAATGAAAGTGACTTCAGTATAGGCTGTAAGGTATGCCTAATGAAACAACTCTGTCTGATCGAAATCATGAGAAGAATCCAAAAGTAGAGGCCACCATAATCATTGCAAGTGTAAACAATGGATCATGGCCTATCCACTGCGGAAGCCTAGATAACTACTTTTTCATACTCTACTTGGGAACATAGTGAGAGGAAAATATTTGCGCTAAAGGCGAGTTCCAGTTATTTACTGTTTGTCACATAAAGAGAAGTTTCAAGGAACTATAAGATCACATCTAAATTCTCGCCATAGATAATATTATTAATACATTAATGACACCTACATAAGATCAAAGGCTCATAAAACACCAAACATGATCAAATGTTATCATCGTATATCGTATTTGGATCTGAACAACTCATGAATTTATTAGATGTGTCAGAGGGACTTAATAGCGATCGTAATTGCAAGTTTATTATGTGATCTGGTTACACATATCTTACGAATTTTATTTTTAAACGTCATTTTTTAAGCAAAGGTTCTGTATTACTTACAATTTTAAACTATAGTTAAATAAGGTTTATAAATATATTAAATTATACTCAATCGTTACAAAAACAGATGTAAAATACTTAACACTCCTCATAGAATCGTCTCTGTAAACAAACTAGTTTAATCTATATTAATAAATTCTCTTGACAGCTTATTTTCAATTTATGAGGTGAACTTCTAGTTCAACCGGTTTAACCTGAACATCAGTTTTTCAAAGAAACAACTAATGTCAGACCTCCTCTACCCTGAGGGCGAAGTGAATTCAAAGATTGACAACTGAGACCGACGGTTAAAGTTGCTCTCCAAAACACAGTGGTGAAACTCGACCAAACTTCATTACTCCCGGCTGTTATTAAAAATTTATAGCAAGAAAAACTCAACAACGCTTTTCGCCCAATCTAGTAAATTAATCTGAGACCTTTAGATCGACAATCGTATATGTATGCTAACCGCCAGACTGACAAGGCAGCTTTTCAACTAACTAAAAGACATTAATTATCTACAAATATTATGTAGACCTTGTGGCTTTTCAAAGTTTCATAGTACAATACAGCCAATGTCAAAGTTACAATAAAGTCGTATCATTCAAAGTCATTCGGTTTAGTGATCTATTAAATATCATAATTTTAATTAAAGTTAAGATGGGATTAAATTTGCTTATTTAATATTGAAGTTATAGTTTATAGCACTTTGAAAACTTAATGAGAGGAGATTATAAAATGTCTTTAATACTTAAAGAAATATACTCATTTGACAATTCCATACATTTAGGAGTCTAGTAAAATTAATTAATTGTGTAGTTATTATTTTATTTATTCAAAATTCCTTTCCAATGAGAGGATTGGAAAGGAATTTTGAATAAATAAAATAATAACTACGCAATTAATTCATTTTACTATTACTTATTTTTATTTTTTTGGAAATCTACGTTACTGTACCTATTTAAATATCTTACCTACTTATTAATAATACCTACTTACAAATAAACAAAATAAAAAGTGATTGTTCATGAAATAAAAACAAAATCAACCGCTGGGTACATTTAGTCTAAAATACTCGTACCATTGTTAGAAATATGAAACTGAATCTGAAGAGCTCTTCTAATTGGACCCACTTTCTCTCTTCTTTTACAGCAGGACAACACGTCCTAGACTTGGAAGTCACTGCTTTAGTATATAAGAAATACGCACTAGAACCAAATTCCTTCCTGTGCCGAATAGTCAAAAATTAGAACACACTATTAGCTCACGTGTTTTCTTCTCACTATGTTCCTGAGTGTTTAAATTGGCCTGAAAAAGTATCTCATTATACTTTATTTTCTGCATTCGTAGCTAGTGTGGCCCCCACTCTTGGATTTTACATGAAGCAAGGTGGAGCATCACTGTGGTCCCGGGTCCGGTCTGACCCGGGAATCAAACCCGAGACCTCTTGATCAGCAGTCGCATACGCTATCCACTAGACCAACGAGGCAGTAAAATATATGTATATCATCTCATATATACACACATTTTCAAAAAAATTTATATTGCGTCCCTAATATAAGTATAGCACTTTCATTAATTTGATATTTATTACACAGTTAATGAACTAGAATAGGAAAATGATATATTCACATTATTTGAAGTCTATTTACTATAATTAGAAGTGTTTTTCGTGAAAGACGATCATTAGGCTCATGATTGACTTATTATTCTCTATAAATAAGTGGCTTGTGAGTTATTGACCGATATTTACTACAGTTGGACTGCTAAATCAATTATTATTTATTGAAACGTGACTTGAGTGATTAGAGTGTTATTATCTGAGTGGTGTTCTTGTTAAATTGTTTATTTTATTCTACACGACAGATTTAGTAGAATTCAATAGTTTTTAAATAATCTATGGGTTAGTGCTACCTATATAAACGAAAGATAGGCCATGTTCTGTAATGTTTAGAGAAATTGTTCCATTATACTTCTACTGGCTTGACATTTGTCATATTTATATTACATATATTATGTATATATTATATTTATCTCAATTTTATTACATTATACGTATATGAGCAAATATTTTTTTTTACAATTTATGATTTGAATTAAATCAACTACAAGCTAGTATCAGAAAAGTATTGGCAGAAGAAGAGCGTGTCTGAACGTAAATATTAAAAATAAGTCACTACTAAAGTCTCAGGACTCCTACTCATTTCTCCCGATTTTTTGCGCCACTGATATAGAGCGTATTTTTTTAATAAACATAAGTTGTTGAGTCTGTAAAATTACCCTTTCTTTGATTTCGTTTTCATTAAGTAATTTAAATGAATAAGATCCTTGATTTCCAGAACTTGTAATGATTTTATTAATACATTCAAAACAAATATTGATAGCCTCTAAAGAGTTTTCTGCAATTTAGTTCTCAATCAATAAAAAAAAATTACTTTCAAAAGTTTTGAAATATTATTTGTTAATCTTCTTTAAAATAAAAAACTTTGATTTGTGTTTTGAGTTATCAAAAACTGAATGAAGTATTTCTATTTCTTCATATTGTGACAAATCTGGGTGATTTAACGATATTATAAATATACACTTGTTCTCTAGGAACTTGTATAATACCTTACCTACCTTACGGTACCGTACTTTCCTGATATAATATTGTTAAATTACGACGACAGTGAATTAAGCCGCCCTATGAAAAATAACAGAAGTTGTGAAACGTACGACGCAACAATAACTTGTTAGCCACTTTATTTTCCGATGCTACTAGTTGTAAAAATTTGTAACAATTTTATAGCAAGCTGTACGTGCATTAAGAACGTGACAGTTTTAAACAAGGCTCTACTCACATAATCTTACGTCTGGGATTACGAAGCCTTGGAAGTCTGCCATGCAACCAAAGAACGGTTGGTAACTGAAAATCTTCATAGGTGCTATAAAAGTAATGGATGTTAAAAACAATTTAAACATAAGATGTGTACGTAGAACGCTGTAAATTTACATTTTGAAACCGGCACAAAACGAAAGAAAATTGAAAATAAAGTGTTGTACGAAACGTAAAAGGTTGGCGAGCGTGTTTGGTTTGTATTTTGCTAATGGTGGGGAAAATTGAGGCTAATTGACCAAATTGAATTTGTGAGTCGGACTAACAACAATGAACAATAACAGAAATCTACGTACCTTTTCAGAATACGTTGGATAATTTTCATCGTCAGCTCACAGGACGAAATTATATTTTATAATTAAATATGCTTTTGAGTGCTTTGTCTAATAGTTAGTGTTACCATGTTTTATTTTCATTTTTAAATGTCTGGCTGGAGCGACCTCAGAGAATATTGGCGGGCCATACACGGTTACCGCACCATGTTGCTAGAAGCGACGTGCACCTCGGCCGGAACATCCCCGTGGGATTTTGTGTTGAAGTTTATCGGCGGACGGCTAACTTTAAAGCAGAGAGTGGCTTTCGGCTCTCGCCCGAAGAGAATCGCGAGAGGCGTAAAAAAAACAACTGTAGTAGGAACTCGGCCCAATACATGATGGCCATTTGCCTCGCCTCGAGCGACGCAACGTTGGGCCCTCACTGCAGTCATCAGATTAGATTTCTCGCTAGCGGCCTTTATCGTGCTCGCAACCTTTTGCGAACACGTCATTATGGAGGCGGAGGCGACGCAGAAGGGTAGGGAGGACGATCTCAATACCTGGACCATCTCAGGCGTGGCACCCCGCCGCAAACCTTGGTGGAGTGCCTCGTGGGGATATGTGAAAAAAAAAACAATGTATTCTGATTTCTCAATACCGTAATTACAATTGTCATAAATATTCATGACAACCGTTATTAATCTGTTATTTGGAATTTGTTGTTAAAAACCAAACAATAATTATGGCCCGGCCCGGAGTTAGAACCTCAGACTTCTTGATCGGCAATCGTATACCCGTAGTGCTCGCGGTTTTTGGTTCATTTTGAATTGGATATTGCTTACTGCATTAGTGATTTTGATGTGTTTTGATTTTGATGTGATTAATGAAACTAGTCAAAAGGTACTCTTGGACAAAATCGGTGCAGCAGTTCTGTTAAGAATAAACAGACAGATAGGAAAATTAGAATATAGTCTTGTACATAATAATTAATTTTAAAATTTCATATGCATTTAGTGAAAGCTGTTAGTTTGAAATTACAAACGGACACTTCAATTTCATTGTTTTATTTAGATGGTCCGATAGGTAATCTTTAATGAATGAACTGCTTTTATTTTTTGCGTGAAAATTTAGCTTGGTTTTGAATTGGTATCCATTAAGTCACTTGGATGTTATTACTGGAGTCATTTCTCAAACAAGTCATTTACAACCTCACATCCGCAACAATGAAAGTCATACTAAAAGCCTCTTTTTCTATACATCGTTGTAAGTAAAATGTAATGTTCTGGTAACATTTCGATGACTTGACAAAATTCCTTTCTATAGTGTATACATCTGGTGTGAGACATGACATTCGGTTTTTTAGGCCTTGACTCATAAAATATCATTTTATCAACTATCCCTGGTAGGGAATAATTAGGGTCAACTGTCATAATGTTTTATTAGTTACAGTTACTTGCATATTTGTTATTGTAAGACATTAATTTACTATATTAATGTAATACTAAAAACCTAATGCTAAAAACCGATAAAATTTGAGAATTACGAAGATAATATGGGAGGAGGAGGAGAAGCGAGTGACATAAAAATAAAAAATATTTTTAACTACACGATAACATATCACTAAACTAGTGTTAAATCGCCTCTCAATAACGTTAGTACTGAGTTGGTTGTAAGGTAACGTAACTGTTATAACGTTGGTTATGTAAACATCAAGTCAACAGAAAACCAGCATCTTTATGTTAACTTTATTTCTATAAATTTTATCACTGTTAAAATTAAGACCGTATCATGGTATTATTAAATAAAAAACCCTAATAAAATCACGGTTATCAAAGTCAGAGTTATGCTTCGTAATTATGGGTATTTAAGTGTAAAGACGAATACATTTAGGCCCCTTAGGAAGGTCATACCAATATTATAAATTCGAAAGTCTGTCTGTCTACTTATTATGCTACGGCATGAAGATACTTTGATTTGAGAAAGAACATAGCCTACTCTTAATCGCGATAACCGACACACGCAAGGGTGGGATCACGGGCAAAAGCTAGCAAATACACATTTAACGATAATCTTAGTGTCTAACCTTATCTGCTGAAAATATGATGAGTTTTACGAATAAAGTATAAATAAATACATAAATAATACTAAATATTTCGGACAATTTACACACAACGTCATCTAGTCCCAAACTAAGCAGAGCTTGTATTATGAATACGAGACAACTACATGAAATTCATAAACATACTTTTTTTTGTTAATACATACATATCATAAATAGAAAAACACCCAGACTCCGAATCAAATATTTGTGGATCACACAAATATTTGGTCTGACCCGGGAATCGAACCCGTGACCTCTTGATCAGCAGCCGCATACGCTAATCACTAGACCAACAAGGCAGTCAAAAAGTAATATAAATCGAAAAGTAGTAAAATACGAAGTGAAACAGTTATCTTTTAAGAATAATGTAGGAGAATCTATAGAATAACTAGCTATCACCCAAGGCTCCGTGCGTGTACCGAATTTCATTTAAATCATTGCCGTAGTTTTGTTGTGAAAGTCAGACAGACAGACAGAATTTCTTTCGCATTAATTATCAATACTTTTATATATAAATAAGTTAGTAACTTATTTTATTTAGTAACACATATAATAGTAATAAGGAGTAAAACCCCATATATACCTTGTAGAATCTTACTTTATGTTTGTTTAAAAACCCAGCATTGTATATAAAGACGTATTTATGTAGTTACGTACAAAACACACACAGATGTAAATTATCTAAACAATTTTATGAAAACTTATAAAGCTGACAATGGGTACTAAAACAAATAAATTCAAATTTTCAAGACAATTTTTAAATAAATGTGCTGATTACTCAAAAAGTTAACTCTTCAATAAACCAAAAAAAAATATAATTACGAGAGTTTAATACCTTTATTGTACTATAAATAACAATACCGGTATTAAATTAAACGTACATATTAGTTGTATTCAAATTGTTATCAAAATTTCCATTCATATCCCAACAACCCAAATTGCTGAATTCAAATAACACTTTAGGTTGTGTTTAGACAAAAATAAACAGCGCTTCATAAAATAATTCAAAACAAAATGTTATGAGATTTTAAGCCCACCGTGCCGTGCGTTATTTATATTAACATACAATAAATATGAAAAGGTTTGTATGTTTTCATTATAATTATCATTACGTTAACGATGCCCGGCAAAATTTAGTAAGCTATAAAATTTATAGCAGGGCGTTAATTTGTAGATAACTTATAGTCCAGTCAACAAAAGCTTAACTTTGCCATTTTGGTTGAACACCTGCAACCAACGCCAAAATTTCTGTAAGTCTTCGTAGATTAATATACTAAAATTGCAGGGTGCTGCAATACCGGCAAAGGGTGCAAATACATTGCAAAAGGGTGCAAAAACAACTTTTTCGTCTATATCTCGCGATTGGCTGGAAAAATAAAAAAAGATCCTACTACAAAATTGTAGAAAATTAAATCCCCTATAAAAAATGCAAACGTATTTTAGCGTATCTCTCATAGTTTTTGCACAAAATGCATTTAAAGGTGCAAAATGAAAGAAAGGTTACTATTAATCTTTTTTTTTCGTATTGAAGTGATACTACATGTTTCATTGGGATTCAAATGATATGTTTCGGGCATTTTTTTTTATTTATTTACACTTTTTTTCAATTACCTAATAATCTTGGCAAAAAAAAACATTTAAGTTTTATTATATGACTAGCTGACCCGGCAAACTTCGTACAGCCTCAGAATAATCATTAAAATATTATGCTTAGTTATCAACTGATACTGATAAATTGACAGCACTGCCACAATCGCTTTGTGCCTGCATTTTAAATCTGTAATATCTTCAAAAATATTAATTTAAATTACATACTGTAATTTAAGGTATTTAAGGTTCTTAATTGGATAAGGATTAATACTGTATTGCTTATAATCGTTTCGTAAATAATCCATTATTTCTAGTAAAAAGAAAGAAAGTATTGTAGACCTTTTTAAGGTGTACAATACTGTAGTACATTATTTTGATCTACCTCGTAGGGTACAGCGAGCGTTTGCAATGTAAGCGTAAAAAAATGGGTTTATTTACAACATCTCATTAAAAACCTCAAAAATTATCAATGTTTTTCTATTTTTATGCATGTATTATACATATAAACCTTCCTCTTGAATCATTCTATCTAGTAAAGAAAACGGCGTCAAAGTTCGTTGCGTAGTTTTAAAGATCGAAGCATTTATACGGACAGACAGAGAGTGGAAGCGACTTTGGCCTATACTATGTAGTGATTACTTAATTTTAGTTTTGTTATTCCATTGGATTCAGAGCAAAATTGCATTTGAAACGTATATTTGCAGTATATATTACCTCTCCAATTACCTGAGCCATTATAAATTTCATTTCAGGGGGACGTTTATAATAATATATCACTGGCGGAGAAAGAGCGTGGTATATTTTATATTATTCTTTCTACTACTATTCTACTCTTTTGCTCCCACTGATTCCAATTTTCTATATAAAAGTCTTTAATATAATAGTGAATAGGGAGAATAAGACAAATATGAGACCCTTGCGCTCGATGTAAATAGTCCCATTCAAGATCTATAGGATAGGATCGAAAAATAGGACCCATGTGCTCGAATAAGACCATACGTTTCCTACTAAGAGCGAAAGAGACAGAGATTCAGACAAAAATGAGAACCTTGCGCTCGACGAAAATAGTACCATTGAGAACACAACATGCGCTTGTTTTTCTATCTCGCTGAGTGCAATGAGTAAGACTGCAGCAGAAAATGATCAACTAACTGTTTGTCACTTACTGTCATACTCCAAACTGTCGTTTCAGGGATATTTCGTTTTGTGCGTCTAACTGTCCAAAAGTGATTTTAGTGATTGGTATGGTAAGAGTGAGGACCTCAGTGAAATAGCTAAGAAAACAATTATCACTGTATGTGCAGAAATTTTACAGGACAAAATAAAGGAAACTCGTTACGAAACAAAAAGTTATCTACAACCGGACAAATTCCCTGTTAACGTTGTATCCGAAATACCTCTGCTATTAACTTGCTTCATACATAAATTATTATTAAATGATGAAAATATCGTGTCAGATGAATGACCTGTTATCCCAAAAAATAAATACTATTGCCTATAGTATTATTTCAGCACTTCGTCCTAAATCCTTCATTCGTTTCTTCAACTAGCTGTTGAGACATACATTTATCGAAAAAAAGGATCGATGTTAGTTATCAATCTACTAAGCAATCTGAGTATTTGCACATCATACCATAATATTCAGCTTCATGAAGCTTCATCAATAATTTAACCTCAGAAGATTATAATTACTGATGATACTTTTGGCCCACCTTGGGCCAAAAGAAATCACCCTATTGAAAGATGCTCTTAAATTTTGCAAATGGCGGCCAATGTCAAATCTGTTTTGATATTTGTAAACAAGACAGATGGAGAATACAAGTGAACGCGGAATAATCGTGTCTATTATTTTGTGTAACAATTCGTCTGTGGTGTTGGCGCAGTGCGAATTCCATCGCCGATTCCCCGGTCGTCCAGCACTAACTGCGCAAACACTGCGCCGTTTGGCCAGGGACCACAAGAGACGCTGCCAAAAGTGGCCGGCCCCGGAGCGCCTATTCTGCCGAGAATACCGCAGCTGTTGCTGAGGATGTCGAGCTGTCGCCTGAAACATCGACCAGACTCCGTGCCTCGCAATTAGCCATCAGCCGGTCGTCCCTAAGGTGAATTTTGGTCAAAGACCTGCGCATGTCCGTGCATCAGCTGCTGCCTGTCGACCACCAAACGCATGTAGCCTACGCCCATGCGATTCTCAATCTCGAGGACGAAGTAGACGATTTTTCGACCAAAATAATAATGAGCGGTGAGGCTCATTTCCACCTCGCGGGTACGTGAACAAGCAAAACTATCGCTTTTGGGGCACCGAAAATCCACGAGTGTAGCCACGATCCACGTAATCCGCGAAAAGTGACTGCATGGTGCGCTGTTCAAGCTGGAACAGTCATTGGTTCATTTTTTTTCGAAGACGCCGCTGGTCAAACGACAACAGTGAACGGTGCGCGCTATATGGCCATGTTAACCGAGTTTTTTCTGCCACAATTGAACGAATTAGGACTGGAGGACATGTGGTTCCAACAAGACGAAGCAACGGCACACACTGCGCGAGACACAACCGATATTCCGAAGGCGGCGTTCCCGGGTCGCCTCATCTCTCGTTTGAGCGATTTGCACTGGACCGCAAGATAAGAAGAAGCCCTCAAGGACAACATTCGACACGAGTGCGAGAATCTGTCGCCCGAAGTTCTCACTGAAGTGATGAAAAATGCCATAAAACGAGCCCGTATAGCAATCGATTGTGGCTGCGCCCATTTGGCCAATATCATCTTCTCGACTTCACTAATAAAATTCTAAAGGTTCAAATAAACATAATCAAAAAATAAAATCGAAGTTTTTCATTTAGAAAAAAATTGAGAACCAAACAACATCGGATGACTTCTTTTGGCCCACCTTGTATAAGGTGAAGGTCAGGAGGTCAGGAGGTCAGGAGGTCAGGAGACTCTTCATTGTTTAGGAGGCATAGCAATGTACACACCAGCAAGTAGTGTTTGATATAAAAGAACTCCAATCACAGATATCACCGATGAGATGTATGATGAGAGATTGTCTTCTGGATTAAAAAACATCACCTACGCAGATCCTAGTAAACAATGTTTAGGCATTTCACCTCTTGTATCACCATCGTATATAACATTTCTATCAGGCATATTACATGCCTCCCGTTCATTAGATGACCATCCTCTCAAATTTTAAAATTTGCAAATTTGCGCTGAATTCGATGGAATAAAAAAAATATAAAATAAAAATATCATTATATATCATTTAATAAAATTGAAATGAATTTTTTGTCAAGATTATTAGCTATATGAAAAAAGGTATAAATAAGTAAACAAAAATGTCCGAAAAGTATTAACTGAATCCCAAGGAAACATGTAGGATCGCTTCAAAATGAAAAAAAAGATTAATAATGATATTTTTACAATTTTGCACATTTAAATGCATTTTGTGCAAAAACTATGAGAGATACGCGAAAATACGCTGGCAATTTTTTGTAGGGGATTTAATTTTCTACAATTTTGTAGTAGGATCTTTTTTTATTTTTCCAGCCAATCGCGAGATATAGACGAAAAAGTTTTTTTTGCACCCTTTTGCAAATAATTTGCACCCTTTGCCGGTAATGCAGCACCCTGCAATTTTAGTATATTAATTTACGAAGACTCACGGAAATTTTGGCGTTGGTTGCAGGTGTTCAACCAAAATGGCAAAGTTAAGCTTTAATTGACTGGACTATTAGACAAGGAATGTCTAGAGAAAAAAATGAGAGTTAAAGAAAAAAGTATACAAACGCATTAAAACAGGATTAGCAATCAATTTGTAGATGCTAATTACATTACTTTCGTGACAAGATCCATGACAAAAAAAAAAGAGTTTTAATTAAACAACTTCTAAAAATTGAATCTTAATACACTCTAGAAACAACATTACAATTATCTTTTAACTCTTAAAATACACAAAATCAAGACGAACCCGTAAGTAGAACCCAGTATTCTCTAAATTACTAAACTCACGAGGGAGTTCCCACATTAATTTAGTTCCTAATTTCCAAATCGTATCACATCCTTCGTAAATATGGACTTGTATATGGGAATAATAATAAATTTTCGTGTCAAATTTTAACAGGATATAAGGCTGAATTCCTTTACAATTGTTTAACTTTTCCCATTATAAAACTTAGTTGTACGTAATTCGTTTAATTGGGTTTAATTGACTATGAATAGTTGTAGAAAAACTAGTTACAACATAATATAGTCTCTCTATTTATATTCTTTTTATGAAATTGATTTGAAAATCAGAAAATATCTCTTTTTCAGAACTTATCTACACTACTAATATAATATAGTTGTTTTCGTTTAACAAAAATAATAAAATTATTATTAACGTGTTCGGATGAGAGCGACGCAACCACAAAATTATTCATATTTAAGTTTCAAAACTCTATTAATATAATTTTTAAAAGTTTTTGAGTTCGGTGTTTATAATTATTTACAGAGTGTTATCTTTTCAGCATAGAACCCAATAAGGCATTATCTACAGTCGCTTGCTGATTATAAGTATTGTTAAACCACAATAAAAACTTTCTGAGTTTGTTTCGTTTGATCATTTCTTGGCTTTCGTTCCACCTTTTTGTCATATAATTGAATCTGAATGTTTAAACTGGATTCTTTTGAAATGGGTTTTACTGAGTTTAGTTGAACGGAACTGAGATATATAATGATAATAATTGTTCAATTGACTTAGATCGTAACGAATCGGATCAGATTGGTTCGAATGGGATTTAATACATGCAAAATTTGATATCAAAATGTAATTAGAAATACAAATTAATGCAATAAAATCTTTAATAAAATCTAAAAACAAAATTAAATCTAACAATTAATAACTTTAATCCTCGGCTTCTTGCATCCAGCTTCTGCCAACCGTCTTGCGCAAATCATCACTCATGCGAGAAGCCGAGGATCGAACCAAGTGGCGTGCAATTGGATAGGCCTATGTCCAGCAGTGGACTGCGTTAGGCTGATGATGATGATGGGGAATAACTTCGTTGTGGATATACCTAGAAGCTTGGGGATGGGATGGGGTGTGATAGAAGAGAATGGAATCGAATAGATTACAATCAACTTTGTATTACACCAGTTAATACGGTACAATGAGTTGTTATTGCTAGTTCCAAAGATTCAGATGACCTCAGATTTCCCTCTTGTTTTTAAACTAGGAAAAAATATAAAAGAAACGGACACAAAGAACATCCAGGCATAGGACAACAATTTGTGAATTATGTAAAGCATTGTCGCATGTGGCATTTTGAACCCATAACACTTGGCGATATTAATTGGCAAGTTATTCTATTAATTAAACATATACTAGTTTTTAATGTTAATATACTTACTATAACATTTTGTTATGTTAGCTAATTGCATAATATCTTAAGACAGAAGTTTCCTTAAATAGGGACTGAATAAGTTAACTGACTTGGTATTCTCATATTTGGATCTTATACCTTTATGGTAGAAAGAACTCGGTTGTGATCGACTTGGATTCTTTACAAGTTTTTTATGTGATGGCAATTAGTTTTACAATTATAATCTTTCAAATATAGATAGGAGATACACTAAATAAAATTACTACTCAGAGAGTAACGTTGAACGAAAATATGTCAGTATCGTAACCAATGCAGCCCACGTTAACGCCTGCAATAAATTGTTCTACAAACTATGATCGATAACTGCAGTTACGGAAATTTATAACTATTTTACCTGTATGAATATTCCCGATTTTATATTCTGATCTTTATAGGTTCTTAAAAGTTATTCACGCTCTCGAATCGAATATTTATTCTCTATGACTTTATCTATATTTCTATAGTTTCTGAGGTAAACCTAGGTATATTTAAACAGCACTTAAATGAAGATTTATATATATATATATATATATAAATCTTCATTTAATATATATATATATATTAGCGTTAATATAAATAATAAATATAAATCTTATAAATGCGAAAATAATTATAACTGAGATTTAAATGAAATTTAGTCTAGAGCCTGAGAAAACATGGGATGGAAATAATTTTTAACGCGATCACCTACAAACATGAGATATTTTATTTGTTTAACGAATAAAAATAATGGTTATAGTTTTTAGATTTTTTTTATCAATGTGGCTGGTGAAGAACAAAATATTTGATAACGTGGTAATTTAGAACAATACATATTTAAGCCTACCGAAGTAACTCTACTCTGCCTGATGAAAAGCATGAGCAAAATCCAGGAGTAGCGGTCTTCATTCTGGTGACCCATACCATTGAGGCCTGGTCAGTAATTCAGTCCGCAGATGTACAAATTTAGTGCATAAAGTTTATAAATAAAAAATATACATTAAGTGAAACACAACCTTTTTAAAGTCGATGAAAAATTAAATCTTCGGTTTAATTAAATAAACGGAAAACGTTACACTGATTCTTATATTTACAAGAATCAGTGATATTTAGAAAAATATCCCATTATTTTCTTTCTATCTACAGCTGAGGGTTTTATAACGTAAATATAACATAAAAATAAAAAGTTGTTCTGTGAATAAGCGCCTTCTTGGATATAGCAGGTATGACGTCAATATGATCGTGCGAAAATGCACCCCTTGATATTAATCTTTGTTATTGCGAGTGATAGATGACTCGACATAACTTTAGTTTTCTATTTACCTTACCTTTAGTTTCTACCTGAACTTCTCGTATTTTGACGTATATGTCGTGATCATGTTTACAGTCTTTATGTCTAAGCAACATCACATGTCCTCTCTTTTCTGTATGTCTTCTTAAACTACTAATAACTTGGTTATCTAATATGTAAATCCTCCCGTTGATGAAGGCAACAAAAGTCAAATGTAAAGCTTATTTATAAAACCATGATTCTTTGACAATTTAACACCAAAACTACTCATCAAACGATCTATTTACGGAATTTATTCACCCAAAGGTTGTCAAAAAACACTTTTGAACGACATGATAATTTTTACATATTTAATAACATGATGTATATCTGAAAAAAAAAACAAAATACTGCACTAAATTACTTAAACGTTGCTAAAGGTTTTCGGTTTATAATTGAGAATTTAAATTGGAGTCTTGAAAATGTAGATCTTTAAGACACTCAGTTCATCACGTTCAAGTAGTGTCTGGAGGTCATCTCTTTCATTCCCTCAAAATGTAGTAAAGAGATATTAAAATCTAAGAAAGTTGTATATATTATTAATATTTTAAGATTAAAGTATTTGCACGTATTTCACACCTCTATATAATTTGTTTTAAGACTGTTGCGACTTTTACACATACTCAAATTTTTTGCTATTAACGGGACTTATTCGCGATAAAATTACAAAAGGTTACGACACCTTCTACTTTTCGACGTTTCGAACAGGTTATACCGCTCTTGGTCACGGGTAGAAAAATTTAATTTTTTACAGCAAAAACATGAGTATAGATCTATATAATTTTCAGTTCTTGTTCAATCTGGATAGCATAAAGCGATAGGTTTACGTCAACATTTCATTCATTGTATGCTTTTAAATATATATAATACCTGACTGAAGTACTATCAAACAGTCGTTTTCTAATATAGCGTACAAGCATCGTTTTCTAAACACTCAGCAATTTATCAAAGTCTGCTTCCATATAGTTTAATTCAACCTTATACTGCAAGTACCCATTTATTGCTTTTTTGTTAAGATGAGGACGAGTCGAGGAGGTGCTCAATAAAAATCAATCAAATGAGATTGCTCAGTCGGAAATATGTACAAAATGTAGCTTTGATTTTTTATTATATTTCGGGTATTGAATTTATTTGGGACTTGAGTTTTGATATATCTTGATTTTTTTGACACACTTGAAGAATGTTTTTCTGATATAAAGTTATTGCTTCTTAACTAAATCTAGAATGAGTATTTTGAATAAAAACTTTGAATGAGAATTTTCCAGATTATTTTAACTGGAATAATTTTAGTAAAAATAGTTTCTAAAAGTTATTTGTATGAAATCTTATATATAAATTCTCGTGTCACAATGTTCTTTCCCATACTCCTCCGAGACGCCTTGACCGATTTGTAAAAAATTATGTGAGCATATCGGGTAGGTCTGAGAATCGGCCAACATCTATTTTATACCCTAGGACGCGAGTGGAGCCGCGGGCATCAGCTAGTTTTATATAAAAATGGTAGAAAGTATCAAGAAGACAAGTTTAGGGACATTTAAAAACAAATAGACCTGCCCGTGTTCCTTTGTTTTCACATCGTATTTCCATATTCCACCAAAACATTTTAATTACATAACTTATTCGAATTCATCTGTGAAATCTTCATCTATTAAAAATATGTTATCTTTTATTGGAACTTAAATCAGTAACGAAATCAAATAAACACAAAATGATGAATACTGGGTAAAATAACGTTATTCTTATATTAATTACAGAAAGTTCAATTTCATAAAAGTTCTTTTTTCATATTTCAGAGGATAGATAACTGTGGGCCACACAATATTGTTACCCGAAGTATTATATCTAAGACAATGAATAATGTAGCGGAAAAATAATGAAAAGACACGGCCCCCTTAGACCTCTGTCTTATGTACTTACTCTCGCATAAGTGGGTTAATGATCTTGGGATTATGATACGAGGGCTTAATAAGCTTGTTGAATTTAATAATAGATCATGTTGAGGGTTTTAGAAAAAGCGGCTTCATCATACAAATCAATTACAAAATAAGGATTAATTTGTCTTATATTATGAACGTTTAGTTCCGCGGTAGGATGTTCTTCCTAGCCTTATTCCCAATATTATTTTGGGGTCGGCTTCTAGTTCAACCGGTTCAACCTGAATATCAGTTTGAAGGTTGAATTAATTGTCAGTAAATTTGAAGACACTGACTTCCCTTTAACGATTGCCATAGATGTTTCTGACGACCGGGCATACGCGATCCACTGGGCCAACTAGGCAGTTCCACAGTAGGATATTTCATATATTTCTTTTATTTCAAGGAGCCAAAGTAACTCAACTCTGCCTGATAGAAAGCATCAGTAGAACTCAAGGGTTGTTGTCACTATACTTATCGTGAATGCAGAACAGAACGGTGATCTAAAACCTGGCGGTCGTTGAGATGCTTCTGCATCATTAAGCATCCGGGTTCTCACTCACCAACGAAATGCGACAGCACTAATGCTGTTATTTTATGTTGGTATTCTGTATGAGGGCAGTACCAACCCTGTCGAACTGAAATTTTGTGAGAAACTATACTATTTTTTTCTCTTTTATTATCTCCTATATTTTCATTTCGTAAATTTTATCCAATCGGCGTTGATGCTGTAGTGTTAAAGTTAGCGAATTGATGATTATTGATTAAAACAATTTAGGGGCTACCTACGTTAGAAGGCTCATAGTAAAGAGACTGTCTTAGTATAGTTAGTGAAAACGGGCAAATGAACACCACATACTTAGACAAGTTAGAGTGTTATGGAACCCACCGCCGAAACTACCTTACGAGCACCGAAATTAATCAGGAGTAATTTCCCTTCTTCTTACCATTTCCCTCAGTAATAAATATTGACATAAAAATCAAACGAAAAGAGGCATACAACCTTTGAATGAATGCTAGATTCAAAA
This sequence comes from Phragmatobia fuliginosa, assembly GCA_932526445.1. Lineage (NCBI taxonomy): Eukaryota > Metazoa > Arthropoda > Insecta > Lepidoptera > Erebidae > Phragmatobia > Phragmatobia fuliginosa. The sequence continues at coordinate 18,659,082 of OW052064.1, forward strand.
ATAGTTATATATTTATCCCGTGTGTCCGCCCGTCATCCGTCCCGTCCGGATTGGAATACGAAATGTCACTAAAACTATTCATTTCGTGAGTGTCACCAACTCAGGGAGTAGACTACATTACACAACAGTGCTGCAAAGAGAAGGAAAACTTGATAAAAACCTTGTACCAATCTGGCCAGAGTAGTAGAGCAAACCAAAACCTCCATCCTAAGGAGAGGTTAACATCTAAAAAATTATTGTTAATATAATGCAATGAAGTGTGACAATTAAATACGGCGAAAAGTATAAATATTTAATAGAACTCAAAAACATTATTGCTGTAAACCATCCATGTTGCTTGTCCATGTTGTTTTGTAAAACACATCTTATTTTTGTATCATGCCTTTCATCTTTGTTTTGAGTTACACTGGTAGTGTGGCACCGTTTATGGAGCTAATCATAGCAGCGTCTGCTAAACATTTATATTAGATAGTAAACTATATAACTTTTTTTTCCAAGAAAATTGATTTGATCCTTTGTTATCTCAAAAGCCTTTTTTTATTCTATGACTACAAATTGTTTTCTCAAGGTAATGTGGTTTCACAAATATTTGAGGAGGAGAAAATCAGCCTTCTAAAATTAAAATGGTAAATGTCTAAAACGGGAAATCAAATACAAGATTTTTCTAACAGATAAGAAAACATCAAGGACGTTATTTCCCCTTTTGAGAAATCCCACGATGGTTATCGATTCAAACCATTTACATTTTATTCTCTTCATTTTCTTATAATGGCGTTGGCATATAAAGTCGAATGAAATAATCATAAAACGTAGATATCAATTTCCGATGAGCTTCAGATGTACGGCATTGGCCTGTGATTACGAAACCAAACGAAATGTGAGGAAATTGAGACTTCTAATAATCTCTAAGTAGGTTTTCTTCATGGCTTTATTTGAGTGAATTGGTGTTGATGAAATGATTTTTTTTATCCTACCAATGGGTATATTATTCTTGTTATAAATATGATTTAATAATAAAAAGTAAAATGTGAGGTACATAAAAGGGTTAAAACCGGGTGGGTTGGTAATGTTTTGTATTTCAACCAACTTTGGACCCCAGCAATCTCAGTAACTCAGTGAATAGCAACGAAAAATAAATTAAAAGTAATTTCAAAGTAGTTTAAAATTAAAAAAAAAACGTAGTCTTTTGTCATTCTGTTTCTACAAAAATAAACGAAATAAAAGAAACAAGACAAATTATATCATTATATCCTCTTTAAAAACCAGGTCATGTTTGAAATCCCACGTGCATCTCCTTTGGGAGCCCCATTTGTGTCGCATGTCACGTACTAACCTTCATATACGTTGCCATCCTACACATAACCCAATTTTATAGTGTTGTCATTAATTTTGTAATTGTAAATTCTAAGTTTTATTATCCATTAAATCTGTGCATAAGCGATGAATGTTTGTAATTAATGTTATTTTTATGACAACTTTATGTATTGTTCATTTCGTTTTACGGCATGTTGGCATTCCTATTTGTAATATTACTAAGCGGTATAATTAATTTAATGTTGGTTTTGACGTGCTGACTTGGCAAACGGGAAATAAGGAAATGTTAGATGCAAGGAATTCTGTGAGTAATTATTATTTTATTTTTACATAATATTGAGAACTAATAAACTTTGAGAACCAATGCGCTTATTTATATACCCGTAATTGAATTGAATTACGATGAACTGAGCCCCTAACTTTCATGTTGTAAAAATTTTGCTAAGTTACTCTCGTTATGTTATAAGATGTCTGCGCTGAAAGTTAAAGTCGGCCCAGTTGTTCCAGAGATTATCCAAAAGAATCAGACAGACAGAAAATTTCTTTTGTTTCGAACTTTATAACTTCCAAATGCATTCTGTGAAACCTTTTTCTTTGAAATTACAAACAAACACTTCAATTCTATTTATTTTTCTAGATGTATGGATATAGTTTTAAATGTAACAAATAGTAGTCAATTTATACTACGATGAGCTGCTTCACGTGCTCTATGCTAACCTTATCTTTGTAGATGGTAATTTTGCCAAAAGTACTGCTGAAGCATTCTATAAGATATGACTTTAGCTCGTACATCAAGTGCCACAGCTGGCACTTGGCTTGCAAAAAGCTTACCCTAACATGAATTTACAAGTAACTCAAAATCCAAACAATAAGTTAAAAGCAAGGAAGCAGAGATTAAACCAAACAATTTATCAGAACAGTGCATATTTCTATGTAAGGTTTTTTTATAATTTTAAATACTTCCATATGTGGATGTTCAATTACTAAAGTCATAATTACATAAGTTATGTAAAAATAGCATATATAAATAGGTCACAAAGAAACAAGCTACTAAGCCGAAGAAGAGGGACCAATTAAGTTTAAACGTTATCTGAACACTTGCGTCCCAAAAGGTTCATTCACTTTTTATTAACAACAATTACTGCGGCATAATTACACTTCTTCCTCCAACAAAAGGAAAAACATACAATAATCTTTAAAATTCAAAGCGCCTGGAAAGTGACTTAGCCAAAAAATCTCCTGCCGTCATGGTAACTCGGCCCCGAGGGAGAGATGTCGACGAGTTTATAACGAAAAGATGTTGAATACAAGATTAATACACCATCTTTTTAAAAATCCCTTGAGCTAAAGTATCTAAACTTTGAAATATATAAACTTCAAAAACAACATTTTTCATATAATTGAAATTTATGTAAATTGTTGACAGTGATAAAGAGACTGTTCTTCGAATCGACAAAACAGGAGCTTACTATATTTTCTTTAAAAATATTACCGTTTTTAAAGTTATTACAGTTATTCCCGTGTCTCAGGGAGTACGTTAAGCCGCCTTGAATATCTATGGCAATCGTTATTTGTCAGTCAGTGAATTCAAATAGTCAGTTTTTAATCAGGGTTGCGGAGGTTCGATAAAACCGGATGAACTAAAACCTAAACTAAAAACTCAGGTAAAACCGGTTGAACTAGTAGCCGACCCCAAAAAATCTTGGCTAGGAAGAAGTTATGTAAAAATTACAATTATTTATTTAACCTTTAATGAAATTACAAATTAAATTTATATACCAGTTCACTGTTACTTATACTGAGGTCGCGAGTCGCCGGAGGACGGGGAACTCTGGTGGCGTGAAAAGTGGTAAGAATTAGCGGCCAGGTTACGTCGAACACGAGGTCGGGACGGAGGAGTTATATGGTGTCCCCGGGATAGGGCCTAAAAACTGGCCTGGCGCCGATTCGGGAAGGACCTGAAATAACATGGTCCGGGTCCTCCCAAAGCAGGGCGTCAGAGGTCGATCGTCGGGGTGTTTTTTAGTGGAAACACCACCGTCCTGTTTCCCTGAAGAGCCGGAGATCCGAAGAGATTTTTCCACCCCGTGAACTAAAAAAAAACAAAATTCAATGTTACAGTTTACCATTGTTTTTATACTTTTTTGACAATTGATATACAACGTTACCTTTTCCCAAAATAAACAGAGCTTTCACTTGATTATTAGACAACTTATACAAATACAAATTTACTTTTTTTTGTAATTATACATAGAAAACACCCAAACTCCGAAATAAATATTTGATCCGGTTTGAAGCACAGTTGTCGTCGTTACTTAATTAACTGTATCAACTTTAAACTACAGTTTACATGATTAAATTATTTTTAAATCAAGGCCACAAAAGAGCCAAAACTAATATACGTATTTATATTTTGAGAGTACCCGACTTATCCTAAACTTGATACGGATCTTTTTCAAAACTAGTGGGGCATCTTCTAAAGTAACACCATATATTTTTTTTCATTTAACAAATGTTGACACCTCTACATCTTATCCGTCAATGTATCACTGTTTCAATACAATATATTAGTAATATCTGTTCAATTCTTTAGTTTTCGCAAAAACATTTTTAATGACAAGACATTGTACCGTATAACTGATACAAAACTTTGTATCAATGTTAGCCTATATTGGCGTACATTTTTTCAAACCCTACTTCAATAAATGACCCCAAACTAAAGAAACTGCGCTTAAGGCGCTCTAGGGAACAGCCGGAAGTTGAGTTCAAAAGATAAAATAGTTGTAAAATTTTAGTGTGTGTAAGACATTTAAAAATAATATTGAGCGATAATGTTAGGGTTTTACTAGAATTTAGTTTCCCGGCTGAGTTGTGACGAAGTGGTTTTCGATCGGTTGGATTTCAACTTAATTTCTTGCAGGTGGTTCCTGGAGCACTGACGAGAAAAGGGATTTCATTACAGTAAAGCTCTACACACTACAAGTTTTGAAAAGAATAACTGAATAAGTACAAAGTCGGTTTCGCCTACTTAAAGAACTTGATTGAAATTTCATTTTCTTCTCGTCTCTCCAAGAAGTCTTAGATTTCATATCTTCGAAAGTTATCGAAATGAACGAAACCATTAAAGTTTAAATTACTCAATATGACTGTATATTAAAATTTAATAGAAAAACATGTTTGGGTCAATTTAAAAAAAAATATGAAATACATATCACATACCTTTGTGAATTGAAATAACTTGCAATATTGTTAATATTCCTACTTTCTTATTTCTTTTACTTTTTAAAAAGACAGCTCTCTTATTAGGGCAGTATATCATTTGTCTCGGGGGCTTTACAAACACACTTGAAAATGATCATACAAAGTGTTTTCCCATATGGAGTACCCACAACACTCACCATAGTAAAAAACGGGTAGCAAAAGTCAAATTCTACAAAGATTAGCTAATTCAGTACATGATAATACGAGTAGAATTTTTTTCTGGCCAAAATCACGAGAATTGGGATCTCATGCGTCGTCGTCCATGATAAATTATGAAATATATATCGTAACCTTTTATCCGTTGAACATTCCACTAAACGCGTTCACAATATCGTCTCCAGTTAACATTAATCAAACGTTTATCATATCATGATTATTTTAACATTTTTGTTTTGTACATGTTATCATTTCTTTCGTTGTGAAAAGTACTTCCCAGCCTTACTCTTATTCTGAAAAGAAAGAAATAAGTATTTTTAATAGATTTTATAGATATTTTAATCTCAATTAAAAATTAATAGAACACTTTTATTTATCATAAAAACCGAAATACGTTACTTCGTACATACTCTTCGTTCTGATTATTCAAATAAATGAATTTAAACTAGATTAAAGAAAAATCAGACTATAAATAAATTAATAAAATATTTCGTAATTAATGTACAGATATGGCACTTTGTACTCCTCTTACTAACTTCAAAAATGAACAACCTACATATATATATGTATCCAGGTTACAGGGTTTTTTTTTAATTTAAGTCAGCCGACCTGAAGCTGCTCTAATAATAGTTATGACACTATGGCCCCATAACATTATGAGGTTAACAAAAATAATAAGAATAAATAATAAATAAATATTTCGGACAACTTACACACAACATCATCTAGTCCCAAATTAAGCAGAGAATGTATTATGGGTACTAAATAACTGATATAAATACACAAACATACTTTTTTTGTAAATACATACATATTATACATAGAAAAACCCCGGACTCCGAAACAAATATTTGTGGATCACACAAATATTTAGTCCGACCCGGGAATCGAACCCGAGACCTTTTGATCAACAGCCGCATACGCTAACCACTAAACCAACAAGGCAGTCAAAAAATGCCAACATATCACCTTTACCTTATGTTGCACACATATACACAACTAAATTACTTAGGTAAAGAAGTATTAGAGATAGTAGAATTGTAACACTAATTTTTTTTGTAGATGTCACTATTTATTGAATTTTGCAGCGCCATCTTCTTATGAATGTGGCTCTCTATTTAGTTATCTGAGCAAGTGCAGTGTAAATATTACACCGGTATGCGCCAGATGGCGCTCACTTCTAAAAAATCTAATTTATTTGAAGCTTGTTTAGAAGTGTCATGTGGTATATGCTATCTGTGGTATATTCTGGTCATGTGACATTTATGTGTAGTGGGAGTACTTTTATCTGGAAGGTTCGAGAAATTGTGTTTAAAAAACGGCGTCTCGATCAAAAAGGATTCATTATTTACTTGACCAGTCGTAATACTGTGACTTTAGATCTGGAAGTATATATATATTAATTAGTCTTCAACATGGGGTGATTCCATGTTTGTTTGAGCCCACATATTGTGGTAAGTGTTTAAAACCTTTAATTAGCTTTGTCTTGATATTGTGAACGATTTTAGGAGCATATGTTCTGTTCGTAGGGTTCAACGCTATAGCTGAAGGAATACCCTTCAGCCCATTCTTCTTTTGTGTCGTTCCTGTCTGAGGAGGTCGGGCGACGCTTCGGCACAGCGGTGAGGCCTGACACTGAGGCCCACAGCCAGCCCACAGTATCATGGAGTGTCACGTAACTTAATTTCATTTCTTTTCTTACTTTATGGCGGCTGCAATTTGATTCCCAGCAGACCATCGTGGGTCTGCGAGGCGATCCAGTGGATGTCCTGCTTTACCCTGACTGATCTTCAGACGGACATGTTTAGTTTATCTTTGGGTACAAACTGTACTATGTACCTAATTCCCTTTTTTAACTAACCCCTTGTATAAAGTGTGGAGGGTCCATAGGCGGCCCAAGACACAATATTTTTATATAAATTGTATAAGCATAACCTTGTACCTTATTTTTAATTTTCTCTGAGAACCCTCCTTTATTTTTTTCTTGTGTAAGGAAACTATTGTTATTGAAACTAATATTGTAAACTTATAATACAATTACTTGATTTAAAATATATATATGAGACACTAATCAAACAATTGTTTTCTTTAAAGTGTTCCCTGAGTGTCCCATCAACATATGCACACACACACCCTTATCTTATATTTCTTTGTTTTTTTTCTCATTTTTTTATTTAAACTTATAAAGGCGCCCTGGGCTCATGATTTCTACCGCTGGTCTCGCTGGTGTGTGATCTACCTAACAGGTTTAGGGGTTAGAGAATATATTAAATTAGACTTCAATTTCCAAATGAATAATTATGGTCTAAGGGTAACAAAACATGCCATTTCCCTATTTTTACAAAAGTTTAAATTAACAAATTCTCTTAAAGTTTATTCCAAAGTAATTACGGTAGTATTCAAGCATATGAAATGAAAAGTAAATTAAACTTTCATTTTGCTTTTAAACAGATTCCCTTTTCAAAAGTAAATAAACCCATATGCGGCTTATTTATTAACGTGATTTGCGTTAAAAAAACGTTGCTAATGGATTAATAAATTTATATAATCACATAATTTGATTCAACCAGATGTAGGAATAATTGATATTTCATGCAGTAATCTAACAAGTTTAGGGCCGTTATGCAATGAACTGACCAAAAAGAAAGGAAATTCCTGGAACCTCTCCAGGAATTTCCTTTATTTTTGGTCAGTTCGAGATCGACATAATCACGAAGGTAACCTGGAGGATTCTTCAAGAGAAAAAAAGGAAAAGAGAGCAAACGATCAGACGCCTCTCCTGGTGGTAAATGTCCCATGACCACCATACGGCGTGTAGCTAAAGACTTACAGGCATGTTGCTGTAATTTCAGACTCACGATCCTGAATCAGGGGCAGGTTTTAGATTCATATTGAAACAAAATTTAAAAGTAGTAGGGTAACTCTGATTTCAGCACTGGGGTAATTCAACTACGACGGTATAACCCTCAAACAAATGATATGTATTTCTTAGCAACTTCTATAAATTTAATAGAATGGTACAATAAAATTGAGCAATAATGTTAAAGTATATAAATTTACAGCAGGTACATTAATAAAGAGTATTATTTCAAAATTTCCTGTTCACCGTAACATTGGAGGTGTAATTAGAGTACATAAATAATTAGGTAATTAGCTTTTAATTAATTTAGTCTTATAGCATCAGCTTGCCTCCACTTAAAATGTAGTCTTAGTGGTTTTAAGAGTTTTTTTTTTCCTTAGGTCTTATTACTGATTAATATAAGATTACAAGTTTACGATTCAAGTCAGATCATAAGTGAATAGATTGAAAATGACATTAATATGAATCGGAGACCGGTTCACAATTATTTATTGGCACTTAGTATAGGTACAATTTTTTGATTTAAACCTGCCAAAGTGACTCTTCTGTGATGTGATGTGAATGAATGAAAGCATGAGTAGAACCCAGGAGTATGGGTCACCATTCTCATTGTGAATGCAGATATTGCAGCATGATTACCCACACTATGGCAGCCTCGTGAGATACTTCTGTATCACTAATAAACTAGTAGTTTATAAAACCTTAAAGATTTTTTTTAAACATATAAGACAGTTTCCATACATAATTCAGTAAGTACGTAATCCCCTTGGACTTTTCGTAACTGTAAAATAGTCTATAAAACTTTTACTATGTGATAGTACAGGGTTTATGGCCTTTCAGCGAACCATTCCCTATCATAATATTTATTTTTATTCCAGGCTAACATATTGATGAGTTTGATCTTTATTGAAAGTTAAAATCCAAATTTTAAATAAATAAATAGTTCAGACATATTACACACAACATCATCTAGTCCCAAGCTAAGCAGAGCTTGTATTATGGGTACTAGACAACTGATATAAATACATAAACATACTTTTTTTTGTAAATACATACATATTATACATATAAAACACCCAGACTCCGAAACAAATATTTGCGGATCACACAAATATTTGGTCTGACCCAGGAATCGAACCCGAGACCTCTTGATTAGTAGCCGCATACGCCAACCACTAGACCAACAAGGCAGTCAAAAAAAAAATGCACTCATGAAGTGAAAACCAAAAATAGGAGTATAATCAAATTGTTGGAACTTAATTTAAGTTTTTAGGTGACTGTTATATGTGCTGGCTACTTGTGCTCCAGTAAATAAATATAGGTAGTGGACTGTTATAGGCTGTTGATGATGACGATATATTAAATCTACACATTAATAGCTTGCTCAATCCTTAACACGTCAAGTGACCATGTCGGTGACAGTTTTGGGTGGGGAGTAAATTCACGTATGTACGTACGTAAGTACTTTACTTCAAAATAATAATAAAAACATCTAAGAAAACTGATGTCAATACTTTCGTTGTTTTTTTGTTAGTGTATAATGAGTCTGGTTAACAAGACAGCGATTTCTTCTTTACTTGGTGGTAGGGTAGTTCACAAATATTTTCAATTAGGGTACGTAAAGTGTAAAAGAGGAGATGATTCTTCTCACGCTTAACCGGTCGTGTGGGGTATCTTTGGATAGGTATATTAAAAATATTGAGAGGTTGCTAAGACAACTTTTCGATTTAGGTTTCCGTATATAGCTAAACGGTGGTCTCAAAAAATCTGAAATAAATCATAATGGTAATATATACATTGAAATTCAAAGGAAGACTTTACAACTTTTTAGTTCAGGTGTTATAGGGGGCCTGACTTGTAAAATGCACTCACTTGGAAAACATCGTATTAAAATAAAGAAACATAACAATTCTATTAGGCACGATTTGAAATTCCCGTGTCATTGTGGGTGACTACGGAACCCTATACTATAATACTAATTCTATGCGTGGTCTGACGCGCACTTAGCCATGTTTTTTTTAAATAGTGAAATAAAATTATTAGCTGCCCGGAGCTTGGAAGTTTGGCGATGATTCACGCCCGTGCCTCGGAGAGCACGTAAAGCCGTCGGTCCCGGTTGTCATGAACATCTATGGCAATGGTTATTGGGAAGTCAGTGCCCTCAAATATACTGACAACTAGTTCTATCTTCGAATTTCAATTGTCCCTTAGGGTTGCGGAGGTCCGATGCCAGTCGCTCCGTGGAAAAACTGAAATTCAGGTAAAACTGGTTAAACAAGTAGCCGACCCCAAATAAATTTGGGAATAATGGCTAGGAGGATGAGTGAAATAAAATTACAAGTGAGTTTTATTTCAAGAATATATTTTCTATATTAGCTATTGATCACTTTAATATAAACTATTTTAATATAAACCATCAAATTGTCAAGAACAAATCTATTTCACAATTATATCGAAGTTCATATATCGTGTAGCAGTTGTTATATGTTTCGAACAATCTCATAATTTATGGTAGCATCTGCATAGTGCTATCGTTGTAGAGATATGGCAATTAATATACACAAACAATTTTAAATGACATCTGCTTAGACTTATCGCTATGGCAGTTTCTGTTTGACACAAATATGTACTACAGTCGGGAATATATATAATAATATTAAGTAACTATGATTATGTGATATCTGCATTTTATATTTTTAAGGTCCGTGTGGTGACGGATTAAGAATACAGAGTGTCACCATCCCTATTCATCCCGCGGGTAGCGTAAAAGGCGACTAAGGGATAAACTACGCGAGACAACATTAATGGAAAGAGAAGAAAAACTTGAAACCAACCCTATACCAACCCGTCTGGCCAGCGTGGTATAGTAGGCCAATACCTCCTTTTTAAGAAGAGGCCTATGTCCAGCAGTGGACTGTTGAAGGCTGTTGATGATGATGATGATAATATTTTTAAGCGCTAATAGCCGAGTGACCTTAGGAGTTTGGAAACAACCAGGTCAGTACCTGGAAAGGTGACCGCTTGTGGAATGATTTGTTATGAGCGTTTCCGTGATTCCGAGGTCATGTTAAGCAGTCGATTCTGGTTGTTATCATAACATAACAGTAGTAAAGCTTATTTGGATGCCAGATTAAAAATTTCACTACGTCTTGTCAGTTCCCAACCCGCAGTCGGCCAGTGTGGGGACTTATGGGCCTTAGCTCTCCTGTGATATTTTTTAAAGTATTAGCATCAAATTCTTCAATGTGAACCCGGACAATTTAGTATACTGACCCATACTATGGCGACCTAGTCAGATGCTCGGCACAAGAAATAGAAGATGAAAAGTTGTGTTCAAGAGCGTATGTCTATAGGGATTTTTTTTCACTGTGCTTAAGCACTCAGCTGTGATCAAAATATACTATGAAAACATACATTTGTCGATCTGGCCTATTTGTGCTGAAATCAGAGTGGCTCTACAAATACTTTTCTTAAAAAAAAACAATTTCTACCAACTAAAGTGGTTGAGAGTGGAGGAGTGGAGTTATAACATACTAAGTTCAAGCTGTGAGAAAACCCAATTTAATTGGTTTTGCAAATATTTAGCACCATTAATACAATGCCGTCTAACGTTTACTCGAAGTCAGAAGAAAAGAGGTTGGTTAAAAGCAGAAGTTCAACGCCCGAGGTACCGCTGCCACAAAAACCTTGGCAACGTGTAGTTGAATTTTTTCTTTTATTTCAACCAAACTACATTTTATAGTCTAAATTATAAGTTTTACATTTATAAGACTAATCCGCAATAAAAGTAAAATGCTATTTAATTAATAAGTACTCCAAATCAAATCAATGATTACAAATAAATGATTGAACGATGAAATAAATAACTATGTACTACATGAAAATTCAAAGCAGTACGTATAAAAAGTAAAAGCAGAGAACGAGGATAATATTATTACGTGTGAAAGAAATATCACACGTAGCCTCAAAAGTACATAATTAAAATAAATGAAAAAGGTGACTGTATTTCCTTTGACTCGAGTTGTTGACGGCTTGACTAATGATGGGTAGACGCCATATAAAAAGCAACACTGTATTAAAACTTGAGGCTTCCTTATTATATTTAATAAAATATACACCACATTTGTTACAAACTGTGTGCAATAATAAGAATAGAAGGCGTCTCTGGGGCAAAATTTAAAACTTGGTCTGCAGATACTCGTAAAATTAATTATGCTGTTGGTAATTACATAACAATATTTTGCACTTGTAATTATTTTTGTAAATGTTATAATATCAAATATTAATGTACTTTAATAAATTTTTATATTTTAGGGTCAAAAGAGGCCAGTTCGCATCATAGACAGTCCCGAAGCCACCGAGTTCCTTTGCAGTTGGGAAGAGATGTCGCCTCTATGGCAGTCCTCTATCGCCTCTACCACGGTGAGTGTTCTGAAGAGCTCTTCCAACTCATCCCACCCTCTCCCTTCCTCTACAGAACAACACGATCTGGCCAGCGAAGTCACCCCTTCAGAGTGGAAGACGTACGCTCCAGAACTGAAACTGGGGCGTGAAAAAGCATCTCACTAGGACGCCATGATGTGGTTCGCCATACTGCTTGCATTTGCAGTGAGTATGGCGACCCCCACTTATACTATCAATACTAGCTGACCGATGCCCACTTCATTGGGCGTTAAACATTTTTAACAAATTCAATAACTCCAATAAATGCTTTTCAATTTTCAGGTTAATATAAAACTCTTTTAAAAAAAATCGAAATAGGTTCATTAAATCCAGAGTTTTACCCTTATAACCGCACAAACTTTACCTCCTTATAATCTACACTGATATTGAATAAAAACCCATAATGTCCCACTGGTGGGCTCGGGTCCCTTTTCAGGAGAGGGTTAAGGCCTTACGTACCCACGCTGCCCAAGTGCGGGTTGCGGACTGGTAAAACACGTTGTGGGTACGTAATCTTGCCGTCGTATGTTTTTAGGGTTCCGAAGTTTATCACTTCGAACCCTTATAGATTCGTCATGTCCGTCTGTCCGTCCGTCCGTCCGTCCGTCCTCGACTTACCGTCTAAACGGTAAGTGCTAGAAAGATGAAACTTTGCACGAATATGTATTGTAATTACGACGACAAAGTGCTATAATAAAATTATGAAAAATATTTTTATTTGGGATACCTCCCCTACACCTAAAGTGGGGTTGTTTTTTGATTTAGGGATCCGTTTGCGAGAAATTCCACTTTAAAGGTCACTTTTTTGTAAAAACAGGGCGTCCCCTCCCTCTAAAAGCTAAACGGCTGGCTCCAAAAATCTGGAAAAATTCGTGATAGTGGTCCATATAATGAACTTTAAAGGAAAACTATAACGGATTAGATGACTTTGTTAGTTTAGGAGTTATAGAGGCTTAACTTTTACAATGCGCTTCCTTGGAAAACGTCATACAAAATTAACGCATTAATACGTAAACATAACAATTAGCCATTGGATACGATTTCTAATCCACGTACCATTATGTGTGGCTGAGGAACCCTTTCCTGTGTGGCCTGACACGCACTTGACCGATTTTTATCTTATGATAACTACCGAGATCGACTATTTAACGTGACCTCCGAACCACGGAAACACCTATAACATATCATGCCTAAAACGGTCACCCATCTGGTACTAACCCCGCCATTGCTGCTTACACTCAGCGATTGTTTCCAATCACTTGAAGCCACATCGCTATGAGCGTCTCACACTAATATTATAAAGAGGTAAAGTTTGTGAATTTCTCATTGGCTATTTATTATCATTTATATCAAACATACACGTGGGCAGTGCCTGAAAAATAGTACACTGATAGTTATTATTAGGTTCACTACATAACTGATAAAAAATCGGCCAAGTGCGTGTCGGGCCACGCACAGGAAAGGGTTCCTCAGTGACCGATAATGGTACGTGGATTTGAAATCATATCCAATAGATAATTGTTATGTTTACGTATTAATGCGTTACTTTGTATGACGTTTTCCAAGTAAGCGCATTTTCCAAGTTAAGCCTCTATAACTCCTGAACTAACAAAGTAATCTAATCCGTTATAGTTTTCCTTTAAAGTTCATTATATGGACCACCATCACGAATTTTCCCAGATTTTTTGAGCCAGCCGTTTAGCTTTTAGAGGGGGGGGGCGCCCTGTTTTTACAAAAAAGTGCCCTTTAAAGTGAATTTTTTCGCAAACGGCTACCTAAATAATAAAATCGTCGTAGAAACCTTTATTGTTTTTAAAAAAATCATCCTCAATTGACGTGTAGGGGAGTTACCCCAAATAAAATATTTTTCATAATTTTATTGTAGCACTTTGTCGACGTAATTACAACACATATTCATGCAAAGTTTCATCTTTCTAGCACTTATCGTTTGGACGGTAAGTCGAGGACGGACGGACGGACGGACAGACGTACATGACGAATCTATAAGGGTTCCTCGTCATAAACTTCGGAACCCTACAAACATATGAAAAAACGTTGAACTTTTTGTGGGGTCTTATAAAGTAATAAGTGTAAATGGCGAGTTCAGTTTTCTGAAGTTTCTTAAACTTTGAACAAAGTGTATGTTGTTCATTTAATGTTTGAACCCTTGTGACTTGAAATTTCTTAGAAAATTGTAATATCAAGCAGTAACTAGGCAATTAGTTTGTTATGAAATTTGCTCCCAAAGTACAATTTTGTGAAAAAACTGACCGTTTTAAGACCGGCGTCAATATCCGGAACAAAACATTTCTAAAGTTGTTACAACAGAAACTCAAGATTTATACATAAAACAAAAGGGAATCTCTTGACTCTCGAAAAGTACCTAAAAACACCGTAACATACTACGTGTTACTAGTATATTGTAAATAATATACCAATGTGGTTCAATAAACAGCTGGAATTTGAGGTGAAATTATTGACGTTTCAGTCGCTTTAATTTTTTGCTCCTTCATTTAATTTTGTGACTTATTCTATTATAGTAAGAAGTTTCATTTTACTATAAGAGACTTCATATCTACATTCCTATGAATGTATATTGAATTTCTATTATATTTATAAGAATACTAATGTAACCCGAAAAAGATGAAGGTTCTAGTCTATTGTAGTGTGAATACTTCTTTTGGTGTATTTGAAAACTGTATTTGGTGGGATTACGGTAAGAAATTGAATTGGTATAATGTTTTCTTTTTGCGTATACTATTAAATAAAAGGCACAATTCGGGCATGGATTATACCACAGTGCAATCTTGTAAAACCAAAAGTAGTTTTCAAGAATACTATTCTAATACTATACCTTCATTCTATTTGAAAAATGGTGTTGTATGTGAAACATGATCATCATCGATTTTAAAAAAGTAAATCTTTGAAATAATATATGAACAAATTTTTGAACTTACCACTTTTTGAACGAATTACAACATAACACAAAAGAAGTACAAAAGTCATAACGGAGGCAAGAGGCATACATTTTGACTGTCTATATCACAAAAGTCTTTACAATGAAAATTCATGTTAATCAAGTAAATTAAATAAGTCAAAACATTCAAAACGTTCTACTGAACTGTATATCTCATATAACGAGCAATTCTTGTATTTATATATAATTTTGTGATCTCAAAAAGGGCTCTAACGATTTCGCTGAAATATAGTATTTGAGTTTTCAGCGGTGAAAAATCGATCTAGATTAGAGTTATGTTTGGGAAAACGCGAGTTTTAACACTTTGCTGTTTAGTAGTTACTACTCCAACACATCAACACTACAGCTACTCGATCAAACATATAGATGGCTTTGTTAAACGATAAATAAACCGAGCAAAGCTCGGTAGCCGAGATATTTGACATTTAATAGAGATAAGTAGGAATTTAAAGTCATATTATATACTCATCATTTTAGATTAGGCAAAATAAGGCAATATTCCGCAATGCCTATCCAATTCTGAATACTCAAAATAAGCATCACCGAAAATCTATTGCAACATCGAAAATTTCCATTTTAACCTGAATATTTCATAACAGCTAGGGACACGTTTCACTATTAATTTACGCTATCTAAGATAATTCTATTCTCTAAAACTAATCCATTCAAACGGTCTTTAATGTACTTACACTATGTAAAAGGATGTCACTTACCCTGTGAGCGCTGCAGAAACTGTCACTGCAAGTTTGGCAACAGCTTGGTAATTAATAACGATAAGTACCGTAATGGCTTCAAAGAAATGTACAGCTGCTAGCAAAAAACAATATATGTACTGTTTAATTAGATATGCAATTTTGTACCGTATAATTATTTGACTACTGCTTTTTTATGTTTGAATCTGTAAAAAATACAAAATTTTGCTCTACAACTAATTATTCAAAGAAATTAATACAAGTTTCGAAATTAACGCTGTAAGAAACTTGTAGATTAAACATAATATAATTCTATACCGTATTTTAGAACCTTATACCCTTCTATTCTACTACGTCTCGGGTAAATAATGTTAAGATTTGGGTTAGAAAATGTTCTGTGAATTTCATAAATCCACATTTTCATGGGTTAATTTTCACTCTTAACACTTTCTGCTTCACTGCTCGGTCAATAGCACGACTAGGCTATGAAGAAAGCGAACAGAGACAGAAGTTAGATACAGAAATATTTTTTTCTACTGGACATTGCAATGTATTTTTGCATGCCAGTATGAAATAAAATATAGATGCGTTTTTAATCCAATTAAGTACAGATCTAGATTTATTTATTTGTTAATTTGTTAATATTATTATTCACGTGTAATATAACAAACGAAAAAAAACAGATGTATATGTATATTAGTTAAATTACATTATTAAAAATAAAATATTAAACATTACATTTCAATTCAAAATATTTATAGTTGACAAAATCACAAATTAGTTAACAATGTTTTGTGTACACTATTTTTACAAAACACGGAAATGTATATCCATCACATATTTTTTTTTGAATTCCTACAGTCCTACACTTATCATAAACACAGAATCCTTTATAAATTTTGTTGATAAACCCGCTCACTTCAAGGCTGCAACCTAAGTGGTGGATTCGCAAGAACGTCGAGTGGTTTTCTAAGTGAAAACAAATGCTTGCCACCCTCCCCGCAAAGCGAGCAGTTTATTCAAATAAAACAAAATAAGCATCGTCTCATGACACTTTTAGAATAAACTTGTCTAGAATTTTGTCTTCGTATTTTACAAGCAGCAAAATTCGAAGTAAAAATCAGACATTACAATATGAAAACCACATAATAATACCAGAAGTATCTATCTCAATCCATGTAATGGATAAATTTTAAATAACTCTCTCAGTAAATTATCACCATAATCATCTTTACTGTTCTCAAATTATAGGGGGTCGGCTGCTATTTTTCCAGAGTCTAGCACCGGACCTCCGCTACTCTGTTAGCAAACTGATTTTAAAGGTTGAAGTAGTTGTAAGTATATTTGAGGGCACTAATTTTCTAAGAATGATAACAATCATTATGTAACAACATGTAACAACATACGAGTATGTTCATGACAACCGAGACCGATGGCTTAACTTGCTCTTCTTGGCACGGGCCTTAAACACCGCCAAATTTCCTTATTCTGAGCTGTTATTGAAAATATCTAAAGAAAACACAATGACATTTTTGGGCCGACCCAAGAATTGAATTCCGGACATCTTCTTTGGCAGCATACGCTAGCCGCTAGACTGATTAAACATAATTTATTGCAGCTCTACACTCCGAAAAGAAATATCTAAAGGGAGAAATATATATGGAAAGTCCAATCAAACTTTACATCAAGCAGAGTAAAATCACTTTGTTAGTCTTAAATATATATATATATATATGTGTATACAAAAAACATTTTTCCTTTTAGATATTATATTATATCCAATCCAAGAATGGGGGTCAGCATCCTCATTGTGAATACAGACATTATAGCATATTGACCCACATGGCTGTGGCGGCTGCGACTGCATCAATGTTATTTATTGGCATCACATAACGATTATTATTAATGAAAAAAGATTGGTATATGAGGCTTAAAGAAAGAAATAACAGTCCCATTGGAGTCAATGTTATGTTCATTTTGTATAAGCACTAAATAGAAAAGATATCTTTATATCCATCCATCCATCTAGTATAAGAATAACATAGGGCTTAGTACAATTAATTTGTAAGGCCTGTTGCAAAAGAAAAGGTTTTATAAGAAAATTGTTTTACCAGTACATATTATTTCGATCTGTTGCCCTAATATTTCCTATTCGTTTCTTGAACCATTCTGAAACAAAGACAATTTATACAGTAGTGTTTAACGGAACGTAAAAACACAACATGTCACTGTCTTTCTACATAATTATGTTTTGTTTTGTTCTTGATAAGAACAAAAAGCATATATTTTCCTTATGTTTGTGGTTGACCAAAAAGATGTCTGTTGTAATAACAGAAATAACATATATGAGTATGTGGATATACTACATATGTACGTTTTAAGAAAATGAAAGCATTCTTATTAAACTCAGACTGATGAGCAATTATTTTATCAACGAAATCTACCAAAATTTGACATTATTTTCTTTCTACAAGACCTTCAAAAAGTGTTATCTACGTCACAAAAAGAATTTCATTATAATTATTAATGAGTGAAAGAGAAACATGAGATCAATTAATAATATTCATAGCATATTTTATATTTATATTTTTTTGTGTGTTACTACACTAGTTTCGAACAATGTACCTACTTCACAACAATCACCATTTAAGCCTTCTTGATGATCTGATCTGATCTTAATTTTGTTTTAAGGAACGCTATAGGTATTAAAAATACCTACACAATAAATAATTCACAGTAGGTTTCGAATATACTGCACTTTATATTAAATCCATGGCAGAACCAATAAAGATTTTATTGCTCCATAAATAGCGGTCCTACGACTGCTTGAAAAGCGCGCTTAAGTCCCCGTTTGAATTAAATGTATTGAACCGCTGATTTTGATGGATTCCAATGATAATTAAATCCTTTTAAATTGCATGAGATTAGTTGTAAAAATATATTTTACTATTCACAGAAACAAATACATTTGATTTGACTATGCTATGATTTAGTCTTCTATGAAATCCACTACTGGATCAGTGGACATCTTATCAAAGCCTCAGAGAATTTTCCTTTTAAAAAGAGGTTTATGTTTTGACTGCCTGAAGTCTGGACGCAACCGGAATGGCGCGAGACAGTGAAGAAGCGAAGCAGCGAATTTGAGGAACAGCGTTTAGCTGACTTTGACGCCAAGCGCGATGAGCTTAAAACCCGTCCACTCGCTGCCATTCACTATAATTATGAGAGCGGTAAGCTCACTTGCCCACTTTGTGCAAGGGGGTTTGCTGCGAAAATCGGCTTTATAAGCCATCTCCGGGCGCATCAGCGCCAAGCCCTTTAATGGGTCGAAGTGGTCGCCATGGCCGAAATCGGTCTTATTGTTATTATTATTATTAGTCTAGTGTTTATCGTATTCGGCTGCTAATCAAGAGGTCTCGGGTTCAATTCCCGGGTCGGACCAAATAATTGTGTTATGCACAAATATTTGTTTCGGAATCTGGGTATTTTCTATGTATAATGCTTTTAAGGGTTCCGTTGCCAAATGGCAAAAAACGGAACCCTTATAGATTCGTCATATCTGTCTGTCTGTCTGACCGTCCATACGGACTGTGACATACTCACAGCCACTTTTTTGTTTTGTAAATACTCATACAAAAGAATATGTGTGTGTATTTATATCAGTTCTTAGTACCCATAATATAAGCTCTGCTTAGTTTGAGACTAGATGATGTTGTGTGTAATATTTCCGAAATATTTGTATTTAATTACGTTATTTTCAAATACTATACATTTTTTAATTTCTTCATTTAAATACACCATAAAGTGACTAAATCCTCCACAAACCCCTAATCAATTAAAGTATTTCAGCAGGCTATCAAATGCACAAAGGTGAAGCCTCAAAAGCTCTCAGGACTCTTATTGATAAAACATGTTAGTATATAACACCTCTATGTATTTGTTAGTAGATGTAGTAGGTAAGTGTACAAACCCAACATTAGATAATTAAATTTTAATAATGGTATTTTTTCTTTTTTGATTTTTAGTACCTATACAACATTACTTTGAATGTTTACCACTAGCCCCGGTTAATATTAACAATTTATTAACAAGTTCTTTATATCTTAACTAAGTTTCTAACTAAAATATATTAATATCATAATACTATTAAGATCGAAGCTTGTTTCGATTCCAGTTCAACACGTCAACATCTACCACGAACATAAAGCTCTTGACATACAATGTTTAGTCTCTAGTTATAACACGGCAACACGACATTGTCCTCAGTTTACTACCGCTCAGGCAGCTTCTGACGTGCTACGGAAATATCTCATAAAACGTCACTTGTTGTGATAACTTTTACGACAAAGCTTGCTCGTTTTTTGGGCACGTAAAAAATTACTCGGTTCTTAGAGTGCCAAGGATTACGCGTCGTCTTACTTTATAGATGCATATATAATATGATGTTTTTCTTAAATTTCTAGAAGTATTATAGTATTTTTTAGGCAAAAAACCTGATTTAAACAGTATACTTTATTATACTATGTATGACGTTTTCAGAAACTTTTAATTGCGTTAGTTTGTTTCGACTCTTTGGTATGGCTAAACCGATTTTGATAGAACTGAGAAGGAAGGAAGGACTGAGCTCGATGCCAAACGGGATGAGCTCGACCAGCGGCGGCCATTTATTATAATTATATCGGGGGGGTGCTGACTTGCAGTGAATGTAGACGTACATTCACTGCGAAAATCGGATATATCAGCTACCTGAGAGTACATCAACGAAGCTTACGCTGATCAGTTCCAAGTCGCCGTGGCCGAATACGGTCTGGATGGTAGTTGTAGTAGTAGTAGTAATCGGTGTGTGCCGGACGCCGCCTAAGAGAGGGTCGTCGTACAGAGACGGTGCCCGCATCAGGAGCGGGCAGGCGCTGGAGAAGTTCAGAAAGAGATCCCACCCTGGACTTCTCCCCCTCCTAAACGGAGAAGCGCGGAGAGGGCACACTGTGTGTTTTTTAGTCGGTTCAAGTCCGACACACCACCCCGCCGTAACCCCCGGTGGGGTGACGTTCCATGATGATTTTTCACACATTAAAAAAAAAAAAAAAAAAAAGTAGTAGTAGTAATGTTTTATGGAGTAACTTTGGCCAATTTAGACTAGCTACACTCATTTTGTACCTGCGGTTGGTCTATGTCAATATAATACATTGCATACTGTTGCAGATACTAAATAAGTTCAGAAGTTTACGTATATAATTATATTTTATCACTATAAATGGAACGCTTCAAGTCAATTGCGATTCATATAAGATAAATAGCGACCAGATATGGTAATGTGAACATCAATCATTATTGCGCCTCGCATTACCTTCGAAGGTTGATATTTGATCTAGATTTAAGTTGGAAGCGACAGCAACTCGAACGTTAAAAAAACTTTTTATCAGTTTGGTATATTTAAATATTTCAGAACTAAAAGTTTGCTTTACCAGTAATACGGAATAATAATGCAAATAAAAATAAAAATGGAGGACAACAAAAATGAAGTGAAAAATTTATTTTCCATTTTTTCAGTACAAAGGCTCTCAAAAAGTAAATGTGTTGTGCACAATGATAAATTACTACTCTTGAATCAAGTCTAAAAATCTTCTAATCGTCACTCAATATTAAACTTGTTTGAGGTAAGATATCTGCTGAACTATATAAACGTTAAAACCCTTAATAAAAATATAAAAATTATGAGAAGGAAGATTTTACTTCAAACATTTAAAGAGAAAATACAGTTTATGTTTCCAGTTACACTTGAGCCGTGGCAAATAAAACATCAGTCCCTAATGGGTAACTTAAGCCTAGATGTTTTGGAGTTGAGAACACAATTATAAAGATATTATTCTGAAGATTTATGAAATAATTAGTGAGATACTAATTACGAACATTAAACTCAAAAAGTCCACGGACTTTATGTTTGTAAAATGTTCCAAAATGAGTAACGAAGGGTAAAATACAGAAGTATAAACGTCTACTGAATTAAAATATAGACTTTGTAGACGATAATAAAGTTGATGTCAACCTCTTTCAACTAGCTTGTTAAATGTAAAGACATCATCACTATGAGAGACTGTCTATAAAAGTGCCCTTTTCACGATTATAACCTTGAGTTTTACATTACAAAGAAATAATATTATACTTCGTATCTATAACAATCCTTTGATATAAAACTAAGATATGTCACAGATTGGACACGTACAAACGTACATACATAGCCTTGTTTGCTAACAATGTAAAAATCTTTTATTTCAATTTTTAAGCGTTATCCCTCTCGGGATTATAGTTAAACTAGCACTAAAAGCAATAACTTTCATATAACTACATTTCAAATCAAAAATAAGGTACCTCCACTCCTACTCATTGATCAGGCTGTACTTATACTGCAGTAATTCTCTTCTTCCTAGCCTTATTTCCAATATCATTTGGGGTCGGCTACTAGTTCAACCAGTTTTACCTGAATATCATTTTTTTCCACGGAGCGACTGGCATCGGACCTCCGCAACCCTAAGAGAGAACTGAACTTATTTATTTCAATGAGTATGTCAATATTTCAATTATATGTGTGAGTATTAATTGAAGCGCTCATAGCCGAGTGGCCTTAGGTGATTGGAAACAATCACCAAGGGTAAGCAACTACGGCGCGGTCGGACCTAGATGGGTGACCGTTTGTGGCATTATATGTAATGAGCGTTTCCGTGATTCGGAGGTCACGTTAAGCAGTCGGTCCCGGTTGTTATCATAAGATAGCAGTCGTGAAGCTTAGTTGGAGGCCTTCGGGCGGCTTAAAAACATCCAACAGCAAGATTACGTAGCCACAACGTGTCTTGCCTGTCCCCAACCCGCACTCAGCCAGCGTGGGGACGTATAGCCTTAACCCTCTCTTGAGAGGAGACCTGAGCCCAGCAGTGGGACGTTATGGGTTGTTGATGATTAATTTAAGTGTGTATAAATTTAAATTTGTCTTTACCTGACCACTTAATAGGTATGTAACCTCTGTTCACCTACCTTAGGAGATTTTTAAACTACCTGAAGTTTGACTGAAAGAAAATACCTTGGCGAATTATGCATTATGTCCGTACATCGGCGGACTTACTCGGACTACGCTTGATTTGTAGTCGATAAAACATGTTAGCTATTGCCAGGGACCTTAAAAATAATATTGTATATCTTATTTTATAGTGTTTGCTTGCATAAGTTAATTAATTAAGATGTATAAAAGAAGTTCTATAATTCTATAGTAAGTAAGTTAGAAGTAAACCAATAATGTAATTGCGTTAATACCATCAGTATAATCAAAATTAAAGTACTATTTCATATATTCACTTCATATTGATTATAATAAATTATGTATACGTAAATCTAGATACACCATATCTGTAATTCGCTTACAACTATGACTTAGAGCATTTCAGATGCTTGAAGTATGGTTCATAGGCAATCGTAAATACTTGTTAATGTATGTTTGAACAGAACTAAATCGGAGCTTAAGTGAATATATGCAACATATTAAACAAACATGATCTAGAATCGCTTTCAAAAATTGTATTTCTCCCGAACAATTTGCTCTATCCCGTATTATTTATGTTTAAAGTTTCTTTTTTATATATTGTATTGAATATATTTGAAAGACGTATATTTTAGTACTTTTAATCATTGATTATTTTCTTGATGCTACTATAAATGCGTGCATTCATACGATTTCTATTGCTAATATATTCCAAGAAATAAATTCCTAAAAATAAATTATTCGTAGTTTCACAGTTATTTCTGCTTAATTAACTTATGCAAGCAAACAATATCAAAAATAAGATATACAATATTATTTTTAAGGTCCCTGGCAATAGCTAACATGTTTTATCGACTACAAATAAAAACAAAACAAATAAACAGCCACAGTACGTAGATTGCACTTAATTTTTATGATCTTCACTTGTTTTCCTTTAATTTACACATTGTTTTTGAGCCTGACTATACATTTAATTACCCATACGACAATAGAGCTGCAAAGAATAAACGCTGAAACAAACGACGCTTTGTCTCAAAGGTCTAGTGTGTAGAAACTCCGTACTTGTTATGTTCTAACATTCTGTTGGAAACAAAAAAATACACTCAAATGTGTAGGGATGTCGGTATTGTATAGCAGAGTAGGGAAAAGTATTTAATACAATCCGTGTGTATTTTTTTTTAATGACTTACTAGTTAATGTTTCTAGCTTTATAACTTTTTAATCTTGTATCTTTTGTTAGTACTTACTTCATGTCATACGCCCAGGGAAATACTACTTTAACGTACTTTTCCAGTTATGTATTTTAATTTTATTTAATAACTTTATGCCTAAAATACACTGGCGGACTTAATGCCAAACATTTTCTACCAGTCTACCGTTGAATGGTGAGGAATTTTTAATATTTTCAATAGTGAAAATACCAGTGTTTAAAAAAAATATAGTTTGTGTTCTATTACAATATAAAAACAAGACAATCAGAGTGAATAACGACTAAAACATGACATTTTATTTAATAAACGTGTTTACATCATTTATTGCGACTATTCATTCACATCACTATCACGTGCATAGCACTGCACTCATTTAATATAATAGCAATTTGTGAATCTGCTGTGTCAGTTGACACAATATAAGAGACAATATTAAAGACGACATATTCTTTTTCATAAGAAAGTGACAACAATACCAAATTACGAAGGACGTGAAGAATTTGTTTATTTTCGATTATATACGTAAAACTGTTCCGATAGTGACTGAGTGACAGACAACGCACAGCCGAAACCACTGGATGCAGGAAGCTGAGATTTGACATGTCTGTTCCTTGAAGAGTTTAGGCGAGCACTGGGAAAGGATATTTGAAAATGGCACCACAAGGGGGTCGAAAAAGGCATTCAAACAACGGATTCACTTGAAACTTTGCATACAGGTGACTTACGTAATGTAGGTAAGTGTTAATGTAGGAGAGAGTAATGGGAGACGTATATAATACAGCAGTGGGGATTGTTTTGGGAGAGAATTGTATTATGGATGGGTACTCACGGTTCGGTGACTGGTATAAGCTGGTTGCATGAATCCTCTTCGGGTGGTCGGCCTCGTGGTACTGTATGCACTAATTGTTCGTGGCACTACAGTCTATGCAACACGGCGCGGCGGGAAATGAGCTGATGTGGGGGTTTTTTCTCACTCAGTCTGAGAAGAATGTATTTTTAACACTTCACAACGCCACACGCTCAGCGGGGTTTTCACACTTCATAAGCTCAGTCTCAAACGTCACTCGCCTGTCAGTTTGACAAGCGTTCCGTTTCGCAAAACGTCAAGCAGTGGCGGGAACAGTAAGTATTTAGAAAAAAAAATGCACTTTAATTGCAAATTGAAGATTGAATTTACACGACATCTAATTTTATGTGTGCGATATGTCTAGTTCTACTTTAAATTCTACACTCGGCTACACGTATTAGATGTTCAAAACAAGAAAACGAAAAATTTATGATATCGAAAAATTTACTGTAAACCAATGTAATTAAAGTCAAACATTTTTTTAAATGTAGTTTCGTGTTTAGTGATGTATGTTGAATAAAACACAAGACTGATTTTGTTAAGAAACTATCATATAAGACTAAAATTTCTATTCAAAAGCCTTTCACCTTTAGAAATATGTACATAAAATTGTTTTTAATAAAATGAATCTTAGTATTTGAAATAAAAAGAAAATAAAATAAGTAATATAAGTAAAATGATGCGAGAGAAACCACCGCAGGCATTCGTGGTAAAATAATAAAAAGTCTGCTCACATAATATTACTTCATAACACACGTACATACTTCTTTTGTATTGATCACCAAATCAAATAGAAGTCGCAGGTGCGGAATCGTTGGAACAAAGTTAGTTCTAACCTTGTTGTGTTTTATGACGAAACGACTGCAACTAAAACATATCGAAACTAAAATCGTCCTCAGTTCATTTTATTATGTTTTGCTGCTTCGAATACGGTGAAACTGCCTTTAAGAAAACACCAACATTGAAATTTTGCTGATGAAAATATAATTTTTAAGTTATCTTATGAAATATAAATGGTGGTTTATTTCATCGTTTAGCAGTGGATGGCAACAGTCTGAAGAAAATTTTCTTCAAACTACAGTGTTTGGAATTCATTTTATCTGTTCATAAAATAAAAGACTATGATAATACCTTATTCGAAAACTAGCTAATGAATAAAGGTATTCTACCATTGAATGATATTAACATAAGACACTAGGTAGACATTGTTAATTTCATTAATCAGATTTGTTAACATCAATCAATCAATCTGACCGATTTTGGCCATACACAAACCACATATCGTAAAAACAATTATCGTAATTGAAGATCCTGATACCAATGTGGAACACCACTTTGATCTCAAAACAATTCATCTGACGTTCAAAAAAAGAAAAAAGATAATCGCTCCCGGCATCAAATGCCAAAGTAAGAATAAATAAAAAAATGAATGTCAAATAATATGTTGACGTCAAAAGTATCTCTTTGGTACGTTAAAAGAGCAAAAAGGTTATATTTAGAAGATATGATTACATTATGACGTAGATAATATACTGGTCCAGAAACCGAGGTATATATGGTTTCTGTATGTTATCTTAATATGAGTGAAATCCTCCAATGTTGTTTATTTTGTTGTTATATTTATTTGTTGTTTTCTTCAGGATTCACTTCCCTTTGCCTTTATTACATACATCAATTCTCGAATATTACATTTTAAGGAATAAAAGCCATTCAAGTACCTACGTGCTATGTAAATTGCTTTTTGAAACATGTTTTTTAGGGTTCTGTTGTTTTATCTTTTTCTATGTTAAGCCTACCAAAATGATTCTACTCTGCCTGATGGAAAGCATGTGCGGAATTCAGGAATAGGGGTCACCATCCGCATTGTAAGGTAAGTAATGCGGCATGGTGACCCATACCATGGCAGCATAGTTGGATGTGTCTGCATCGTTCTCCCGGCCTCTGGAAGCCGGGAGTATGATGCAGAATGACAATTTTTGAAAAAAAAAACTACAAAATATTATTAATTCAACTTGCTTAACGAGTCAATCTTTAAATTTTGGTGATTTATGGCAGGATGATGGCGATTAGATGTATATTTAACTAAAATGTTATGCTAAGTCCACTGCTTTTAACAAAATGAGATTACGAATATAATGAGATCTTATGATTATTCAATATTAATAAATTATATTTTTAACAGGTTCATATAAAAAACTTAACAGATGGAGCAAAGAAGGCTGTATCAATTTCCAAAATGGCACTCGCAAATAGAAAAAGAGGGGAAGGGTTGTTTTTTATCCTAGGAAAATGAGTATCAGATGAAAGATATTGAAAAGCTTAATAAATCAAACAACATTAATACATTTATGTATTTAATATTAATTTACAAAATCGTGCAAAATTTATCGGTACGGTACAGGATTTCAACTATACAAATTATGCATTGTTTTGCAAACTTAAACACTTTATGGTGCTGCGGCGGAGACAAACAAAATTTTGTTACCTACATGCAAAGGATTATCAACCAAAATTACAATTGTCACCCTAAAATGTTTACAAAACAATGCGTTAAAGTCGTCACAAAATAAGAAGCCCGGTTTGACATTTGTCATCGTGGCGTAACTAATACGATTAATTCGTGTATTGGAGTCGAATTTTCAATATCAAGTTAAACTTGATGCTTATTTATGATACGCGTAGTGATAGTGTATGGGTAACATAGTAATTAAATAGGATTATGAATTTGATTTTTCAATTTCTTACATGCGGCATGTCAAATGACAAATGTCAAAACGGGCTTCTTATTTTGTGACGACTATAGTCAGTCCAATTTTATAATAGATATTGTGATACCTGTTTAGAAAAACAGGTATCACAATATCCGAGATCTGAAGAGAGAACTCTTCAGTTATTTACTTTAAGCAGTCGGGTTTTTTATTTCTATAATCATGAAACGTATTTTAAAGCGTAATTGGTCTTTAAACAAATGTATTGAGTGTTTTTAATCATCTAAAATACTTAGCCCTTTTTTGAAAACCTTAACTATAAACTAGGCCAATATCTTTTTTCGTTGTTTTTGTTAACTAGAACAGTAGCAGCAGATAATAAAAACAGTACATTATGGCGTTTGATATCTCCTCTGGGACCCTCTGTGGCGCACAAAGAATTAAGTTCATAGTATGAAAATGGGACGCTGGTATATTATTTTTATTCTAACAAAGTCATTTACATTTTAATGTTTTTGTGATTTTTTTAAAGTTTGTCCTCCAATGTGACAATGTAATAAATTTGCTTCATCATTTCACTTTATGTTATGAGAGTCTATCTTTACCTACTCATTAAAACCTAAACAGAATATTTATATATTTAAACATTAATATATTTATAATATAAAATATTTATAAATTAATATTTTTTTTGGAGCTGGATGCGAGTAGCCGAGGACCGAACTATAGTCGCCATAAAATAGGAAGCCCGTTTTGACATTTGTCATTTGACATGCGGCATGTAAGAAATTGAAAAATCAAATTCATAATCCTATTTAATTACTATGTTACCCATACACTATCACAACGCGTATCATAAATAAGCATCAAGTTTAACTTGATATTAAAAAAATGCACTCAAAAACACGAATTAATCGTATTATTTACGCCACGATGACAAATGTCAAACCGGGCTTCTTATTTTGTGACGACTTTATGTAGCGTGCAATTGGAGAGGCCTATGTCCAGCATTGGACTGCGATAGGCTGATGATGATGATATTTATAATAAATATTTTTAAAGTGTCTATTCGTAATTTTAAATGAAAAGTTTTTACTAAATGCATTTAAATAATCTACAGTGCTCAGTGGAGGATTACCCACGTAGCAAGAGTAGCAAATGCTACAGGCCCCGCGCATTTAGGGGCCCCGCGCCTCTCAGAACTGCTTGAGAGGGTCGTTGGCTCCCTGTTTCCAGCGCGAGTGGTGGAACACACTCCACCACAAATGGTTCCGCCTACGATGTCTGTGGTGCCTAGCGTGGACGACGACGACGTGCCTGCGGTCACTTGGGCAGAATTAGCGCTGGCGGTGGAACGACTCAAAGTCAAAAACACCGCCCCAGGACCCGATGGCATTCCAGGCCGAGCGTGGGTCCTGGCTCTAGATAATGAGGCGCCGGCTCTCGAGCCCCGACTTAGAGGGCTCTTCAGCGCATGTTTCGAACAGGGCCAGTTTCCAAAATTATGGAAGACGGGGAAACTGGTTCTCATCCGAAAGGAGGGGCGCCCGGCGGACTCACCATCTGCCTACCGGCCTATAGTGCTGCTTGACGAGGTATGCAAACTCTTTGAGCGCGTAATTGCATGGCGCCTCGTCAAGCACTTCTATAGTGTGGGACCGGATCTGGCGGAAAACCAGTATGGTTTCCGTCAGGGGCGCTCCACCGTGGATGCGATCATGCGTGTGAGGGCTCTGACGGAGGAAGCAGTTCTCCGGGGCGAAGTGGTGTTGGCTGTGTCTCTGGACATTGCCAACGCATTCAACACTTTGCCCTGGAGTTGCATTAGAGAAGCGCTTCTATATCATCGAGTGCCCCTCTACCTCCGTCGAATAGTCGGGGCATATCTGTCGGAAAGAGCCGTTGTCTACCCAAGCAAGACTGGTCTCGGGCGACGTAAAAATGTCGTGCGGTGTTCCACAGGGTTCGGTCTTAGGGCCGCTCCTGTGGAACATTGGCTACGACTGGGTGCTTCGCGGTGACTTATTAAATGGTATTACCGTCACATGTTATGCGGATGACACGCTTGTGACGGCATGCGGCGGCACGCACTGAGAAGCAATCCTGAGGGCCACGGCCGGGGTTGCCCAAGTCGTGGAACGAATCCGGCGGCTGGGTCTTGAGGTGGCTCTTCACAAATCTGAGGCCTTGTTTTTTCATGGGCCTCGGAGGAAGCCGCCTGATGGACTCAGCCTTATAGTAGGAGGCACTCGCATCGGCATCGAGCCCTCTATGCGGTATCTGGGGCTCGTACTTGATGGCCGATGGGACTTCGGATATCACTTCCGAAGTCTGGTCCCCAAGCTAGTTGGCACAGCGCGTGCATTATCACGACTGCTGCCAAATATGAGGGGACCCGATGACTCCTGCAGGAGACTCTACGTGGGGGTTGTGCGGTCCATGGCCCTTTATGGGGCTCCAGTTTGGGCGGAGGCCCTAAAGGCCAACAATGTCGTGCTACTGCGACGACCGCAGAGAATGTTGGCCATTAGGGTCATAAGGGGGTACCGCACAATTTCCTTTGAGGCGGCGAGTCTCCTGGCCGGCACTCCACCTTGGGACCTGGAGGCGAGAGCACTTGCTGCTCTTTACCAGTGGCGCAAGGAGGCGCAGGAGTTGGGCCGGAGTCCTGAACCTCGAGAAATCGAGGATCAGAAATCCCAACTCCGCCAGGTCCTTATGGAAGAGTGGAAGGAACGACTTGGGCAACCGAGCGCAGGGCACGCCGCTATTGCGGCCGTAAGACCCGTTATGGAGGATTGGCTCCAGAGGCGTCACGGGAGCCTCTCATACCGGTTGACGCAGGTGATCACTGGGAAGGGATGCTTCGGAGATCACCTGTGTCTAATCGGAAAAGAGCCAACGCCTGAGTGCCACCACTGCGATGGCCGGACCGTGGACACGTCGCTCCATACGCTGGCTGAATGCCCAGCGTGGGCGGCGCAAAGGGATGACCTCGTGGCGGCCATCGGAGTGAGTATTCTCTCGCTCTGCAACATGATCGCGGCCATGCTGCGGAGCGAGAGTGCGTGGAACTCCGCCGTTTCGTTCTGCGAGCAAGTTATGCTTGCAAAGGATATGGCGGAGTGGGATCGGGAGAGGTTTAGATCTCTCCCGGTCCGCCAGGCCCGGGAACGGCGCTAGCCTGGGGATGACAGGTGAGGCCATCTGTCATCCCAGCAGAAGCAGGCCGGGGTGGATGCGCCATGCACTTTTAATATGACGAGGGACGTCTACAAGCCGCAGGTAGATGGCCCGAGGTACGTCGGGGTTCCAGGGATTTCCTTTCTAGGGTACACCTGATTCCCCGGCCATTGGTACATTGAGACGGCGTGCGGTTTTGGTCGGTTCGAGTCCGACATAACCACAAACTGGTGGTATCCGAGGGGATTTCCGCACAGAAAAAAAAAAAAAAAAAAAAAAAAGGGGCCCCGCGCTTCAAAGATTTCTGACTGCTAAAAAGTATCTACTTAAATCGAATCGTGAAAAAGCGTGAAGTGTTGTGGGATACTCATGTATTGCGGTTTCCCTGACTGTCTTATAGATTTAATAACAAGCAAATCGTAGGAAGTCTTTATTTTTCGTTCCCTGTGCTAGAACTAATTACAGAAAGACCTCATTGATTTTAAGATCCTGCCATGCGTTCAACACCATTATTGATGCTTGCGACTGCGATGGATGCATCGATATGTTTCACCTTTCTTTATCTAAGTTTAAAAACAAAATTCACGATTGTCTGGCCCCTAAACTACAAGTAGTATAGATATGTTTGTTTTTGTTTTCTTTTGTTTTTATAATTTTAGTAAAACGTTATTACTTTTTTACTTTTTGGCGCGAAATGTAAAATTAATATGTGGAAACTGCTTTGGATAATGTATAATTTACTTGTTTGTTATTGTTCTATATTTTGTATCTGTTTGTTTCCCTAATAAATCAAAATAAAATAAAAATAAAAACAAAACAAAATTATGATACTTTTAGCTTCCATAGCCTCTATTTTTGGAAGCTTTAACATGCCATATTTATTGTTTAAAATATATTTAGTTTAAAAAAAAATGCAAATTTTAACATAATAAAACCATTTGCTTTGTACATACATAAGTATATCAACATTCTTAAGTTTTAGTAAATGTACCGATTGCTTTTTCTCTTCCATGATTCCAAGATGTTATTTATAAATTACTAACTTTGATATTTTGAAAAACAAAAAATATCTCCATATTACGAATAGTTAAGGTTCCCAAAAAAATAGCTCTTTGTCGATGCGATATTAACATATTAACATATGTATATTCATGCAAACTTACATCTTCCTAGCATTATTAGTTTGGAAGGTGAGTCGAGGACGGACCATGGACATTGACGAAACCAGAAGAGTTCCATAGTCGTGAAATTCGGAAAACTAAAAAGGAATAAAAATAAATGGACTACTTTATCTCGCCTCATAAGGAATATTTTTTCTTAAATCTCTTACATTAGAACAGACAACGTAGAAATATATTTCATGGTAAGTGCTTTTGCGAATGCTTTTCGCACGTGTGAGGGACTCCCGGAGGTACCGGTCTACCCCTAACCCCGCTGTGGCGTACACCGGCAGTTCGAAGGAACGCCAGGAACGCATCAGCGGCTTCTGGAGTCCCCCCTGCCGTACCCCACGACTTACGCGATACGGTTTACAAGCCACGTACCATTATTGGTGACTACGGAACCCTATTCTATGCGTGGCTTGACACGCACTTGGCCAATTTTTAGAAACATAATATCCTGAAACTATCATAGGGCCCCGCGCTAAAATTTGCTACAGGCCCCGCGCTGGCTTAATCCGGCACTGACAGTGCTAACATTTTAAAACCATTTTTTTTCATTTTTATCTGTCGGCTAATCTCTGGCGCATCTTGACTGATTTTGTCAAGACTTTCACTGGCAGTTAGCTATTAAGGAGTAACTTTTTAGACTTACTTCGCTAGTTACTACCGATTTACAACAATAATCGCGGGTAACAATTGTAGAGCTTTAATATTTAAATGAATAATAAACGAAATTTTAGAATACAAAATGCAAATAAAATATAATGGTCCAGTTTTTAAGCAGAGTACCAGCAACACGTACGACGATAACTTATGCTTATGTAGTAAAGTTGGTCATGTTTGTACAGCATTTCATGGAGCAAACTACTCATGTTTCACAAAAGTTTAGACATATTCAATAATAGCCTGTTTCCGCCAAAGTTTGACCTTGCATGTTGTACTTATTATTTGCAAAAATATATTTTACGGACTTTACGGAAAAAATTTGAGTATTGATGGCTATTTATGAAGTGAATACTTCTTTAGGCAGATTTGGATGGGGCGTCAAAGTTTCAAATCATCATTCATTTCTTAAAAATTAATAATGATAATATTATAAAGAGGAAATATTTGACTGTTGGGTTGTTTGAAATGAATAGGCTCCAAAACCATTAGAGTCCTACATAATCTATGATAAAACAGACTAAAGAATATTATCAAAAAAGTTAAGGGTCCGTATGAAAACCTCGATAATGTAACCCAAGGTATTAAAAAATATACTCAAAAGAATCACTATTTTGCGTAGGTACGCTGCAAAAACTATTGACAATAAATTTATTAATCAAAGTGATTTGCTATATTTTTTACATTAATATCTATCAAAAAGTCCGTGATACCATATGTCTAGGTAACTATTACAGTTATGTCACAGTAACTACTTTTTTATTTTAAAATATGCAAGAGAAATAATGTTTCTACAAAATAAGTCAGATTTTTAGTTATTATTTTAGGCGTCCTTCACCACTCCAGAACTCTTCTGCCCCAACGGTCATCAGTTCTGTGGCTAATTACTGGTAATATTATTTATTAATTAAAATTAACCAATAAAATGCATGACGTATTGATTTATTACTCTTCTGAGAGGAGACCTAGATCCAGCAGTGAGACCTTATGGGTTGTTAATGATAATGCATGACTACAATTGTATGAAATTAAACAAAACTATATAATATAAGTTAAACGTGTGCATCTGTGTTCGTGTATCTGTCTTAGCTTGTTGGGCCATCATCATTGTCTCAATTGGATAATTTGATTGTTTTTTTATGCAAATATAAACTTATTTGAGACTTTTGAGCATGAAAAGACTACCAAAAGTGTTTTTAAAATTATTTTGAATACCTATATTTAGCCATACGAAGCCGGGGCGGGCCTCTAGTTTACAATATTAAGCTTTCCCTTGCGTCCGTTTGAATATTACTCAATCAAAGCCACTCATTGCCACTTTACTTTACCCATTATATATAGGTAATTGTTGTTTTATTGCCTTGTTGGTCTAGTGGTTAGCGTATGCGGATGCTGATCAAGAGGTCTCGGGTTCAATTCCCGGGTCGGACCAAATCTTTGCAAGGTCCGCAAATATTTGTTTCGGAGTTTGGGTGATTTCTATGTATAATATGTATGTATTTACAAAAAAAGTATGTTTATGTATTTATATTAGCTGTCTAGTGCCCATAATATAAGCACTGCTTATTTTGGGGACTAAATGGAGTTGTTTGGAAGATGTCCGAAATATTTATTAGAGTATTTATTATTTAATTTTATTATTTTCGAGGATACTCTAAACTAAGTACTCCTACCTACTATCTCTCCTTTACATTTAGATTCAGAAATACACCAGTTCAGTCCATAGAAGGTTACAGAAAATAAATTATACATGACAAAAACCTTCAAACGTCGCATCACATTGTACGAGTTCAATGTACACTGGATGATCAGACCCGTAGCTCAAACGAATTGATCTCACTAGGGATTGTGTAAATACGGCATGTTTGCCAAAAGCCTCGTGAAATAGGATTATTCAGACTGTCTGCCTCAAGGTGTTAGACTGTGTCAATTGTGAAAAATTGAAAGCATTCCATTCTTTTTACATTTCTTATTTTTTATGCAAAACTTTTTTGACTTTGTTTGTAGAGGATAGCCTTGACTTCGTTCAATTAAGATGATGATGATTTGAAAGTTTAAGATTAATATTTCATTATCTTTGAACTATCGACCAGAAAAAATGATGAAGCGTACTTTTAAATGTACTTTGAATAGTATAAGGCTGATGATTGTACGTCTTTATATTTTTAAATTAAGATACAGTTAAAGAATATCACTGGGAGTACAAACTTAATAGTTTGGCTGGTAACTGACTAGCGGTAGAAAATTTGTTATAAGTATTTCCGATAGATTATGTAAGTATCATAAGGTATTAGTTTAAAGTGGACTTGTTTGACTGAACTTGGCTTAAATAGTAAGATATATAACTGATGATTAAGTTTCTTAAAAATTAAAAACAGTTTTTTTCTAAATAATTTATTACCGACACTCGTTTTCACCGCACTATTCAAACGCTATTGCTGAAAACTGAAAGTATTCCAACATATAACTTACTCTAACGCATGCTATCATTTCAAAGTTCTTTCTATTATCTGAAAAACTGCTTTCAAATCCACAGTGTATTGTTAAGAAAATAGCTTCGAAAACAACACAGGAAAAGAAAATTTGTCACCGAGTAGTGTGTGGTTTGTACGAAAAGCGTTCTCTTTTGTTACTTGTTCCCAATTTACTCTTTTGAGAGTTCCTAGCTTTTAGAAAGATATCAAGTGAAAATATCAAATTGGGTTATGAGGTTAATGTTTCATGTTCATCTTTACTTAGCGATGTGGGAGCACTACTGGAAAATAACGTCACATGAGAAAAACTTTTACGCATGGTTGGCTTTCCTTTCCACTGAAAATGTAGGTTTCTTTAATTTAGGTCACGTCAAATGATAATGTATGTATAACAAACAATTCTTAATTAGAGATCATTTTTTGTAATCTAAGCTTACTTACTTCAATGTACATCAATAAGCCATAACGTCCCATTGCTGGGATCAGAAGCGGGATAAGGCCATATGTCCCCACGCTAGCCGATTGCGGGTTGGGGACTGGCAAGACACGCCGTGGCTACGTAAATCTCACCGTTTAATGTTTTTAAGCCGCCCGAAGGCCTCCCAACTAAGCTTAACGACTGTTAACTGATAACAACTGGAACCGACTGCTTAACGTGACCTCCGTATCACAGAAACGCTCATAACATATGATGCCACAAACGGTCACCCATCTAGGCATTGACTAGGTTACTTAACCTCGATGATTGTTTCCAATCACGTAAGGCCACTTGGCGATAGCGCTTCTTTCTTTCTTCAATGTACGTAAACTCACAAATAAATATTATCAGTAATGCAGATGTCGACTTGTGTTTCTGTTGATTTAATTTAAATTGTGGTTCACGTAACTGATTATGCAGTTCTCTGGCACAATAACTTTTTTATTTGCCAAGTGCTTTACTGTTGAATTAATTGCGTGGGCATCTCTATAATACATAGTGTGTATAGCCTCGAAAATTTATCAGAAATTGATTGTTTAAGAATCTAATTTAAGCTCACAGTTATTCACAAGTTAATAATTTCATGAAAATTTAGTACTAAAATTTATAGGAGTTTTTACGTTTACAATCACAAACTGGAATTGATATACATATGTTGTACAAAAACAAATTCTATTCGTACAAAATTTAACGAATATATATCTTACTTTTGGAGTCTGCCAATGGATCGAAATCTTAAGTATTTCAAGTGTCTCAGGGAATCGTAGGTGTTCAAATACCCGTGCCCTCTTGACTTCCTCGATCAACATTGAAACCCATAAATAAATTCAACAATATAGGTCGAGTGGATGGTGAACTAAGAGGTTATACTGAAGAGTGTTGAAATTTAATCGGGTGTAACACAGTTGGAATTTATATACTAGATATGTGTAGTTTTTTTTTCGGGCATCTTACAGACAACGCTATCTAGTCCCAAGCTAATTAGAGCTTGTATTATGGGTACTACACAACTGATATAAATACTTTTTTTGTATATTAAATACAAACATATTATATATAGGAAACACTCTAACTCCGAAACAAATATTTGCAGATCATACAAACATTTGGTCCGACCCGGGAATCGAACCCGAGACTTCTTTACCAGCAGCCGAATACGCTAACCACTAGACCAACAAGGCAGTCAAAAAGTTTGTCATCTGTACAAATAAATTAAACTGACGTGTCTGTTTGTAATATAAAAGTACATATATTTTTCAGTTTGCTTCGGATAATCTGTGGAACATCTAAATAGATATAGACGTGACTTTCATTGGCAGATGTAAGTTAGGTAACTTGGGCAACATTTATTTGAGAAAAAAGCCTAAAGATTGAGACAGACTTTACGGCCCGTTTACGACCTTACCGCTGTGAGCGGTAGTTAAGAGCGATAAGATAACTAAGCTCATGGCTATGAGCGGCAACTCGTGGCGTGCCTCGTTCATTTTTATACTTTTGATATTACCCCTCGGCGTTTCGCTCTTAACTACCGCTCACAGCGGTAAGGTCGTAAACGGGCCGTTAGGTATAAGGGTATTTTTAAAGTCGTGACTATTATTTCTGCTATTAATGGTACAAAAATAATCAAAAGTCAAGTCTCTGCAAGGAGCTGGTGTTTATTATAGGTATAACCTGTATTACAGATGACCAGGTCCTCACCACCGCACGGCGGCCTCATAACAATCATTAATTAAATTCAATAAACATAAAGGAGCAATTTATGATATAAAAATAATCGTGTGTTTACATTTAAATAAATCTATAAAAAAGAGTTTTTCACATATTCATATATATATTTTTTTTCTCTTCCTCTTTTCATAGCTCAGGGAGTCTCTGTTTGTATCAATATGTATGGTGGCATATGAGGATGTGTATCCATAAGAGAGTGCGCGCTCTGTATTTTTATGTGTGTGTGTGTGTGTGTGTGTGTGTGTGTGCGTGTGCACGTGTGTGACTGTATGTAGGTGCATGTGTGACAATCCTTAGCGAAATATTCATCACGAAATCATAAAGATAAAAAATTCTATGAACTTGATACCATTATTGCGTAATATATACTTTATTATTCTTATTTATATAAATTAATTAATTCATCTCCAAACAATAATAAATAATTGAGTTGCTAACAGTTGCCAACACCCTGGGACGCAATCTCTATAATGTATTGCAATAAAATCCGCATGATCTGTTTGTTTGCCCATTAAGCCTTATCTGTATTGTTAGGGGATGTCACGCTGAAATAATAGAGTATTCTCCCTTTGAAAATGCTAGGAAACTGAGAGTTACTTACTAAAAATTTATGTGCTTTAAATTATAATACTGTTGAAATTTTATTTCATTTGTTAGACGATACCAAAATGAAAATATAACTTTTAAATGTTTTATATCAAGTGTTTATCTATATGTTATTTAAGGATATTTTATTTTAGAATGTGTTTATAGGTTATTCCTCCTCCTTGCGTCGTTATTCTCAATACTGAGGGTCGTGACCCTACTTGTTAGGATTCTGCGAGTGGCAGTTCGCCATTTGTCTCAGTTTTGGGAAGCATAGAACGTACTGCTGAGGGATGAGCAAATTTGGTCTGCCAACGCAATGGGCATATTCCAACTTAGTTAATAGCAAGAGCAAATTATCTACAATTTGATGATGATGCACTCCTGGCCGATTTTGACCATGGTGGCCAGTCACGACGGAGACCAACAAACTACACCGGTGCATTTATTGTTTTTACACTCTCATGATAGGACGAAAGGGTGACTTTGCCATTAGGAAGGGATCCGTCACAGAATCGACAGCTTTAAGCTCTCGTTTGACTCCGGGCTATTATTTAGAATTTTCATATTCAGAAAAAAAAACAAAAGCTATCTTTAACCCGATCCGATACCTATTAGTGTACTCGTAGTCATGAAATATATCAAGTAAGCTGGCCTGAGTCACATGTGTGTGATTGGAGTCACGTGTGTATATAATATGTATATTATGTATTAGCTTATGTCCACAGCTACGCTCACGTAATATGTCGGTTTTTACAATATTTTTTTTTTCTTTAAAAGACAACTCCCGCATTAGGAATATAAATTCCTGTATCGCGGGGGACTTAACAAACATACATGAAACGCACACAAAGGACACCCAGACTCAGAACAACAAATTGTGAATCACACAAAGTGTTGTCCTACGTGGGATTTGAACCCACGACACTTGGCGTAGTAGGAAGCGGCGTGGCGACCGCTTAAGCCACTAGGCCAACCGTGCAATCGATAGTAGATAGATAATAGTAGTTGTAGTAGATAGATAATAGTAGTTGAGTGACAAGGTATCGAGTGCTTAAACCTCTACGCCATTTATGCAGTCTTAAAACTAAATATTGGCACTCAATAATACAATGTATTCTTTTTTTTACAGCTCAAACTTACTTTTAATTAGGGTTGCAAGATGAAATACCTTATATTCTG
The DNA here is from genome assembly GCA_932526445.1 of Phragmatobia fuliginosa. Lineage (NCBI taxonomy): Eukaryota > Metazoa > Arthropoda > Insecta > Lepidoptera > Erebidae > Phragmatobia > Phragmatobia fuliginosa. Next base: position 18,698,037 of record OW052064.1, read on the forward strand.
TTAGTGTGTAAATATGAAAGCGTTTTAAATTTTATAATCTACCACTGAAACCGAATTAAAATAAGCATAGTGGTCATTGTTAAGGTTACAATGAGAAAAATCCTTAAAACTTTGAGTGTATTTGTAGAAATAACTATATAAACAATTTACTAATATCGAAGTTAAAAATCATTTTTAATTTTTATTTAATTACACTGTTATTGTATACAAAACACACACTCAGAATGTGTTTATGTGTGTGAAAAATTTAGATTTTTCCTATAATTATTATTTTTATCGGGCGAATGTTATTGTAAGTGAATCTAAAATGTGTAAATTTCTCCCTCGCAAATAATGGCAGACTGTTTCATCAAAATTTTATCGAAAAATTCGGCCAAGTGCATGTCAGGCCAGGCACAGGAAAGGGTTCCTCCATCACCCATAATGGTACGTGGATTAGAAATCGTAGCCAATGGATAATCGTTACGTTTACGTATTTATGCGTTAATTTTGTATGACGTTTTCCAAGTAAGCGCATTGTAAAAGTTAAGCCTCTATAACTCCTGAACTAACAAACTCATCTAATCCGTTATAGTTTTCCTTTGAAGTTCATTATATAAACCACTATCACGATTTTTTCCAGATTTTTTGAGCAAGCCGTTTAGCTTTTAGAGGGGGAGACGCCCTGTTTTTACAAAAAAGTGGACTTTAAAGTGGAATTTCTCGCAAACGGATACCTAAATCAAAAAATCGTCGTAGAAACCCTTTATTGTTTTTAAAAGACCTATCTAATGATACCCCACATGATGGGTTAGCCGCGAGAAAAAGAAAAACATTACCACTTTACGTGTAGGGAAGGTACCCCAAATAAAAAAAAAAAACATAATTTTATTGTCGCACTTTGTCGACGTAATTACAATACATATTCATGCAAAGTTTCATCTTTCTATCACTTACCGTTTGGACGGTAAGTCGAGGACGGACATAACGAATCCACAAGGGTTCGAAGTCATAAACTTCGGAACCCTAAAAATATAAATATACACTTCGGACACTTCGGACATTTTACACACAACGCCAAATTAAGCAGAGCTTGTTTATGGAAAACTCGACAACTGATATAAATACATAACATACACAAACATACAAAACATAAAATACACCAACAAAAAATACAAAACACCCAAACTTCGAAACATATATTTGAGGATCACACAAACATTTGGTCCGATCCGGGAATCGAACCTGAGACCAACGAGGCAGTTATTAGAGGCAGATACTATGGTTACTCCTCTCAGGTACATAGGCCTGTGTCGCTTTATGACTGGAACAGAATGTTTTTAATAGGACATCAAAAAGACTGATATTACAATATTAGTTTACCAGTAGTAACCACTTTGAATTTTCATTTTTAAATCTTAAATTTGGTAAGAAAGTAACTAGACCTAAGTTGTTTAATTCTTCAAAATTGTATTTATAAAATAAAAACAACAACACAACTAGAAAATTATGCCTTAAAACAATTTGTGACCCGTGTTCGTAGCAATTTCGTAAAATATAAAAAAGATTTTTCTCGGATTCATAATAACTTTACACACAAATTTCTGTACTTCACAAACTTCAAGTTTATTATATTTTCTTGAACTACTAAGTCTTCAGAATTAATTATAACAAAAAGAGCTCAACAAGACTCTGTCCTTGTTTCATGATTTACAAACTGCCATTTTGCGAAGCTGTTATATCAAAAGGGTCAAGCACAAAAAATATCAACGGGTTCGGGTGAAAAGTACATTGAAAATAGAATTCTTTCAAAAACCTGAATAAGTATGCCTTTTGTTAAGTGCTGAATAGATGTTCAACAAAGCCTTCATCTTAACGTCTTTATTGGTCACGTTGAATACTTTGATGCATAAAGACGGTGAAATAAATTAGTATTTTATATATTTTACGTCTTTACAAACGTAGTATGGATTGCTCTCTAGCCAGATGGCGGGATGACTTACGCAAGAAGTCCGGCAGCGACTGGATGCGTAAAACATCGGACCAGGCTTTGTGGGATGACTTGGTAGAAGCTAATATCCACCAGTAGACTGCAATGGGCTGATGATGATGATAAATGTAATGTGAAAAGTGTAATGATAATTGTAAAGTTATATAAATGCTATGCTAAAATTTGAAAATTATGAGACCCTGTTTTACCAAATTTTCCTACCCAAATTTTCAAAGGTAGAATACCTTTGAAAATTTGGGTAGGGCAAGATAGTATGAAAAGAAGCAATATAATTTATAAAACATTCACTGTTAAATATTTCACGTTTTTACCGAACTCCAAAAAACAAGTTACACCCGAGTTTTTATGAAAAAAGTTCATGATTTCAAACAACGCATTCAGGGACACATTAACAGTAAGGAAAAGGTGAAAATTATTTTCACAGTATTCTGTGAATATAATTTTCACCATAGAAATAGAAGAATATTTTAATCTACTTAAACTTTGAATACTTGCTATGTAAAGTATCGCTGCAAAATTATTGTTCTTAAGTACATAAGAAAACCCACGCTGAGTTTATAACATATATGTATAAATCCACAAGTTTGTATATTATAAACGGGTGCCAATCCAATCCTACATAATACTGTTGAGTAAAATAAACGATAGAAAATAAAGGAGTTTTCTTTCATATAATTTAAATGAATCAGAAAGTGGCAATGTAAATGTGAAGGACAGTAAAAGTACTTAAACACACAAAAGCTTTTATTAATACAAGGGTTTAGGCCCTCGGATGAAAACAAAATATGTTTATATCAGGTTTAAGCATAAATTTTAATTTTTCACAAAATCCTAAGCAGTTTGACCTACTTCCTCTATCATTGAGGAAGTGTAATGTTGCGGTCGCTTGAACTGACTTCAGTGTATAACTCAACTTCTGAATAGACTCATTGCGCATAACTCGAGAACCGCATTGCTTTGTACAGTTACTTAATGGGATTTTATGTTAGTATTTTGGTTCTTTAACTTCACCCGTTAGACATGAGTATAAAAAAAATAAGTTAGGGTGCCAACATACAACACAAGAGAAGAATTCGCAGGTACCTAATCAAAAAGTCTTTGAAGTGGTTTAAAAACAAAATTGGAATGAAATTATTTCCCTGAACACTTAAGAACTGTATTTTTAAGATATTAAGTTGCAAATAAGCATTTTATTATAGTTTTTTGAATATTTAGATGAATTTAATTAACTCAAATGCATTTTTTTTTTGTCTGTTTGAAATTCTTATAATACCTGCTTCAATAAAATATTCTAAATATCCTATTCTAATAAGTTTAATTGATATTGTTGTCAATGTAAATTAGAATCAATAACATTAGGAGCAATGAACTTAGTTTCCTAACAATTTTTACTTTTGTTTTGTTGTGGTACGATAAAATATTACGAAATCAATTTTTGAATCGTTGTTTATTTGTTGAAAAGCACTGAAGCTTATTAGCTGCGCATCAAAATAATAAAAAACGTCACTTCTAAACGTGTACAATTAAGTTCTATGTTACAAGTTCCAGCATAAAACTACTTCGGTACAGTGCCTCAAATTACGGACGTACTCTTTGTAACAAAAGACTCGTTTCTTTGACGATATGAAGACAGTTACTAAGTTATACGTCTCAGCAAAATAAGAAACTCTGTCACACAAAATAAAGTGATTGAATAACTGAATGGAATGAAAATTTCGTTCAAGAATGAAACTATTTATATTATATATTGCTTCTCGCGGAAATATGTAAGCGGTATGTATTACACTCGTAATTTAATATTTCAATGCATCATCATTAATTTGATTAGCAATAATAGTATTGCAAGAGATTTGAATAGTTCCTTTTATGACAGATCATTGAAATGTTGACAATCATAGACACAATACGGAATTAGACTAAAGAATACTGCCCGTCACAACACATAAAACTATGGGTTTACTGCTAACTCAGCGTGGCACTAGAAAGGTTCACAAATGTACTTTCCAATGTTGGAGTGATGCACACTCTGGAGTGCACTGGAACCGTATAGGGCATGTAACACTAAGGTGCACAGTGAAAATCAAATTCCGTTATTGTAGATTTCCAAAACTTATTTGTCTAACATCTAAAGCTTAATTTTTGTAAAACCATATCTTAAATTTAGGCTTTAACATGCCAAAAAATATAAATAGGAAATTCAATATTAGGTTAAAGGTTTAAATTTCAGCATTTACCAGTTTATAGCAGTATTCAGAGACTGTCAAACCGTAACCGTAGGCCCAATTTGTTTGCGGTTAGACCAGGTGCAGTTGCCAACGCCTAATTGTACTAACTGTATTATCTTCCATAGCCAGTGTACTAATGAACAAAGCGATAGTACATATTCAGTCCGTTCTGTTTCTTCCTGTTTTAATCGAACACGTAATTAGTAAGGGAGCTCCGGTGTGCTGTTTTCAGGTGTCGACGATTTTAAGTTTTTTTTATCGTTCGTTTTTTGTTACCGTGCTGCTGTTACAGGTGATCAGGTGTTTTTGTTTGTTTTTTTATCGCTCGCTTATTGTGCGACATAATTATATACATGAAGGTTTCGAAATCACTTCTTCGCCATAAATTATACTAAAATTAGCTCGTTACCGTGGGATAAAATAATATAATTTGTGTGTTGCTATTCTTTCATATTGTGTGCTGCTAATGAAACTATAAACCGAAATTTTAACTTTTTTTTTAACTTTGAATCCTTATTATTTTCATTCAATTTCTTATTATTTATTTTACACATATAAGAAGACATGACAAATGAATTGTGCTAAATATTTTTTTCTGCATACTCTGTTGCATCACAATGACTAAGCAGTATAATTAAAATACGAAGTGAAAATACACGTACCTATGAAAACACGAGTAATTTTAAAAAGTAGTGGTATTAGGTATAATGCGTCATTGTCGTATAACTTTGTCGGCTGTATTTTTGTATTCTTTAAACTTTTAGATAATAAAGTTAGTTAGATAATAAAGATTCCGTATAATTTACCTAATAACAAAAATACATTAGTTTCATAGTAAATTATGAACTAAAGTCCTGGTTCGTTACGTGTTATGATGTGATCTTTTCGATCGGTGCCTAATATTGATCAGAATAAAACCACAAACACACCTGCGACTTTTTTCAAAATGTCATAAATGTTAAGTACTGCCGTAGTGGCTTGTTTTTAGGGTTCCGTAGCCAAATGGAAAAAAATAGAACCCTCATAGATTCGTCAAGTCTGTCTGTCTGTCCGTCCGTATGTCACAGCTACTTTTTTCCGAAACCATAAGAGCTATACTGTTAAAATTTGGTCAGTAGATGTATTCTGTGAACCGCATTAATAGTTTTACACAAAAATAGTATAAAATAATAAATTCTGGGGGTCCCAATCCTTAGAACTGAATATCAAAAAATTTTTTTTATCAAAACCATACGTGTATCTATGGATAGGTCTTCAAAAATGATATTGAAGTTTCTAACATAATTTTTTTCTAAACTGAATAGTTTGCGCGAGAGACACTTCCAAAGTGGTAAAATGTGTGCCTCCCCCCCTGTAACTTCTAAAATAAGAGAATGATAAAACTTAAAACTTCCAGCGATAATTAGTTTGAACAAGATCTATTACGTAGTTTTTTTTGAATACGTCATAAATCGTAAACCGCAATTTCCCTTTCATTCAATCAATACACTATTATTAAAACCTCGATCAAAGTAACAACAAACTACAAGAACTATGTCGTTACTTGCTGCTACTTTCCGCTCCGTCCGCTTCCGCTTTTTTCTATATGGCAAAATATAAATTGAACTTTAATTAAATTCCATTACGATTATAGTTTTAACCTAAGAAGCAATGCTAACAGCATCTATAATAAATAAGATAATTAATTAGTTGTACTAAATATTTTAATGATTATCATTGCAGTAAAACAAATAAAAAAAATCATTGAATAAAATAGGGCGAGACGGCTGGCAGGAGCTGGATGCGAGGAGCCGAGGATTAATCTAAGTGACGTGCAATTGAAAAGATCTATGTCCAGCGGTGGACTGCGATAGGCTTTAAACACGAAATGAATCTGAGCATGGGTACCACAGTTCAATTCTACACTTACACAAAGCACTTTAATTGAAATGTTTGTATACTCATATTGTAAGTGATTTTGTACAAATTTTGTTTAGAAATAAATTATATTATATGATAATAATAAATAATAATACAATACACATACATTATTTCATCAATGATAGGAATGATTTACCCGTTCCTATAATATCTTTATATATGTATATAATTCTTCTGTGAGTGTGTATGTCACTGAACTTCTCTCAAACGACTGGACCGATTTTGATGAAATTTTTTGTGTGTGTTCAAGGGGATCTAGGAATGGTTTAGATTCGCAATCATCAAGTTCAAGTTATGGAATTTTAAAGTTGGGCGGTACGAAGTTCGCTGGGTCATCTAGTTTTATATAAAGTACAGTTGTATCTCCAGTGTATCCAGAACACGTGATTGTAAATACTTCATACATCTAAAGTTCTGGAATTTACTATTACGACTTGTAATAAAATATAAACACGTTTTGCGATAAGTGTGAAACATGAATAAAACACTAAAGTGATACTTATCACAGCTCAGATATGTATCTTATTACGAAATAGCTTTTACAACTTTCGAAAAGCAATAATGATAAAACTTTGTAAATTGTATAATTTAATTTATACCGATGAAAGATAATCAAAATCTTCTGGACATTATTGTAAATATAAATATAGAGTGGACCACCTCGTTGGTCTATTGGTTAGCGTATGCGACTGCTAATCAAGAGGTCTCGGGTTTAAATCCCGGGTCGGGCCAAAAAGTGTTTTTGGGTTTTTCTAAGGAAATTCCTAATAGCAGCCCGGAGTTTGGAAGTTTGGCGGTGATTCACGCCCGTGCCTCGGAGAGCACGTAAAGCCGTCGGTCCCGGTTGTCATGAACATCTATGGCAATCGTTATTGGGAAGTTAGTGCCCTCAAATATACAACTAGTTTAACCTTCGAATTTCAGTTCTCCCTTAGGGTTGCGGAGGTCCGATGCCAGTCGCTCCGTGGAAAAACTGAAATTCAGGTAAAACCAGTTGAACTAGTAGCCGACCACAAATAAAATTGGGAACATGGGCTAGGAAGATGATAAATATAGAGTGGTCAAAAAAAATATTATATTGTTAGAGTCCAGAAGTGAAAAATAATAAAAATAATTATAATTCTAAACAATTTACTTTAATTCTAAACGATTTATTTCATTAATTACAAAATAATCTTAGAAATGCAATTAGACACAAACAACCGTTAATTAAGTAACGAATCTAAACAAATTACAGTTAGATAGACAGCAAGGGCGGTCACATAGGGCTGTACTAGCTGTTAGACAGTTTTCCTCGCACCCACCGCAATTCAGACAGTACTAACTTGTCAAAGACAGCTTTCCACATCTGTTAACAGAGTAGTACTAATTGTCCAAAGACAATGATCCACACTCTGCGACGCATTCGTCAGAAATGCGTCCCGATACAACAGATCACTCCTATTTATAACCAAGCGCAGTGAAGTGATGGCGCCACAAAAATGACAACTACCGCCGTTGTGGCTTATACGGCCTCTCCTGACACCCTGACGTCCTCGGCAGGTCCGGATGACCACACTTCTTCATTGTTCTCATTCGCGGTTACTGGAACATGTACAAAAATAAAAGTTTATTGGACGCCTCTGTAAGTACATCATCGTCCAATTGGTCAGTTACTAAAAACAGTTATCAAATTTAGCGTAAACAGTTAGAGTTAACGAATAGTTTTACAAGATAATAACAGTTAACACGAATAAGAAAGGTTCGAACCTCCAAGGAAAAGAGTGAAAGATTATTTATAATCCGCGCCAGATTAGAAACAAACAGTCACTGTTAGATACATTTAAAATAAAACTAGAAACTTAGTACTAACACAAGAGTAGACTTCAGCATGAAGGTCTACCGTTACCATAAGAACAATAATATCATAAGAACAGTTATCATAAGTGTGTGTCTTAAACATTTAAACTTAAAATTAACAAGACCACGAGTTTGGGGCTGGTTACCCTGTCCATGGGTCTTAAACCTCTCTCATCAAGACCACGAGTTTGGGGCTGGTTACCCTGTCCATGGGCCTTAAACCTCTCTCATCAAGACCACGAGTTTGGGGCTGGTTACCCTGTCCATGGGCCTTAAACCTCTCTCAACAAGACCACGAGTTTGGGGCTGGTTACCCTGTCCATGGGTCTTAAACCTCTCTCAACAAGACCACGAGTTTGGGGCTGGTTACCCTGTCCATGGGCCTTAAACCTCTCTCATCAAGACCACGAGTTTGGGGCTGGTTACCCTGTCCATGGGTCTTACCTCTCTCAACAAGACCACGAGTTTGGGGCTGGTTACCCTGTCCATGGGTCTTAAACCTCTCATCAAGACCACGAGTTTGGGGCTGGTTACCCTGTCCATGGGTCTTACCTCTCTCAACAAGACCACGAGTTTGGGGCTGGTTACCCTGTCCATGGGTCTTACCTCTCTCAACAAGACCACGAGTTTGGGGCTGGTTACCCTGTCCATGGGTCTTAAAATTATCTCAGGAAGACCACGAGTTTGGGGCTGGTTACCCTGTCCATGGGTCCATTCCAATATACACACCTCATGCTCTCCACCATCCACCATACATTGCACCACACCTCACGCACACGGGGATCAGGCCGAAGATTGCGTCTCGTACACACGGTGAACAGGCGGAAGGTTGCATCTCGGGCACACGGAGAACAGACCGCAGGTCCGCTTATCACTGAGCGGCATGCAGGACGCAAGTCCGCACCTCGCGATACAGCGAGCAGGCCGCAAGTCTGCGCCTCACCAGGCAGCAGCAGACACCAGGTCACAGCCCGGGCTCGGCTCGCGTAGACTGCACCTTGCACAGTGACGAGGCTCTCAATGCATCGTTATCATCTAAGGAAAGCATGAAAAATTGCATTAGTTTTGAATACGGTATTACTTTAACGTCACCAATATGCTTCATTATCGTCATGAATAATCAGAGCTTTTAGAAGGCGATACTAGCAAGCAAAGCTTTTAGGATATTTAAAAATAACAGTGCCCTCAGTATGTACGCAGTAATATCGTCAAGAATGTTACTAACTTTCGCATATCTCTCAGGACGCAAGACCCGGAGGATGTCAGAAAATGTTACAGAAGTCTCACGGTACTCGGTTAAGGATGTTCCCAATAATCGCAAAGCTCTTAGGATATGATACCGGGTCACCAGTTTTGGTTATGTCTGCAGCTTGACGATTGTCGTCAAGCAAACCCGAAACATGTCCAAGTATGCCCACGCAGTGAATTCGAGTTCAGACTAATTGCCCTCAAAGTCATTTTATGAACCAGGGCTTGTCCGACAGGTGTCGTTCAATCACTTACTGTAATAAGCCACCGTCTGCTTATAGTCGATCGTCTCGAGTCTGTAGTTAAACCTTACCATTTTAACCTTTTTACCTTTCTGCTACGGCGGCCAGTCCCAATGGTGAGCAACCAAAAACACAGTAGACACTACAGCACGCAAGTACTTGTCTAATACAGGTGTACGCCTTTGGTTCGATGAGACGGCCACCCAACATGACCCGAAAGAGATCAGGCGTAGGACCGTCGACTCTTTGTACTCATTCGAGTCACGGAGCGTTGACCACAACTTTTAAACTTCGGGCCGTAACAAGCATATCTATAATTAGAAGTACACAGTATTATTAGTTATTGTTTGTTCAACCCAGAAATCGAACCTATATTGAACAGTAGTCTCATACACTAACTGTCGACCCAACAAAGCAGTCGAAACCATCACTGGTACTGACGTTTCAATAAGTACCTCTGTCAGGAAGAAAGATCACAATAACCTGAGCTGGCTCGTAACGTGCTTATGAACATGTTATTAATCTTGATCCTATATGAATGTCAGACATTTACGATCAAGTTTGCTACAATGATTTTGTGTATGATCTTAAAATTTAACACCTGAAATAGCCAGTCAGGCATGAGGACTATCTTTCCGGAACACTAATTGGTACTCTCACAATGACTAGTGCTTAAACCTCATTTTAGCTCGGTCTAACCTGGCCATTAATCATTATTGTTACACAAACAACATAACATTGTTCATTTAATACCTGACACTAGTGAGGGTATTTAAAACCTTTCATAATGTTTCTATAACATCAAGAATAGCATGCTTAAGTAGACGTACTATTAAGATCCATAGACATGCAGTCTTTACCGGTATCAATACTTTGCATTTCGATAAACATTAAAACATAACTAACAAACGATATGTTTTGCTTTATCATACGAGATCTTTCTTTAACATTTACAATTTGTTGTTGATGTTGTGTAAAACCTATTAGATTACATTTAAAATATGAAGTTTTAGTTTGGAGTCCACTATAGAAGGTTCATAGAAGTTTCTTTACTTTTTTTTTTCTTTGAACCATTAATAACAAGTGAAGTCACTTTCGTACTACCTACTCTGAACTATTAAATAAATTTAACATCATATCTTTAGAATTTAAACATTTACCACTGTTATAACGCTTCATAGATTTTACAATAACAGTGGACTAATGCAATCACCAGTAAATAATGTGACATAGTACATCTACCGGCGGATGATAAGAGTTCCTCAAGCTGTTTTAAATAGGCTCCGTCAGGACTAGCTCTGCTGTCCACGCACCCTTTTGCCGTATTGTGAATAGTTACATCACACGTTTATATACTCCCGATTTATTTGCTCTCACCAACCACCAATATAAAAGAATAGCCCATTCATCGAATTATCAAAATAAAAATTAGAAATGTAATTGATCATCAACTATTTCTTGTTGTCATTTTTTTTTTTTTTTTTTTGATCATCCCTACTATTATTACTATTAAGTGCGAAAGTAACTGTCTGTCTGTCTGTTACGTTTTTACGCCTAAACCGCTAAACCGGTTTTGATGAATTTTGGAACTCAAATAGTTTAGAACCTGAGAAAGGACATCATACACGCGGGCGGAGCCGCTGGCTAAAGCTAGTTGTTTAATAATGGTCATTTCAATTTTTAAATTTACGGAGAAACATCTAGTAACTTGGTGTACACACTGTAAATTGTTATAATCTGACAAGTATCTATTTTTCGTTTCCATAAATAAAAGTTAAACAGATTAATCACAACGTGTGTGGGTATTATGTCCCGTCACACTTGCTGTGTCAGTGTAACATTTTAAGTAAATGGATAAAAGTTACTTGACCTTTAAGTAATAAGTTCGGGTTGCATTACCCAGCCACTACAACTGCTATTATTCATCATTCCTTCGTTAAAAATAGTTCGTAACCATAGCAAAGAACGCCTACTTGATTATGCACAGGTGGGGTAGTTACAAACATTCGTTTGAGCGCTATTCACTATTTACGTTATACCAAATATTCGCAATAAATGCGAAAGTAACCGTCTGTTACGCTTTCACGCCAAAACCACTGAACCGATTTTGATGACATTTGGTATAAAGATAGAAACATACACGCGGGCAATAGCTAGTACCAAATATTCGCAATAACAAAAGGTATGAGATGAGGTCATTGTTAAAACTAAACCAACTACTTAAGCCCTTTTGTTAAGCCACAGCTTTGCATCAGCCCTAAGGCATTTTCGTATACGCGCCAAACAGTCCATTTTTTCATCATTTTAAATTGCGCACACAATTCACTTTTGTACACTACATATCAAAATTATGTGAAAATAAATCACAACTCAACATGTAATATGATTTGATCTTACCAGTACAGCGTCAAGCACAACTCATAAGTTTTTCTTAACTGAACCTTCTAACCTTCACTCATTACCGTGTCGGCACTGGTGGACCACATTGTACACCTTGTACATTGGCACGGATGCAGTTTCCATCGCTTAGCACAATGTTTACTAACTGGAAAGAAAGCGTTATACACACGAACACACATGTGGTACAAATACCCTCATTATTTTATTAAAATAATCGTTTTAAAACCGTTTGTAATTGACACTAAAAACCAAATATAGAAGTCGTCACTTCCTTTACGATTTTTATATTTGCTATGTTTTGACTTTGTTTTGATTTTTGACTTTGATTTAGAGCGGATAAGAATATCACAAAAGTCGGATTCCCTTATTAAAAATCACAACGAACACTGAATTTCGATAGCGTTCAAATGAGCACTAATAGTGTGCAATGCCTTTTTTTTAACGAACGATCGCGTTTATCGTTCCCGGGACCTCTGCGGCGAATCACTGCGTATATTCACTTTGGTTCTATATGACAGCGCGATCTATTGTGCATTTGTCAATGCTCTCTATCGTAAGACACACCTAGATAATGAAGTATAGGCAAATTAAATGAAAATATCTAACTAAATGTCGGTAGTTGATCGTTTCCCAAATATTGAAAATTAATAATTTGTGAACGTAGATCGATCCAACTTCTGATGTTAGAGTCCAGAAGTGAAAAATAATAAAAATAATTATAATTCTAAACAATTTACTTTAATTCTAAACGATTTATTTCATTAATTACAAAATAATCTTAGAAATGCAATTAGACACAAACAACCGTTAATTAAGTAACGAATCTAAACAAATTACAGTTAGATAGACAGCAAGGGCGGTCACATAGGGCTGTACTAGCTGTTAGACAGTTTTCCTCGCACCCACCGCAATTCAGACAGTACTAACTTGTCAAAGACAGCTTTCCACATCTGTTAACAGAGTAGTACTAATTGTCCAAAGACAATGATCCACACTCTGCGACGCATTCGTCAGAAATGCGTCCCGATACAACAGATCACTCCTATTTATAACCAAGCGCAGTGAAGTGATGGCGCCACAAAAATGACAACTACCGCCGTTGTGGCTTATAATATAATATCAATTAACATTATAATTGTTATACAAATTATTCTATTTATGATAATCTATCTTATAAATAAGTTTAGCGTGTCACAATGTTATTTACCAAACTCCTCCGAAACTGCTATACCGATTTGTATGAAATTTTGTGTGCATAGTGGGTAGGTCTGAGAATCGGCCAACAACTATTTTTCATACCACTAAAACGCGAGCGGAGCCGCGGTCATCGGCTAGTTGTAAATCTTCTGGTCTTGTGTTTGTAATTGAACTACTTCTATACGACTGGACCGTATTTTATGATTTTATTTGTGTGTGTGTTTAAGTGTTTTTGAGAATGGTTTGGATTCACAATTGGATCGGACCGGTATGTTGCGCTGCGTTCAAGTTCTTGGATTTTAATTTTGCGCATATTCAGAACATAACCTCAAAATTGTACGGTACAAAGTTCGCCGAGTCAGATTCTATAATAATGTAACATCTATAAGATATATACCAAAACTCCTTTAGGGGTGAGTTTTGTCAAATATTTTCTTAGAGCGCTCCTACATCATAATATTAGTGTGCACATTGCAACAGTAATAGTACACACCTACTATTGTGTGGACATGTGCAACAATGCAATCTGTTCCGTTGTTTGTTACATTGATAGGCCAGTCAGTCAGTAACGCTTCATCATCACCATAATCAACAGCCTTCAACAGTCCACTGCTGGACATAGGCCTCTCCTTAGAAAGGAGGTTTTGGCCTACTATTACAGTAACGCTTGCCTTTTATTAATATTAGATAATTCATCTGTATGTGTTTCTGTCACTTAACTCCCGCGAAACGGCTTGACCGAGTGATATGAAACTTTTGTTTCAATCAACTAGCCATAATGCCCCACCTGTGAGCTCGGCTGGAGACCCAAGCCCCCTTGATGGGCATCATAGTAGTCTCAGGAGAGGGTTAAGTTAAGTCCCCTCGCTGGCCAAGTGCGAGTTGGGGACTAGCAAGACACGTTGTGGATACGTAAATTTGCCGTTGGATGTTTTTAATCCGCCCAAAGGCTTCACGACTGTTATCTTATGATAACAACCGAGACCGACTGCTTAACGTGACCTTTGGGGATATTTTTAAAAATTTAAAAATACATACATCTAATTCATAATGTTTCTCTTTCTACCACTTACCCTTCTCAATTTAGTTTTTACAGCAAAACCAAGTTTGTGGGGTCAGCTAGTTCATTCACATTTCGTGAACCAAAATCTTTTCCTTCATTTCGTAAATAAATACACGTCAATTTTTATTAAATATTACCCATTATACAATTCTTTCTGTCAAAATTATTGATATATTGTTCTGGAATAATGAATAGGTAATAAAAATGAAACATATGAGTATTTTAAAAGCATTTTTCTGATTCATCAGCGTTTCGAAATGGCAAAAGCATGTTGGTTCGCCATTTAAATTATGTTTGTTTTAATTGTCTTTATTTTCTTTTACCTGTACATTTCGTTGGTATAGTGCTTAGCGTATGCGACTTCTGATCGAGAGGTCTCGGGTTCGATTCCCGGGTCCGACCAAATGTTTCTGTGATCCGCAAATATTTGTTTCGGAGTTTGGGTGGTTTCTATGTAGATATAATAATTATGTTGTATTTATAAAAAAAAAACCTGTACAACCCGTCTGGCCAGCGTGGTATAGTAGGCCAATACCTCCTTTTCAAGGAGAGGCCTATGTCCAGCAGTGGACTGTTAAAGGCTGTTGATGATTGATGATATAAAAAAAGTATGTATTTATATCAGTTGTATAGTTATCCTTAATACAAGCTCTGCTGGGGACTAGATGGCATTGTGTGTTAAATGTCCGTTTTGAAACTAAAATAGACTTAATTGTGTGTGTAGGCGTTCTCTGAATAATAGTCTATTTTTAGTGTTTGGGATTCAAGCAAGCAATATTTATTTTTAAATAATTTATTCCTAAAGAGTTTCGTTTTTTAAGTTGTTTGTTTCTTTGTATTTTAAAAGTATCACCTTAGACTATTGTGTATTCGTAAATTGTTCAATTATAATATTATAGAATGCTATATTGTAATCTTACGGTTATATCATGGGTCGGCTGAATAGAAGTGCCATAGATAACTATTGCTTAGCAACCTTTTCGTTGCTTTCACAGCAGAGGAGGAAAGCAACTTAAAGTATTTGTGTGTCTCGAGTTTGGGAGACTGAAGATCAATATTGTTACTTCCATACGGTTTTAGGTAAAAGAGTCACTCTGATTTCGACACGAATGGGCTCGTATTGTAGTGTTTCGTTGGTGAGTGAAAACTCAATGATGCAAAAGCACCTTACTTTATGTGGTTCACAATGGCTGGCTACTGTTCATACTCATGTTCTCCATCAGACAGAGTTACTTTGACGGGTCATATATTTATATATTACTTTACTATTTTTAAAAGGCAACTTTAAGGCATCAGGAATATATTCCTGTGTCGCTGGGGTCTTTCAAACATTATAAGCAGACACAAAGGACAACCAAATTAAGAATAAAAATATGTGAATGGTGTATGAGTGAAGTGTTTTCCCGTATAGAATTTGCCTACAGGTTAATTACAGGAAACATTGTATTTGAAGGAAAGTAACAGTGAATAATTAAGCTTGGGCTATAAGAAGATGTCATTACTTACTATTAAATTTTAGAAATATCACACTTAAATTGTTGTTTGCTCTAGAGCAAATACACACATTAATTTGTTTATTTGTATGATTGCTGCTGTTATGATTAATTTTATCTGCTATACAAATCGCAAATCACTTCATGACAGTGATGACACAAAATTGAACGACAATTTATAGACATTTGGGAATTTCCCATTAATGATTTTAACTACAGCAATGTCGTGTAGTGCGTTTCATGTTATTTTATAAAACAACGTTTGTGGATCCCTAAAAAAAGCGACAAAATATGTGAACTTTATTTTTAATCTCTCCATTTTTCGACGATACTAAGAAAAATATGATGTCATGTAAGCTTTTTGAGAGCTTCCGAACTGTCAGAAGCTCGGCAGTGAAAGTCCTGGGGGATTTACGAAGCATTTATGGTTATGGCAGTTGATGACGTCAGGTATCCATTACCATCGTCGTTTTCATATATCGCCTGTATTCTGTTATGTTTTTCGTATGAGTATTTAAGACCGAAGGGAGCAGTTCTAGCAATTGAGTACATCGTCGAAGTAGCGCTTTTGGTGAAAATAATGGACAATGTTTTTGTTTTATCCCCGAACCAAAAGGTATAAGCTTACTGCGCTTAATAAGTTCTAGAAATGGTTTTGTTGGATCGTAATACAGGGATGGTGCGGTGTGAACATGCCTAAATTATTTCTTGAATTTTGACTTTAAATAAAGCTGTTTATAACTTTATAGACCTTTGAAAATATATACAAAATATAGAGTAATTTTAATTTTTATTCAAGGATCTGGTACTTTTTATGCAACTTATAAACATCTTAAAGTACAGGTTTACAATTGTATTATAAAACTAATTCTCATTAAATTCAACTGGGGAGTGCATGTTGAATACATTTGCAATAAACTGAGGCAGTTTCTAGCAAACATTATTATTCTTAAAAACAGAATCCCATTTAAAGTTAAAATGATGTTGTATCACTCATTGGCAGAATCTTATATCCAGTATGGTCTTAGTAGTTATGGTCGAAACTAAATATATACATTAACAAAATATATCAATTACAATTAAAAATACTTAAGAATATTGTATCTCCAAATATTAAATTATTATTTTATAACGACAAAAGTCAATTCATTAAGCACTGTGATATATTACCAGTGCAGACTAAATTTAACTTTACCATTTAAAAGAAAACTATTTCAATAACAAATTAAAAATAGTCAAAGCGCATACTGTATATACAAGAGCGCGCAAACAAACAATACGTACGGCGAAAGAACTACCGCCTACATAATTCGCCGTTTGATAAACAAACTACCTCCGGATTTGATTCGCAAAATTAACCCAAGTAACATTAAAATTAAATTAAAGGATTTTTTCTCAAATAATATTTCTTAGCAATTGTAGATGGCATTGACCACATAGAAAGGCATATATCTAGCTCTCATTTATATTTAATACGTCAACAGGTTAACTAGTGAGACGTATAATATTATGTAAACATTGTTGTAAATATGCGATACAGACTACCTGTGTAACACAACACAAACCTTAGAGGTTTCTCGTGTTATGTCTTAAGAATATATTTTTTGTACCTATATTTCAATGATAAATAAATGAAAATATATATATATATAAGACATTTAACTCTTATAATTTTAATACGAAAGTCATAGTTTAGTAGCGAATCAGTCATAAAATTTCAACTTTTAAGTGGCTCGTGACGATTCGTTCTGCCGTATGCCGCCTTTGGCAACTGAACAAGAATACGTTTAAATGTAGATTTATGAAATAGTGTCTCAGGAACAAAACGGAAGGTATATTTCTTCGTGAAGTTTTAAATCGCTGGCAATTAGACAAAATATTGATGTAGAATCCAAATTGGAAAGTAGTCATAATTAATAGTACATTGTTCACCGAGTGAAGTTACACCTGTGAGGAACATTTAAAGTATTTATAAAATAAACTCAAAACGTAAGACACCATGTAAGACACAATTTAGCTTAGAATTTGACATAATATTTAAAAATATTCCGCGCTTCTTTTGTTTTTTTTTTTATTCTTCACAAAAGGATGTCAGTAGCACGGAGATTCCATATTTCAATTATATGAAAACTCTTTGAGAGGAGACCTGAGCCCAGCAGTGGGACATTAAGGGTTGTTGATGAAAACTCTTTGGGCAGGCGCGCGCCATAGATCAGATAACACATGAGAAATGAAAATTCATACAACTTTCTCTCCCGCTAAAACACGTTAGAAATGGATTTTCATACATTTTTTCCTCCCGCTTATTTAGGTCAAGGAAAAGACTAACTTTCTCTTTTCATTTTCAGGGAATAATGAATACTGTTCCGATCAGGTGTAGTATAAAATTATTTTTTGGTTTAATTGTATCATACTAGTAGACAGTTTACGTGGTTGTAAACTGCCTCGGCGGTAGTGGTAGCATTTGCGACTGCTGTTCTTGAGATCGCGGGTTCGATTATATTTGTTTCGGAGTTTGGCTGTTTTCTATATATTATATGTATTTTCAGTCTAGTACCCAATCGGTTGTCTAGTACCCATAATACAAGCTCTGCTTAGTTTGGGTGTAGATAGCGTTGTGTGTACGATTGCAGAATACATAATAGTACGTATAATATACAAAATATTTATTATTATTATTCCGCGGGAGCTTCAACCTAACAGGAAGGCGGTGTAAGGCAATTCTTCTTTTTTTTAATAATTCCCTCCATCAGATAGTTTGAGTGAGATTACCTGAGCCCAAGAGCTGATTCCAAAGGAAAAATTATCATTTCTAGTGTTCCCCTTATTCTCCAGCTACTAGCATCCGAAACAGACACCAGCTGCTTAAATAATTTATGTTGGGCATAAATGTGAGTCACCATGATGAAAATTGTGTTGACCACACTCTTGTATTGTACTGATACTTCCCACCAGGTGGAGTGGAGTTACTTTAACAAGCTCAAACATGAAAAGTGACGGTAATACTTGGATATTTCAAACTTTACTGCATTAGCAAAATAAATTAATATGACAATATTTATCTAAAACTATAGTGAATTCATTTAGTCACAAGTATCTATGGTAGGGATATAAATATTAAGTCTAGGCTTTGAAGCGGAGAGAGCTATCATTCAACTCTTTGTTGCTAATGTGTTTCATCTATCAAGTGAGCTGACGTTATTGGATTTGGTCTTTCGAACTGTATATTTCCTATATTTGTTAGTTTGAATTGCTCCTGTATTGAGAATTTTACTAAATGAAAATATATGAAACTAGAAATAGAAGGGAAAGTGTGAAGTTTTATCTCTGTGCGTTATACATTTTTTCACAAATTGAAATCATTTGACTTAACGATCTAAAAAAAATAACAATGATATAGCATTTTTAAATATCAATAGTGTAGTCGCAAACTTCTTTCAATCAGACCAATACGTGTTTTCAATTTTTTTTTTAATGAGCTGACAAAGTGACGCTGACTGATAAAAAGGATGAGTGGAATCTAACAATTCGGGTCACAGTACTTATTGAAAATGCAGACCAGCCAGCATAGTGACCCACGCTATGTTGCCCAAAGGAGATGTCTCTGATGAGATGTCATTTGAGATTGTTCTTCTGTGAGAGTGTAGATTCACCTTGGTTGAGCCGGTCTCGTTACTTATTTTTTGAGTACCGGAGTGAGCTCTTGAACTGAACATAAAGTTTGTATTGAATATTTATGTCAAGTAATATTAGTAGATAAAGCAACTCCTTTGCAATTAAGACGACACTACGTAAATGCAGATATACCAAAAAGAATATATTTATCTATTTTTACTGACTACAAAATTAACTGTCTTGACACTATTTATCACCAGGAAAATGGACCCAAAAAGTATGTAATTAACTTGCGATACTCGAAGGGTGAAAATTATCCTCAGTCTAGACAAGCGACGACAGCTTAATTACAACTGATAGCATTCACGCTCCGAGTGGCTCCTAGAACGGATCACAGAGCTATTTGTATGCTAATGTATACATCCCTCTACGTCCAGCGTAATTCGCAACCCTGGATTGTTCAACTGGTCAGAAAACAATACAATATACTCTATCTACCATTGATTTTAATTAAGGTAACTTGTATTCTGAAGATGTTTTGCTTAGAAGGTATGTAGTTCTGAAAAACATTTACAGTTATTTTACATATTGATACGTGAAGAAAATACTTATGTTAGTAAATTGAAAATGAATTCTAGAGGAATATTACTTATGCACAAACACATAACATTTAATAGATAAAAAAAATATTAAGTGATGAACACCAAATAATATGTCATTACACCAGTTTTCAATGAGTGTCTAATGTCTATCTTGTACCCATGGTAAATTTTTCGGAAAAATATAAATGATTTACATATCAACTGCCTCGTTGGTCTAATGGATGGATGGTCGGGCTGTGTTTTTGGGTTTTTCTTAGTAATTCCTAATAGCAGCCCGGAGTTTGGAGGTTTAGCGGTGATTCACGCCCGTGTCTCGGAGAGCACGTAAAGCTGTCGGTCCTTGCTGTCATGACCATCTATGGCAATCGTTATTGGAAATTCAGTGCCCTCAAATTTACTGACAACTAGTTCAACCTTCGAATTTCAGTCGCATGGATAAACTGATATTCAGGTTAAAACCGGTTGAACTAGTAGCTGACCCCAAATAATATTAGGAATAAGGCTAGTAAGAACATATCAACTATCCACAATGTCCCAATGTCGGGAGCGGGTTTCCTCTCAGGAGAGAGTCCACAATAATAATTAAGTTAAATATTTTACAAATGAAAAATGTCTCAACGGTAAGTAACTTCAACATCTAGATTGATATACAAATAATATATAAAAAATGAAATTGAAGTGGCTGTATGTAATATCAAATTAGCAAGTTTTTACTAAATTCATATATAAAATAAAGCAATAAAGCCAGTTTTTTTAAAAAAATGTCTGTTGGTCTGTCTGTTTGGTCCAGCTGTCTGCACCGATTTTGACGGGACTTTGACTGCCAGTTAGTTAATGACCTAATGAGTAACTTAGGCTATCTTTTATTATACTAGCTTCACTTTGCTACTCGCGATATAGAACTCTAACCATGATTACAAACAAATTTAGTGAAGCTTATATTATAGCGTCTAAGTTTGTATTGAATAGTATATATTTGGCATTGGTCGAATCTACAAATAGCAAACTATGTTCCGGTTTGGGGAGGTGCTGCCACAACAAGATTCATTGAGTTAGAGAGAACGCAACGTTCATTGATTAAAGTTATGTAAAATTTGCCCTACAGATACTGCTGCACTTTATTCTAAAGCTGATGTTCATACAGTTAGAAAGCTTTACGTTGTGAAGGTAATACTCAAACTGCACAGGGATTTACCGTATGACTCTGAAATTATTGGGACTAGGCGAAGGCACGCTGTTATAAAGTGAATAGTTCTAAATCTACTTTTGCTAAAAGGCAATTCACTGTACAGCCAGATCATTTGTACAATGGTGCAAACAAGGTTTTAAATTTACACGGAAAAAAATCAAATAATGTGAATGAAACAATAAGGGAATGGCTTATTATCACATTAGATTTTAATGATGTTGAAAAGTTGGTGTTGTAATCTGCAATTAACAATATTTAATTAATGTCTGTATTATCATCAAAGTCATCTACACAAGGTCAAGTCTTGTGTTGTTAGCTTGGCTAAAGATGAGGTCTACTGTCACGAGTATTTTGTAAGGAGACCTCCCGTTTGTAAAGAAATGTCTAAGGAATGAATAAAGCTATTAATATATTATTAGAATTATTGTACAAAGGTTTTAAAATGATTATTTTGGAATCAATAAATATATATAAATGATACTATTCACGCTTTTCATAGTGATTTTAAAATAGATAATGAAAAAAGTTATGAAATACAGTGCACATCAACGGTGTTCAGTAAAACTGAAAGGAAAGTTTTCACAAAGGAAAATTCGCTAGAATGATGCACACTACAGTTCAAAAAATTTATTACATGTAATGAATTTTCATTAAGGCTATATTGCGGGCGTATATTAAAACTAAACTTTGCCAGCGAGTCCGCCCGCGTTTATGTCGGATGTCGAGGTTATCATTTTTCGGAATATTGTGGTAAAATAACTTTCAAATTCGGTTCAGAAGATTCAAAAATATAACGTTACAAACTAAAAACCTCACAATCTAAACTAAACTTCATTGCCATATTATTAAAGATTGAAAACAATCAAACGCATTTACTACAATTTTGATGTTTCCTATGTATACATAAAAAATACATAAGTATTCTATTACTCAACCAATGTTTCATAGTACATGCTCTGCTTGGAATACAATTAGTTGGTGTGAAAAAAAGTAAGAATAAAAGCTTGTTATTCCATAAAAGTATATTTTTAATCATTATCGATGAGGACTCTCCAATACCCCGTGTTGCTGGCTATTGAAAAGGCCTATGCCCCGCAATGGACTGCGATAGGCTGGTGATGATTATCAATGATGGTGATTAATTATGTTTAAAAGATATTTACCATTGAATTACAAATATGAAATATTTTAGTCAGAAATCTTAGTGACAAAAGCACAGAATACATAGTACGAAATGAACATTTTACTAAACAAATTGTTTTAGCTACAGTACAAAATAATGTAAATAGACTCAAATTCAAGACGACTTCACGAACTGAATACTAACTTTTGACAAAAATTATAATAAATAATAATACTCCATCGAAATTTGTTAAAAAGTTCGACAGAGCAGAACAATATTAGTTAGGGCCTGAATTCATGAATAATCGATTAATTATGTAGTTTCGGTAGAAATATTCGGTAGGCATTTTACATTTGTAAATGGGCTTAAAACTAAAATAAAGTGTTTTGCATATTTTTAAACTAGATGTTTAATTAATATCCATCGAACTTAGATTGTGTTGGTACATAGATTTCATTAAAATAAGAATACAAATTTTCATTATGTGAATTATTAGAAAGTTATTTGAATCACTTTTACTGTTATACTTGCGCATGTCCAATTGGTTATATCATTCTTTTGTCATATCTGGACAATGCAGACATAGAATCAAAGGATTGTGTAGATTTAGACGAAACATTGAGTCTGATGTAGGTACTTTATATTCCTATTTCATAATAGAAAGTACTTCTATGAGAAATTAAAACAAAAATGTATTAATTACTGAAATTTATTTTACATTCGTATGATATTGAAAAAGGCAATCTCATTTGAGCATTTAGCTTATTTCAGATTGTTTTAAACTTAATAGCTATGAACCTTTAGAAGTTATGGTCTCGTAAATTTTCTATAGATTTACGCGATATCGTAACTTCTCTTAAACCATGACGATACTTTAAAGTTTTACGATATATGTTGTAAAGATAAAATACAATTTTGGTTATAAACCATGGCCTCCAATGTGCTCCTATATTATAAAGTATGGTTTTAGACGATTCGTTGTACGTTGTTGATTTTATTTTATTACTTTCAAACTAATATTTTATGCCATATAACTAGTAGCCGTTCTCAATTAATAAGGACTAGGAAATTTACAATGTTTTTGCGCCTAGTTTAATTGCGATACCTATTATATATTAAAAAGCTAGAAGATACATATTACATACACAAAGATTACATTAATTATTATAGATTTAATAATTTTCGAGATACAAAATAATTGCTCATTTAAAGTTATAAGACTATAGAAACTTACAAGACATTAAAGTTACAAATCAACTATAGAAGTAATTCAGTAAAATAGAAACTGGCTAAAAGATGAAAGTGTAAATAATATATCGTTCTTATAGTTTAGATTAAAAATTTAAAGAAATTTTCATCAAGAGATTTAACTAATAATATATTCTTTCACTAAGATACAGCATGCTGTCGAGTATTAAATTATCCTCAAGAATGTCGTAAACAGTCGACTTACTTTTCCAACTCTCATAATATGTTTGTGAGAGTTAATCTTAAATTATATTCATGTAGCAGAGAAGTCGATGAAAGTGGTCCCTGTGTAAATATTAACATCAATAAACGTGTCAGGCAAATACACCAGGTATTTGCTAAGAGTCAAACGGAATAGTGTACACAAGGTACGCCAAGTGTCTAGGTATTTGACTACCGGTAACTTAATCGAATATATTTTGTGCTGATTTTGTGCCGTATGTTGATGAAGTTAAAACTTAAGCTATGTCGAAGCATAGTGTTAGTTTTATATGCACACAGCGTTTTGAGTAAACCTAAGTTACAAAGATGACGCGTTTAATATTTATAATACAGGAGTATCTCTTAAAACTTAAAGAATGTTGACTTTGAATGTTTAATAGATGCAAAGTCAATATTCTTCAAGCTCGCTACACATTTTAGTGCATCTTCCGAAAAGAGTAGATATCTTGTAAATTTTTGTCAAAAATGCTCATTTCATTATTTGTATTTTCAAGAGATGTTATTTAACTTAATCCTTTTGTTTTTAACCTTATATTCATTTCTGCTGTTAAGCGATACATCGTATAATAGTTATATTAGTTGTCGTTCATATTGTGTATTAACTTTTTTGACCAATTTTATTTAATTTTTGAATACTCGGTATTAAAAAGTGACTCTGATAATCAAACCAGGTGATATTCAGAATTAACTCTTTTGTTGTTTTTCATTCAATTCCCCATTTATTTTTTTACTTTTATAAAAATACTACTAGTGTTATTGTAAAAAAAATGTCTTGAGTTACTTATTATGTCTTAAGGTTTCTGACAGTAAACGTCTCATCAAAAACCAGACTGACATAAATTTTAAAAATTAAAATTTTGATTTATGTATCGTAAATACTGTCATATGCATGAATTGAATAAGTGTTAATTTAATAATAAACACAAGCACTTCAGTTTTATTTATTGATTTACATTACAATATTTTGTGCGATTATTCCTAAATGAGAAATAACCTAAAATGTAAAAAAATAGTTTTACAAACCTCGACAGAGCAAAACGACAACTGTAATGCTACAAAACAACTATTAAAAAATGAAACGAAAGGACTTCAAAGTCAGCACTCATTGAGACAGCACTCTTAAGTATCTTATGAAAACACACAACTGCTTTGTACTAAACCATCCATAAAAAGTATTCTGCAAGAATACTCGCTGCAATGTCCATTGTAACATAAAATTAAGTTATCTGGCGAGCACAATTTTATATTAAAACTTTTTCACTATCTGTAACTAAATTAAATTTATTCTTATCGTAGTACGAGTATGATCAGAAGCTAATAATGTTTTAAAGTTTATGAAGTATTTCAATCAATTCTTGCAAAATAAGACACCGTTTTAAAACCTAAAAATAAATGACATATGTATGTGGAGGATTAGGTATCGTACGACTCGAGATAGGTGGACACCCCCGGTGCGGCCGGGGGGTGTCGTCTAAGGCGGGTTGATGGTCCGCCTCTTATACAGAGTGGTGAGAGGCGCAGCAGCATCCTGCCTGGGGGTTGAGTTTAGTCACCCCGAGATGTACCCCAGATTAGGGGTAAGGCAGGTGGGACATCAGAAGCCGCTGATGCGATCCTGGTGTTCCTCCCGACTGCCGAGGTAGGCCGCTACGGGGTTTAGTGGGTAAACCGGTTGCCCGGGAGTCCCACACACGCCCTTCGCTTGCCCCACGAAGGGTATGGTGCCCAAAGCATTCCCCGCGTAAAAAAAAAAAAAAAAAGGTATCGTGTTCCTCCACTACAAAGAGAGGATGATCCTCCGACCAGGCGAAGTGATCGTGGCTGGCGATATATATACTAATTGGCGAAAGAATTTCTCTTTCACGATTCAGGATTAGTAGTTACTTGGTATAGCTTGTTCCTTGTTTCTTCGTGGTTCAGTGTTGCTTCGGTAGATGACGCTGTTGTATATTTTTGTCGCTGTATGTGGAAGTCACCACAGGTAGCTTAGACGTACTCACATGAAATTGTTTTACCTATATGTGTCAAAGTATAGCGTGGTATGTTACCGCATTATCTTCCCATTCTCTAATATTCCCAATATTATTTTAGAGTCTGCTTCTTCATTTTTTTAAATTAAATCAATTTCATTACAATTTCCGTAGCAATGAACCAGATTTTCTGAACACATAAATATCTGTCAATGATCTGACATTTTCTACTCCAAATGTTTCACAGGTAGGAACAGTTTGTATTGGAAAATGAAATTGACGTATTTTTTTTAATTTTCTGTTACTTATCTGAAGTTATTAACGATTACCCCTTCCCTGAACTCCCACAAATATTTTAAGATCAAAATTAGAAAAATTCTCAAGTTTATATGAATTCAATTATAGTCTTTCTGCAAATCATTTATATATATACTAACTTACATTCGCGGCTCCGCTTGCGTGTATGTCAGTTATCGTGGTAAAAAGCCTATGTCCTTTCTCAAGCTCTGCATTATCCGTGTTTATCGCATTTATAATATTAGTAAGGATAAATAAATAGGTATGGAAAGTATAAATACTAGGAGACCAGACAACAACAGTGATTATAAAATTAAGCTTGTTCCCTGTTGGGTGTGTGCGCCAATGGCTGGCACATTGCGTGTTCACCGCACGTGACTTTTCCTTTATTCTAGTCACGATCCCCTCATCAGTTTCGGCCGCACAAAGCTTGTCCTGCACATTTAAATAATAAACTAAACGTAAAAGAAAATTCTAGACTCTTGCGTGAGAAGATGGAATTTGAGGTATTTGGTCAGAATATTTGTTTTCAAGAACATATATATAGCTGTTAGCATAACTATATCCATGCTTAGGCAGATTTTGGTTGGCTTGACCGGAGTGTTATAAGCCTTATGGTAATCGTATACGTATATACGTTTTCATCTAGTAAGAGATATTAATGCAAGACCAACATTGTCATGTTATATTTTTAATAAATTAAATAAAATAAAATAAATTACAACACACTATTAACTACATACAAATATGTTAAAGAATAATCATATTGATATGCAACTAGCTTTTTCGATAAACACATATCATGTAAAAGCTAAAGTTCTGTTTACGGATGTCTGAATAAATTTTTTTAAGTGTTAGGTAGAAACTAATCTGTTCGTTTCATATGAAAATACATACGAAACGAACAGATATTTCGATGTGATATTATTTAAAACATCATTTGTTGACAAAAGTACCTACAGTTATTTTTTCACTAAAGTAAAATGCAAGAGAAAAAGTAGTTATTTTACCTATATTAAAATTATTTTTAAAAGAAGACATGCCTGATTACGTCAGAACAGATAAGAGTTACATGATAGAAAGAGACGCAATTGTAGGTAAATATAATGGTAGGTGCTTCGGCGCTGTGCAATCTGAATTGAAGTTAATTTAATGACACCAAGGGCCCATATTTCTTTAATTTACTTTTCGGAGTGAAGCTTCTGTACTGGTACTATTATGTATTCTATGGTCATGGTAAAGAGTAGCTTAAGTGCTTTCTCAAAGCTAAAAGCATCTCCATACCATATTTTATAGAATTTTGTGAAGTTAGTGAGGAAAGCGTAATAAACAGACAAAGTTACTTGCGAATTTATAATAATAGTACGGTTATCACTTTACCCTTTCAAATCATGTCGTAATATTTTTTATACTATATAACAATAACATTATGTATATTGAAGAGGTTTTCCGTAAAATTGAATTATACTAATATAATTTCGCTCACCTGAAGATCTTTTGAGGAGTGACGTTACGCGTTCATTTCATGACACTCAATATTATGGCTTCATCCTGTTATCGTAGCTTTTCAGGCTGACAAAAGTATTTTTTTAAATTATGTCGTTTAAGCAATCCTGAAATTCAACTAAATGAGATTATTATAAACGGCATTTGAAAATAAATGTCTTCATACTAGAAAATTTGAAGTTAAGAAGTGACTGCCTAGTTGGTCTAGTGGTTAGCGTATGCGGCTGCTGATCAAGAGGTTTCGTGTTCGATTCCCGGGTCGGACTAAATATTTGAGTGCTTCACAAATATTTGTTTCGGAGTGTGGGTGTTTTCTATGTATAATAAGTATGAAAAAAGTATGTTTATATATATAAAGCAGTTATTTAGAACCCATAATACAAGTTCTGCTTAGTTTGGGACAAGAAATGCATAAGATATGCCGAGGATGCCGAAAAAATATGAAACAAATATGCACTCGCGCGTTTTATATATGTATATTATTTTGACAAAACTATGAACAATAATTCTCTATAATTAACGTCACATGACCAAAATGAATGGTGGAGTGATCTACGTGTGAAAACGTAACAAAGCATTCACAGTAAGTGATGACATTGAAAATGCTATTTTATTTTTGATTTGTCAAACACTTTGTGATTCATAGTTAAAGGCACCAGCCATTCTCATACAACAATAAACAGAATATATTTTCTTGACGGTGTTATTGGTGATCTATTCACAAAGGTTTGCTTATAGAAAGCAAGGTTATAAGAACAAAATGTAATCTGAGTTACATACTAGATTGTTTAATAAAATTTAACAGCATGCTAAAATCTATATGTAGCTTTAACTTAATTGGATAAAGTATGAGAATAAAACGCTATGCAGCCGCAAATTATGATGTGACTCATGTCGCTACATCTCAAAACAAAAAAAATTATATCAATTTAATGTAATTATATTCATTCTTTCAGACATTAGATTATCGAATGTTTAACCAATTCTATTAAATTTCTAATGTTCTAATCAAGCAGTCTCTGCGTAAGCCCCTGATAGTACAAGATCCCACCGCTTGATTCTGCAGCTATCTGTTTTTTCGATACAACTAATTTTAAATGAATGTTTATAAAGTATACAATGCATTAGGGATAGGTTGCCTATCAAAAATTAGCCGCAATAACCTGAAATTAATTTTAGTAAAATTAATTCACTGATGTAATTTGCAGCTATATGTTTTTTGATGTGAAACATCTATAGGCGCACGTATGTGAAACATCTATAGGCGCACGTATGTGAAACATCTATAGGCGCACGTAAAAAAGATTTCTGGCCTGGCGATTGGCGACGCGTCGCCACGCCACGCTATACGATGGTATATATATACCGTCTATATGCAGTAGTGTGTACGGTGTACACACTACTGCATATAGACTACTATTTTAATAATTAGTAATATTTTATTTTATCATTATGACATATTTAGTTCCTATTACAATATGTTCTTTTCTGCATATTACTTTTACAAAATAATGGCGATGTTTCACATCTGCCAGGCGTCCCGTGACGGCTCACATTTTTTTTAATGAATTTTACGACATTTCAAAGAAAATAATGTTACGAATTCAAAAAGAAATGGTTGCCAGCTCTCAGTCAGCTGCAACGTTAGGGTTGCCGGGTGTAAACAGGTATATTAGTGTTAATTATTTACACTCACATGTTTTTTTAAAAACGTTAATACAAAATTAAAGTTTTATCTATACTAATTACGAAAATCCATGGTTGCCAGTAGGAAAATGGCCGCAAACAGAGGGTGCCATGATTTACATATTGAATATTTTTGTGAATATGGGTGCATTTTACATACAAATTGCATTTTTTAGAGCTCTTGGCAAATATATTGACTCGAGCTGATTAACCGATGTCTTAGTGAAGGCAGAAGTACTTGCTGTAGGCTCGATGAATAACTTTATTGATAGTAAACACTCTAATGGCTGCAAGCGGCTTCATCCTTTTATTTCTAGTGCTTTGCAGATACTG
Source organism: Phragmatobia fuliginosa (assembly GCA_932526445.1). Classification (NCBI taxonomy): domain Eukaryota; kingdom Metazoa; phylum Arthropoda; class Insecta; order Lepidoptera; family Erebidae; genus Phragmatobia; species Phragmatobia fuliginosa. The sequence goes on from OW052064.1 coordinate 18,727,445, forward strand.
CATTTCGATCAATATTTATCTTATCTTCAATTGTTAAATAATAAGCGTGATACATCAAACGAAGGTGTTTCTCAAAATGAATTGTTAGGAAATAATGTATCAGAAGCTGGAGATGATCGTACAACATTAGAAGAAAATTTATTACCAATTAACTTTCACCTTAACATATTTAATGAAGATTTGTCGGCATTTATGGATACTACACAACGCGAAATTTCTCCGGACGTTTGTGAACAATTTGACTTCCCAGATTCTCTGAGAGACATTTTTAAAGGTTATAAAGAGTATTGCAGAGTGACTTTATAGGTGGCCACGGAAAAACCGCGCAGTACTACTTCCAATACACGCAGTTTGTCAATTTATTTTTACGATCATCAAGAAGTATTCGTTGCAGTGACTATGAACTTTATTTGGATTCTCTTTATATCATGACTGATTTGTTTTTCACACTCAATCAGCCTAATTATGCAAGATACTTAATTTTATATTTAAGCAATTTGATTAAATTGAAAATGAACGGATCGTCTTCCCTGATGCAACTAACGTTTTTAATGATAAAAAAAAATCTGTTGTTCAGGAATTTACCGCACTTTTGTACGGCGTAAAAAAATGCAATAGTGTTAATAAGGCTAGATATAGGATCTTTCAAAAACAATATTAAGCAACAAGAGTAAGATAATTTTTTTAAGAAAGTTACTTATTTTGACTCAAAATTAGTTCCACCTTGTTGGAAATCATTAAAGCAAAAATTTTTGAGAACCATTTTGCATGTGGCAAAATGCAACTAAGTCATCTTGTATTATTTTTAAACCAGAAGACTACGGTTAGTCAGTAATTGATGGTAATTTAAAACCAACATGGTTTATTGGCGATCCAATACCAATGACTGTAGAAGATATCTTGTCAGCATCAAAAGAATTAACTTTAGATGATATAGATGACATGTTAGCCGCAGGACCGACAACTGTTGGGGTAAACGTGTTCTTGAGTGGAGACCGCGTCTCGGCAAACGTAGTGTAGGACGTCCACAGGCCAGGTGGAGTGATGATTTGCGCAGGACGGCTGGCAGGAGCTGGATGCGAGTAGCCGAGGATAGAACTAAGTGGCGTGCAATTGGAGAGGCCTATGTCCAGCAGTGGACTGCGATAGGCTGATGATGATGATATAGATGATAATATAGAAATAGATGATGACTCTGACAATTCAGATGATATTTACATCGATACAGATAATAATTAAGAAAAATTAAAGACATGTTTAATTATGAGATTAACATTTAAAATAAGTATAATTTTTAAATATATAATCCATAAAAATAATGTTTTTCACATTTTCAATAAAAAAAAACTTTGGAATAAAAATTAGTATGTGTGAAATGATGTCTAGTAATTATCCTGAATTAAATATGATAGTATTGATAAGATTTACAATAAAAAAGTCGTTTTTAACCCAATAAAATCAGAATTCATGCTATACATGAAAATTGAAGGAATAAACAAAAAAACTCCGATTTTCTTTAGAGATCCTGTAGACAACTTCTCAGGTAAATTTTTGACTTGAAAAGTTGTCTAAATAAAAAAAAAATTGGTTTTTTCTCACACAAAAAAAATTGTCAACATGCTCAAAATTTATGTTTCATAAATAATAAGTAAAAAAGATTTGAGCTATCTACAGTATACTCTTCATCTTCATCACTCTTCGTGCATCTTCTCTCTTGCGCTCCCACTTACCTGGAGCCAGTATCGTCCATTGAAATCATGGTAACCTCTGTTTGCGGCTATTTTCCAACTGGCAACCATGGATTTTCGTAATAAGTATAGATAAAACTTTAATTTTGTATTAATCTTTTTAAAAAAACATGTGAGTGTAAATAATTAACACTAATATACTTGCTTACACCTGGCAACCCAAACGCTGCGGCTGATTGAGAGCTGGCAACCATTTTTTTTTGAATTCGTGATATTATTTTCTTTCAAATGTCGTAAAATTCATTAAAAAAACATATGGCTGCAAATTGCACCAGCAAATGCATTATACTAAAATTAATTGCAAGTAATTGCGGCTAATTTTTGAAAGACAACCTTTCCCTAATCCATTGTATACTGTATAAATATTCATTTAAAATTAGTTGTATCGAAAAAACAGATACCTGCAGAATCGAGCAGTGGGATCTTAGACTATGAAGAACACCTGAGAAGATATTGAAAATGAGGTAACGCACTTGTAATTCTTGAGTTGTCTTTTAATAACACCAAAAAAACTATGTAGATTGTACATGACTGTACTGTAAATTACAAACATATTAAACTAAATAACAATAGTCGTCAAGTACCAGAAAATTAACGCATTGATATGAATTGCTAAAAACATTTGATTATTTACTGTATAAATAAAACCACTCATTCCGTAAACAAAAATCATGTACCGTGCTGTTGTATTTGATTTATTTATAGTCGTAGCTTTGGTTAGTTAATGACAGTTACAAAAGCATTGAGGTTAATTTCCTTTATTATTATTTGTTGCATCACCAAGGAATTTCTTTTCTAAAATCATCACCTATTCTCTTTTTACAGTAAACTGATCATTTCATTGTAAAAAGAAGATGAAGGAAATCTCCAACTTTATGTTGTTGCATGTATATGTATATATTTAGGTAAAGCCTGTATTTAGTTTTGATCTTCGAACGTCAAACGCTTGACAGGAAAAGTTTTTTTTTACTTTAGTTCAAAGAGTTTAAAATGACTTTAAATAATTTTGAGAATTAAGATACGAGGATATAATTAAGATCCACCACATTCTATTACCTTGTACCATTATTCTAGATGCAACTATTGACATATTTATTAAATTTATCAAGCTTTTAAACTTTTAGTAGATACTCAACCAATAATCACACAATACGCTATATACATTCTTATGTAAAGTAACAGGCAATCTAAAAATTATTGTGTATTGTATGCGAGATTTAAATAGGAATGTTGAGTATCAAAAGACATTTGGGACCTCCAAATAATGTTATAACAAAAAAGGTCTAAATGTAATAAACTTTTAAACTTTTTTAAGCTTCCATTCAAGAGAAAATGAAAAAATTTAACAACATTAACGCTTTAAGAATTGAACTATGCAAATTTGAAAAAAATCATGTTCAACAGCTCAATTTTTTCAAATGAGAATATTTCACTTTCATTTCGTAAAAATAGGGCATAAAATGTAGTCTGAATCAAAATATACGAATGACTTTGGTACGTGCCCACGAACGTGAAAACCGTCAATATGTACATATACTTGAAGTCACAAAAGAGTATTAGAATTTGATTTGACTAGATATTTTCTATCTTAACCGATCTTTATATATTTTATATTTATGATACAGAATAGATAGACCGTTGGGGTAGAAGAGTTCTCGAGTGGAGACTGCGACTCGGCAATCGTAGTGTAGGACGCACTGAAGCGCTGATGTTTTTGAGAGTTCATCAACGTATTTAAAAGATGACTAAATTACTCTTCCTTGAGTGGGCAGGGAGGCAGCACTGATCCCTTTCCTTCTGACTGACGCAGGTTCTTTCCGGGCATGGTTGCTTCGGAAAGTACCTACACTCGGTCGCCAGGAGGGAATTGAGTCTCGCCTGCCACTACTGCGACTGCAGTGAGGACTCGGCTCATCACACGCTAAAGGTATACTGCAGTCATCGGAGGAGATCTCTCGCTACTGACCGTCGTTCGTTCGATGGCCGGTAGCAAGAGTTGTTTTACCGCGGTCTCGACCTTTTGCGAAGACGTCATCTCGCAGATGGAGGCGGCGGAGAAGGTCTGGGATGACGATGTACAATCGGACCAGATCCGCCGACGGAGACGTCAGTGTGTGCCTGTCGCTGCCTTAGAGAGGGTGTACAGAGACGGTTCCCACATCAGGAGCGGGCAGTCGCTGGGAGGAGTCCAGATGGTAATCTCACCCTGGACTCCTCCTCCTCATAAAGAGAAGCTCAGAGACGGCACAACGTGTGGTTTTTAGTCGGTTCAAGTCCGACACACCACCCCGCGGAATCGAAAACTCCGGCGGTGTGACGGTCCATGACGATTTTCCAAGGGAAAAACAAAAAAATAGTTATCAGTATATTTGAGGGCACTAACTTCCCAATAACGATTACAATAGATGTTCAAGACAACCGGGACCGACGGCTCATCGTGCTCTCCGTGGCACGGGCGTAAATCACCGCCAAACTTCCAGACTCTAGGCTATTATTGAGAATTTTCTTGAAGAAAAACCCAACAACATTTTTTGGCCCGACCCGGGATTTGAACCCACTAGACCAACGAGGCAGTTAAAATGAGTTAGAAGTTTAAATGTATACATTTATAAATAAAAATCAAGCCACTTAAATACGAAAATAACATTAATGCACACCGATCTTAGACTTTAATAGAAATCGAACCTGTGACATAAATAAACAACTTGAAATGTGCATGTACTTTTTTATCCTATACTTTAAGCTATTGTATAGCTTTTATCGCGGGCTTTGACCGAATCAAGAAATTCTGTAACGAAAACACCTAACACTAAAAAGTATAGAGAATATGATTGTAACTGCAGTGCGACAAGGATGTGGCGGCTCTGTGCTCTATAGGCAGATTAGCGCATGCGTGCTGCCGCCACCGGCCGTTATACGTTGCTTTGAAAACACAGTCATTCTAGATTCTTCTCCTTTTTTAATAACGTTTTTTTATTCCATATTAGATAGCTTAGATTACTATTAAGTTCTCTGTTTAATTGTCATTGTCATTCGGTTAATAGATTAATTATATTGTTAGGCAATAATATTGTTAGAATGTATATTGGTCAAAAGACAGTGTATATTGATCTGAAGATCTGAGATCTGAAGAAGAGTACCTAATATAAATGCATGAAGACGATCTCCGATAATACCATATTCACCCTACCCGATATGAGTAGATTACAATTTTGTTTGATAAGTACAGCTCTTGATAAGTACAAAGAAAAAATGTACTATAGATGATCATCAAGATCCTATAACGTCCCACTGCTGGGCTTGGCTCTCATTAGAGGGTTAAGGCCATACGTCCCCACACTGGCCGAGTACGGGTTGAGAACACAAAATAATTAATTGTATCTATAATACACTTTTCTGTACTCGTATTGCTATAACAATTTAAATAGCATTTTTAAAAATTATTCAGGATTACATATTTCTTGTATCGCGGGTAGACTTATAAACATTTATAAAACGGACAAAAGAAAAACTAGATTCAGAAACACAATTAGTGGATGACGCAAAGTGCTATCGCTTAAAATCCCACATTTTAACCCACAACATATGGCGTGCGACCACTTATACCACTAAACCATACGTGCAGTCAATAACATATTCAGCTTAATAAGTTTACACTATACAAACCATTGTAATACGTTTACGCAAGCGCTGATTTTCTGGTATTTAGCGATCAAATTAAATTAAATTGTTGAAACTGTTTTGTGTTGTATAGTATATAAATGAGAATTTACGTTGATTCCGTACACACGTCATCATGCACAGTGTTCTTGTGTTGTCTCTGTTTGTAGTAGCAGCTGTGGTAAGTATATTACAAGTTTAAAAGATTCTCATGGGGAACTAAGTTTTGTTATTGCACAGTTTCATAGTAAAAATTTTTTTTCTAAGGCTGCCATGGATGAAGCGAAACTGGAAAAATGTAGTACACTTAGCCCTGTAAGTATAATTTATACTGATATATTAATAATTATGTCGCTATCTATATAATTTAAACCCTCGATTTTTGGTACTTATTACCATATCTGACTACACGGTGAGCTTAGTGGTTTAAGCGGTCGGCACACCGCTTTCTAAAGCGCCAAGTGTCGTGGGTTCTAATCCCACTTGGGATTTTCCATCCCAAGGTTGCCTGTAAGAAATTGCTTTTTAGCGATAAGGCCGCCATTTGCACATGGTAATACCTTCGTTAAAATCCTGGATGTAAATTGAATGAAATGGTGTACAATAAAGATTATTCTATTCTATTCTCATTCTGTTCTTTGTGTAAATATGTATAAATATTTCAATTATTTTGGATATATACATATTTATAAAATAGGACTTTTATAATGAAACGTGACCACTGCCATCATTATTCTACAATTCATTATTTTCATTAATTTTACACTTTACATTAATTCTGATCGATTTCGATCCATGCGTTATCCATAGAATACAAAACCGGTCAGGATTAAATTGAATTAAATGGTAGAGTTAGTACAAGTGACTTTAGATCTAGAATTATTTCAACGGAGTTAACACGAATACTTTAAAAGCACTTTACTCGGAGTTTGCATGACTTCTGAGAATTTGGCATATTACTAAACATCTCTTTGTACTTGGACGGACATGGTATCGTAGAGGTATCTCAGCACTTGGATGTATCGCCAATCTACCTGACAACGCTGCAGGGACTCCAGAACAGACCAGATCTCAACCGAGTCGAAGGCCTTCTCATAGTCCACGAATGCTAGATACAGGGGCTGATTATACTCCTGGGTCTTCTGTATAATGTGCCGCACTGTGTGTATGTGGTCTATGGTGCCATATCCGCTCCGAAATCCGGCTTGCTCCGGTGGTTGAAATTCGTCAAGCCTTCGCGCAAGACGGTTCGTGATGACTCTTGAAAACAGTCCGTCCAAGTACAGAATCAGCAAACAAGGTCCATACCATTGCATCGAGGAGTAAGACAAGAGGACGTTATGTCCCCAAAATTGTTCACAAATGCAATGGAGGATATGTTCAAGACGCTAAACTGGAAAGGACGTGGCATTAACATTAATGGCGAATACATCTCTCACTTGCGATTTGCGGACGACATCGTCATAATGGCAAAGACACTACAGGTCCTTCAACAGATGCTAAATGACCTGGCTGATTCTTCTATGCGCATCTGCCTACGGATGAACTTGGACAAAACCAAGGTCATGTTCAATGAACATGTTCTACCAGAACACGATACCGTTCTCGAGGTTGTTCAAAAATATGTCTACCTTGGCCAGACTTTGCAGTTGGGTAGAAACAACCTCGAGGATGAGGTGAATAGAAGAATTCAGTTGGGTTGGGCAGCGTTTGGAAAGCTACCTGAGTCTTTTCGTCGTCGATCCTACAATGCCTAAAAACTAAAATTTTCATGACATACGGAGCCGAGACCTGAACAGTTATGGTACGGGTGGTCCATAAGCTTAAAGTTGCTCAGCGTGCTATGGAAAGGGCTATGCTCGTCGTTTCTCTGAGAGATCGTATCAGGAATGAGGTGATCCGTCAGAGAACCAAGGTCATCGACATAGCCCACCGGATTAGCAAGCTAAAGTGGTAGTGGGCTGACCATATTAGCTGCAGAACTGATAGCCGTTGGGGCAGAAGAGTTCTGGTGTGGAGACCGCTTCTCGGTAAACGTAGCGTAGGACGCCCCCAGCCGGGGTGGAGTGTCGACCTGCGTAAGATGGCTGGCAGGAGCGAGAAGCCCAAAATCGATCAGAGTGGTGTGCAATGGGAGAGGCCTATGTCCAGCAGTGGACTGCGATAGGCTGATGATGATAATGAATCATCTCTCAGATATTCTGATATGAGAACAGTTAAGATGGACGAAAGGAGCAAAAACTGATAGTTTTTAATTCAAATACATTACAAGTAAAATACTCTTGTAATTAAAACAATAATTAATAATAACTTTATCGAACCACCATGACTATTAACGTATTTATCTATAACCGTTTCGTTAAGTACCTTAACAATGTAATATTAATGATACAGGCTGTAATGAGCTGTTGTACTTCTACCCACATAAGCCCGGAGATGTTGGCCCTAACGGAAATTAAAGAGTGTTTTAAGGGTCCAGGATCAATCTTGTCTGTAAGTGAATTCATATTATGTAGGTATATATTAGGATTACTGTATTTTTTTTTTGAACATACAGCTCTATCATTCTATCAGAGTGCAGTTAAGAATTTAAAATCACAAATTATGCCTATCATATTATATAATTTTTATTTACTGTAAATGTAAATCTGTTTATTCTTGACTAAGTTTTGTTTTTCTAATATAAAAATATTTTCAAATGAAAAAACACTGCTCAACTAACATTTTGATTTTGCGTAAAAGTAAATTATATTTTTTCAGTGTGAAAACGATGAATGTTTAGCTAAAAAATTAGGATACTACGGAAATGATGGACACATAGACATACAAGAATTGACAAGCCATCTGGAGAAGAAGTTTGAAAATGATCAACCCATAATGAATGCGATTACAAAAAATTGTTTGGAAGCTGATTTGTCCAAAGTTGGATCGCAAATGTGTGATGTACTTAAGATGCATATTTGTATATATGATCAATTTAAAGAGGTAAGTAAAAGTATGTCAAATACTAAAAGTAAATGAGTGTGTTAGGCCTTTATTCCTAAATTTATTTGGAGACAGCTACTGGGTATTTTCACAAACTGATCTTTGTGTGCTCGTATACTAGGCAAAGCTTGTACTATAGGCGATATAAAATACATAAATACATGATTGTTTAGATAAGCAAATATATAAATATGACATGCATATATGATATGTCGTACGTAGGTTTAAATGTCATCATCTATCTAGCCTTTATTCCCAAGTTTATTTGGGGTTAGCTACTCCGCAACTTCCGAAATACCATGAGTACCTCTGTAAATAGGTACCATATTTAATATGCAATAATAATTAGTTTTTATTTTTCTCTACAGCGCTGTACTGCATGGAGTAACGAAGGAGACTGCCAAGGCATCAAGGAGTTGGTTGATCTTTGTGCATTCTAATAAAAATTCTAAAATGTACTCTTAATATTCAGAAAGAACTAGATCTTGTTAATTTATAACAAAATGTTCATGCAAAATTAATAAATGCTTTTATTCTATAATCTAGATTCTATAAATTATATTAATACTAATTCTCTCTGTTCTTGTACACGATACGTTATTTTTGTAAATATTTATCAAAATAAATTCACTGCACGTGATGAACATAATCATAAACGATAACTCATAATGTCTTCCACTGCTGAGCACGAGTTTTCTCCTCAGGATTGGGTTAGGGCAATATTGCCACGCTGACCGATTGCGGGTTAGGGACTGGCAAGACATCGTTTTAGCTATGTAATCTTGTCGCTGGATGTTTTTAAGCCATCCAAAGGCCTCCAACTATACTTTAAGACTTTACTTCATAATACAAGAAAGACTAACTGGTTAAAGTGTGCTCATGGTATCATACCACAAGTGGTCACCCATCTAGGCAATGACCGCGTCGTCGTTGTTTGACCTCAGTGATTGTTTCTTATCACCTAGGGCAACTTGGCTATGAACCTGATGGAACACATGGGGAGGACTCTCAGATTCTCTCCATGTGTTCCATCAGGTGTTGGCCACCATAATCATCACAAATGTGGTTGATGCAATATTTTTTTTGGTGGCGGCCTTGAGAAATATTTTATCACGTCCCGCTTAGAGAACTCGGAATCATAGTGACTAGTAAACATATAGTCTCTTAGTAAGTTCCAACTTCTAACTGCTTGGTAAAGGTAGGAAGGAATAGCTGAATCATCGTACAACCGTCCGAACTACCTCGCAGATGAAACTTATTTATAAATGTGAAGTAGCGATCCGCACCGGCGTTCCAGGGGTGGAAATAGGTGTGAAACAAAAATATTATTTTTGAAAATTTTAACAATCTTGGCAATTTAATTTAGCTTAGACTACTTATCGCCATTTTCACCAGCGTCCTTATTACCTATGGACTACTCAGAGAGAGAATTAGATAATCCTTAGTTATATTTTGGTTCTCACTAACTTTTAAGAAATATGCTAAAACTTAGATTTATCTGAAAACTTAGCGCCTATTTAAGTACATCATAGTAAGGATATGGTTACAGTATATTTGGTCAATACGGTCATTAGACGTCAGATGGGAAGTCACTTTTCATCGGGAGTCAGCGGAATCGGGAAAGGGCCGATCGCGCTCGAAGAAGGCAGTGAAGGAAAGCGATTTAGGTCGCTAGTTCTTTAATCGTCGCCTAAAGGTCATTGCGGCCCGGTCTTGGGGAAATGTGGCTTTGTGTGTCACCTTGTAATGGACTGCAGACCTAGGGAACGGTAGTGGAACTTTAGAAGCCGCTGATGCATTCCTGGAGCTGCCTAACTCCCTAAAAAAAAAAAAAAAAAATTTTAAATTTCAATGAAATAAAAGTATGTTTACAAGTTATAAAATTATAAAACAACAAAAATGTAGTCCTGCAATATCGTATACATGTATAAGTTGCCAACAATACCTAAAAAGAGAACAGTTTTCAGTCGATACCACCTCTATTCGACCCCAGTCAGTTTATTAAAGGATCACGCACACATTATTAGCTTAATAACATAACTACATTTACGTGACTAATAATATAATTATCTAGTTAGACTTAAATAACATTAATATTACATGCTTCATTGATAGTGAATGGTTTGCCTTCTGTTCTAGACTGCCGTGCACGACAGGGTCCATAATTGTTTTCTCTAACATGTTTAGGTAACACCTAAGACGTACAATATTGAGTGAAATAAATGATTCGAATTAGCTTAATAGTAAGCACGGCGATAAGAGTGGAGTGTCAGCGATGGCAATTTAAGCTATTCATTTAATTTATATGGGGTTAAAATTAAAGTAGTGTTCATTTTCAGTAAAATATTCCAGAAGTCTAATTTTTTTCCAACATTTCCAACAAATATTGCGTTTTAGCTAATGTAAACAAAAAATAATAACTATACAATAAAACCTTCACTCTCGTGATAACTTCTTTTTAGGGTTCCGAAGTATATCACTCAGAACCCTTATAGATTCGTCATATCCGTTTGTCCGCCCGTCTGTCAATCCGTCAGTCCTCGGCTTACCGTCCAAACGGTAAGTGCTAGAAAGATGAAACTTTACATAAATAAATATGTGTTGTCATTTCCTCAATAAAGTGCTACAATAAAATTATGAAAAATATTTTTATGTGGAGTACACGTAAAGTGGAAATGTTTTTTTTCTGGCGACTACCCCATCATTAGATAGGTCTTTTAAAAACAATAAAGGGTTTCTTAGACGATTTTTTGATTTAGGTATTCGTTTGCGAGAAATTCCACTTTAAAGGGCACTTTTTTGTAAAAATAGGGCGTCCCCCCCCTCTAAAAGCTAAAATAAATGACGATACAAAATTAACGCATTAATACGTAAACATAATAATTATCTATTGGAAACGATTTTAAATCCACGTACCATTATGGGTGACTGAGGAACCCTTTCCTGTGCGTGGCTTGACACGCACTTGGCCGATATTTTAGGGTTCCGTAGCCAAATGGCAAAAAACGGAACCCTTATAGATTTGTCATGTCTGTCGGTCTGTCTGTCTGTCCGTACGTATGTCACAGCCACTTTTTTCCGAAACCATAAGAGCTATACTTTTGAAACTTGGTAAGTAGATGTAATCTGTAAGCCGCATTAAGATTTTCACATAAAAATAGAAAAAAAGCAATACACTTTGTTGGTCCCCATACTTGGAACTGAAACTCAAAAAAAATTTTTATCATCAAACCCATACGTGTATCCATGGATAGATGTTCAAACATGATTTTGAGGTTTCTAATATCTTTTTTTTCCAAACTGAATAGTTTGCGAGAGAGACACTACCAAAGTATGTCCCCCAGCCCTGTAACTTCTAAAATAAGAGAGTGATAAAACTTAAAAAATATATATGTTGTACATTAGCATGCAAACCACCAACGAAAATTGGTTTGAACGAGATCTAGTTAGTAGTTTTTTTAATACGTCATAAATCGTAAACCGCAATTTACCTTTCATTCAATCAATACACGATTATAAAAACATCGATCCAAGTTGCAACGAACTACAAGAACTTTTATATGATGTTACTTGATACGGAACCCTTCATGGGCGAGTCCGACTCGCACTTGGCCGCTTTTTTTTTAATTGTGACAGTTGAATGCACCAAGTGACAAATTCCCTTTTTATTCCTTGTGATATTTCTTTACCTGTGTTTTTTATGGCTATTGGATAATAAGTGTGATACATCATTGCAAAGGGCATTTCCTTTTTTTTTTTTTATATTTAAGTCTGCCAAAGTGACTCTACTCTGCCTGATGGAAAGCATGAGTAGAATCCAGGAGTAGGGGTCACCTTGCTTATTGTGAGGGTAGGCAATGTAGCATAGTGACCCCTACCATGGCAGCCTGGTTAGATTATTCTGCATCATTCGCCGGGGCCTTCGAAGGGCGGGAGAATGATGCAGAATGATTGGGCCTCCGGTCTCACACTCACCAACGAAATACGACAGCAAAAATGATGTCATTATTAGGATGGTCTTCTGGGTGAGGGTAGTACTGGCCGGGTCGAGCCGGCCCATTCGTGCTGAAATCAGCGTGGCTCTACTACCTACACTGCGAAACATAGTTACATATGATATATTGTCTTTACTGAAATTTCACTATACAAAATAAAACAAGTAATGGGGTGGGTTTTTACCGAATTTGTAGTGACTTCAATCAATTCCATATTTTTCGGTATTATATAAACCCATCAACGTTATTTCATTTCATTACGTGTAGAAAGGCCCATCCCACCGTTAAAAATAATTAAATATGCATTCTATTGATTTAATTTTTAAAATAATTCTATATATATGTATAAAATGGATAAAGAGAATCATGCATCTTTCTAGCCTTTACTGCTAAGAATACTTTGGGTGCGCTACTAATGCAACTGATTTTATCTGAATGAGTTTTTACATGAAGCGATCCTATGGCCGTTTGTCTTCCGTCACCGTCACAGGGACATCTCCGTCAACGAGATTTTTTCTAATCGAAATTATTCGAAGATCTCAGCTGTTCATGACGACCGGGACCAACGGCTTAACGTGTGTTCCGAAGTAGGGTTATGAAACACCGCCAGACTTCCATTTTCAGGGCTTTAATTAAGATTTTCTTGTAAGAAAAAAGCAACTTTTTTCCGAAACCATTAGAACTATACTGTTGAAACTTGGTAAGTAGATGTAATCTGTGAACCGCATTAAGATTTTCACATAAAAATAGAAAAAAACAACCCGTTTTCGGGGTCCCCATACTTGGAACTGCAACTCAAAATTTTTTTTTCATCAAACCTATACGTGTGGGGTATCTATGGATAGGTCTTCAAAAATGATATTGAGGTTTCTAATATCATTTTTTCTAAACTGAATAGTTTGCGTGAGAGAGACTTCCAAAGTGGAAAAATGTGTGTCCCCCCCCTGTAACTTCTAAAATAAGAGAGTGATAAAACCAAAAAAAATATATGTTGTACATTACCATGTAAACTACCACCGAAAATTGGTTTGAACGAGATCTAGTAAGTAGTTTTTTTTTAATACGTCATAAATCGTAAACCACAATTTACCTTTCATTCAATCAATACACTATTACAAGAACTTATAAATGATGTTACTTGCTACTAAGGAACCCTTCATGGGCGAGTCCGACTCGCACTTGGCAGCTTTTTATTTTGACCTGATTCCCTCTTTGTTAAGAGTGATTCATTATCTATCATGATGTTCAAATTACACACAAATATACAGTTGTCTAGTCCCCTTAATGCAAGCCCAAGTTTGGGACTAGATGATGTTGTGTGTAAGATCTCTGAAAAAATAAAAAGTGTACATTGTATTTTAGACTCAGAAAACCCATAACTTACTATAAATTCTCTTAATCTGCTCATAGCCAGGATCTCAGAAATCCAGGTGTATTAAATATGAATTAAATTTCGTTGTGTTAGTTTATAAAATTAGTCCAAATGTCCACGACTGTACGCTATTGAAATATAATTTGTTATAATGTATTTATTTTAGTCTTATCATAACAGTGACATGTGAATTTGACGTTTAACAACTCAATTGAATAGAATTCACTTGTTATTTGGGGTATAAATACACACATGGTTTTGTAAAGTAAAGAGTCTTGGACAATAAATTAAGATATGATGTTCCGTGCTGGGGGATTTTTTGTGTGCGTGTTTGTAGTTTTGGTAAGTAAATAATAATAATTTGTATATTTTATGTTAAAAAAAATAACTTTTAACTTATGTTAAATTTTGATTTTGTTTCAATTTACAATACAAAAAAACAAAAAGCAAAAAAAAACTAACAAATTAAATTTGCCACTTTGGCAGAATTGATCAACATGTCATATACAGTTTTACAATAAACTCAGTATGTGTTAATATGCAACGTAATATCCATCAAGAAACCTTAGCCTAACATAAGCTTTAGTTATTTTAGATACAAAGTTATATGATACCAGATCTCTCCTGGCTGTGATGTGTAATTAAATATTCATTATTTTATCTTTATTTCAAGGCTGCCGCTGACATAGATAATTCAGAACAATGCCGCGAGTTTAGACAAGTGAGTAGTGACAGTCAATATCATCATCAACAACCTATAATGTCTCACTGCTGAACAAAGGTATCCTCTCAGGCGAGGGCTAAGACCAAACGTCCCCAAGCTGACCGAGTGCCAGTTTGGGGACTGGCAAGATATTGTTGTGTGTGACCTATATTATTCTTCATCTTCCTAATATAAATACAGAGTGACCGAATTCATGACTGATGACAGGCCAATGACAAAGTGGCAAAATGAGACCATATAAAATTTTTCAAAACAGAAATATCCTTTTCCTTATAAGTACCATGCCAACAGATCAATATTACTAGAAGTCCCTATAATCCGAGATCACGGTGCACATAGATGTAGTCTATAGCCCTTCGCATACTATAAAATCTCAAAGAATCGAAGGCATCCAAAGAACATTAACAAGACACTCAGCATACCTATCGTCTGGTGTCTCACATAGAGCTCCCTTTACTGATAGACTTAAACTTCTTGTAATTGTCTTAGTTATTGTAATTAAAATTTCTAATTTCTTCCTAAAATTCTGAACGGTAGAGTAGACTGCAGTGACCTGCTAAACAAGATACACTTAAAGGTCCCAAATCGACTGCCTTATTGGTCTAGTGGTTAGCATATGCGGCTGCTGATCAAAAGGTCTCAGGTTCGATTCCTGGGTATCTTTATGTATTCATATCCGTTATGTAGTACCCATAATATAAGCTCTGCTTATTTTGGGACTAGTGTGTGAAAGATGTGCGAAATATTTATTAAAAATAATATAGTTCCGCAAACCCCATCACTGAAAATTTTTATATTTCATTCTTCATCTTATCTTATTTTATCTAGAACAAACGCGACAAACACACACCACTAGTGCGTATGTATCTCGAATGTATCTTTAAGTGAACGCTCAGATGAACTTGACATTTTTCACGATACATTCGGTGTTTTTAAGCGATAGATAATGCAGTGCTAGACCTCGTTGATTTACTTGAAAGTTCATTTTATTCCCAGTTATACTACTTTTGTTTTGTTTGGTATAATTAATATTGTATTATATTTAAATTGCATTTTTAGTATTCTGCATAAAAAATGTTGTGTACGTCTATAATTGAATATAACTAAATGTAACATAGTAATTTATTTATTTATGATTCAGAGTGTGATGAAATGTTGTGCAAGTCCAATAAGATCTAAACCAATGCCTAAACCCGAAATAAAGGAATGTCTTGCGATGCAGCCTTCACCTAATGTAAGTAGCATACTATTTCAAAAAATCCTTTTTCAAAATAAACTCTAAATATTACTATTAAAGCTATACTCGTATACTGAATGATTACTATTTTAAGTATAACCAATACTTTGATAATTTGATAGGAGCACTAATTTAAATACTTACTTTGAATTCAATTCAAATATATTTATATTTTCAGATCTTTACTATAGTTTGAAGACTGCCCCGTTGATCTAATGGTTAGAGTTGCTACTGTTGATCAAGGGTCTCGGGTTCAAATCCCGAGTAGGGCTTTTGATTTTTTTTATACCAGTCCGGATTATGGATAATGGAGGAGAGCACGTTAAGCCATCGGTCCTGGTTGTCATGAACATATTGCAATCGTTACTGGGAAGTTAGTGCCCTCGAAAATACTTCCAACTAATTCAACCTTCGAATTCAGTTCGCCCTCAGGGTTGCGGAAGTGTTCGACATTTGGGTTGCGGAAGTCCAATGCCAGTCGCTCCGTGGAAAAAGATATATTCAGATAAAACTGATTGAACTAGTAGCCGAACCCAAATAATCTTGGTAATAATAAAGACTTGGAAGATGATGAAAACACCCAAACTCCGAAACAAATATATTTTGTAGATCATACAAACATTTTTTGGTCCGACCCTGGAATCAAATCCGAGCCGCATGCAACTATCTATCTATATATCCACACCGTATTCGGTGATGGCGACTCCCTCCTATTCAGCCTGGGTTATCCTTATGATGGGCTCTAATATGGCTAGCAAAACCGAACTTAGTTTTAAAAGTTCGGTTGCACCGCATACAGTAGAGCTGCCCGTCAGAGTTGCATGTATAGTGGTACGAGATCTTGGGTCTGGTTTTGCGCAGTTGACGCTTCGCATCAAGTTCCTTCACACGGGCGGTCTCGAACTCCTCGACACCCGTGCAGACCGTCCTTTGCCATTCGGATCTGAGACTCACACACCGCTCCCAGGCCTCTGTTGGTATGCCACAAGCAAGGAGGTTACGCTTGAGGACGTCCTTTTACCTGAAGTATTGACCACCCTGTCTACGCTTTCCGCAAGCTAACTCTGAGTAGAAGACAGCTTTTGGTAACCTGTCATCGCTCATGCGTGACACGTGGCCGGTCCATCTCAACTGCTGCCTCATTATCAATGCTTCCACTCCGGGTAGACCTGCTCGACGCAAAAACTAAATGAATATAAAAAAATAAATATAACATACACACACCCATATATCTCATACTAAATAACATATATATATATATATATATATATATATATATATATATATATATATATATATATATATCAATACTAAATGAATGTACAGAAATAAATTAACATGTTTTAGTGTGAAACAGAAAAATGCATAGGTAAGAAACTAGGGTACTATGGAGATGATGGAAAAATAGACATGGAAGCTTTAATAAACTATGTAGAGAAAGACTTAGATGACAACCAAGAGTTAGTGAGCCTAATCAAGAAAAATTGTTTAAAAACTGAACCTACTGATATATGTGGCTATAAAGAAATTCATCTTTGCATACTCAAGCAATCTATAGAAGTAAGTGAAATAGCGTAACTAAAAATTTTATTTAAATTAAAATACTCGTACATGTTTTAGAAACACATACAAAAACAATCGTCTGTCAATATGAAGTCACACTCTACGAGAAAATTAAAGAAATTCAGAATTTAATATATATATATATATATATAATATATATATAATAGGTTTTTTTTGTTTTTTCACATTCGATAATTAATTTTATGGATATTGATTAAGAAATAAAAACTATGTTATTAGTATTTTTACATTCTCTAATTTTAAAGTGCGTTAAATGTTAACTCATTCAAATTTTTTTCAGATCTGTCATGAATGGAAAACTGAATTACCGTGCGATGAAAACAAAATAAAGGAATTAACTAAACTTTGTGTGGATAATAACTAATTAAGCGTGTTTTTGGACAGTGATCTAATAAAATTGGAAATTTATAACTAAAATTAAATTGCATTATTATTCAGTTTTATTTTATTTATGTCCAATCTCTACTAGGCAACTTCTGGGTGGGCAAGTCGATTGAAAAAGAGTTAGGGTAGTGTAGCTGTTTGAAAGCAATGATGGTATCAAAATAAATATACAAATACACATTTATACACATATATATAAACTACTAGCTTTCGCCCGCAGCTCCGCCGGATTATAGCAGTAAAATGTAGCCTATGTGATATTCTGATATATAAGCTTTTTAAGTCATAAGTTTCATCCAAACCCTTCAGCAGTTTTTGCGTGAAAGAGCAACAAACTTACATACATACATATAAACATACTCACAAACTGTCGCGTTTATTATGTTAGTGAGGATTTCTATTAATAATCATTAAATCAGGCAATCATTAATACAGCTATTGACAGCAAAGAGTTGTTAACCTAAGCAATGATTTTAGTCCTATTCATAAATGCTGTCAGTATTGGATACCTCTAATGAATATTGGCAAAGCGTTCCATACTGACAACCTGGTAGGTAGCACTAGTTGAAGAAAGAATAGAAAACGTTCTTATAATTAGGGTGAGATAAATGAGATGCTATAAAGTATAGAAAGATATGAGTCGTCGAAGTTGAATATCCGGTCTCGCACTAGCTAAGAAAACACGAGAGCACGATTGCCCACCATTTGGGTTGATCTTCTGTGTGTGGATAGAATCGCTTCGGTTGAGCCGGAACATTCATGCTGAAATCAGTGGGGATCTATTACCTTTGAAATAGTATATACATAGTAAAACAATCATATTTGCGTACACCAAATATAAATCTAATGCAAAAAAAAAATTGCTTTAATTTATGAAGCTGCTCTTCAGTGGTATTGAGATTATTGAAATCATGGTAACTGAGTATTGAAAGAAGTAGTGATTCAGCCAGTAGGTGTAAAAGTGCGAAGACTGCAATGAGCTCGCCGATGACACCACCTACTCTCAGTCATAGTTCTTAGAGTTATAATAAAAGGGGTTAATTTTGAACTATAAATTTTGTAGACACTACTAATGATGGAAATGGTGTTACCACATAATAATATGAAATTATTTTCAACTTTGCATGAGTCACTAAAAATGCCGTGTAGAGGCAACGGGCAGGCTTGGTAAAATAAAAATTGGGAGAAAGTGCAAGTGTTTTCATTATACTTACTAAACTATACACTTTAATATAATAACACCATTTTTATTAGTATTCACAAAAAAATAATACTTTCGTAGGATAAAAAAAAAATGGTTACCAATTTTAGTTTTTTTGGCTAGTGTCAAGCAAGTTATTTCAGCGTCCTATTACTAGCACAGTAAGAGATTTGTCTGCAAGCTGTGTCGGGATTTTTGGTTTTAAATTCTCCAAGAACTTCAGGTTATAATAATTACAAGAACTCATACGATAGAAGAACTCATAATATAATTATATATTTATATATACATAGTTAAAGTAAAACATGTTTATATTTTTTCACGTTACAACACTGATATTAATTAAATTATCTATTCATATACTATTTAGTTTAGAACTTTTTATTTAAATGTAGTACATTTCAATCTTCAGATAACTCTTTAGTAGTCTGGCAGATGTATTTTATAGACTTAAAGGTTTTTATTTGCAAGCAAACATCTATGTCAATGTTTTTTATCGAGTTTAAGTTTACTCTAAACACTTGAGGCTCAATCATCATCCACGTACACTACCATCGTAAATCTATTTCTAAGACATATTTACTTAGTCAAAATCCATTTTAGCTATGTAAATATTTCCATAACCTAGTTGGCTCCTCTATCGATCAATAATTTATATGCTAACATTTCTCATTCACTGTTTAGATTCTGTAACAACAAAACTCTTCAAACTTTTACTATGACAAGGACGACCTTTATTAAATTAGATTAAGGATCTCGTTTTATATTAAATCTTGTTAACCACTGAATTAGTCTTTAAAAACCGTGGAGTTTCTATTTATGGCAAAACAGACGCTATCGCAATTCGTAATTAAGAAGGCTTGTTATAAAATAAATGCTCGGTACTTACCACCGTACGAGTCTAATTACGTAAGAAGCAATTGCGATTTAGCAAGTTTTTATTTAAATTAGTTAAGTTTTTCTCGTGACAGAAGATAAAATTATTTCCGTGTTAGAACGGCTCTATTGATAACGCGACTAAATGATGAAAAAGGTTTTGGAAATTTAATAAAAATACCGTTTTTCAGAGATCTAATAGAAGAAAAAAACGATAGACTACTTCTTCCTAGTACAATTTTATTGATTGTTACTTCGATTCTTGAAAAAGGATATTTTACCGCAATAACCGAAATACACGCGGGCGATGCCGGTGGTAGTATTTTTATAATATCGAGGACCTTAATACATAAATTCATTATTTTTTGTAAAATATAATATTGTTTTGATTTCGTAGTAAAAACATAACTAATGTCATTGCAGTTCTAATTGTCAACCAAATAAAACCTAGAAATAAAAATTAAAAGCCTATAACCCGAATTCGTATAAACTTTTAATACACGTTATACAGGCGACACACGCGCTATTGTTATGAATCTATTGACACTTTTGCAGTTAATCAATTCAGTAGCCTAGGCTTTCCAGTGAAACATATAAACGTACAAAGACTGCCAAAACGATTACCCTTTATTTTTCCGTTTAATTACACTAAGTGACCACTTTTACTATATTCTAATAATAGACGGCAGTCACACCAACGTTTAATTAAGTCTACGTTTAGTGTTCCAGTCTCCATAAATTTCTTCTACCAACATTTGGGTCTGTCCATATTATATTCGGCTTGGGTACCAAGGGTACTGTTAAATAAAACGAACGATTGCTTTTTTTAAAACACGTCTGGCAAAAATGAACATCGTCGTTTATAAAAAAATATTGCAGATAATAAAAATTAAGTTTTTATCTATTTAAGGTTATCAAAAATATCAGTTTTTTATATTATTGTTGTTATAGTTATTAAATAAATAAAAATCTACGAAGTATGTGGTGGGCCGAAAGTAAATTTACGTATCAAATGATGATTTACAAGAATTTAGTTAAGTGAGATAAAAACTTTGTATTTGTTATTATAGTACACATATATTTTAGAATCAAACATAGTCTTGAATTTTCTTTGAAGCTATTGATTTATGTTTCTCACTTGCAAATACTTGTGATGACGATATAGAAAATACAAATTTCAGAATAGGAAAGTTCAATCTTTTGTGACGACAACGTCTGCATGCAATACAGTAGAAACACAATTCTTCTTATCGTGTCGATGGAAACACTTAAATAATTTGGGACAGGGCTTGGATGGCTTGGTCCATAGCTAGCTTACTAGCTTGGCCTTGGCCAAGAAACACAATTCAGTATTAGCTAATGCAAAAAACGAAGCAGCTTATGATCGGCATTTAAAGTCTCGGCCAGCACCATTCATTGGCTACGATATTAATAAAAACATACAAACAAGAAAATCTTTATGTTGACTGGGAAATGTACGCTAGCGGTTGTATTCGTACATTTTTAAGATTTTAATATCATATTACATAGAAAGAAACCTCTAAAAGAAATAAATCTCTCTTATTCTTGAACTTTGCTAATCAATATTAATAAAGTTGAAAAGTTTTATATCAGCAGTTTTGAACAAATTTCATAAAGAATGCAGATAATAGACAAATGCAAATAAGTAACAAACATTTTAGCGTAGTATTGAGCTAAAGTTAATTATTATTACAACTCTGCTACATTAAACCTCTTTAACTTTATATGGAAGACCCCTTATTCTCTTAATTACTGGTGGCGAAATGAAAATATCTGTTTGCTGGGAACACTGTTACTAGTTTGTATTACATAATTATAATAAATAGGGTGTTATGCAATCCTGTAATGAGTTGAACATTTAATTTATATCAATAAAGAATATTATTGTTATAGTAGCCACAAATGCGCTTTTAATTTACAGTAATAAATATATAGTATGTATAGTAATAAGTTATAAATAGTAGGATAGTCGTAATATAATTTATTTTTATTTGTAATTAAAAACGTATTATAATGGCAAAGTTGGTGTTCAGTTTAAATTAAAAACTATCTTCAAATTAGAAATTCAACAGCAACAGTATTTGTCATTTTGGTTGATTGTTTCTGAAACTTAGTTAGTTTCAACCTATGTGGTGTGAGGTGGTGTGCTATAAAATGTGTTAGCATTAAGATTTCAGGCTTGTGACGCAATGTGAGCTAACGATTTTACCAGACTTCTTACTACGGGAACTTAACTAATGAAGCTTAGTTGTGTTTCTCAAAAAACTAATATGTTTCTTTTATGTCACAAGATCTTATATATTTACTATATAGATATTTATTTATTTATTTATTTATTTATTTATTTATTTATTTATTTATTTCTTTATGCACTTTGTACAACGGCGGACTTAATGCCCAAGGCATTCTCTACCAGTCAACCTTAGGGTGGTGAAGAAATCTTGTAGGGTGGTGCACAGATAACTAGTGTAAAATACTACACATACATAGATATATACATACATACATACAAAGATATACGTGCATACATACATACAAAGATACACATACATACATACAAAGGTATACATACATAGACATATACATACATACATACAAAGATATACATACATATATATACATGCACTTAAATTAAAATATATAATATTCGTACACTATGACAACATGATATTGTGTTCCATCTATCGATTTAAACAATCTGCCATTTCGTTGAGAAGGAGATCATGTACCTTCTTTTTGAATGTATAACGGTTAGTGGACATCCTGATTTCAAGCGGGAGCGCATTCCATAGTAGTACTGCCTGGACAAAGAATGAAGAGTTAACGAAGTCGGAGCTGTGAGAGGGACATAAGAGAAGCAGATTATTTTCTGAACGAAGATTTCTTTCGTGATTAGAGGATAGATAACGGAGGTACGGGGCAAGGTATGTAGGAGAAAATGGTGAAGTGATAAATGAGAAAAGGGAGGTGAGTGCTCGTTGATTACGGCGCAAGCGAATAGGTAACCATTTTAATTGGGAACGTAAAGTAGACACATGGTCATACTTTCGAAGATTAAAAATGTATCGAATGCAGTTATTGAGAAGTCGGTCTAGTTTATTGAGAAGGTCTGCATTCAGGTCGAAATAACATACATCACCATAGTCGATAATCGGGACTATTAAGGACTGCATGAGAGTAATTTTGGTGTTAGGAGGCAGGAAGTTCTTCAGACGATATAAAGTTCGCAGATTTCCAGTTACTCGCTGACTGACGTGAGTAACTTGAGCTCGCCAATCAAGAGTCGAGTCAATGAGCAAGCCCAGATCTTTGACAACGGGGCTGTACGGAATAACTGAACCATTGAAGATGACCGGTGAAGTAGAAGTAATATCGAGTCTGCTCATTATGCGTTTGCTGCCAACTATGATCGCTTGACATTTGCTCGGGTTGACTGACAAACCAAATTTCATCGACCACGACTTTATGACTTCCAAGTCCCTATTGACTTCATCAACAGCTTGCGTTATGTCATCCACTCTCGCCTGCGAATATACCTGCAGATCGTCGGCATACAGGTGATACGCACTACGAAGCTGTTGGGTTAAGAGGTTAATAAATATTGAGAACAAAAGAGGAGATAGAATACCGCCTTGAGGGACGCCAGCAGAGAGGTCGCACCAACTCGAGGTCGAGTCATCACCACGAACACACTGCTGCCGCCCCTGAAGATAAGTGGAGAACCATTCCAGTGCCTCAGAGTGGACCATATGATATTTAAGGATAGTTAAAAGAATTTCGTGACTGACGGTATTGAAGGCATTCGAGAAGTCCACCAAAACCAATACTGTGACTTTGGTGTCCTCCATGCCCTTTCTAATATCGCCAGTCACTTTAAGGAGAGCGGTGACTGTGCTGTGACCGGCCCTAAAGCCAGATTGTAGAGGGCTTAAAAGGTGGTTGTTGTGTACAAACTTTGAAAGTTGCTTGTGAACGCAGGCCTCGAGTACTTTAGAGAGAAAGGGGAGAATAGAAATAGGTCGAAAGTGTTCTGGAAGTGAAGGATTGTTATTTTTCGGAAGGGGAATAACGTGAGCCTTGCGCCACAGAGAAGGAAATGTTCCGGAGTCGAGAGAGAAGTTGATTAAATGTGTGATCGCCAAAAGGATAGAGTCTAGGATGGTAACAATCATGCGACGACTAATGCCGTCACATCCCACGGCATTGGAATGGATAGATAGAACAATCTTTTGGATATCCTCAGGAGGCACCGGAGAAAATTTGAAAGAGTCAGTGGTGGGACTGGTGAGACTAGATATGTAGTTTAAAGTTTGATTTTTAGTTTGAGGATCTAGCGAAATTGTAGATGAGAAGTAACGGTTTAAATCATTCAAACTAATTGTGTTACTATATGCGATAGGTTGTTTTCTACCAACACCTAGGCTGTTAAGAAATTTCCAGATACTGGAAGAAGAAGAAGACTCAATGTTTTGGAGAATATGTCGGCGTTTAGCGTTGCGTATCACCTGATTGCATCGATTCCTTGCAGATTTATAAAGATTCCATTTATCTTCGCAACGATTTTTCTTGAACCGTAGAAATGACTGATCTCGTCGCCTCATAGCTGTACGGACTTCCTCCGTCATCCAAGTCGCCGGGGTACGTTTTAACTTCACTGTCTTAATCGGAGCATGTAGATCGTATAACTTGACAATGGTATCGTTGAATATGTGGAGTTTGTTATTTATGTCCGTGGCAGTTGTCATGTTCGTCCAGTCTATCCCAGCAGCATCTGTTCGCAACTTTTCAATATCCGTGCTTCGGAAACTGCGCATTCGTATAGTTTTAGGAGGTGATTTAGGAGGTTTTAGGATGTAGGAGAGGTAAATTAAATCGTGATGGGAAAAACCAGGAGCTGAGAGTTGGCCGTGGGAAGAGACAAAGTGTGGGGCTGAGGTGAGGATCAGATCTAGCAGGGTATCCTGGCGGTCTATATTGTGATGGGTGGCTTGTAGAGGCAGGACATGGAGGCTGGTGGCTTGGATAATGTGTAGGAGCCTGCGAGTACGACTTGAATTAAAGGCTAGGAGGTCAGTGTTAAAATCTCCCATGATGATGTGATGTGATTGTTCCGACCCCAAGGATTCCAGAACTGTTTCCAGACTGGAGAAGTAGTTGGCTGTTGGAGGGCAGTATACTACACCTAGAACAACGCTAACTCCCTTGACACAAACCTAGAGGAAGAGATATTCCGCGGTGGTGGTGAGATGAGAGGAGGAAGAGGCGACAGTTTTGTAGGGTAGGAAGCTGCGAAGGTAAATAGCAACGCCGCCACCTCTTTTCTCTAAACGATCATTGCGGATAAGGACAAATCCTGGGAGAGCGTATGAGGTAGAGGGAATGTTAGGTTTGAACCAGGTCTCCGAAACCAGGATGGCATGAACGTTGTTATCAGAGAAAGTCTCAGTTAAGTCACTGAAATGGCTGGGGACACTTTGTGCGTTTATGTGGCAAACATTGAAGTGACGACAAGGTTGTATGACAAATATTTGCCGCAACTGATCTCCCAGCGTATCGGTCAAGGAACCGTAACTATCATCCTCTGAAGATTCTTCGGCAGAATAAAATATCTCAACTTCATCATCGCTCATTAGTGTACCTTTTATAATAAAAAAAAAATAAATAAAAAAAATAAAAAATATATATATAAATATATGTATAAAAACCTATAAAACACGATTTATATATAAATAATTATTATTAAAAAAAATGAAAGCTTTTTACTTTTATACTGCAGATACACTACGTATTACCGCATCACCCGCCAGCAGACAAGCACACATAAAATTAATATTATATTCGTAAGAAATTTTTTTAACATTAAAGCTATGTAATAAGTATATAATAAATTATAGAGAGAAGTCGGGAAACAATAAAATAAACGTAATAAAGAAAAGAAAGAATCAAAACACACAAAAAAGAAACTTAAAAATAAAAATAAACAGACACTCATTTGTTTAAAGTTAGCGCTTCTGAACGCATCCACACAGAACAAACGTAACCTTGACAAGTGACAGCAAGTACCTGTCACAAATCACGTCAACCACAACGCTATACTAAAAAATAGTGTTCTAGGATGTAAACAATAGTTCTCCGAGTGTTTACGTGCTTTGGATATAAGAAACCATTTCAACCTAAGTGTAATGATGTTAAAAACAGACAAATGCAGAGTGGAAATATTACTGTTTTCGTGAACTTTTGGCAGCAGTACTCGAAGTTGCTTTCGGAGTGGATTTTTGCTTTGGATATTTATCTGTGAGGGCTTTTAGCTCTTCCAGAGATGTAATTTTGTGTCGGCTATTGTCAGAGGGCTTGACGACAATAGTGCCATCCTGAGTCCAGCAGGCCGTCATTCCAAAATGTTGTCTGGCCATGCTGAAGGTCGTCTGTCGAGTTCTAGTTAAAAACTCTCTTACCGAGAATCCGGTACCCTTGAGCTTCGTCTTCGCCTGCCAGACAGCGGCTCGAGTCTCCACTGTGGAAAACCTTACCAGCACTGGGCGACGACGTTCTTCAGATGGAGTACCAATCCGGTGGCATAATTGAATGTCGGAAGTTGTGACATCTTTGAGACCCATTTTCTGGCCGAGTATACCGATCAAAGTATTACTGCAGTCCTCCTTAATAGACTCGGGCACTCCGAGAAGCAAAAGTGCCTTGCGTCGATGGCGTGTTTCTATGGCATCTACCATTTTGGCACACTCACTAATCTGCTTGCGGAGAAGACTCAATATGCTAAACATTAGCTCTCGGAATGTTCTGAACTCCTCGGAGACTCGTGCTACAGTTTCCTTAGAAGTTCCGCCAGACTGCAACTGTGCTTCCAGCTGAGCCATTCTCGCAGAGAAGCTTTCTTCCAAACTGCTCTGAGCCTCTTGGATGTCAGTAAGTTGAGGCATTATGATTTATGAAGACACTGTTTCAACGGTTGAAATTTTGTGATGAGATATTAAAAATGTGCAAATCAGCTGACAGGTAGTTAAACACTCAACCCAACATATGATACTAAGATAACTGTAAGTATTATTGCAGCTTTTTACATAAAGTACTGGTAATTTATGCAAAATAAATTTTTATTCGGGGCTATAAAATATTTTCCTTCGAATAAGACAACTCCCACATTAGGAATGTAAATCCTGTGTTGCGGGGTACTTTACAAACATACATGACTGCCTAGGTGGCGCAGTGGTAGCGTGTGCGACTGCTGTGCTTGAGGTCTCGGATTCGATTCCCGGGACGGACCAAATTTTTCTGTGATTTACAAATATTTGTTTCGGAGTTTCGCCCGCGGTTCCGCTCTCGTGTATCTCAATTATTGCAGTAAAAAGTAGCCTATGTGTTATTTTGGTATGTAAGCTATATATTATTGTAAAGCGTCATCCAAATCCGTTCAGTAGTTTTTGCGTGAAGAGCAAAAAACATACATACATACTCACAAAATTTCACGATTATAATATTATAGTAGGATATTAGTTGTTTAGTACCCATAGATGGCGTTGTTTTTAAAACGTCAGAAAAAAATTAATGTCTAAAATATTTGTCTAAAATATTTATACATGAGATGAATAAAACTATAATGGTTTGGTAGTCTAAACACAGTAATTTGTATTTGAATGAAATAACGATCAAAAGTAATTTCATTGTAAGTATAATTTGTTCTGATGTGTGATATTATTTAAATCACATTGCAGTTTTACTGAGGTCACTGGATCTTTTGTCGGTTATGAATTCAGTATAAAGAGGTGTTAGAAAGACAGAACCATCATTGAATATGCTCTGCGAGCCACGGGTGTGATACACTGGGAAAACCTTCATACTTTAAAGCGTTTCTTTCAAGAAATTCTTAGAGCTTAGGCTCTAAGAATTTCTTGAAAGAAAAACTCACCAATCCTGGGATTTGAACCCAAACCTCTTGATCCGCTGCCATATACATCCATTATAAAAGTAAAAGAGGCAGGATAAATTCATGGTATATAAACATAATGGAGTAGAGACCATAAGGTCTCTACTCTAATTTTATGGACTTTAGTGAAAGTATCATTATTCTCTCTGTCAAAATCATTCTTTGATAATAATGTAACAAACTCTATCCAACACAAAAAGAATAGATCTGATCGACATAGTAATCTGATCAATGGTTCCACAGACTCTCCAACTAAAACAAAATAAATCTTTTGAGTGCAGTGCAATTTTACGATCATTTAGACCAATAAGAATATCAAGAGAACATCAATGTGTTTGTTATTGCACTGAATTTTTTCTAGTGTACGAAAATAGGCACACTAGATTAATCTATGTTAAAAAAGCAATAATAATTATGACTTGGTGCGATAATTTTCTGGTGTTGCGATCGAAATGAATATCAGCACTTATATTATTTCAGGTATAAAAAGAATGTACGATGTTCGTAACAATCTGAATTTTAAAGTATTACTCATGTACATTTTTCGTGCACATAGCTTTGGCAACGGTAAGTATTAAAAAGATTTTACTTTACTTAATTTTAAAATGTGATTAAAATGCACAAAGATTCTAAAAAAAGACTTACGAACGAAGTTTGTGATTAAAGTTTAAATGTGTTAATTTGTGAGGTTCACGTTTCGTGGTTTTAAGTAAACAAGCAGTAATTTTGTCTTAATTTTGCAAAGCGGATGTCCAGCGCACCCTGGATCGTCAAAGGCCAAACTTAAACTAGATTTTATATCTGCAAGCAGAGAGACAGGAAGGAGCTGGATGCGAGAAGCCCAAAATAATTCAGAGTGGTGTCCAATTTGAGCTGCCTATGTGCAGTAGTGGACTGCGATAGGCTGATGATGATGATGATAAAGCAGAGAGCAAACAGGTAGACGAACATGACAAAGTAGCATCTAACAACTATACAAGGTATTTAGAAAAGCCCCGCCGATTTCTACTTCTTTATGTGTTACACATAACACTTAGTGTGATTTATTCAATTTTTTTTCTGAGTCCGGGTGTTCTTTGTATTCGTTTCATGTCAGGATGTTTGATCCTAAAACGTATTTTTAAAAAGAACGAAAGAAAAGGAAAAGAATGCGCAGAAAATAAGACTTCCATTTTGTTGAATCAAAAGATTCTATTTTATTTAAGGCTGCCATTGATTATAGCTGGAAAAAATGTTACGGACTACATTCTGTAACTGAACCTGTTTAGTACGCATCTCCGTTTTGGTTTTCAATCAGTGCGTCCTACCTGTCATGACATACGAAGCCGAGACGTGGACACTTACGGTATGGTTGGTCCCTAAGCTTAAAGTTGCTCAGCGTGCTATGGAAAGGGCTATGCTCGGCGTTTCTCTGAGCGATCGTATCAGGAATGAGGTAATCCGTCAGCGAAGTAAGATCATCGACATAGCCCACCGGATTAGCAAGCTGAAGTGGCAGTGGGCTGGCCATATTAGCCGCAGAACTGATGACCGTAGGGGCAAAAGAGTTCTGGAGTGGAGACCGCGTATCGGTAAACGTAGTGTAGGACGCCCACAGGCGAGGTGGAGTGACGACCTGCGTAAGATGGCTGTTGGGAGCTGGATGCGAGAAGCCCAAAATCGATTAGAGTGGGGTGCAATGTGAGAGGCCTATGTCCCGCAGTGGACTGCGATAGGCTGATGATGATGATGATTCTATTATTAAGTCAAAATAAGGCGAGAAACTATAAATTAAATTAAAAACTGGAACTAGCTACCATCCCACGTGTTTCCTTCCCATTATGATCCCTAAAGAGGGTGTGCATCGCAGGCAGTCGGTTGGCCCCTAATCTTGGATTCTATTCATGCTTACCATCAGGCAGAGTGGAACCACATTGGTAGGCATCAAATAAATAAAAAAACTAAACTAAAATAAAATAAACATACTTATCCAAAATGTGTAAATTAAATATTTCACAAATATGTAGCATTAAGAACTTTGTTCCCATCGCGTACCATACGATATCAAGAACAAACCTTGTTTATTTTAAATACACACCGTTAAGCCTCTTTATTCGTACACTGTAGTGTAATTATTTCTTAATAGATTGACTTAGTTATTTGCAGTATGTGTATATGTTGATTATAACAGAGAATAGTGACATATTCCAAGTCATCTTTCTAGCCTTTATTATTCTCAAGATTATTATAGATAAAGACACATCTTATTAAATACTAGTATATATAGTATTGTCACAATTGATCTAACTTTAATCGCTTGGTGGCCTAAACACACTAATTTGCATACGAATCATGACAAGATGATTACAGTCACTAGTAGTAACTGAGTGTACAACCTGTGTTAATATCTAAATGACATTGCGGATTTGCTTGAAGGCACTGAAAAATTATCTGGTTATATAAACACAGTAAGCTTTATTAATAATTTCAAATAATGTGTTTTAACATTGTTGGATAAAAGAAATAAAGAGATTTTCACTGGATTTCAGTATTTTTCAATTTAAATATTCGTATCTAAATATAAGTAAAAGTGATAGTAAACAAACTTCTTTAATGTAGTAACTATTACTGTTTTCTAGTCGTTGTATTTGATTTTCATACGTACGACTCTCAGACAGGTTACTATGACACAGATTCTGGATAGTTTGAAATGATTTTGCTATGACTGATATATCTATATTGAAATAACTATTTTGAAAACTAAACATATTATCATACCTATATTTTTTAATCTTATTGATATTTAGAGATGTTTTAGTTTTCATTACATCAGTAAAGGTATTAAGATATATGATTACACATCAAATGTTTGTGATTGTACTTTATTTTTCACACCGTGTAAAATTGACGACAATAATTACAGAACAATGAGATAATTGTGTTGTTGCGATCGAAATAAAAAAATCGCACTTGAATTATTTCTGATATAAAATGAGCGTGCGAAGTTCCAAACAATCTAATCTTTCATGTAATAACCATGTATCGTGTTGTGATGTTCTATGTATTTATGTTTGCAGTATCGGTAAGTAAAACGGTTTTAAAACTATTATGCTTTACTTAATTTTAAATTATGTGAGAGATATTGAAAGAGGTCTGTTTAAATAATGAATATTCTAAAAGTGAATAACTAAAATAGCATTTATGGCTACAGGAATATTATGAAAAGTTTTTAACTGAAGTTTAATTATAGTCAAATCTTGGAACTAGCTTCCAGATGACGGTATTTCTGAACAAACTATGAACCAATTTAAGAATAGACTCGACATACTTACTTAAATCCAAGAAAAGCAACTGATTGAAACCTATTAAGACACAGGCCTTTATCAGTTGTATAAACTAGCTGCATTTCTGCGAGTATATAAACACAATTTTTATTCATCTTACGGAGCTTATACAAAGGGATTAGAATTTACTATTTCTTTCTTTTTCTTATCCATAAGCTAGCTAATGTTGTTGTCTTTTAATTGGTTTTATGGGTAGGCCGCCCCTGATGATGGACGGAGGAAATGTCATAGACTACATCATGTAAGTATGCTACATTTACTTTGCCTACCATGCAGCATTGCCTACCCTCACAATGAAGATGGTGACCCCTACTCCTGGATTCTACTCATGTTTTCTATCAGGCAGAGTTGAGACACTTTATTAGCCTTAAATATGTCTGTATAATTTGATTTTGGGTAAATCTAAACATTTCCAACATCCATGATTTCTACTTCCTATAGACGTGGTTACATTTTCAACAGAAATTCTCGATGCTGTTGATATAGCCTTCGAAGTCACTAGTGGTAATTTGTTTAAAGTAAAAAAGAGATTAAGAATTGTTGGGCTAGATTAACGTGAAATAGTTTGTATTTGAGTAAGTAAATAAAATATTCATTTAGTAATAAACTTTTAAAGGAGTATCACCCTTGAAAATGAATGACACCAAGCAGATGGACGAACTAAAATATAAATATTGTAAAAACACCTTTGTACTCTGTTTAATGTGAAATAAAATCATTTCATTTCATTTCATTTCATTTCATTTCATTTCATTTCATTTCATTTCATTTCATTTCAGAAAATATTATTAAATGCAAAACATAACTTACTAAATGGGTCATCCGCAACGAAATTCAGATTAAACAAGCTAAAAGTGCATTATCATCATCAACAGTAATTGATTGTTATCATTTTATTTCACGTATTAGTATTTATAATTTAGAAAATGAAGCATTGCTGCACTGGAATAACTACGAGTATGAATACCCGACCAGAAGTTTTCGAGGAATGTTTTGAAAAGACGAAACCAAGGCCTCCACCTCCGTTTTCAGTGAGTATATCATGGCAAAAATAATTTCTAAATTTATTCATTCATTCATTCATTTTCGTTCATCAGGGTGGTATGGAGTTCCGCAGGGCTCACAGTTAGGGCCAATTCTACATAAATTATATATATTGATGAAAAACATCACCCGTATTTCTATTTAAGATGATACGATGTTGTGTTTGTAAAAAAATCTCAATCAGTTTCGAAATTGTAATATTCTTTCACCAACTAGAGATCGTTTTTCGAACGACCATTTTATTTCATGGACCAGTATCACTTAACCCGTTATTATAGAGACTGTTATATCATATAATTTAAATATATATTGTACCTTTACATTTTATTTATTTATTTATAATCTACCTCCGACAAGGAATACACCTTACATGCTAGTTTTTAACAAACAGAAATAAAAAATTGTTTTAATGCTTGTGCTTCCTCAATTATGGGAGATCACAACATGCGCATTAAAAAATGAAAATAGGTACAATTAATGGTGATCACAAACAGCATATATTATGAAGAAAAGGTAAAAATAGGAAAGAAATTAATAAAATTATAAAATACTAGCTGTTCCGGCAGACGTCGTCCTGCCCTTAAAAGATTCCCATAAAAAAGTCATCCCCTATTTCACCCCCTTTGACTTGTAATTTGGCTACAAAAACCAATCTTCTTCAAAAATCACACAAACAGATCTTCTCCAAGGTATCTTTCTCTATACTCAACTTAGTTCAGCAGGCGTGAAAACGTAAAAGCATACGACATCTGAAAAATATATCGGAGTAACAGTGCGCGCACGTCGCCTGCGTTCTCGTGTTCATTATATATTAGAATACATTTGATTACCATTAAAAAGTTTATAGCGAGTCAACCTTAAAAGATAGTGTTGGGAAGGATTATTCCAGAGAATTATACACAGTGGTATCTTGGAAATACAGAATATATTAATAAAAATAATACTTAAGTAAAAACACAAACGCTTCAAGTAGACATAGGAATATAAGTGACACATTCTAAAATATATATTCAAACATATTATAAAATATATTCTAAAATATATTCCTACTTCATAAGACCATGAAGGTGATATATCTTCAACACACCTCCTTCAACTACATGGGCTTATTAATAATACTACCTAAATTATCGCACACACAAACCTAAATTACAGATCATAGATTCGTGCCTAAAACGGGACAAAGGCTTGGTGAGTATATCAGCCAACATCTTATCAGTCGATAAGTGTTCCAAACTTATAGCTTTATTTTCACGTAGCACATCTCTAATAAAGAAATGACGTACATATATCAATGTGCTTACTCTTCGCGTGATAAACACCGTTATCCTCGGTTAAGCAAATCGCACTCAAGTTATCAGCATGCATTTTTACCTTAGAAAAATTATGTAGACCTAGTTCGTTCAATAAGCTATTTAAGTACACAGCCTCTTTCATAGCCTCCGCCAAACTCACAAACTCAGCATCACCGGTTGACGGTTCTACAATGCGTTGCTTATGTGAAGCCCATGAGATACTTGCACCTCCTAAAATGAAAACGTATCCACTGAATGAACGTCTATCATACGTACAACTACCCCAATCAGCATCCGCATACCCATACATGCCCAAACCAGTCGGTTTATATACCAAACTGTAATTTATCGTACCTTTTAAGTAACGAAGAACCCTTTTCGCTGCTTTCCAGTGATATTCTTGCGGATTCTCCACGAACTGCGCCAACTTCGCTGTTGCGTTTGCTATATCCGGCCTCGTAGCAACACTCAGATACATGAGCGAACCTATCAGCTCTCTATAGGGAAATGAGTTCCCGTCCTCATTTTTCTTCGTGCTCAACACTGGCTTCCCAATCTCCATAGGAGTCTTCACAGGATTGCAGTTCTCCATCTTAAATTTCTTCAATATATCATTGATATATTTCTCTTGTGACAAATAGTATTTGTCCCCATTTTTCTTTAAATCTATCCCCAAACAAAAACTTGCTTGACCAAAATCTTTCAGTTCGAACCTTTTGGCTAATTCATGTTTGAAGCTATCAATAACCGTCCTTTTCTGACTCGATATAAGTATATCATCAACATAAACTACTACGAAGAGATCTGAACCGTCTTTGTTACGCTTGTGGTACAAGCATGGCTCATTTATAGTCGGCTTTAAGCCCATTTCTCTTAACTTCGTGTCAAGTTTTATGTTCCATTGACGCCCGGCTTGTTTGAGTCCATACAAAGCCTTCTTTAATTTACATGTATTTCCACCTTCCTTCATATCTTCAAGCATCTTCATTGCTCTCTTACCTGTGATGCTAGTAACACTATCACATTTCACAAGTTTTTCCAAACTTTCTTTCAGCAATTCTGGAATCTTCATATAAATATCTTCATTCAAATCTCCGTTTAAATATGCCGTATTAATATCTATTTGATCAATGTCCATGTTCATCTCGACAGCTAATGCGACCAACAAACGTACGGTTGAAATCCTTGCAACCGGTGCGTATGTCCTGTGATAATCAAGATCTGCCTGTTGACTATATCCCTTCGCGACAAGTCTTGCCTTCTTTTTCTCAGTTTTGTCGATATTAAGCTTCGTCGTTAAAACATATCGACATCCTACGACATTACGATCAATTGGTTTCCTTACGATTTTCCATGTGTCGTTTTTCACTAGGCTCCGAATTTCTGATAGAATTGCTTCTTCCCATTGACTCTTTTCGTCACTAGACAAAGCATCCTTCAATGAAGTTTCAATAGCTCCTGCATAATCATCAGCGTCCACGAAGTCATCTTCGTCCATCGTCGATGATTCATTTTCTCTATTTTCTTGAACTTCGACCATGTTGTAAATTTTACGAGGTCGACCTATGTGCCCTCTCTCAATTCTCGGTCTACCAGGCCCTTTCTTCAGAGTAGTTACATTCTCCTCATTCTCAGCACTTTTCGTACTTACTGTACTTGGTACCTCATACGATGGTCCTGATAAGTTCTGAACTTCGTTTAAATCTCTCATTGTATACGGTTCCTTGTTTATACAAGGCGTACTCGACGTACTCGGTACTTGACTTGCTGACACAATGGATTGACTTCCTTCACTCTGACGAGTCAATACATTTGATGGACTTTCCAATGGAATTTCTACCTCGATACTCTTCCTCACAACATTCTTCTCACATTGTGAATCAAGAAGTGATTGATCCGAGACTTTACTTTTAGTTTCAAAATACTTTCCTTTCTGAAACCTTACATCCCTGGACACAATGAACTTTCTCCACTCCGGTATCCATAGCTTGTAACCAACAGCTTCTTCTGGATAACCTACAAAATAGCCAACAATAGAGCGTAACGCAAATTTATCTTTACCTGGCTCCTTATATAAGACATGAACTTTTGTACCAAAAGTTCTTAGGTAACTTACGTTCACAGGCTTATTGAACCATTTTTCATACGGAGTTTTCCCCTTCAGACTTTTTGTTGGACATCTGTTACGAATGTAACATGCAGTTGCAATTGCTTCTGCCCAAAAACTCGAAGGCAGTCCCGCAGATATCAACATACAACGCGCTGTTTCCAGGAGCGTTCTGTTTTTACGTTCTGCAACTCCATTACTCTGCGGCGTGTAGGGTGTAGTAAAACGTCTCTTAATTCCATTTTGTTGTAAAAATTCATCAAAAACTTTATTTTTAAATTCCGTACCATTATCACTTTGAAATGTTTTGATTTTTCTGCCCGTCAGATTTTCAACTTGACATTTAAACATTTTAAATTTTGACAATACGTCATTTTTATTTTTAATCATAAATACTTCACACCAACGAGTATGGTCGTCGATAAAAGTTACAAAGTATTTATTACCTCCGTTCGATTGAACTCTCATAGGGCCTACCACATCAGAATAGATGATCCCTAATTTCTCACTACAGGGCTCCCTGGACTTCTTAAAAGGTAACGACACCATCTTACCCTTAGCGCACACGTCACAATCCTGCAAGTTACTATCAACCTTGGATAGGTTAATTCCAGATTTCTTCAGCACATTCATAAGATCTCTAGCATTTAAATGTCCCATACGCTCATGCCATTCATCCTGGGTCCTGGGCCCATAACCTTTGTTGGGAAGGATTATTCCAGAGAATTATACACAGTGGTATCTTGGAAATACAGAATATATTAATAAAAATAATACTTAAGTAAAAACACAAACGCTTCAAGTAGACATAGGAATATAAGTGACACATTCTAAAATATATATTCAAACATATTATAAAATATATTCTAAAATATATTCCTACTTCATAAGACCATGAAGGTGATATATCTTCAACAGATAGACATATGCTATTGCGGACTTTTTTGTAGAACGTTTTAAGAAGAACAATTCCGTCATACATTATTTTTGTGTAACTTTAAGCGTTTACGCAGCGTACGTCACGGAAGCTCTCAATGGGAATAAATTTTCCCCGTTTTCGATACATTTTTCATTACTGTTCCGCTCCTATTGATCATAGCGTGATGTTATATACCCTATAGCACTCGTCGATAAATGAACTATCCAACAGTAAAAGAATTTTACAATTCGAATCAGTAGTTCCTGAGATTAGCGCGTTCAAACAAACAAACAAGCAAACTCTTCAGCTTTATTATATTAGAATAGATAACATTAAGGTAAGCAAAAATTAGAAAATTTGTGGCTTTTACATATTTATCACACACATTAAAATTTATATTCAACACACTTAAGTATATATTTATATTTATGTATGTTATGTTTGCATGTACATATTTATATTTAAATTTAAACAGAAGGTAAATTCATATAGTTGCTATATAAGTAATTGTTATAAAATATTTTGTTATTTAAATTGTAAAGTAATTTCAAAGTAAATTCCAATTCAAAGTATTCCAAGTTTTCATTATATATATTAATAATAAAGTCATTGGGATATTAAATCTAAGATACACAATCAACAAGAAACGTCAACAACCCATAATGTCCAACTGTTGGGCTTGAGTCTCGTCTTTGAAAAGGGTTGAGTTTTTTAAGACATCCGAAGGCCTCCAAACTAAACTTTAATACTATCTCATCAAGTTATCCTATGATAACAATCGGGATCGTGAATCACAGAAAACATGACTAAATGTTCACTCATCTAGGAACTGACCGCGCCGTTGTTGCTTACCCTCGGTAATTGGAATGAATCACATCACATCTTGTCGTGAATCAATCTTTTCTTTCAACAAGAAACATATCGACGCCCCCGTGCAATAAGTCGGTAATCGAAAAAAGCAAATTTTACAGGAAAAATAATTTACTGTTTTTCTTGAATAACTTTTGAACCTCTAGGAGTATTACGGTCATTGATACATCAAATGAAAGCTATTTTTTTATGAAATGTCATTTTGTCATGTGATTTAAATTAAATGCTTCCTGTCGGCTGCAATATGAAAAATATTTTTATACAGTATCGCGAAAAGTTTCATTGTTCTGCAATGGTAACTTACCAGATTTTTGTGGTAAATTTATGAAGAGTGTTGATGTGTAACAGCATACTATCGACTTTTATAACGTTTATTCTTATTATAGCTAGTGAACGTAATATATCGTAACCAAGTTATTCTAGTAATTTTCTATATGCAAGAAATACCGTATAAATAAAAT
Source organism: Phragmatobia fuliginosa (assembly GCA_932526445.1). Taxonomy (NCBI): domain Eukaryota; kingdom Metazoa; phylum Arthropoda; class Insecta; order Lepidoptera; family Erebidae; genus Phragmatobia; species Phragmatobia fuliginosa. Next base: position 18,765,193 of record OW052064.1, read on the forward strand.
ACAGTACTGAATAGAAAATTTAACAACAACTTTTTCACATTACCGTTCAAAACAAAAAGACCTTTGAAGAATAATTAATCAAGGTTTTTCATTGAAATAGATTATTAATTATGAGTTTATTCAATTTAAATATAATTTACGTAAATTATACCTATTATCAACTATATACATGAAATATAAGAAACACTTATAAAATATTGAATAAAAAGATTAAACGAAATCAGTGTGAAATTATAAATAAAAAGCAATAGAAACATAAATTTAAAAAAACAATAATTATCCTTATCATTTTTGTCTGTTGCATCCACATTTTCAGTAAATGATAACGAATCATAAAAGCAATGATAAAATCGTTTGATGGCGCCATTTTACATGAAGTCATTAGATCTGTGTGTAAGGCTTTACTAAGTAAGGCTAACCTCCATTACGTCCGCCCAGTGGATTATCTCTCCATCTTTATCTCGCCGCCAATTATTAGTTTCTACAAGTTGTTTAATATCATAGATATCGAATTGTTCAAGTTTTTTAACACAATACTTTTCACCAGTTACTTTAGGCTTCAAAATAATGTGATATAATTAGTGGGGAGCATATACCACTTTATTCTTTAAGTTTCTTTCAATGCATGCATTCATGGAATCTCCCTCATTCTCGCTGTATACCGTTTCGAAAAACCTGTGGGTAATAGAAATGCCTAGTAATTTGGCAGAAAAAAATAAGTAATTTGGCAAAGATATAAAGCAAAAATATATCTATTTTTATTGTGCCCATAACATTCATCAGAATAAAGTGAAAATGTGGTAATGCCAATTTCGTAGTTAGTTTTAAAAAAATGTAACAAAGCGCTACCTATTTCCGTACTACCTCTTTTTGCTATTTGGAAGTGCCATTCATAACATCCGTGTGGTGACGGATTAAGAATACAGAGTGTCACCACCCCTATTCATCCCGCGGGTGTCGTAAAAGGCGACTAAGGGATAAACTACGCAAGACAACATCGATGCAAAGAGAAGGAAAACTTGAATCCAACCCTATACCAATCCGTCTGGCCAGCGTGGTATAGTAGGCCAAAACCTCCTGTCTAAGGAGAGGCCTATGTCCATCAGTGGACTGTTAAAGGCTGTTGATGACACATAACAGTAGCCTTTTTCTCTAAGGCGTCAAAAACTGTGAAATTATATACAGGATATATACGCTTGTGGTGAAATATACCCACTTCAGATTGTGGTATACTTAAAACTTTTTGTAAATCAAAAGTTGCTACCATAGAAATATTTTTATCAGCAGTATCTATTTCGCCTTTCTTAATTTTTCTAATAATCTCTTTTCTTGCCATTTAGGTATCTATGATTTTCCTCTAGAACACGAAGGGCATTGATCCTTTTTTGGTTTCAAAAATCAGTAGTTGTAATTTGTATTAAACACAGTTTCATATTGGCGTTTTGTAGCCACAGTATTATCATTGTAATTTTGATTTGCAAACCACTCAGAGTAAAAGCAATACATTTTTGAAATATTTAAATTTTCTGGAAGACATTCCCGCTTAGATGTTTTCCGAATGTAGTGCGATTCTACTTTTAGAAACAGCTCAATATACGTTTTAATACATAACTCTGTAGCAGTACTCATTTTTCGAGGTCTGTTATCGTGAACTCCCCTGCTATCTTTGAAATTGTCATCTAATTTTACCTTCTCTAATGCCGTATACACTGAAATAAATATGGAGTGTGCGTTTACCGGAAATTACTGCAAATTATTCACTACAATAACCCAGTAATAGCAACTTACGGAATACCGAAAAAAATAACACTTAGGTATTAATGTGTAATGATGTTTTTCTCGTCATTAATTTATTTACAATTTCCCTACAACAAAATGGCTATTGCAAATATCTCCGAAAATGTAAGTAGGAAAATTATAACAAAAATTCACAATATGTATTCCGACTCAAGGATTACGATTTTAACATAACAGCAAAAAGTCCATAACAGCACATTACCGACTTGTTGCAGGGGGGCGTCGATATGTACTAAATAAATATAAATACTTATGCATAAATATGCTAATCGTTTCAGTGTGACATAGAAGAATGCTTAGCCAAAAAATTTGGATACTATGGAGAAGACGGTAATATAGATAAAGAATTATTAGCAAGCATCATAGAGAAAAAATATGAAAATAATAAAGAAATTGCAACCGCTATGAAAGAGAAATGCGTGAACGGCGATATATCAAAGCACGGACCCCCGGACATGTGCGATTTTATGAAAATGAAACACTGTTTAGACAATCAGTTCATAAAGGTAAATTAAAAGTGATATTTAACAGTTGTTGTGATCACTCATTGCAATGGCATACAATTGCTTTGCATCATTGTATCTCCGGCACACGTACATTAAATGATACACATAAATAACTACACATCATGGTACCATTAGTTATAAATTTTGAGTTATATGATAAGCATTCAATCCTTTTTCAATAATTTTCTTTTAGAATGGAAAGCTATCATGGAATTGGGACATTCATAAATTTACCACGAACAAGTGTACGTGGTTAATTTATGAATTTGCATAGTGCTGATGAAGTCATTACGCTAATGTCGTTACAATTTATTTACCTTTTTCTCTCTACACAGAACTGTCCTGAATGGAGTGACGAAGATGAATGCAATGGAATTCAAGATTTAGTTAAAGATTGTGTCCACGATGATTAATCATGTAAATCTTGAGATCGCTTATTGTAAAAATAATATTTGAGATTACAATGAATTAAGAAATACTGATTTGTTTTTCTTTTATTCTGGAATAATTTTATTTTTAAAAACCTAAGTAAGTTATACATGTGTGTAATAGAATCAACTTAAGGTAAAAAGTATTTCAGTTGACCACAGCAAGTGGAGTAGTCGTTACTTCCAATCCGGCCATCCTCACGGAAGTGGAAGGCTTCTATACCGGTTTGTACGCTTCGCATGCATCTCGACCTGATCCCGAAAATGAGGATCCTAGAGCCAAATTAACAAGTCACTACACCGAAGATCTGCCAGAAGTCAGCATTGACGAAATCGAGATTTCTCTTGGACTGCTGAAAAATGGAAAAGCCCCGGGAGAGGACAGCATTACAACAGAGTTGTTAAAAGCTGGAGGTAGGCCCGTATTGAGGGAGCTCCAAAAGCTTTTCAACGCTGTCCTTTTCGAAGGGAGAACTCCAGAGGCGTGGAGTACAAGTGTGGTCATTTTGTTTCAAAAAGGGTGACAAGACCAGGTTGAAGAACCATCAACCCATTTCCCTCTTAAGCCACGCTGTTCAAGAGTCATCACGAACCGTCTTGCGCGAAGACTCGATGAATTTCAACCACCGGAGCAGGCTGGGTTTCGGAGCGGAATGGCACCATAGACCACATCCACACAGTGGGGCAGATTATTCAAAAGGCCGAAGAATATAATCAGCCCCTGTGTCTAGCATTTGTGGACTGTGAGAAGGCTTTTGACTCGATCGAGACCTGGTCTGTTCTGGAGTCCCTGGTAGACTGGCGATACATCCAAGTATTGAGATGTCTCTACGAGGCCGCCACCATGTCCGTCCAAGTACAGAATCACCAAACAAGGCCCATACCATTGCATCGAGGAGTGAGACAAGGGGATGTTATTTCCCCGAAACTGTTCATAAATGCAATGGAGGACTTGTTCAAGACGCTGCACTGGAAAGGACGTGGCATAAACATCAATGGTGAACACATCTCTCACTTGCGATTTGCAGACGACATCGTCATCATGGCGGAGACGCTGCACTACCTACAACAGATGCTGAACTGGCTACCTACAACAGATGCTGACCTGGCTGACTCCTCTATACGCATCGGCCTACGGATGAACTTGGACAAAACCAAGGTCATGTTCAACGAACATGTACTACCGGAACCGGATGCGATACACGGTGCCGTCCTCGAAGTTGTTTCCACCCAACTGCAAAGTCTGCCCGAGGTATATATATTTTTGAACGGTTCCGGTAGTACATGTTCGTTGAACATGACCTTGGTTTTGTCCAAGTTCATCCGTAGGCCGATGCGTATAGAGGAGTCAGCCAGGTCAGCATCTGTTGTAGGTAGCCAGTTCAGCATCTGTTGTAGGTAGTGCAGCGTCTCCGTCATGATGACGATGTCGTCGGTGAACAGGAGAATTCAGCTGGGTTGGGCGGCGTTTGGGAAGCTTCGTCAGGTCTTCTCATCATCGATTCCATAGTGCCTTAAGACCAAAGCCTTCAACCAGTGCGTCCTATCCGTCATGACATACGGAGCCGAAACGTGTACACTCACGGCACGGCTGGTCCACAAATTCAAAGTCACGCAGCGTGCTATGGAGAGGGCTATGCTCGCAGTTTCTCTAAGAGATCGTGTTGGAAACGAGGTAATCCAGCAGAGAACGAAAGTTATTGACATAGCCCACAGGATTAGCAAGCTGAAGTGGCAATGAGCTGGCCATATTAGCCGCAGGACCGACAACCGACTTGAGTGGAGACTGCGTCTCGGCAAACGTAGTGTAGGACGTCCACAGGCCAGGTGGAGTGATGATTTGCGCAAGACGGCTGGCAGGAGCTGGATGCGAGTAGCCGAGGATCGAACTAAGTGGCTTGCAATTAGAGAGGCCTATGTCCAGCATTGGACTGCGATAAGCTGATGATGAATAAGTATTCAGAGGGCTAAATACTAGAGAAAAAATGTTGAATGTTAGTATGTACATAATGTACATATTCTAACGTCTGTATGTCCTAATGTGCAAAAATCTTTATATTAAACGCCAACGTTAAATAAAATATTATATTGTTTTTACTACAAGGTATTCACTTTTTTATTAATGTGTCTATCTGACTTACAAATTTTAAAGTTTTAAAGTAACTAAATATCACTATGCTCACATTAGATCTCTGCAATTTTTATTTTGTGTGATGTACAAGATGGATCAAAACTTCGTTTATATTTGTAACTATAGCTGCGACGAGCAGCAAAGGCAGGGCGGGGCGCAAAAGCTTGGGAATTCAGTGCCATGGTTTACGTCGTCGTCGCAACAACGCTTCTTTTACTCTATCGCAACGAAAATTGTGCGCTCATTACAACACACGGTGCAAAAATGAAGCTCCATCGATTTAATTGATTAAAAAATAGGCATGCCGGCGTATCGATTATTTTAGCTGGCAACACTGTTAAGTGTCTGAAGGTAAGACACTGACGCAACACCGGGCACTGGCGCGTGCGACCGGTGACCGCAGGGATGGGAATCATTGACACTTTAAAACAATAAAAACGCGATTGAATGATTGATTTTAGTCGATTACTTTCATGTCATAAGTCATAGACAAGGATCACGGGTGACAATGGTTTTATCCCTTCCCTAGATGATTATTGTTCGTTCATTCGTTCGTGAGTTCCTTTAAAAATGGAACGTCGTCGTTGACGAGCAGAGTTGTCGCGGATCGTCTCGTGTGAGCACCACGTGTTCGGTGGAGTGTCTTATTTAAAATTATTAATCATGGGCTGCTATTCAATGTCCTAACTGTATTTCGTGATCGAGTGCTACAATAAAGTGAATGTACGAGAACAATCTCCTCACCCGCTAAACTCACGTCTACCCTCAATTAGAAATATGAGGCCTACTAACGTTCCCAGTGGATTCAAGATTTAACATCAGAAGTGGGATACGCAGGGTAACCACCTGAGGAGAATAGTGTAAAGTGAACAGCAGTGAGCAGCCCGGACAATCAAACTGTTTACAAAAACATGGTGATGAAAATCTCAATTACTGGCGACCGCTAATCCGCAACAATCGGAATTTAACATTACCGTAAGGCTGATTTGTTTTGACCACGACGATATGTCAGCGTTTTGGCACACAAGGGCACAGCATTTTGCACATGATTTTCTCTATCGAGTGTCGCGAACAGCGAGAGGGTTCTGAAGATCCGTCTAAATGAGACTTCGGACAGATCTCAGCTATGTATGCGGACAGGCTGGATATGTCGCGTCGGTTTGTGAGGAGCGCAAGGGTTCGGAGTTACAACAATTAAGGAGGTGCACATCTGTAAACATGAATCGGCGGGGAGCAAAGGCAACGCAGAATCCGGTGAGATCGTTTCTTTTTATTTTCTCGTTGATAGTGGGCATGCTTGTTGGTTATTATTTTACACAGTGTCGTAGTATCGGGGGTAATTAAAAAAAAAAAAAAGAAGAAAAAAAAAGGGAACCGTAAGATGTTTCTCGCAAATACAAAATCGCGTTCGCATATAACATATCACGATTACGTTACTATTTTACGTTGTGCCGAATGGAACGATAAACGGTAAAGTAATTCTATAGGCAGTGATTTTTTTTTAAAAAAACGAGTACGTCAGTGTGCAAATTAACCGTATTGATTTTTTGTTTTCTACAATAGGAAGTGAGTTTCATCGAAAAGCATACCCAAAAGTAAGCTAAGCTCTTGAGGATATAGATACTGACTTAAACTGTGTGTACAAAATCAAATCAAAAATCTTATTATTTAGTTACGAAACTATTCTGAATTCTTTATCGATGGTTTACCAGGGCATCGCGTCTTTACAGGAGATTTACGGGTAGACCCTATTGATCAATATAGGAGTGTTCAAAAACGGGGGGGTTCGGCCCTCCTAGAAGCGTAAGTTATTTACGGTAGTTCCTCACCCTCACAAGATGGTCAATATGGGTATCTAACTAAGCCCTTTGATCTTAGAAATTCGGCTGCAGTCTATCAAAGGTGTATCAACAAGGCTTAGTTATAAACTTGGAATTAGCGTTGCGCTGGGTTACCTTGATTATGGACTTGGTTTCTCTGATAATCATTCCCATTGTCTGGAACGTTGCTTTAACCCTGAGAGCATTGTCAGACGCAGTTTTCCTTTTTTTATAGAAATGTAGGAGTACATTTTGTGGGTCATGTAGTTAGAGCAGGAGAAGTGGTCGATTCTCCTAACCCGAAGATTGCTACTCAGAATAGACAGTTCTTGGGCCTTGTCTTCTACTTCAGAAACTTTATACCCAAATAATACTCGTATGGTAGGCCCACTTTATTCACTGAAGGGGACAATAAGGTGGACGGACCTACATGACAATATTTACAAGAAAACTGTTCAAATACTGAGCTCAGGAGTCTGTACTAACAATATTAGATCGTGAAGCGGCAGCTATTGAGTTTCACACTGATGCCAGTTCTAACGGTTATGGGGCCATAATCATTCAAAGAAAGAATGGTTTGCTACATGTTGTCATATCTTAGTGTCATATTTTAGTTGACGAACGACTGACGCAGAATCGCGATTTCATTCGTAGGAACTAGAAACTATCATAGTCACCTGAGTAGTCGAGATCTTTAAACAGTGTTTGTATGGGCAGCATTACACAGCATACACCATTAGTAGTGGGTATTTCTACAGGATTTAATATTGTGCATAAGGTGCCAACAAGTAACATGCTGATTTCTTGTCTAGACATCCAATCCCAAAAACAGTTTGTGATGAGTCTAATGCCAGTACATTATCAGATGAAACTGTAAACGTAATATTAGAATATTGTAGAGGACCGGGTGTCGTGTTCCTCCGACACAGAGGGGGGATCCTCCGACCAGGCGAGGTGGTCGTGCCTGCTGGGCCGCTTCCCAATGGTTGATGTTGGGATGTTGTGTGTGTGTGCTAATCAGCTCGAGAGTTTCTCATCGCGATTCAGGATTGGTAGTTGCTCCGTGTAGTTCACACCGTGTGTTCTTCGTGGTTCAGTGTTTCTTCGCGAGATGGCGCTGAGTGTTAACTTTATTATGGGTAGTTAGCGGTAGAACAAAATCGTGATATCGAAATTCGTGACCTCATTAACAAAAATAAGAACAAAGAAACCTCGGACTACTCGCACCATGATGTGCGTAAGGGTAACCAGTTTCCGGTTACCAATAGCTCCTTGATCCTTAACGTGGACCTTAATTAATCATGTTCCTTCGGAAATTAAGAAACTAAGAACTATTTGAGCATTATTGGTTTCCAGAGATGACCAAGTAGGTACGTAAGTTTATTGATTCTTGTACAGTATGCAACGCTTCGAAAGACTGCTCCGGGTCCCAACAAGTTTCGTCAGCAGCCCGTGGTTTCCGTTGCTGGGCTCGGGTCTCCTCTTGGGGAGGATTGACGCTGTGCGTCACCGCCCTGGTTGTGGACTTTTGGAACGCATTGTGGCTGCGTGGTCTTGCCGTTGGATGGTGTTTTTCTGGAGGGCCTCCAGCTGGGCTTTGCGGATGCTGTCTTGTGGCGGCAGCCGGGACTGGCTGCTTGGCGTGGCCTTTGGGTTGCGGTGGCGCTCGTGGCGTGTCGTGCCACGGGTGGTCGCCCGTCCGGTTCTGGCCGCGCCGTCGTTGCTTGCCCTTGGTGGTTGTTTCCGGTCGCCTGGGGCCTTTAGGCTTGGTAAGTTGGCTTTCATCAATGCCTAAGGACACGGGTCCTGACATGCAATTCACATAGATATTGCGGGGGGATTGGGCGGTAAAGACGATGATGATGTGCGTGTCTTTCATTACTCGGCATCTCTCGATGCTTCTACCTTAATCCAATCTCTCAAGAGGGCTGTTTGCCTATTTGGTGCACCGAAGCGTGTAAAAGCAGACTAATATAGGTGCAAACTTCAAACGGTGTTGATGTGGGCATAGTGTACAGCTTCACCTTATCAATACTGGTTCCGGTAGGGCTAACGGTAAGCGTATAATGCATACTCTAAAATGTCTACTCACAATAGTAGAGATCAAACCAAACAAAACTTCTGTAAGTTCAGCTTGCCTTTAATACCACTAGATCCAGAGTAACAGGCTACTCCCCTGCGGAATAAATGCTTTACAAACGAACAATGTAGAATATCAAAAGACTATACGTCAGAGGTAGAACGCTTCATCCGAAGTAGAGCAATAGTGAGTCCATTCAGTGCAGGCAATTTCGTCTTTAACAAGGATAGCGAGTGTAACCAAACCAAACTACAGTAAAAGTTCAAAGGTAAGGTTCTATTATTGTCAAGGTACCACATCATTATAGAGACGAGCTGAGAGACGTTGGTGGGTCTAACCTAACCTGTAAGTATGCTCATGAAATTCGAAATCTATAGTCATGACAATGGACATAATATCCTATGAGGAAAGTGATGCAGCATCGACATCAGCTAGTCCACATACTTTAGCCTCTGCCTCCGAACATGACGAGTACTAAAGGTGAGTTTATAACGTTTGTGCACTCTTCTTCTTTCTCAGCATATTTGCATCCACTGTTGGATATATGCTTCCTACATGGTTTTCCATACGCTTCTGGATGCGGTGTGTCTAGTCTTTCTTTATATCTTCCGACCACCTGGCAGCTGGTCTACCAACACTTCGACTTCCTGTTCAGGGTCGCCAGAATAGTTATATGACTTCATCTATCGTAGTTTCTTCGGAAAACGTGTCCGGCCAATTGTTATTTCAGTTGCGCAATTCATTTGTGTATATTCTGTTCTTTTATCGAGAACCGATCCAGAGAACGTACTGTTACACGGGGGTTTGATTTTTACTTTTTAAAAAAAGAAAATTTAAGAATGATGAACACTTTAATGAAATAGAAAGGTTACAACTAGAACGGAAAAGACGAGTGTTCAATCTTAGGGTTCGGAAGAGACTGAAGTACCTTTATGACGCTTTGAGTACTGGGACATATGATACCTGCCTAGAAATGCTTAGGTCAGCAATGTCCCATACTAAAGGGGTATGTAACAGCCCCCCGGTTAAGAGGAAACTTACCGTAAGGGAAAGTTTCCGGAAAATTATTCCATCCGCAAACGCGGTTGATTTGGAATTACTTCTAATTCGATGTGAGTGTTTTCATTTTGTTCATCTGTTACTGTATGCGTCCTTGATTTTGAACACTTGCCCTTTTTACAAATATATAGTAAAACTAAAGCTAACCATAAAAGTACAGAAATTACACTAAGGATTGGGAAACTTATATGCTTATTAAAATTATATGAACTATCTACAGTATTTAACTCATCTATAATCTGGTTAGATACAATTTTAAGATTTTTAAGATCGTCTAATTTTACATTGTTAATTTTAAAGGGAGATATATTTAGTTTCTTTCATCAACAACCCATAACGTCCCACTGCTGGGCTCAGGTCTCCTCTCAAGAGAGGGGTTAAGGCCATATGTTAGTTTTGTACATATGGCCTTAGTTTCTTTATACGACCTATATTACAGCAACTATCGTTAATAATATTAAAACTAGAGGAAACTATTGGTAATTTGAGAGTGGGGGTGGTTTCTCTTACTAATCTAGTATTTCTACAATATGCTGCACAATTATATGGTATATTAAGTATTCCAGTGCCGGATACAATTGTTTCTGATAGTATACTGTTTGAACATTCAATAGTAAGTTTTGTAGGTTTAGATTGTACAAATATCCATTTATTATTACTTAACTTATGCCAAACATCAATATTACCATGAAGGAATCTATATTGGCAGTTTTCTGGTAATGAGGATACAGCTTTAGTGATTATGTCTATTTCACAATATTGGTTACCTGACACGGTATAAATCTCGTATAGTTTACAAAGGTAGGTCTTGTAGGATATATCTCTACACTCATGTAGGTTCTTTACAAATGCAAATGAGGATTTGTCCTTGCTTAAAGCTAAAAATTGTTCTGTAGGTAAAATTAAACTAAAAGAATTTGGTGTTTCTGAGCTATGTGGAATAGGCAATGGAATGTTTTTATATAGGTTATATTCTAATGCACTAACTAAGGGTATTCTTACTACAAATATTAGCTTATTATCTAAATAGTAACAGACTAACTCAGCAATATTAATTAAAGTATGAATATTGTTTAATTCTAAATTTACTGGGAAATCTTTATACTTAGGAACTACCTTAAGGTTACTAATAATGTCTTCGTATAGCTGACGTGGTGTTAAAATAGAAGGGTGAAGAGTATTACTTTGTACAAATAGAATAGAGTTTAAAATATCCTCTATCTTAAAAGAGAGGGTGTATATGTTAGCCTGTAGAACATTTAAAACATTTTCGAATTTGATTTTAAAACTGTTAGTTGTTACAATATTGGATATATTGTTATATGACATAGTTATGCTGTCGATGACGTCATTCAATTTTGCTTGGTTAACGTAGATTTCATGTAAAGAATTATTAACGTTGGAAATAGCTGACTGAGAAACAATTATGCTTTCTTTGACTGCATCTTTAATTTTCTTCTCATTTGTAAATAGTTTTTCGATAGCGTTATTATAATTTTCAGCGTCATCTTCATCTAAAGTACCGAATATATGTCTAAAAATAACACCTATTCCAGATATCCAAGCGGATCTTTTAGAGAAGGTATTAGAAATAATATGGGAGAATGAATCAAAGTCACGTAAGATGTCTGCATATAATGAATTTAAGGGTTCTAACATGTTTGGGCATTGTCTTTCGTCTATTTCTTCACTTTCTCGACATTGGTACCGTATTCTATTGAATGCATTTTGAATGTTTTCGATGTGACCTCTGAAAGCGGACATATCTACAGGGATAACTATGTGAAACTGATCATTAACTACTTTGAGAGAGCCAACTGGATCGAAGAATATACCAGGACCTTGGGTGATGTATTCAACATATTGATTCTCGGTTGTTGCTATAGTAAAAGCGGCCTCCAGTCTGTAATAGTAATTTAATTTAACTAGGTTAGTAAATAACGAATTTGTCATAAACGGGAATCATATTATTAATTAATCGTTCAAATGTGCTGGTTTTACTTCATCGAAATGGTGTTTTACATGACGTCGGTTGATAAGAAGTGAAAGAGTGTTATTGCCATGTATCTTCACAATTTTGTAAGGACCTTTCCATAAGGGTGAAAGTGCTTTGCGCAATCTGACATGGTTTTTTAAATAGACGAAGTCACCTACTTTGTACTGTATAGGACGAGAGTGTCTATCGTAGTAGGATTTGGATCTTTCTTTTGAAGCGTTTATGTTTTCTATGGCCTTTTCATGAGACACTTTTAAACGGTGATGAAGCATCTTTATATACTCGGGATAGGTAGCGTCTGGGCTAGAACCAAATACTGAATCGGGGAGATAAGGTTTGTGATCAAAAAGGAGTTCGTATGGGGTAAATTTCGTTGTTGTATGAACACTGGAATTGTAGGTGAGCATGGCAGTGTAAACGAATTTATGCCAGTCTGTTTGGTTCTCGTTTACATAAGACTTTAAGTATTCTTTAAGAGTAGAATGGCTTCTTTCTAGAGCGCCTTGGGTTTGCGGGTGATAAGGTGAGGACCAAAGTTGTTTTATTTTGAGAAAACCGCAAGTGCGCTTAAATAATTCGGCTGTGAAATTGGTACCTTGGTCGGTAAGTATGAATTTGGGAATTCCAAACAAGGAGATAAAATGTACTAAACACTCACAGGTTTCTTCAGCTGTGGCGTTTGAGATTGGATAGGCGGAAGAGAACTTTGTTAGGTCGTCTTGAAGAGTAAGTATGAATTTCAGTTTATGGATTCCGGCTTCTGGTAAAGGACCGACTATATCAAGGCTGATTCTTTCAATTGGACGAGAAGAAGTTGTAGTAATTTGCATAGGAGATTGGTTTATTTTCCGCAAGGCTTTGTTTGATTGACAAAATTTACAGTTTTTGACGTAGTTTTCGATATCTGTACGCATATTCTTCCAGTAATAGCGTTCTTTAATCCTGTTGTACATTCTAGTACAGCCTAAGTGTCCTGCGATTGGAATGTCATGATTTTCTCTAAGGATTTTTGTAATTTCCGTTGGAACTGGGTATATTATAGTATTATGATGTATATTTACTGTGATGTTTGTATTATTGAATAGATACATGAGCATGTTGTAAATTTTGACGAAAGAATGTTGTTCAAATTGGTTTTTAAAGTCTGAGATGGCAATTTCACCAATATCTGCCGAAAGTAATAGATCATCTCGAACGGATTTAAGCGTCTTAAATATATCCGGATAAGAACAGTCGTCGAAATAGTAGACTTTTGTAAAAAGGAGATAGAATGTTTTGTTTTGGTTCTCGAGTTTTTTGAATGAGTGAAGTTCTCTTTCAGAATTGGAAATGTCTGTAGAATCTGCCATGGTAGATAGGATATCTTGGAGATAGGGGTTTGATTCGTCTAAGTCGATTGAAACTGGGATTAGTAGAGTATTGCAATTGCTTTTGAGAAGGCTTTCATTATGTTCTTTGATATATGAATTAAAAGTTTCGTTTTTATTTAGGATAGATTTTAGGAATTCGTTATAATCTTTGTTAGAGTTAGTAGGAATTGCATCAGGACTTGGAGCTGCGGATTTCAAAGGAGCAGGTGAGTTTTCCTGAATTACAGGGATCTGAGGGGAAGTCTGCTGAGGATTGTCAGGTGAGTAATTTTGGTTTTCAGGATTGAGGATATCGGAAAGCAGGTCAAGGTCATCATTTTCTAGAAGATCTATCTGAGGTAAGTTGCTTGTTTCGCCGTCGGAAATAGGAATTTGTATGTCTAGGCCTTCTATCGTCATTGGGCTAAATGGGGAAGATTGGTTGGAGTTATTTGAGGTTGGATTGACTTGATTTCGTCTTGACTCATCTTGGATTAGTGGATTGACGGGAAATCGGGATAAAGCGTCAGCATTACTGTTAATTTTTCCTTTTTTATATTCGATTTTATAATCAAACTCTTCTAATTTCAGGCGCCATCTTACGAGCTTAGACCCTGGGTCTTTGCAGTTAAATAACCATTTTAATGGTTTATGATCAGTGAGGATATTAAATTGGTTACCATATAGATATGGTCTGAATGTTTTAGTTCCCCATACTATTGCTAGACATTCTTTTTCTGTAACGCTGTAGTTACTTTCAGCTTTATTGAGGGTTCTAGAGGCATAGGCAATAGGTAGGTCTTTTCCTATTGGACCTTGGGACAAGATAGCGGAAATGGCGAAATTGGAAGCATCACAAGTGAGGTTGAAGGGTTTAGTAAAATCAGGATAAGCTAATATAGGAGCAGTGGTCAGGCTATTTTTAAGGGTATCGAAAGCTAGTTGTTGTTCGTTTTTCCATTCAAATGGTACATCTTTTCTTAAAAGGTTTGTAAGGGGTTTAGCTATTTGAGATAAGTTGGGTATAAAACGGCGATAGTAAGATACCAATCCCATGAAGGATTTAATGTCTTTTGGGCACATAGGTTGTGAAAAGTTTTGGACAGCTTTAGTTTTATCTGGATTTGGTTTTACACCATTGTCGGTTATGACATGACCAAGATAGGATACTTCTTTGCGAAGGAATTCACATTTGTCCGGTTGAAGTTTAAGGTTGAAATGTCTCAACCTATCAAAAACATTGGAAAGGTTTTTCATGTGGGTTTCAAGGTCATAGGAATATATTACGATGTCGTCAAGGTAATCGAAGCATTGAATGCCTTGTAGGCCTGATAGAGCAGAGTTCATCAACCTTTGGAATGTGGAAGGCGCATTCTTCAACCCAAATGGCATCCTTGTAAATTCGAAGTGCCCTTGAGGAACAGAGAAAGCAGTTTTGGGAGCGTCAGCTTCGGACATTTGGATTTGATGAAAACCGGATGCTAGGTCGAGAGTACTGAAGTATTTGGATTTGCCTAGTTGGTCAAGGATTTCTGAAATGTTAGGGATAGGGTAAGAGTCGCCGATCGTGATGTCGTTAAGACGGCGGTAATCAATGACCACACGCCATTTACGTTGGCCAGAAGCGTCAATTTTCTTAGGGACTACCCATATAGGGGATGACCATGGAGAAGTAGAAGGTTTAATGATCCCTTCGTCGAGCATTTTATTGATTTGGGAATTTACTTCTTGTTTGTGTACATCAGGAAATCGGTAGGATTTTGTATTTATAGGTAGAGAAGAGGAGGTAGGTATTTCATGAGTTATAGCATTAGTGAAAGATAATTTATCCCCTGGGATATGGAAAATATCGGAGAAGTTTGCACAAATATCATACAGTGACTCTCGTTCTTCACCGTTAAGGTGAGATACTCTTAGGAGATCTAGAACTTGATTTGTTCGGGATTGACAATTTTCAAAAAGGGTTGTGTGAAATATTTGATGAGTATTACTTGATTCGAAGGGTGAAAGTTTTAATTTTAAATCGGGGTTGAAAGTGATTGGAGATTCGGATACATTAACGACGGAAATGTTTACTCTGGAATTGGGCTTTACTTTCACAATGGAGTTGGCAATTAGGATGGAGTCGATAGGATTCTGATCTAGAACTAGGCCTTCTTGGATTTCTGGGTTTAGTACTGAACATTCTATAATGGTTTCTGTTCTGGGTGCGATTGTATAAGTTGGCTCATTGAATTTTAAACGGAGTTTTGTTCTATCTACGGAAAGCGATTCAGTTTGAAAATCGATTTTGGAGTTTGTGTTTGATAGAAAGTCATTTCCAATAATTCCGTCATAAGGGAAATCGATGTCAACGATGACATTGAACTCATGTTTGAGGGAATGAAACTCGATTGTTATACATCCTAGTGATTTCATAGGATTGTTCGTCGCGCCTAAGCCAGAGAACATTACAATTTGGTCTTTTAATGTGACCATTGTTTCTATCGCTGACTGTTTGATAAGGCTTATAGATGCACCACTATCGACAAGGAGCTTCAATGGTTTGGTTGATACGGATGTTTGGACTTCAATGAAAGGTAAGAATTTTCTTGATGGATTTGATGTAATATTGTGTATTTTTTATCATTTTTAAATTTTGTTTCAGGCGCGGAGCTCGCGGTGCTGGATTTAGGAGGATTCAACATTTTAGGATTCGGAGAGGATTTTGATTTAGGTTGGGGTATGCTTATAACAGAATTTGAGCTTTGTTTGTTATTCGTTGTCAAGTCGTTATACATTTGAAACCGGTTATTCTGTTTGTTAGTGGATAAATTGGAAACAGCGGTTTTGTGAGTTTGGGATTGATTACTCGGCTTATCAGTGGGTACGGCGAATACGGATCTAGTAGATGCAGTGGATAATGATATAGCGGATACGGTGGGTACAGTGGATACAGTGGATACAGCGGATACAGTGGGTACAGTGGATACAGTGGGTATAGTGGATACAGTGGATACAGTGGATACAGTGGATACAGTGGGTACAGTGGATACAGTGGGTACAGTGGATACAGCGGAAACAGTGGATACAGTGGATACAGCGGATACAGTGGGTATGTGGGTGTCCTTGATGTCATTGATAAAATGCGAAGGTTTGGGTCTCACGAGACACCGCCGTGAGCCCTTTATTTGTTTAAATCCTCGATTATTACATCCCCAGAGCTCTGTAATTCTTCAGTTATGTCAACGACATGAACAGGTTGATTGTTTCTAGCACAAGTGGTTGAGGGGTAATTAGACTGCGGGTGTTGATTTCGAGAGTTACCGAATCGCTTATTATTATATTCGCGTTTTCGACAGATATCTATAGTGTGGCCTATTGATTTACAGTAGCGGCACACTGGGGAAACAGGAGAAGGTGTATAATTTTGGTTATTAGGCCTATAGCTAGCGCTCATGCCTTGCTGTGTTATACTTCGATTTGGCTGATATTGTCTCTGGACTAAGCGTCCTTGGTTGAAGGAATTGTTGTTGTTAAAAGAGGGTGTGTTTCGTTTAAAAGTACTTTGTAGTATTTTTTCTTCAGACATAGCAAAATTAATGGCGTCATTCAAGCTTTCTGGGTCGCGGCAACGAACCACGGTAGACAAACGGACATTTAAGCCACTAATAAAAGTATGCAACGCGAGGTCCTGCATTGCAGCGACACGGCCAGCGAGTTCACCTTTCTTTTTTGTGGGCATTGAGATATTAATTTCTGTTAAAAGTTTCGATAAACAAGATTCAAGACGTAGTGCGAACTGGCTAACCGTTTCGATATTAGACTGTCGACAATCTTGAAGGTCAGAGAGCAGTGCAGCATAGTGTTTCTTTTCTCCAAATTGGGATTTTAAAAAGTCTTCTAATTGTTGCCATGTTTCGAAATCTTTTATGGCACATGCACTTTCGGCACGACCCTCAAGTTGGCTAAGGATGTACTTTAACAAAATATCTTGTTGTAATGGACTAGCGAGATTCATCGCGTTTCGACAATTATTTAAATAAGCATTTAACTTTTCGCGGTTACCATCAAATTTATTAATAAACTTTATTAACACGCTAGTATCAATTTCCTTCGTAGACATAGTTGCAGTAGCTTCCTCTTTAGGCATATCGCACCTGAGAATTTATATTTAAACAAAGAGATAAGACGCGAATCTGAGAATTGCGATAAGACAGTTATGTTGCACTGGTCTCGGGACTGAGTGATTAATTTACACAATGGAATATTACTCGTATGATCTAATGTACAATTAGTAGAATTAGTTAACACTTGTATCACTTCTTCTGCTTGCCGGTTATTTGGTATTATTTTATTTCACTAGCACTGAACACAAAACGGAAAGTTTGACGTTAGGTATGAATTTGAAGGACTTACAGGAGTGCGGCAATTGCATAAATTCGACGGGTCATCTCGTCAGCTGTTGATAGGTACCGGTTTTAGCGGTTTTCACCTTGATTAGCGGGCTCGGCAACGGGTGTAGCAGTTAACCAGGCAGGTTCAGCGGGAATCAGTAGCACACACAAAACAGTAGCACACACAAAAGTTTATTACACTGCGCGACGACTGGGTTCAGAGGTTGGTTGCGATTTTGGATATAGTAGTGTCCACGGTCACGCGAATGTGTTGTTTTTCTTTTGTAGGATTGAGGCGAACCAGGATTTATTATTTTCAAATCCCTTAAGCTGCCACCAATGTTACACGGGGGTTTGATTTTTACTTTTTAAAAAAAGAAAATTTAAGAATGATGAACACTTTAATGAAATAGAAAGGTTACAACTAGAACGGAAAAGACGAGTGTTCAATCTTAGGGTTCGGAAGAGACTGAAGTACCTTTATGACGCTTTGAGTACTGGGACATATGATACCTGCCTAGAAATGCTTAGGTCAGCAATGTCCCATACTAAAGGGGTATGTAACAGTACGTAGAGTATCGATCCAGAGCGTGCGTACGTACGTAACGTAGCGAGCGTACACTGGATGGGTACTCGGTTGGCACGTGTCTGAAAAAGGGGGCTGGTCTGGAAAACGGATCGATGCCTCTGATCAGACTACGCGGTATGTAGCCTTATTGATGGGTAGTTAATAGGCGCGTATCTGAAAAATGGGGCTGGTCTGTAAACCGGATCGATGCACCTGATCAGACTTCGCGATTTATAGTAGGGTTGATGGGTAGTTGGTAGTCGCGTATCTGAAAAATGGAGCTGGTCTGTAAACCGGATCGATGCACCTGATCAGACTACGCGATGAGACTGGTGGAAGAGACGCTGATGGTTGTCCGGTCCGAGGCACCATGTGAGTTGGTGATCGGTCGAAGGGACGCCTGAGGTCAGGTGTCCGCCCAGTGTGTTTAATTTAGATGCGAGGGGTAAAGATCGAGATCTTTTTAAACAGGTGTCATGAATTGGTAGCGAGTCAGTGATGGACGAGCGATTTTTTTTTCTCTCTGATTGACGAGGAGTACGAGACCTGTAGAGGTGAGTGATCGCACAGGGACGTGCGATTGTCAGTATGGCCGTGCCGGCGTATCGATTATTTTAGCTGGCAACACTGTTAAGTGTCTGAAGGTAAGACACTGACGCAACACCGGGCACTGGCGCGTGCGACCGGTGACCGCAGGGATGGGAATCATTGACACTTTAAAATAATAAAAACGCAATTGAATGATTGATTTTAGTCGATTACTTTCATGTCATAAGTCATAGACAAGGATCACGGGTGACAATGGTTTTATCCCTTCCCTAGATGATTATTGTTCGTTCATTCGTTCGTGAGTTCCTTTAAAAATGGAACGTCGTCGTTGACGAGCAGAGTTGTCGCGGATCGTCTCGTGTGAGCACCACGTGTTCGGTGGAGTGTCTTATTTAAAATTATTAATCATGGGCTGCTATTCAATGTCCTAACTGTATTTCGTGATCGAGTGCTACAATAAAGTGAATGTACGAGAACAATCTCCTCACCCGCTAAACTCACGTCTACCCTCAATTAGAAATATGAGGCCTACTAACGTTCCCAGTGGATTCAAGATTTAACAGGCACATATGTTCGAAGAGACAGGTTCAACAATGAATCAACTACGATCTGGCCGACCTAAAACATCAAGAGATCCCGAAAACGTCGAGCGTCCATTCTTGAAAATCCTGTACTCTCTACTTGGAAGCGATCTAACGCCTTCGGCATACCCAGAACATCTTTGATTCATATTCTTCACAAAGATTTACATTTATATTTACACAAAATTTAAATGAGAAATCAAAGCATCAAGATCGCGCTCACTGGCTCCAATTTGCAAACGAAATTGACAAGAAGTGATATCAAAAAAAAAGGGACCATTAACTGACGATCTCGTAGCCCAGACTTATCCCCAATGGACAATTTTTTTGGGGCTACCTTAAAAGCAAAGTTTCCAACAGCAATCCAGAGTCCCTAAAGGAATTAATTTGAATTAACATTTCACGAAACACTTGTGAGACCGTCATTGAAAAATTTCGCTTCAGGTTGCAGCAGTATCAAAATAGGCAACTATCACATATAGATGATGTAATTTAAAAAAAAAATCCCATTTGTTTATTTTAATAATAAATAAACTGTTTTTATCTTTTTTTATTTTTTATTTTTTTTTTTTTATTTTTTTTCTCTCCCGTTAACCTGCAATCAGCTTTAGCTATAAGCAGGTGAGTTTCATGAATATTGTCTTTGAGTGCTTCTTTCAGTAAAGAAGTCTACTTCTCCTTGGACCTCTGTATAACCAATATGTTTATAAGGCTAGTATGTCCTTTCGCTTCAGCCTTTTGCTATAGCTACATGTTGTCAGCTGGGCAGCTAGTGAATTGGGATGCTTTTCAAGTCTCCCTTTGTATGTCTCTGTACATTTCCCAATTTCCTCCTGTACAGTACTCATCTCAAGATGTTGGTGAATTTCTTTATTGGTAATGAACCATGGGGCATTACATAGGTTTCTGAGTATCATATTTTGTACTCGTTGTAGTATGATGATGTTGGAGTTGCTAGCGCTGCCCCATAGTTGTAAGCCATACATCCACACAGGCTTAAGTACACCCTTGTAGATTAGCAGTTTGTTGTCTACAGACAGCTTGCTGTTTCTGCCCAGTAACCAGGACAGACTGTGATAACGGATCTTGAGTTCCTGTCTCTTGGTCGCGATGTGTGGTCTCCATGTTAAGCGTCGATCAAGATGCAATCAGAGGTACCGTACTGTATCTTGGTGTGGGAGTATGGTATCTCCCAGCTGCACAGCAGGACAATTCCCTTTACGCAGCGTGAAGGTAACATGAATTGATTTAGATGTATTGGCCTTAATCCTCCATTTGTCGAGCCACTTAGTGACGTTGTTTAAAGACTTTTGTAGTTTTTGTGTTGCTACGTCAGGGTTCTTGTCACTGGCTAAAATAGCGGTGTCGTCCGCGAATGTGGCCGTAGTGGTATCCTTCTCTTCCGGTAGGTCCGCTGTGTACAGGATATAAAGTACCGGTCCCAAGACCGATCCTTGGGGTACACCTGCTTTTACTTGACAAAAGTTCGAGGTGGACCCAGCTTCTTTTACTTGGAAGAATCTATCCGACAAATAGGACTCAAACAACAAGTAGTAGCTATGCGGTAAGTTATTCTTGATCTTACAAAGGAGGCCCTTGTGCCAGACTTTATCGAAGGCTTGTTGTACGTCCAAGAAAACTGAAGAACAATACTCTTTTTCCTCCAGTGTCTTTCGTATTTTATCCACAACTCTGTGCACTTGTTCTACAGTTGAGTGCTGTGATCTAAAACCAAACTGGTGATTTGGAATTATGTTATTATTTTCCAGTTCGGGTATTACTCTGTGTAGGAGTAGTTTCTCGAAGACCTTGGATAATATTGGGAGTAAGCTTATAGGCCTATAGGAAGTCACTTCGTTGGCTGGCTTTCCCATTTTGTGAACCATTAGGATCTGTGAAACCTTCCAGAGTGTGGGGAAGCACTGTACTCTTAATATGCCATTAAAGAGTGTTGTTAAAAATAATATGGCTTT
Organism: Phragmatobia fuliginosa; assembly: GCA_932526445.1. Lineage (NCBI taxonomy): Eukaryota > Metazoa > Arthropoda > Insecta > Lepidoptera > Erebidae > Phragmatobia > Phragmatobia fuliginosa. Next base: position 18,786,406 of record OW052064.1, read on the forward strand.
TCTTGGTAATTTAACGAGTACTTCCTTTGTAATAAGGTCAAACCCCGGTGCTTTTTTATCTTTAAGCTGCCTGATTACTTTCCAGACCTGACGTATATTAAATGGATTTGGGGGTGGTGATAATTGCAAGTCCTGACTGATAACAAGATCTACTTCTTTTTCCCATTCCAAGTCTTTGGCCTCGTTAGGACGAAATACATTCGACAGGTAGTTGGCAAATGTGTCGGCCTTATCTTGAGAGGTGCGCGCCCAACCACTATTGGATTTCAAAGGAGGATTGGCTATTTGGGGTCTGTCATAGTTTTTTGTAAACTTCCAGAGAGAATAATTATTTGCAGCTGTGGCAGAGAGTGACTGGAGTTGTGATTCAAGAGTGTTATTATGCCAGTAAGATAGTATTTCCTTTAAATCTCGGGCTGCCTCGTCAAATCTTGCTCTGTCAACACTTAGTCTGGAATCCTGCCAGATTCTTCTGAGTCTCCGTTTTTCGAGTACCGCTCTTCTGACTTCCACAGGGTAATTATTCTGTGGAATTCCAGTGTTCAGAGCTGGGGTACTGAGCCAGCAAGCTTCTTGAATTTTGGTCGTAATATATTCAGTAGCAGATTCAATATCCTCACGTGTTTTTAATGCTACTTTCAGTTCTATTCTATCTTCAAGGAATTCCTGAAATGACACCCAGTCAGTGTACCTGTTACATAGCCTTTCTGCAACTGTAGGTTCTACAAGCATTGTACTGACAGTTAGCAGAACAGGACTGTGGTCAGATGAGCCATCGAAACAGGATTCGATTTTCATGTAGTGTTTACAGAATCCCTTCGTAATAAAGAAGTCCAAGAGATCAGGAATTTTCTTTGGATCAGCCGGCCAGTAAGTTGGTTCACAAGAGGAAATGGTAGTCATATGATTTTTATCCACACTACATTTTAGTTGCCTTCCTCTAGTGGTAGTTAGTCTACTACCCCAGTGCTCATTCTTAGCATTCCAGTCCCCTCCTGCTATAAAGCGATGTCCCAGGGTACTGAGGAAGTCGGAAAACATTGCTTCGGTAATTTTATGTCTTGGTGGACAGTATACTGCAGAGACGTTAAAATACCCAGTCTTGTCCTCCACAGAAATGGTGGTAGCTTGAAGGTGGGCAGTGGCATAGTGTGGCATTGGGTGATGCTTGATTGTCTTTCTTATAATCACCGCTGTTCCAGCGTGACCTGTTCCATCAGGGTGATTAGTGTGATAGCAGACATAATTTGAGAATCTCACCAGCGATGTTGTTGTGCAGTGAGCCTCAGATACAAGTATAATGTCCAATTTGTGGTGATCCATAAGTAGCTCCACTTCTTGCTTGTTGGGTGATAGTCCATTTATGTTCCATGTCCCTATTCTTAATGCAGTCATTTTGTTAGCTTGTCTACAAGTTTAGCTATGAGACTCATAAGAGTGCTCATTTGTTGTAGGATTATATCAAATTTAGTAGTTTGCATTATGAGTATGTCTTCAAGTGTTTTTTTGAATGACATCTGTCACATTTTATGGAGTGGACGTGTTTTGAGTGTGTCCCGAACTTTTAAATTGGTAAAGATGGAAAGAGTCACTCTGTCGGTGTAATTTCGTGGCCAGTATGCGGAAGACAAAAAAAATCTTTTAGATAAGGCATACAGTGATAAATATTGGCGGGATTGCTGTGAATTAACCTTTGAGATCAGTCGGTGTGTGCATGCGGGGAGTGACATAATCCGTGAAGTGACCGATGCGGTTGCTAAGGTCGCTATCGGTTGTCCTAGCGACGACATGCGTCGCTAGTGATTTTGCTTTGAATCGTCCAATCAAAACCATTTTGTGACGCACCTACGTAACGACGCATGCGTCTTATTACCAAAATAGGCAGCCGTCATATTTGACTTTGACTTTTTAAATTTACTGTGAACATTTGTGTACATTATAAGTTATTTTTATTGTGTTTTAAATTTGTTTATAAGGTATTATTTTTTATGAATTGTTTTTAACTGTAGTTGTGAATGCAGTCCGTGACCCAATCTTGTGATGGCACGTCGAACGCGACCCATACATGTTCACAATGCAACAAATCTTTCAAAACTTTGAAAGGCCTCAATATACACATTACAAAAACACACAGGAAATGTATTAGCCAAAATAGTTCACCCTTAGACATCCATCCCATTATTCCGAATGCGCCTTCTTATGTGGCCAACGTTCAAACTCCTTTCCACATACATCTCAGCCATTTGAAAAATAGTATACCCATAATCAAAAGAATACCTCGAGGGGCTCGAATTACCGTTGCTACACATTTGTCACATTTAGTCCAGAAATGCTACTTAAGCAATTGCACTCAAGACTGGCAGAACCTATTTTTATTTTCATATAGCACATTGCACATTTTAAAAACTGATGAACCAAATTTATCCTTAACTCAAAAGATTAAGAATAACTGTACTTTAAGCTCCTCGCCTTCACCCGCACCTCTAATCAAACATGATGCCCCTCGTAATCACAAACTCATAGAAAACAAAATCAGTGACGGAGATCTCACAGGTGCCGCTCGCCTTTTGTTCTCCAACGACGTGCTATCACCAGATACCCCTGACACCCTTCAGGCCTTACGGACAAAACATCCCCCAGCTCCAGTAAACCCATATTTTCTCGACCCACCAACAGCAAGGCAAGCATGCCTTCAAATTCAAAACAAAGATGTTACGGATGCCATTTTATCTTTTAAACCAGGTTCGGCTGCAGGTTTGGATGGAATCTCACCCCAACATTTGAAAGATTTAACTTCGCATTCTGTGGGTGATGCAGGTGAGCAACTAGTAAATTCAATCACTAATTTAATCAACTTTATGTATTTCGGTAATGTCAATCCAGAAATTGTTCCCATTCTTTTCGGCGCGAACCTCATTGCCCTCACCAAAAAGGACGGAGGGGTGAGACCAATTGCTGTTGGATCAACACTACGACGTCTGGCCTCCAAAATTGCTGTTCGACATATTGTATCAAAATTAAACTTAGAATTTGAACCCGTACAGTTAGGTTTCGGTGTAAAAGGAGGGTGTGAGGCAGCCGTCCATGCCCTACGCTCTTTCCTAACTTACGGACAGCCTGACGTGTTGCTCAAAATTGATGTCAAAAATGCTTTCAATTCGGTAAATAGGGATACCCTGCTGACGGAAATAAAACAACACATACCGGAAATTTACAATTATCTTCTTCTCAGTTACGCTGACCCAACAAAATTGCTATATCGTTCTAATGAACTATCCTCGGAAGTAGGTTGTCAACAGGGTGATCCCCTTGGGCCTGCAATTTTTAGTTTGGCTATAAATCCGATAATTAAAAATTTAAAGTCTAAATTCAACGTTTGGTATTTGGACGACGGGACCCTAGGAGGTGATGTGGATATTGTGTTATCGGACCTTTCTATAATCAAAAATAAATTTGAAGGCATTGGTTTGGAGCTTAATTTTAGCAAATGCGAGCTTTTTATAAATAACCGCGACTTAAATTTAAGTGACATAAAACAAAAATTTAATATGTTGGCTCCAAATATTAAAATAGTTCACAGTAATTCACTTTACCTTTTAGGTTCTCCAATTTTTGATGAATCTATTTCTGAATATATTAATAATTCAATTACTAAATTTCAAAATTTTGCTGACCGTCTCCTTGAAATTAGTCCACATTATGCACTTTGTATCTTAAAATTCTGTCTTTTCGTCCCAAAATTTACGTATGTGCTCCGTTGCTGCTCCTTTTGGAATCACCCAGATCTTTTAACACAAATCGACGTCTTAATCAAAATTAGCTTAGAATCAATTCTAAATATGCAGCTAAACGAGCAATCTTGGACCCAAGCATCCCTACCCATCCGTTATGGCGGTTTAGGGATTCGCAAAATTTCCAGTGTTGCTTTACCAGCCTTCCTATCTTCTGTTCATAGTTCAGCAAATCTCATAAGTAAAATTTTAAGGACATCCCCTTCAAACTTTGAGATTGCTGGCTTGAAAGAGGCTAGAAACGCTTTCTTAATTGCATGCCCAGGTCAAAGTTTTCCAGTTTCTCCAAATTCACAGAGGAGCTGGGACGACATAAATTGTAAATTGACTTTTGATAATCTTTTGAGCTGTAGTACAGGTTCGGCGCGTGCTAGGCTTTTGGCCGTGGGTACACATGAGGCCGGCTACTGGCTTCACGCGTACCCTTCGTCAAATACAGGAACATTCCTTGAGCCTGACACGCTCCGAATCGCAACCTGTCTACGGCTTGGGGTTCCGGTCTGCGCTCCTCATAAATGTCCCTGTGGCAGCGATGTCGACAAGCTAGGACATCACGGACTGTCATGCCAAAAAAGTGCAGGTCGCTTCTCGAGACATGCCGCACTTAACAATATCATACGCCGGTCCCTTGCCACCGTCAACGTGCCAAGTCTACTTGAGCCGACTGGTATTGCAAGAGACGATGGCAAGAGACCAGACGGTATGAGCTTGATTCCATGGAAGATGGGTCGGGTGCTGGTATGGGATGCCACCTGTTCAGACACGCTAGCCCCTTCCCATCTACATGGAACCAACAACAGAGCTGGTGCGGCTTGTGAAGCGGCTGAAAAAGCTAAAGTATGCAAATACAAGGGTCTAGGCTCCGAATATGATTTTGTCCCATTCGGTGTCGAGACCCTTGGTCCGTGGGGTCCCAGCGCTATACGGCTTTTTAAAGAAATATCAAGAAGGTTAGTCGACGTCACAGGGGACCGAAGAGCTGGCAGCTACCTCGGACAAAGAATTAGTATAGCTATTCAAAGGGGGAACGCTGCCAGTATCTTCGGAACCTTGCCTAAAGGGACTCCTTATAATAATATATTCTAGTTTTATTATAATTTTTAAGGTTTTTAGTTTTTAGGTTCATTGTTCATGTATATTTATCTTTATTGTTTAATTAGTTATTAATAATAGATTTAGCTCTTTTATGTCAAGTATAAATAAATCTAAACTTTACGATCGAAAAAAAAAAAAAAAAAAAAAAAAAAAAGTGTTTTACTTAAGCCATCTGTGTTATTAATATTCGAGGTGCAGTTGTTTTGAGCATGTTGTTTTACTATTTCAGCATAAAGTGGTTTTTGAATTTGCTGTGCTGGCTCTATATTTTGAGTATATCTGGTTTTCTTTTGAGACGTGTTGACTGTTGTGTTACTTCTAATGTTAAGTGGGGCTGGGGCTTTAGAATTTTTTCTCGAGAGTATTTCTTTATACACCTCACATCCCTTATAGTTGGCAGGGTGAGGGCCATTGCATAGTGCGCACAGGGCAGGAGTATTGCGGTCACGTTTTGGACAATCAGATGTTTTATGTGATTGCCCACATTTCACACATCTGTAGGGGCGCATACAGTAGTTCTTGGTGTGACCATATTGTTGGCATCGCTGGCACTGTACTATTGATTTCCGCTTTTTTGGTTCTTCTATTTTCACAGATTGGTGATAAATATATTTAAGTTCCTTTACTGTGTTGTTATTTGGCCCAGGAAGCAAATTTACGAAAAAGGTTGAAGTTGGTTTCTTTTCAGGACCATACTTCACGTTGATTATTTCACCGGCTATGGAATTTCCGGTGCTTTCAATAGCTGCTGTTATTTCAGATATTGGTGTGGAATGGTGTAAATTCTTGATCACAAGTCTGTAGTTTCGTTGATCTTTACGGTTAAAAGTATGACCAATGAGCCCTTTTTCTCGAACTAAAGTTATTATGTTTTTGTACACTTCAATTTCGGTACAACTAATTCGCATCTGGGTTCTGTTGACTATCTTGTAAGAGAAATCATCCTTTTTTGCTACCGATTCAAGAAGGTCAGTAAGTTTTCTCACATTTTCCACACCATACAGCACTATAGGCGGGGGTTTATTCACCTTTTTTGCAGTTGGATCATCTTTTTCAAGATTATCAACCACAAGTCCACTGTATCTATTTGATGTTATGACTGCTTCTGGAGATGAAATTTGTGCTATTTTTCTCTTTTTATTGCCTCGGTTAGATGTGGGTATTCTTTGCCACTCTGGTGGGCTTTGTGTGGTCGAGTCTGTTGCAGTATCTTGTTCGTTTTTTTCATTTTGTTTCGGCCTGTCTCCTTGTGAGACACTTCGTGAACGTGGCATAAACAGACTGGGGTGGAACGCCTGTTGGATTAACTTTTTTGGTTTTGGGAGTCTCCTGTCATCTTCTTCAGTATCACTCAGTAGGATTGTGCCCCCCCAGAATACGTGGGGCAGCCTGAGTTAGACTCAGGGAGGGATTCTCCAGCAATGCTGGTACCCTCCTGGGGTAGATTCTTTTTCAATACTACTTCTGTCATTTTATTTGCTTCTTCTACAATATCCAGACATTTTTGGGGATATTTAGTCCCCAAGGCTCGCTGCAGCCTCTTCTATTCAGTTGCCTGATAGGTGTATGGTTATACCGCCATTGCTCGGTCGCCATTGCCTCGTTTGTTATCTAGCAGGGAGCACCACAGAAGCCACTTGGCCTCTGCCACCATCCGGTGCGTGCAGGTGAGGTTGACATTTGGGTCGGAAAAGCTGATGGTACCGTTCTCCCCTTACCCCCCATATACTGTCTATGTATAATACGTATGTATAATATGTATGTATTTACAAAAAAAAGTATGTTTATGTATTTATATCAGTTGTCTAGTACCCAAAATATAAGATCTGCTTAGTTTGGGACTAGATGATGTTGTGTGTAAGATGTCCAAAAATTTATTTATTATTTATATTTATTTATTATTGTACTTTTGTGAATATAGTTTTGAGTCAGAAATTAAATATTTTGGCGGTCATTCTGGTACAAAGATTTCAATAAGTAATTCTAAATAGATACTACTATGTTCTGATCTCCTCGTCGCGTATTCATCGTTTATACCTTGGCACTATTGAAACCATTCAAGTTTAGGCTTCACACTTCAACAGAATTCAATTGAACACAATTTTATTGTCTCTTGTCATCAGCATGCCTTATATGGAGTACAACCAGTTGTTTTACAATTGATCACTGTTTTGTTGAGGTTAATAAGCACATCGTGTGCTAGTGATTAATATTTTTAGCACAATAGTTAATTATAATTATTTACTTGTTATGTATTATAAATTATAATATGATAATATCCTCACATATCTCGCACACGGCTATCTGTTCTCTAACTAGACAAAGCCTGTGCATGATCAAGAGACTGCTGATAATCATACTTATATTTGTTTTAAATTGGACAAGTGCGTGTCAGGCATAAGTAAGGCACATTCCGTAGTCAACCAAAATGGTAGGTGGATTTAAAATCGTGTCTAATAGATAATTGTTATGTTAACTTATTATTACTATTAATATGTACGAAGTCTTCCAAGTAACATAAACTGTTTTTATCTTACAACTAATTTCTTATAAAACATTATTTGAAATGTAAACGAACTTTTTGTCCTTCTGTATGATGACTATCTGCCTCAGATAGCCTCTACAGTCTTATGCGGACTTCCGGAAAGTGCTGAGGGCTCTTAATCGGTGTCTCTGCGACTCCCGTCTTGCACTTATATACTAACTAGCTTTCCGCCCGCGGCTTCGCCCGCGTGAAATTCGTTTATATCGCTCGACACGGTAAAGGTAGATTAAACAATCTTACATGATTTTATGTTTGATATTAAGGAACTTCGACACAAACTTTCGTCCCTTATTTCAAACCCTTCTACCTTTATTTTCGCAATAAAAAGTATCCTATGTCCGTTCTATGGAAGTTCAATTCTATCTTCATACCAAATTTCATCAAAATCGGTTCAGTGGTTTAGGCGTGAAAGCGTAAGAGAGCGACAGACAGAGTTACTTTCGCATTTATAATATTAGTAGGGATTACACCTTCGGAAAGTAACCTTCATCAAACAGAAAACACCCCAATTTTTTGAAAAAAGTAGATATTTTGACGGGTGAATTTTCGATATGAAGTCAAAATAGGGTGAAAAAATAAACATTTCAAATCAAATAAATTACAGTGTATTCGGGGCATAAAAAGGTAAGTTTTTACTAAACTACGATAAAAACCAAAAACTTGGTTTTTTGAATTTTTCACATAAAATTTGAGGTTATGTGAAAAAAAGTGTAAATAAAAAATCGGCCAAGTGCGTGCCACGCACAGGAAAGGATTCCTCAGGCACCTATAATGGTACGTGGATTAGAACATGTATCCAATGGATAATTGTGAAGTTTACGTATTATTGCGTTAATTATGTATGACGTTTTCCAAGTAAGCACATTGTAGAAGTTAAGCCTCTATAACTCCTGAACTAACAAAGTCATCTAATTCATAATAGTTTTCATTTTAAGTTTATTACATGGACCACTATCACAAATTTTTCCAGACTTTTTGAGCAGGCCGTTTAGCTTTAAGAGGGGGAGGACGCCCTGTTTTTACAAAAAAGTGGCCTTTAAAGTGGAATTTCTTGCAGGTTCTTAAGAACCTTTTAATGTTTTTAAAAGACCTATATAATGATACCCTACATGGTTGGGTAGCCGCGAGAAAAAAAAAACATCCCCACTTTACGTGTAGGGGAGGTACCCTAAATAAAAATATTTTTCATAATTTTATTGTAGCACTTCGTCGACAAAATTACAATTCATATTCATGCAAAGTTTCATCTTTCTAGCACTTACCGTTTGGACTTTAAATATAGGACGGACGGACGGACGGACAGACGGACATGACGAATCTATTAGGGTCCGAAGTCATAAACTTCGGAACCCTAAAAAATTGTAAATCTTTTAATTACCTACAACTTTGCCATTTAACTTTTTTCCATAGGACTTGTAGTTTTGTCGGAAATCGAGATAAACCGTTTTTTACCCTTTGTTTTATATATTTAGCCATCCAAAGTGACTCTACCTTGCCTGATGGAAAGCATGAGCTGAATCCAAGAGTCGGGGCAGACAATAATGTATGGCGGCCCACACTATGGCGGCTTAGTGAGATGTTTTTTCACGCCTCGCTTAAAGGACCCGAAAACCTACCCCCCTACCCCTTCCCGACCTCAGATCGCCCTTAAATTATTTTTCCTTTCATTTTTATAATACTCTCCTACTTTTCCAATAGCTTTCATCCTACTATAATTTTATTTGGTTTCAAAAATTATCTACTCTGGTCTACTGGTCTATATGTCATTTACAAACTATCATTATTATGGTTGCCATGCAAGTGTGTTATGCCTAGCAACCTGTGAAGTTTTGACAGGAGATAAACAGTGATATATTTTGACATCTACGATTTATGTATTTTTATAATCACATAGCTTTGGCCTTTGTATCTCGATTATTGCAGTAAAAAGTAGCCTATGTCCTTTCCCAAGTTCAGTTCTATATTCATACCAAATTTCATCAAAATCGGTTTAGTGGTTCAGGCGTGAAAGCGTAACAGACAGACAGACAGACAGAGTTACTTTCGCATTTATAATATTAATAGGGATCACGACATTACGAATGCTGTGTTTTTAGGTTGGTCTTTTGTGAGAGGATAGTACCGCCCCAGTCAACCTGACCCGTTCGTCTCTACTACCTTGAAACTCAAACCACTATTAATGTAAAGTTGAATAATATTCATAGTTTGCACCTTTATATTACATTTTGTTTCAAATGTAATTCAGATTGGTTAGAGCAACAATTTCCATGAAACTTTTCCACCTAAAAGCGAAACTAACCAACTAAAGTCGAAACAGTAAGTATAACCGCAGAACCGTCAATTTAAAGCGAACAATTTTGGTCAAAGCACACGTCACGTGGAAACTTCGTACTTGTGACCGGATCGCCTCAAATGAGCTAAGTTCGCGGTAACGCTACATTTAACGACTAGTTGTGCAGTTTATAGGTGTGACTCTATTGCTAGCGGGTATGCTGACTATTTCAATTTTGACACACTTTATATAGTATAACTAGCTGATTCCTGCGGCTCTGGTCGCGTCCTAGGGTATGAAAATAGATATTGGCTGATTCTCAGACCTACCCGATATACACACAAAATTTCTTTCATACAAATCGGTCTAACCGTTTCAGAGGAGTATGGTAACTAACTTTTGACACTAGAATTTTATATGTAAGATACGTGGCCTTAAAACTGATTGCATTATCTAAATATCAAGCGTTGGACAATTCAGAGATAAACATTAAAGTAAGATAAATAAAGTTAGAGAAAGATAATAAAAAAAAACATTGTAAAATTGATTCTGCTGATGGTCTTTTTAAAACAGTTTATTTGTTTAAAAATGTAAAAGTAATCATGTTCTTTTAGAGATCAGGTGCATTCAAAGAAGGAAAAGCTACAAAATAGAATCAGATGAACTCAAACTCAGACATATTGGACGAATATCCCAGAGGATTGTGGGTATTTGGTTGCGATTATTACATAAAAGTTGGAAAAAGAAAACTAGTGTTAGCCAAAAAGTAAGTTATTTAAGACAGTACCATACTACCACAAGAACGCATATTAGAATATATTTTTAGGTAGGATTTTTATTCTCAATATTTACTTTACTGTCACTGAAACCACACCCTTTCCGTTTATTAAGAGTAGGTGAGTTTGCTTCATTATTGCATTAAGGGTTTTGTCTTGACATGACACTTTAACTTAGATGATTACGCTCTAACCCCTTTCCCTGTATAAAATAGAGATTATGCGACGGCTCAGGTAAGAAAATTTAATTTTACGGCAATGAGAAAGAAAGTTTTAGATCTTCACATAGTCATTTTAGATTAGAAATAAGACATCAGAGGAGTATATAACTGACATTGTACAATGAATATTGGCGTTCATTCAAAATTTTTAAGTATCGGGTGACACTAACACTGTGGGACGATAACTATTTATTAATCTGCAACGTCACCTAATGGGTTACTAACCACATTTTCTGTTTTTATACCAATTACATTATGAAATATCAAACTAAACAAGACACCAGCACTGTAAAGATGAACTTTATACTAAAATCGGCCAAATGCGTGTCCTCAATAAAGGGTTCCTCAGTCACCCATAATGGTACGTGGATATCAAATCGTATCCAATAAATAATTGTTATGTTTACGTATTAATGCGTTAATTTTGTATGACGTTTTCCAAGTAAGCGCATTGTGCAAGTTAAGCCTCTATAACTCCTGAACTAACAAATTCATCTAGTCCGTTATAGTTTTCCTTTAAAATTTATTATAAGGACCATCATCACGAATTTTTCTAGATTTTTTGAGCCTGCCGTTTAGCTTTTAGAGGGGGGGGGGGGACGCCCTGTTTTCACAAAAAAGTGCCCTTTAAAGTAGAATTTCTCGTAAACGGATACCTAAATCAAAAAATCATCCTAGAAACTCTTTATTGTTTTGAAAAGACCTATCTAATGATACCCCACAGGATAGGGTAGCCGCGAGAAAAAATTATCATCCCCACTTTACGTGTAGGGGAGGTACCCCAAATAAAAATATTTTTCATAATTTTATTATATAACTTTGTCGACGTAAGTACAACATATATTCTTGCATAGTTTAATTTTTCTAGCACTTACCGTTTGGACGGTAAGTCGAGGACGGACGGACAGACGCATATGACGAATCCTTAAGAGTTCCGAGTCATAAAATCAAAATCAAAATCAAAATCAAAGCATTTATTTCAAGTAGGCCAGTTACAGGCACTTTTGAATTGTCGAAACAAAAATGTAGCTACAGTCCCAGTCACAAGACATAAAAACTGTGAAAGTACTGTAGTTGCCCATTCCCTAGCGTAGATCTCTATGGAGAAGAACGGGCAAGAAACCCGTGGACACTCTTTTAAATCAAAATGTTTTTTACAAAATCTTGGTTACATCATTCATGTTGAGATGGTACATAATGTGAGAACGATGTAGCAAGACGTGCACGTAAAAAGTGTCCATAGTACAACAAAAATACAATTGAAAATTAAAATAATTAATTCAAATAAGCCGTGGCAACTAAGAGATGACCAGTCACAACTGACAGCGCCCGTTCACGAACATGACGCATGGATCCGCACCATTCAACTCAACCATTTTGAAGGGAATTAAATGATCCGACACACGCGCCACCATCAGCGTGACATTTGAGTGAGCATGACATACTCTCAACCGCCAGGGCAGATTTAAGTCAAGAAAAGACGTAGGTTTTCAGTGAATGATAGCTTGAATAGCTTCTTAGTACATAGTACTCACACAATATGGGCTATGCGATTATATAATACTAAAGAGATTGAATCTATACAATGCAAAGAAAGTTGTACAATCTTCAGCAGCTCCAACAATACCATTTAATGCTATCAATTTATGCGCCCCTGTCCTTGTGAAGCAGGACCAGCATTGAGCCAAGCATTTTTATCAGCGATATAATCGCTCAACTTGTAATATGCTTGCTTACATAGTGTGCGTTTAATGCATGTTTTAAATTTTGTCTCATTCAGTTCAAGAATACTTTGTGGAATTTTATTATAGCATCTCAAACAGTACCCCATAAAAGAAGAGTCTACTTTAGCGAGTCTAAAGCCTGGCTGAACTAGTTGGTCCCTATTTCTAGTACTGTAATTATGTTTGTCACCTCTTTTGCCAAAAAGATGAAGATTTTTCCTGACGTACATTATGTTTTCGTAGATGTATTGACTATGTACCGTCATGATGCCAATATTCTTAAACAGTTCCCTTAGAGAATCGCGCCTACGAAGATTATATATGGCTCTGATGGCTCTTTTTTGCAGAATAAATATAGACTCAATATCTGCAGCCCGTCCCCATAACAAGATGCCGTAAGACATTATACTATGAAAGTAACTGAAATAGACCAGTCTAGCGGTATCTGCATCAGTAAATTGACGGATTTTTCTAATAGCATATGCTGCTGAACTTAGCCGCCCCGCAAGAGATGTTAAATGAGAACCCCATTGTAGCCCTGCATCAAGCGTAATCCCCAAGAAAACAGTTTTATCTACAAATTCAAGTTTCTCTTTATTCAATATAATATCACAATCACTACTCTTAACATTCGGTAAAGCAAATCTTATGCATTTGGTTTTTTTTTCATTTAATACCAAATTGTTTGCTGTGAACCAATTCTGGACTTGAACTAGGGCATTATTCACGTCATCTAGATTTTGGGCCCGTCTATTTATCTTAAAAATTAAGGAAGTGTCATCTGCAAATAACACCATATTTTGAGGTTGATTTTTTAATAATATAAACTTCGGAACCCTAAAAATTGCGGTGCAGTAACCCAAAATATCTGATCTTAAGATAGGCTATGACTGGCAATGGTCTATTTGAGGCTGTTAACAATGTAAAATGATTATCATAAGTATAAAATTACATTTTCGGAAAGAAAGACTTAAACACAGATAAACTACATTTATGCAGTAAAAAAGTTTACTAATATAGGAGTCATTAAATTACCGCTAACCTCCATTTCTATATTAGGATACTATGGAAGAGGTACAAATAGTGTTAGGAACTATATTTATAATGGTTCCAATAATTACTTGTGTATAATTTGATTTAATTATTAAGACATAAGGAATAAATTTCCGTTGTTGCATCACTAACCTCATGTGCCTGCCATATTTCCTCTGACAATTTATAACGAAGATTGTATTTATAACTAACAATTTCAAAAATAAATAATGCAGTAAATAGTCTACAAAAATTTAAGAATCAACCCTACAGACAAATAATTTAGGCTTTGCAGACTAAAGCACATAAGTCAAAAAACCCTGTTTTACAGGAACTAAAAAAAACTATTTATAAAATCATAGTTTTACAAACTTTAAAATATTTTATTAGCTATATGAGTGTATTACAATACCTTATTACTAAGATAAATTAATTTAGTAGGAACATAATAGTTTAATATTTAGGTGACTTAAGTTATGAGGAACATTCTAGTAGCGTGACTTATGTGAAAAAGTTCAACAATGGTTTGTTTGTTTTCCTTGGCAGTTTCCGCACTTAGTCCTTACAATTAAAATTATAAATGAACGTAAATTAAAAAAGCAAAAATAATTTAAAAAATAAGTCAACTTGTTTACCTGTTGATATCACTTCAAATTTTTGTTTTTCTTCTGGTTCTAGAATATCTGGATCAGTATTTTGTACAGTTTTCAAAGTGGGAAGACAAATAAAATGGATGGAAAATATCTGATATCAAAGGCAGCAGCGAAATTAGATCATTTTTTTTTCTATTAAAAGGTAAAGGCAGAATAGATATTATAGGAATATTATCAGGAACATTGGATCCACTTCTTTTATAGTTAAATTATAATAAAAATCGGCCAAGTGCGTGTCAGGCCACGCACAGGAAAGGGTTCCTCAGTCACCTATAATGGTATGTGGATTTAAAATCGTATCCAATAGATAATTGTTATGTTTACGTATTAATACGTTAATTTTGTATGACGTTTTCCAAGTGAGCGCATTTTACCATATAAGCCTTTATAACTCCTGAACTAAGAAAGTCATCTAATCGGTTATAGTTTTCCTTCAAAGTTCATTCGATGGACCACCATCACGATTTTTTTCAGATTTTTTGAGCCAGCCGTTTAGCTTTTAGAGGGGGGGGGGACGCCCTGTTTTTAAAAAAAGTGCCCTTTAAAGTGAAATATCTCGCAAACGGATACCTAAATCAAGAAATCGTCTAGGAAACCCTTTATTATTTTTAAAAGACCTATCTAATGATACCCCACACGATGGGGTAGCCTCGAGAAAAAAAAATCATCCCCACTTTACGTGTAGGGGAGATACCCCAAATAAAATTATATTTCATAATTTTATTGTAGCACTTTGTCGACATAATTACAACACGTATTCGTGCTAACTTTCATCTTTATAGCACTTACCGTTTGGACGGTAAGTCGAGGACGGACGGACGGACGGACGGACGGACGGACAGACGGACATGACGAATCTATAAGGGTTCCGAGTTATGAACTTCGGAACCCTAAAAAAGGTGACTGTTTCTAACGTATCTTTATGAAAGGATGCCAAATTCTTGTTCATATAGTAGCCACCTTTTATTCAGCCATTTAAACTACCGCCCATCAGAATCTTTATTCCTTAATAAAAATCAGTTTTCAGTAGGGATAAAAAGTCATAAAAATCTGTACTTTTCATTTCTACAACCAGAAACTTTTTACTGCTAGATCGGATCAACTGGATTCGATCGTGGGGGTGAAATATCTGCAATTCCAGGTGGCTGTGGCCAGGAATCATAAATTTATGGTCTATTATTTAGATTGATAGATGTTTTTGCAGTGCCCAGCTAAAGATACATTTGACATGAGAATTTCTATTCTGGCCGCCGCATGTATCTAAGTAAAATATAACATGTTTTGTAGTATCTGATATTAAAGTTTCTAAATGCTTGTAAAGACAGGAGGCAATTTGGTTAGCTTAGTTCCACGAGCTGCAACCGCCTCGTGCCACACATAGCAAACAGCTTCATCAGTTTTGTTGTCATGGATAGTTAACTTGAACGTCCACAACTGTCACTTATAAAAGGCTATAGAAGAACTTAGCGCTGGTGTGGGTAAACACTGTTGTAAGTCAAACAAGTACACTTGCAACGTGCTATCATTTTTACACATATTATTATAGGTAAGTGTCAGATCGTTTCATTTCATAGGCTTGATCAGATAGAAATTTGTGAGTGTCATGTTGAATCATGAGATTGTTTCTGATTCCTATTGACAAAACTGCATCAGCATCTTATACTTGTCACAGGTGTAACAAGTATCGATACGCGGTTTTTTAAATGAAAGGCCAATTTGTGAAATTCCTGGCTATTCCTGGCTGGATTTTGATTGAAAGTGGTTTATTAAATCCTGAAAAAATAACTCGTACATTTTCTGCATAGTTAAATGAGATGGCAAGTATTTCTTCGATGTACTCTTTCTGGTATAGTGACTTTCATATGATGGAAATGACATGATGTGTGTCTTAATTTCTCTTAAAATCTTATATTTAGGAATAGTTTTTCCACGGTTATCATCGGTTTGAGTTCCACCTATAGATGTTCTCATTTTCATGGCAACTGTCTTTATAACATTGTTACTATCGCCTCATGTTTTAATTAAACACCCTTGTCAAACAGGTTCACGTTTACCATGCACAGTAAAAAAATATCTATAAGTGTTCAATCTAAACTTTTGCTCTTCTTGATCATTAGTGCGTAATCTTTGTCTAGATTTTTCTTCAATTTCCATTAAAGAGGCTATACAGTACCTAAATTCCCTAAACAAAATTAAATGTCACTTTTGATTTTCTTCAAAACATAAGTCAAACCTCTTAGCTTCTTAGCTCAATAAACTTAACACTTAAGAGTATTCCTTATAACATAATTCAAGTTATGTTTTTTTGTGCGTCAACCTAGTAGTAGTAGTAGTAGCAGGTAGTAGGTAGTAGAGCCACGCTGATTTCAGCACGAATGGGCCGGCTCGACCCGGCCAGTACTACCCTCACACAGAAGACCATCCTAATAATGACAGCATTCTTGATGTCGTATTTCGTTGGTGAGTATGAGACCGGAGGCCCAATCATTCTGCGTCATTCTCCCGCCCTTCGAAGGCCGGGAGAATGATGCAGAATAATCTAACCAGGCTGCCATGGTAAGAGTCACCATGCTACATTGCCTACCCTCACAATAAGCATGGTGACCCCTACTCCTGGATTCTACTCATACTTTCCATCAGGCAGAGTAGTCAGTCAGTCAGTCAGTCACTTTGGCAGGCTTAAAAAAAAAAATACCTATATTAGAATTGGATATTGTTGATAAGGTCCGCCACTTGAATACGCCATGAAACACTTTAGATTGACTTATGTGATTTAGTCAGACTGCGTGTAGAATAAAATGAACGCCGATGATGTAATCCCTACTAATATTATAAATGCGAAAGTAACTCTGTCTGTCTGTCACGTTTTCACGCCTAAACCACTGAACCAATTTTAATGAAATTTGGTATGAAGATAGAACTAAACTTGGGAAAGGACATAGGATACTTTTTACCGCGATAACCGACATACACGCGGGCGGAGCCGCGGGCGAAAGCTAGTAAAAAATAAACCGAAAATTTAGACTTAAGTGGTTTAGTCTGCCGACCCTAATAGATATACAAATTTTTACAATGCCACATTTTACAATGTCCACGAGTTCTCTTACATTCGTGTCTCATGATACAAATATTTGGTCTGACCCAGCAATGGAATCTAAGACCTGCAAAAAGATATCTGATTAATCCTCATGTTAAATCAACATCAAAAACAGTGTACAGAGATTCAATTACTTGTAAGTTTGTTTAATATTTTACACCTAAACAACATAGTTTGATAGTATTGTTCGTTGACAGTCAAGGGCTTAGGGCTATTTCACAGTTCAACTTTAGCTTTGTTCCTTTAATTACGCTATTTACATAACAGAGGGCGCTGTTCTCAACATATTGTTCACTTTTCGACGGTATATTTTAAATGACTATTAAATTTTATGTTGCAATAACTTTCGAGTTTCTAATAAATAAACAGAAGCTTATTAGGGAGGCTGCTTAAATTTAAATTATTTTTTTAAACTGAATTAAATAGCACAGGTTAGAATATAAAAAAAACTGCAATGATATTTATCAGCAGAGAGAACTTAGTAGATTAGTAGTAGGTGTAGCTTAAAAATATATATTATATGAAGATTTATATGCTGTTATAGGCAGTAAAGATTGTTAAAATCTCTTTAATGAGACTATTTTTAATTGTAGTATAGTCATGCTTCGGCCCGTTAGAGATGGCTTGACTGGAGTGATAATAATGCATCACAAAACATCGAGTTAGGCAACTTCCTTGGAGCAAATGCTTTGAACTAGGTTAATGAGGTTATTAGAGATCTATCTCCACTCCAACCGGTTGTGGACAATTGATATGTGAAAGTCTATAATGCTAGATTTGTTGTCTTTGGTTTAAATTAATTTTGTTCCAGAAAAAGGTAGTGCTCAAAAATGGGTATTAAAAGATTACCGGCCATATACAAATGTATATTTCTCAGAAAATTTATAAACAAGAATTCATATGACTTATATATGACAAATTTGAAGGATTTGAAACTCATTCTGAACTTCATTCTGTTTAGTGGGTTATTCACTGTGTCAAATTCACCACATCTTGTCATTTCACGAAGCATTTATGAATGACTGTCAAATATTTAGCTGTTTTTGTATTAGCCTGTTTAAATAAGTAATTCGCGTATGGATCTGATATTTAGATATCTGAATTCAATAAGAAATAAAAAGATGTGTAATATTTTATCATTGCCCATTTATTTTAATTCTAGAATTTCGGATTTTTCTTGTTTACCGTTTCAAACAGTATGGAATCAATTATAATTTAGAAACATTCTGGAGCTGAGTCTTGAAGTCCTCTGCATTCACTATCATCACTCAATTTGAGACAATTCTATGGAAGAAAAAACAATTCTATAAAAAATAGGTACAGAGAGAAGAACTAAGTTCATTGTTTAATTTATCATCAAAGAGTGCAAATCAACGTTATAATCAATAGCCTTTCTACTACTGACATAAAAATCTATAGAGAGATCCAGTTTTTGTAGTTAAGATGTTTAATAACTCATTGATTTTACCTTAACGGTTTCCGACTGAAAACAGTACGCCATTATATAACTATCACAATCATACTCCTCGGGTATGTATACTCTTGGATGTTCATGTATAGAAAAATTGCCATTTATGCAGTTTTCCCTAACAGCTGCCATAAGATCTTTATCCACTTCAAATTCCGTCTCAAAAAAGCTTGCGAAGGCTTGTTTATCTAAACCATCATCTCCATAATAACCAATTTTTTCACCGATGCAGTTTTCGATATTACACTGAAACATTTAAAACATTACTACCCAAAATGACAGCATTCGTACCACCGGGTATAGTTGGTGAGTGCAAGACCGGAGATTCAATAAAGAGACCGCCATAGTGCGGCTCACCATATCGTGTTGTATGCATTCGCAATAAGTGTGATGACCACTACTTTTGTATTTATGCTTTCCATCTGGTAGAGTAGAGTCAGGTTTTGTCAGGTTATAGATTTTTTACTTAATCTCAGACTTAAAAGTACTTAACGTTAATGTGTACCAAATATGTACTCACTTTATTTAGAAGTTCAGGCTTCGTCGTTTCAAAACATTCCGTTCTTTCTTGATTTTCTGTGCTGTCAAACTTAACTTTTCTATTACAGCAACGCCTAAAAGTCTTAATTGCCAATACCAATAAGTTATTCAAAATGACCATTAATTGATGATGAAAATGATGGTGATGGATTTTAATAGTTTATTAAGTGGCTTCTAAAAAACTATTTTGTGTTAGTTATTCTAGAACTCGTGAACCTATGGAACAAATGGTATAATTTCTCTTTGATCCAATTAGTTTTTAGGAAAAGTTATCTCTTAGGGCCACCGCAGACTAGCTACTTTTAGCATCGGCGATCGGCAACTAGTCGCTTTTTAGAAGCTAAATACGGCGACCGAACGCTCCACACCGCACACTTAAAAACGCCAAACGCGGCGATCGAGTCGCTTTTTAGAAGCGCGACAGCAGCTGAACGCTACTCTCCGCACACATTCGGTTGCCGGTAGCAGCGACTTGGCATCTGAGCAGTCGCTAAAACGCGCGTTTCCGATACCGCGATCAAACGCAGGCAGTCGCTAAAACGCGATGCAGCATCGATGCAGTCGCCAAATTGCCGATCGCCGATGCTAAAAGTACCTAGTCTGCGGTGGCCCTTAGAGATTAAAATAGTATTATTTATAAAGTTAAATTCACTTTGTACTTCTTTAAAGGTTAATTGTTACGTGAATATTTCTATTATGTTTTAACCCGAAATTGACAGGGTTATCTCATATTTATTCCCATTACCTATGTTTATTATTTTTTGGTTACTTATTTGTAAGCAACCGCATTGTGGAAAGTTTACTATTGATTTGATTATCATATGGAATTTGAAGGTTCCTGTTTAAAATATGGTCACTACAAAAGAGAAAATCAATTTTCTCTATAATATTTATTACGCTTTAACATACACCACTTTTAGAGAAAATTGTGTCGAGAGTGGAAATTATGTATACATGAAATTCAATTACTATGAAATGGTTCGTTTTAATGTTTCTTGGAAATAAAATTATGTTTATAGGTTTACTCAAATTGCAACTAAATTAGAACTAAATGCTGACATTTAAAATGAAATACTTACACTATGTACTCCGTAACATTTCTCTTGGGTATCATCAGGTAAGGCCTTACAATGAAAAAAATAACCGTCAATAAAAAAAAACAAAAAAAAAATGTGCTCACACTATTTCGGTTTCTTGTGCAGAGCGCACGATATCGAAATCGTGTGATACATTTAGTTGGATTTCACTTACCAAAGCCGTATAAAGAAACACGAGAAACATCACGGTGCTACACATAGTAGTCATTTTAAAGATCAGTTTGTTGTGAACATATGGACGTGTATTCTATTTTATACTAGACATGATTTAAGTGTGATTATTTCTATGATGAAAATTATCTCACTAAACTGTTATTATTTTCGTCAACTCAAAATACTGTGCAAATTGTAGTACAATCACGAACAGTAAGTAATGACGTACACAAATAACCTAAGTATACAAAAAAAAATTGTCGAATGTATAATATATCTGCATGAGACATTCGTACTGACTTGTATGTTTTAGAATGCGCTGATTCCAAAAGTGATTTTTTGGGGTTCCGTAGTTCATGATTCGGAACCCTGATGCTAAGTTTCATCTCTTTACCACTAATCGTTTTTACGTTAAGTCGAACGAACGAACGGACTGACGGACATGACGAACTCATAAGGGTTCCGAGTCATGAAAATGTACCCTGTGTTGTATGTTATGTAAGTCGGTTTCCGCACTTAGTACTTTAGTTGGACATTCTACTTAAGGGCGGCCCTCACTCCAGCCAGCCCACCTCCCTCCAGAAGCGGAAAAAGTCTCCGAGTTTGTGCAGACATTCTGAAACAGTTTTGGGAGATCCAAGGGTAATTTTCCGTGTTTCTTTGACACTTGTACACTGAAAGAGTATATGCGACACCGTTTCCTCTGCCCCTAAGCATGCTCTGCATAGGGGACTGTCAGTTATGCCTATGGTTTAGAAGTGTTTATTTAATTAACAGTGTCCGGTTATAGTTACTACCACCAGCCGCATACTGTTTCTGTCCAAACGCAATAAGCGTTTGATTAATTTGTCATTTGGAAGTGGCATGGCTTCCTTTGATTGTCTGCGTTCAATTCCTGCTGATTCCAAAAGTGATGTTTTGCGGTTCCGTACCTCATGATTCGGAACTCGTATGCAATTTTTCATCTCTCTACCACAAATCTTTTCGACGTTAAGTCGATGACGAACGGACGGACGGACATGACGAACTCATAAGGGTTTCGAGTCATGAAAATGTACCCTAAAACGGTTTTTAAATTTTAAATTCTCAAACAGACACTTCTGTTTCATTCATTTGTAAAAACATAACAGCGGAATACCATAACATAAATACCTATAAATAAAGCGCCATGGAATGGTTATAACAATATAACCTGCCTTTGTATATTTTTTTACTTCTAGTGTGCTTTTAAGATTAGAATGCTTTGTATTTCATTTATAACAAATGGGCAATGTCATAATTATAAGTAATCAACAAGTATCATTATATTCTCAGACCCTTATTAATCAATAACGCGCAATTTCTTCCTTTCTGGTAAATTATATTTTATAAATTTATTCTTCATGATTCCTAAACTCTACTGTGTACATATAATATTTAAGCACTTTTAATTAAATTCACAATGTTATTTAGATAACTACATAGTATGAACAACCTATACATACAAAGAACTTAGTTATCACTGTAATTTTATTCATGTAAAATTACTGTGTTTAAGCCAGAGCATTAAAGTTAAATCAATTGTGGCAGCAACATTGCATTTTACAGGTCTCCGTCTAGTGACAGATTAAAAATAGATTGGCACCATCCCTTTTCATTTGTATCATACGAGCCAGCTTAGAAGGTAAACTAAGCAGAGAAGCTAAGAAAGTAAAATGTAGCAAGCCCTAAACCAAACCGTCAGCAAAATGAAGTATAGAATAACAAAACCTTCTATATTATTTATATTATAAACCTTTTAGATTGTAATGAAATCCTTTCTAATGTTAAGGATGCGAAAGTAATTAATAGCTAAGAGCAGAGGCTAGTAAGGAAAAAAAACTGCAATGATATTTATCAGTACTAACTTAGTATATTAGAAGAAGCTGGTTCTCATCCAGAAGCATGGACCGCCTGCCGATTCGGTCGCGGCCTACAGGCCCATCGTGTTGCTGGACGAGGCGGGTAAGTTGTTTGAAAGGGTTCTCTCTGCCCGCATCGTCCGACACCTCTGCGAGGTGGGCCCCGACCTGTCGGACGCCCAATTCGGTTTTCGAGGGCGTTCGACGGTCGACGCGATCCTGCGCCTGAGGGCCGTGACCGAAGAGCTGCGACGGAGTGGTGTTGGCGGTGTCCTTGGACATCGCCAACGCCTTCAATAGTCTGCCATTCGGCTGCATCAGGGCCGCACTTCAGTACCATGGAGTGCCAGGGTACCTGAGGCGGCTGGTGGCAGACTATTTAGAGGAGCGTACCGTCGTGTACGAGGACCGAAATGGCACCTTGAGACGCAGGGCCATGTCGTGCGGTGTTCCACAGGGGTCTGTCCTAGAACCACTCCTGTGGAACATGGGATACGACTGGGCCCTACGAGGGCGTCTCCCCCCCGGGCTGGGTGTAATCTGTTACGCAGACGACACCCTGGTCACCACCCGGGGGGCAAAGCATCGAGGCGCTGGGTCTACGGGTGGCCCTGGATAAGACGGAGGCCCTGTTATTCCATGGGCCCCGTCGTGATCTACCCGCCGGCGCCTCCATCGAGGTCAACTCGGTCCTCGTACCGGTCCAGGGCCACATGAAATATCTGGGGCTGGTCCTCGGAGGTAGGTGGCTCTTCGACGAGCACTTCCTACGGCTTAGCCCCAAGTTGGTGGGCACTGCCTCCGCCCTAGGGCGACTTCCGCCCAAACTGGGCGGGGCCAGTGTCCCAACTAGGCGGCTGTACACGGGGGTTGTCGGGTCAATGGCGCTTTACGGTGCACCGGTGTGGGCGGCGGCTCTGACCGCCCGGAGTAGGGCGCGCCTCTGGCGTCCCCAGAGGATATTGGCGGTCAGAGCCATACGCGGATACCGCACGGTGTCCACAGAGGCGGCGTGTGCCTTGGCCGGAATACCCCCGTGGGACTTGGAGGCGGAAGTGCTCGCCGAAGTTCATCGGCGAGTGGTTGACTTCCGGGCGGAGAGCGGATTTAGCCCTCCGCCCGAGGACGTGCGGGAGTGGCGCGAAGCCGCTTGCCGAGCCACCATGCTGAGATGGTCGTTCCGGCTGGAGACCCCACGCGCTGGCTTCGCCGCCGTGGAGGCTCTTCAGCCGGTCATCACGGAATGGGCAGAGCGGGGCGAGGACGTATTCTTGCAGAAGGAGATAATAAAAAGATGTGTATTATTTCTCATGTCCTATTTATTTTAATGATAGAATTTCGGACTTTTCCAGTTTACCGTTTAAAACAGTATGAAATCAATTATAATTTAGAAACATTCTGGAGCTGAGTCTTGAAGTCCTCTGCATTCACTATCATCACTCGTTTCAAGGCAATTCTATGGAAGAAATAACAATTCCATAAAAAATAGGTACAGAGATAAGAACTGAGTTCATTTTATAATTTATTATCGAAGAGTGCAAAACTAATTGTTTTTATAGCCCCTTCATCATGCATCATAATCAGCCTATTTCATATCCACTCTTGAAAATAGGCTTCTCCAATTGCAAACCTCTTAATTTGATCCTCGACTATTCGAATCCAGCTCCTGCCAGCATCTGCAAATCATCACTTCACCGGACCTGTGGACGTCTTTATTTAAGCATTTTTAAGCTATCGTTATAATCAATAGCCTTTCTACTACTGGGATAGAAATCTATGGAGAGATCCATTTAGAAATGTGCTGTATAATTTTGTTTCTACGTGCATTTGTGTAATTAAGATATTTAATAACTTATTGATTTTACCTTAACGAACTCCAACTCAAAACAGAACCGCATTTTAAAAATATCACACATATCCTCGTCGGGTATAAGTACTGTTGGATGTTCATGTATAGAGAAATTGCCATTTATGCAGTTTTCCTCAACAGCTGCCATAAGATCTTTATTCACTTAAAATTTCGTCTCAAGAAAGCTTGCGAAGGCTTGTTTATCTAATCCATCATCTCCGTAGTAACCAATTTTTGTACCGACGCAGTTGTCGATATTACACTAAAACATTTAAAATATTACTTATTAAAATGACAGCATTCGTACTATCGGGTTTAGTTGGTGAATGCGAGACCGGAGAAGATTCAATAAAGCAGAAACTTCTTTATAGACCGTCATAGTACGGCTTACCATATTGTATTGTATGCATTCGCAATATGTCACTACTTTATAAAAGAAGTGACATATTTCCCATTGAAATATGTCACTTCTTTCATAATAATACAAATTACTGATATTTAATGACTTCATTTTCTGAAACCTACTAAATTAATTTCAATGAAAGAGGTGTCAAAAGATTTATAATAATATCGGCTACATAAATATTTTCCATGTTATAGTCAGGCTATAGTTTTCTTTTTTACTTAATCTTACTTAAAAATACTTAAAGATAATGTGTACCAAATATGTACTCACTTTATTTCGAAGTTCAGGCTTCATCGTTTCAAAACATTCCGTTCCTTCTTGATTTTGTGTGTTGTCAACCTTAACTTTACTATTACAGCAACGCTTTATAGTCTAAATTGTCAATACCAATAAGTTATTCAAAATGACTATTAATTGATGATTAAAATGATGGTGATGGATTTTAATATTTGTTTAAGTGGTTGGAGTGGTGGCGAGCATCTATTCGGGAAAAGGTCATCCCATAACTAAGGAATCACGACCCTCAGTAATGAGGATAACGACGCGGGAAGGATTAGTTATTTGTCAATTCACAGAGCATTTGTGAATGATTCTCAAATATTCAGCTGTTTATGTATTAGCCTGTTTAAATAAGTACCTCGCGTATGGATCTGATATTTAGATATCTGAATTCAATAAGAAATAGAAAGATCCCCGTTGTGCAAAGTTTGCTATTGTTTTGTTTATCATCTGGAATTTGAAAGTTCCTGTTTAAAATGTGGCTACTACAAAAGAGAAAAATAATTTTCTCTGAAATATTTATTACGTTTTAACATATACCACTTTTGAAGAAAATAGTGTCGAGAATGGATTGCATGAAATTAAATTACTATGAAATGGTTCGTTTTAATGTTTCTTGGAAATAAAATTATGTTTATAGTTTTACTCAAATTGCAACTAAATTAGAAATAATGCTGACATTTAAAATGAAATACTTACACGATGTATTCCGTAACATTTCTCTTGGGTATCATCAGGTAAGGCCTTAAAATGAAAAAAAAATAACCGTTAATAAACAAAACAAAAAAAAAGTGCTCACACTATTTCGGTTTCCTGTGCAGAGCACACGATATCGAAATAGTGGGTGGTGGAAGATGTGTCTTTCTGATTACATTTAGCACATCGTGTCCGATATGTCTCTCTGCCGATGAAACCGGCCACGTTAGTAAATATAACCTCCGCGCCAATGACCCCTCAAGCAGCTTAACACAGAGATGGCAGTAGCCCTAGAAGCCACTAATGTGTTCCTGATTCACAAATGCCGCGGTAGGTCACCGAGGGGTTTCTTCGGGAGTCTCAATATACACCCTTGTTTTCACCCATGGAGTGTATGGAGAGATCGAGTTAGTCCACATGTCTCAATAACACCTGTTCTCGAACCCCTCCTATTTCAAAGTGGCACACCGCGTGATACAGTTCGTTGGATTTCACTTACCGAAGAGGTATAAAGAAACACGAGAAACATCACTGTGCTGTACATAGTAGTCATTTTAAAGATCAGTTTGTTGTGAACATATGGACGTGTATTCTATTTTATACTACCGATGATTTAAGTGTCATTATTCCTATGATGAAAATTATCGCACTAAACTGTTATTATTTTCGTCAACACAAAATACTGTGCAAATTGTAGTACAATCACGAACAGTAATGACGTACACAAATAACGTTCCGTAGTTCGTAGTTCATAATTCGGAACCTGTATGCAAGGTTTCATCTCTGTACTACAAATCATTTGAATAGAAGACAGACGGACGGACGGACGTGACGAACTCATATGGGTTCCGAGTCATGAAAATGTAACCTAAAAACGGTTCTTTTGAATTTACAAACAGACACTTCTGTTTGATTTATTTGTAAGACATAAAAGCGGAACCATAACATAAATCTAGTGTGCTTTCAGGATCAGAATGCCTTGTATTCCATTTATAACAAATGGGCAATGTTTAAATATAAAAAATAAACAAGTATCATTATATTCTCAGACCCTTATTAATCAATAATAATACTCTGAATACTACGCGTAATTTCTTCCTTTCTGGTAACTGATAACTACATCACTACATAGTATAAAACAAAGTCGCTTTCTCTGTCCCTTTGTATGGTTAAATCTTTAAAACTACGCAACGGATTTTAATGAAATTTTCTTAATTAGTTAGAGTGATTCAAGAGGAAGGTTTTTATGTATAATACATGCATAATATAGTAGATAATAATTTTAGAGGTATCTAATGTGATGTTTTTTACGCCTATATTGCAAACGGTGGCTGTAACCTACGAGATAGATCAAAATAATGTAGGTACTACAGTATTATACATCTTAAAAAGGTATACAAAAAAGTCCGCGATGGTATATGTCTATCTCTTAGGGATAACCCACAATAACTTTTTTTTTTACGAGAAATAATGGTTTATTTACGAAGTGATTAAAGGCAACCCAGTATTAATCCTTATCCAATTAAGTACCTTAAATAAATTGTGTAATTAATATACATTAATATGGCCCTTTGTAGTATGTAATTTAAATTAAAACTTTTGAAGATATTACAGATTTAAAATGCAGGAACAAAGCAATTCTGGCGGTACCTGCCGGGGCGTGTTAGTTGGCGCTGCTGTCGATTTGTCACTATCAGTTAATATCTAAACACAATACTTTAATATGAATTAATATTCTAAGGCGGCACGAAGTTCGCCGGGTCAACTAGTATTTTATAAATTTATTCTTCATGATTCCTAAACTCTACTGTGTACATATAACCAAACAATATTTCAGTATTTTTAAGCAAATTCACAACATTATTTACATTAGTTTTGAACAACCTATATATACAAAGAACTTAGTTTTGACTGTAATTTAATTCATGTAAAATTACTGTACAGAGCATTAAAGTTAAATCGATTGTGGCAGCAATATTGCATTTAACAGATCTCCGTATAGTGACCGATTAAAAATAGTGTGGTATCATCCCTTTTCATCCCGTGGGTATCATACGAGCCAGCTTTCAAAAATATAATATGCAGTTAATAGTAATCAAAAGTTTAAGAATCAGTTGTGTTGATTCCCTACAATAGATATACAAATTTTTTACAATGCCACATTCCAAAATGTCTAAGAGTTCTCTTACCTTCATGTCTCATCATACAAATATTTAGTCCGACCCAACAATCGAACTTAAGACCTGAAGCACTAATGCAAAAAGAAATCTGATTAATCCTCATTTTAAATCAACATCAAAAACAGTGTACAAAGATTCAATCACTTGTAAATTTGTTTAATATTTTACACCTAAACAACATAGTTTGATAGTATTGTTCGTTGACAGTCAAGGGCCTAGGGCTATTTCACAGTTCAACTTTAGCTTTGTTCGTTTAATTACGCTATTTACATAACAGAGGGCGCTGTTCTCAACTTATTGTTCCACGCTTCGACGGTATATTTTAAATGACTATTGGCTGCGCCACATTTGTTATTGTTATACACTCATATTAATTTGTGTCAACACATTATATTTCTTAAATCATCGCATATATATACGCCTCAAAACGCAACACATATTCCTGGCAACACTCTCCCTTCCTCTCTCCCAAATGGCGCCAGTGACAGTTGACAAAAAGAACTTCGAATGAACTCAACCGCGCGCGAACAATATTTCAAAATTACGCAAAAGACTATAATTTGTGACAATTTTAACTCAAAAGTGCAGTGACCCTGTGTTGATCAATATTACCGCCAAACGTTATCGTGTCCAGAAAGAATTGTCACAGAAAACCGCAAAACGGAGGATGTCCAGGCGGCTTCGATAACGAGGTAAGCGCTGGCGCCTCCAGCTCTGGTCCTTCGAGCCGGATCTCCAAGTCTAATCTCCCATTTATCCCTTTATTATATATATTCACGCTAATTACTCACACTCAAATATCATTTACGCAAAAATCTATTGAAAAATACGCTACGCACCGCCACGCTCAAACTTTACTCATTCGCATTACACATATATAT
Organism: Phragmatobia fuliginosa; assembly: GCA_932526445.1. Taxonomy (NCBI): domain Eukaryota; kingdom Metazoa; phylum Arthropoda; class Insecta; order Lepidoptera; family Erebidae; genus Phragmatobia; species Phragmatobia fuliginosa. The sequence goes on from OW052064.1 coordinate 18,815,041, forward strand.
TGTTATTTTACAATTATTATACTCTAAAACTCAATTATCATACTCATTCTCTAAGATTCAAGTAATATTTTTGGTATATATTGCATATTTCAGAAAATCATTCTTATAATATTGTTCGCCGCTCACGCAAATACCAACCGACCCGCTATATTGAATTATCATTTCACCGCCATTTAGTAATTGTCATTTATTTTACGAATAATCATTTTTTCGACTCAAATTACTTAAATACGCATAATTAACTACAAATACTCTTTCCAATATGCCTCCTAAAATTGATAAAACAAGTAACGAAGATGTTATGTTAATCTTTTTAGAACAAAAACAACAATGTTTGTTTCAAATAATTCAAGATGTCTATAACTTAAGTCTAAAGGTTTCCGACGATGTTACACGCACGCTATTCCTATCTAGGGCTCAGTCTGTTGACAAAACGCGCTCAGATTACATTGAAATTGTAGATAAACTTATGATCGAGAAACTTAAAATAAATCCTGAGGCTCAGCCGAGTTATAGCATTTATAATACATTTGATGAGTTGTATTGTTTCATAAAACAAACGGAAATCACTCTGAGACAGGAGCTTGAGGTTCGAAAGAAAAATAATAGCTTTAATACAAAATTACCCCCGCTTCAACTTGTAAGTTTTGATGGTACGCCCAATAAGTGGCCAGTATTCTATGAAAATTTCCTCAGTGTCATACACACCAATACTCATCTCACACTCGCTGAAAAAGTTCAGTATTTGACCGGTGCCCTCTCCGGCAAAGCTCTCAATGTATGTGCTGGCATAACCGCTACCTCTGAAAATTATGAAATCATATGGAAAGCTCTTCTAGCAAAATACCATGATATTAGGGTACAAGCCTCGGGCTATCTAGAACAAATGTTACAATTAAAGCCCGGCCAATCAGCTGATACTATTCTTGAAAACTTTTGTTCAGCCGAAGCCGCTTTGAATCGCTTGAAAATTGACAACTTGTCAGATTTCATTATAACTCACATCGCTTTAAGCAAGCTTAGCAAACCTATGCTTGACTTATTTGAACAGTCTAATAGAGACATAGAAATTCCCAAATTTTCAGACCTGAAAAAATTTCTAACCCAACAAAGTAAGCTCAATGCACTCCACGCTCCATCGACTTCTCATTCTCAATATAATTCGAATAACCGCACTCAATATAATAAATCCGCACCGCAAATGTATAAAACAAAATCATTCTGTGTTCAAAACGCTCCTCCTCAAACTTCAAAGAGTTTTCAATCTCCTTGCAAAGTGTGCAACTCTGTGTACTCACACCCGCTGTTCAAATGTGAACATTTTTTGAAACAAAACACGCAAACTCGCAACGACATTGTTCGTCAACACTCGTTCTGTATAAATTGCTTAGGCTTTCATCACATAAATATATGCAAATCTAACAACAGATGTTCGATGTGCAATCGCAAGCATCATTCGCTATTACACTATGACAACTATAAGAATAATTCAAACGCATCTCGATTCCCGCGCGCTGATTATAATGATAACAACGTGCCAAGTTATCACCGCGTATCGACAGCGCAGCGCGACCGCTCCGCCCAAGCGCCGGTCGACGGCACGAATCGTCCGTCTCACTCGCTCTCGCAGCCGCCGCCTGCGTCGCGCCCGCCGCTCGTGAACTCTGCTCGCACTTATGACGCTCCCGTATCAGAGCCGCAGTCGTCCACTTCGCGCGCTAATTCAAACGCTGAAAACAATAACTTCGCGATGTCAGTCACTGTTCCCGCGTGTATTTCAAACAATGATACTACAGTATTGTTACCTACCGCGTCTGTAAACGTGTATGATAATAATAAAGCTCATCGCGTACGCTTATTCTTGGACACGGGTTCTATGAGTAATTTCATTACAAAAGCTTGTTGCGAACGCTTAAATTTAAAAATAACGCCTGCGCCCTCTGTGGTCAGAGGTATTGGTCAAATAGAAAACTACTCTCTCGGAATCACGCAATTTAAAATGCATTCCCGCTTCGACACGCGCTGTGTTTACACGGTTTGCGCTCGTGTTATTGATACGATAACGGACTTCTTGCCCAACGTTGAAATTAATACGACGGAATTAACTCATCTGCAAGATTTGCCAATGGCTGACGACCATTATTACGCTCCCAGTGAAATCGATTGTTTGATAGGCAACGAATTATTCCCACTTTTACTCGGTTCGCATAAATCGACCTCGCCGACTTCCTCGGTCGTAGGTATACAAACCACTCTCGGATATGTCGCCATGGGAAAGGCCCAATGTCGCTCGCACTCACTCACTCCAAATGTTAACGCTCACGCTTCTCTCGCGCAGAATACTTCTGTTACGTCTAACGCTCATAACTCTAAAAAGATTTTCTTCTGTCAAACAGAAGCGGTCTCTCTCGGTCAATTAACGCAACGCTTTTGGGAGATAGAATCTGTCCCCGATAAAAAACACTTTAGTCCCGATGACGAAGCATGTGAAAAAAATATTTCAATCTACGTATTCGCGCGACTATACCGGTAGATACACGGTAGATCTCCCGTTCAAACACTCGCCCTCCGAGTTGGGGCATTCTTACTCTATAGCCAAGTGTCGTTTTTTAAATCTAGAAAAGAAACTCGACTCACATAATTTACGCGCCGATTATAATGCGACAATTCAAACGTACATTGATCAAGGCTACCTGTCAAAGGTATCAAATAATTTTCAAGACACGCAAGTTTATTATATGCCGCATAGAGCTGTGTATCGCCCTGAAAAGGAAACGTCAAAAATTCGCGTAGTTTTAGACGCTGGATGTAAGACCACTTCAGGCAAGTCACTTAATGACTTACTGTATGTAGGCCCGATTCTACAAAGTAGTATCTTTGATCTGCTTCTCAATCTCCGCATGTTCTCAATCGCAATAAATTCAGATATAGAAAAAATGTATTTTCAAGTCAAACTTTCTCCACAACATCACTCATTCCAACGGATTCTCTTTAGATTCGATAAAGATTCGCCGATTGATATCTATCACTTTAATAGAGTCTGTTTTGGCGTGTCTAGCTCACCTTATCTCGCCTTACGCGTAGTGCGTCAACTCGCCGCCGACAGTCGTGACTTATATCCGCTCGCCGCTTATGAGGCTGAAAATTATATGTATGTCGATGACTACGTCAGCTCTGTCGATAGCGTAGATACCGCTGAAACTATCTACAAGGAAATGACCGCCATGTTTAAATCCGGAGGATTCAATTTAGTCAAATGGATCTCAAATGACACTCAATTCCTATCGCGCATTCCAAACGCTCATAAAAGCCCTCTCGCTGTCAAATTCGACGATGATCCCAACGCGGACACCAAAATCGTAGGTATGCAATGGCAACCTAATGATGATAATTTTCATTTCAAAACAAATATCGATGTCCCAGAGACATGCACTAAACGCTCGATCCTTTCAGTAACCGCACGCTTGTTCGACCCGCTTGGTCTCATCAGTCCAGTCGTTGCTTACGTGAAACTGCTTATTCAGGAATGCTGGAAATTACAACTCGACTGGGACGATGAAGTGCCTGATTGCATTCTTTCAAAATGGACGCAGTTTATTAAAGAACTCCCGCAACTTTCAAGAATTAAAATACCGCGTCATATTGGCATAACTTCTACTAATAGAGTAACCTTGATAGGGTACGCAGACGCTAGCCTACAATGTTATGGGGCTACTGTATATATACGAGTCGATTCAGATGAAAACGCGACCGCTCAATCTGTAAAATTACTTACCGCTAAATCCAAAGTCTCTACCCCCAACAAAACTCTCGCACGCTTAGAACTCTGCGCCGCAGTTCTACTCGCAAAGTTGATAGACTCGGTCCGCTCTGTCTTCAGTAAACGCTGTAAAATAAATAAAATATACGCATTCTCGGATTCTACAGTTACTCTTACTTGGATTCATTCGCCCGCGCATAAGTTTCATACGTTCGTAGCTAACCGCATCGCTCAGATAAATGAATACTTACCCGCTCCCCACTGGTTTCACGTTCGTGGTGTAGAAAATCCCGCTGATATAGTTTCGCGCCCTGTAACTCCAACAGGATTAATAAATAACACTCTCTGGTTCCATGGTCCGCAGTGGTTATCCGCTCCTGTAAATACCTGGCCTGTAAAAGAATACAAAATTAATCACAATGAAAATACGGAATCTCAAGAAACTAAAAGTACCTCTCTCCACGTACAAACTTCTGCTCTGACAGAAACTACTCACCCCATTCGCGATCTAGCCGAACGCTGCTCGACTTGGACTAAACTCATTCGCTCGCTCGTATACGTACTTCGATTTTCAAAAATATTGAAGTCTCGCGGTTCTATAACTACAAATGATTTTGAACACGCAGAAAATTACGCATTACGCTACGCACAATCGGAATATCTTTCCCAAGAAATTAATGCGCTTAAAATGAACAAACCTTGTCCAAGTAAAGCCGTGTTAAAACTTAACCCTTTTCTCGACGATAAAGGTATACTAAGAGTAGGTGGTAGGCTAACCCACTCCCACTTAGATTTTGATCAAAAGCACCAAATTTTGCTCTCGGTTAAAGGTCGAATAGTGTCCCTTCTAGTCGATCATTATCACGCATCAAATTTACATACTGGTCCCGCATTAGTATTATCTCTAACGCGCCAAAAATATTGGATTCTCTCTGCCAGAAATTTAATTCGCCAAAGAGTGCATAAATGCAATTCATGCTTTAAGCTTAAACCGCGTAGTACGATCCCCCAGATGGGCGATCTTCCCTCTATCAGAATTTCGCAAGTTAAATCATTCGTGCATACTGCTGTCGATTACGCAGGACCCTTTTATATTACGCACATACGACGCCGAGGAGTTAAAAGCCATAAAGCTTATATTTGCCTATTCGTTTGTCTCACGACTAAAGCGCTCCACTTAGAGTTGGTCTCTGACCTAAGTTCAGACTTATTCCTCGCGGCGTTCAAACGCTTTATCTCACGCAGAGGTCCTGTTTCGATCCTGTATAGCGACGGAGGCACTAATTTTATTGGTGCAAAGCGCAAATTAAACGAAATTTACTCCTTAATACAGTCCACTGATTATCAAAATTATTTGAGTCATTATCTCACTCAACATAAAATTCAATTTCAACACAGCCCACCTTACGGACCTAACTTCAATGGTTTGAGTGAGACAAATATTAAATCCACAAAGGCTCATTTATTCAAAGCTATCGGAACTCAAATTCTCACATATGAGGAATTTAATACAATTTTAGTACAGATTGAAGGCCTGTTGAATAGCCGTCCAATTTGCGTTCTTTCATCAGATCCTTCTGATCCATCCGCATTAACTCCGAGTCATTTCTTAAATGTAACTCCTTTAAAATATTTGCCCGCAGAAGATATTGATCTCACTATCTCAGAGAATAGACTCACTCGCTATCAGTTGTTAAACAGAATAGTCCAAAGTTATTGGAAACGTTGGAGCATGGAGTATCTTTCTTCACTTCAACAACGCGAAAAATGGAACTCTCCTTCTAAGCCTTTGAGTGTGGGAACAATAGTCATAATAAAAGATGATAACTCGCATCCTATGTTTTGGCCTCTCGCTGTTGTTATAGAGGTTTTCCCCGGAAAAGATAATATTATCCGCGTCGCTAAAGTAAAGACTTGTTCTGGAACTTATATACGTCCAGTTACTCGGCTCTGCCCGTTACCTACGCAATAAGTTTAACTCAAATGTATTAATTTTAAGTTTTTTTTCTCAAAATGTAATTCAATTCTCATTTAGTTTTAACGCAATGTAGAGGAAACCTCTAGGCCCCCCGAAGTTGGCTGCGCCACATTTGTTATTGTTATACACTCATATTAATTTGTGTCAACACATTATATTTCTTAAATCATCGCATATATATACGCCTCAAAACGCAACACATATTCCTGGCAACACTCTCCCTTCCTCTCTCCCAAATGGCGCCAGTGACAGTTGACAAAAAGAACTTCGAATGAACTCAACCGCGCGCGAACAATATTTCAAAATTACGCAAAAGACTATAATTTGTGACAATTTTAACTCAAAAGTGCAGTGACCCTGTGTTGATCAATATTACCGCCAAACGTTATCGTGTCCAGAAAGAATTGTCACAGAAAACCGCAAAACGGAGGATGTCCAGGCGGCTTCGATAACGAGGTAAGCGCTGGCGCCTCCAACTATTAAATTTTATGTTGCAATAACTTTCGAGTTTCTAATAAATAAACAAAAGCTTATTAGGGAGGCTGCTTAAATTTAAATTATTTTTTTAACTTAATTAAATAGCACAGGCTAGAATATAAAAAAAACTGCAATGATATTTACCAGCAGTATTAGGAGAACTTAGTATATTAGTAGTAGGTGTAGGTTAAAAATATATATTATATGAAGATTTATATGCTGTTACGGGTAGTAAAGATTGTTAAAACCTCTTTAATGAGACTATTTTGAATTGTAGTATAGTCATGCTTCGGCCCCTTAGAGATGGCTTGACTGGGGTGATAATAATGCATCACAAAACATCGAGTTAGGCAACTTCCTTGGAGCAAATGCTTTGAACTAGGTTAATGAGGTTATGAGAGATCTATCTACACTCCAGCCGGTTGTGGACAATTGATATGTGAAAGTCTATAATGCTAGATTTGTTGTCTTTGGTTTAAATTAATTTTGTTCCAGAAAAAGGTAGTGCTCAAAAATGGGTATTAAAAGATTACCGGCCATATACAAATGTATATTTCTCAGAAAATTAATAAACAAGAATTCATATGACTTACATATGACAAATTTGAAGGATTTGAAACTCATTCTGAACATCATTCTGTTTAGTGGGTTATTCACTGTGTCAAATTCACCACATCTTGTCACTTCACGGAGCATTTGTGAAAGACTCTCAAATATTTTGCTGTTTATGTATTAGCCTTTTTAAATAAGTAAATCGCGTATGGATCTGATATTTAGATATCTGAATTCATTAAGAAATAAAAAGATGTGTAGATATTATTTTATCATTGTCCATTTATTTTAATTCTAGAATTTCGGATTTTTCCTGTTTACCGTTTCAAACAGTATGGAATCAATTATAATTTAGAAACATTCTGGAACTGAGGGATGAAGTCCTCTGCATTCACTATCATCACTCATTTTGAGACAATTCTATGGAAGAAAAAACAATTCCATAAAGAATAGGTACAGAGAGAAGAACTAAGTTCATTGTTTAATTTATTATCAAAGAGTGCAAAACTAATTGTTTTTAAAGCCCCTTCATCATGCATCATAATCAGCCTATCGCAGTTCACTGTTGAAAATAGACCTCTTCATTTGCACACCTCTTAGTTTGATCCTCGGGTACTCGAATCCAGCTCCTGTCAGACTTCAAATCATTACTCCACCTGGCCTGTGGAAGTCCTTATTAAAGCATTTTTAGGCTATCGTTATAATCAATAGCCTTTCTACTACTGACATAGAAATCTATAGAGAGATCCAGTTTGTGTAATTAAGATGTTTAATAACTCATTGATTTTACCTTAACGATTTCCACCTGAAAACAGTACCCCATTTTAAAAATATCACAATCATACTCCTCGGGTATGTATACTCTTGGATGTTCATGTATAGAAAAATTGCCATTTATGCAGGTTTCCTTAACAGCTGCTATAAAATCTTTATTCACTTCAAATTTCGTCTCAAGAAAGCTTGCCAAGGCTTGTTTATCTAAACCATCAACTCCATAATAACCAATTTTTTTACCGATGCAGTTTTCGATATTACACTGAAACATTTAAAACATTACTATAACTCGTGCGACCTAAGATGGCACCTGACTCAAATGTCAGTCGTTTAAAGTACTGAGTGCATGAAAAATATAAATTATTCTAGTTTTTTAAATTTCAACATTTATTTTGCTTCAATTAGTATCTCATAACATACTACTTTATCTTAAGTGGTACCTGAGTTAAGAAAAAACATATGCGTACCATTAGGAAGCCGGCCTCATTCATTATTTACCCGAATGCATTCTTCGTGCAGTGATTTAAATAATATTAGGTAATACCTGATATCATTTTAAATGAAATTAGGAACTGAAATATGGTTATAAAATACAATTTAAAATCGTCATTATAGGCCTTTTAATCGTAGTTTCTGAAAATCATATGTATAATATGGATATTCTTTATTTTAAACTATTGCGTCTTATAGTCGTCATGCTGGTTTTTTTCGTGTGACCTTTCATAAAACAATTGGGTTATCCAGACGAATCTAATGCTAAATTTATAAAATAAATTCGTGGAGTGATTTATATGACATTAGGTAATACCTAATAAACTAAAATTATTATTGAAAGATTCTTGCAATGGTATTAGTATTGCTAACGCTACTCGCAGGACGACAGAGGGGTATCACGCGGGGGAACGGTGTCATGTTTCGTTTTGAGCCAGGTGCCATCTTAGCTCGCACGAGTTATACCTAAAATGACAGCATTCGTACTACCGGGTATAGTTGGTGAGTGCAAGACCGGAGATTCAATAAAGAGACCGCCATAGTGCGGCTCACCATATCGTGTTGTATGCATTCGCAATAAGTGTGATGACCACTACTTTTGTATTTATGCTTTCCATCTGGTAGAGTAGAGTCACTTTGATAAAACAAATAAATGTATGTTATGTGAATACCTATGTAATATGATTTTAACTTGTTTACAAAGGCGCATGTCAAGAAGTTTGTGTGAATTTACATTTCAATAGTCTTTCAAAACTAAAAACAATGTACGGCAAATTTTGTGAATATCTGGATAGTAAAGTTCTCTTTATTTGACATAGTACAAAATATATAAAAAACATATGTTAATTTCCTATTGAAAGAAGTCACTTCTTTTATATTAATATAAATTACTGATATTTAATGACTTCATAATTAAACTGAAACCTACTGAATAAATTTTAATGAATGAGGTGTCAATAGATTTATAACAATATCGGCTATATAAATATTTCCAATGTTTTTGTCAGGTTATAGTTTTTTTACTTAATCTCCGACTTAAAAGTACTTAACGTTAATATGTACCAAATATGTACTCACTTTATTTAGAAGTTCAGGCTTCATTGTTTCAAAACATTCCCTTCCTTCTTGGCTTGGTGTGATGTCAAACTTAACTTTACTATTACAGCAACGCTCTATAGCCTAAATTGTCAATACCAATAAGTTATATAAAATGATGATGAATAATTGATGATGAAAATGATGGTGATGGATAGTTTATTAGGTGGCTTCTAAAAAATCTATTTTATGTTAGTTATTCTAGAACTCGTGAACCTATGGAACAAATGGTATAATTTCTCTTTGATCCAATTAGTTTTTAGGAAAAACTGTCTCTTAGAGATTAAAATAGTATTATTTATAAAGTTAAATTCACTTTGTACTACTTTAAAGGTAAATTGTTACGTGAATATTTCGATTATGTTTTAACCCGAAATTGACAGGGTTATTTCCTATTTATTCCCATTCTCTATGTTTATTATTTTTTGGTTACTTATTTGTAAGATACCGCATTGTTGAAAGTTTACTATTGATTTGATTATCATCTGGAATTTGAAGGTTCCTGTTTAAAATATGGTAACTGCAAAAGAGAAAAACAATTTTCTCTACAATATTTATTACGCTTTATCATATACCTCTTTTAGAGAAAATTGTGTCGAGAGTGGATAGAGTGGATAGGTTTACTCAAATTGCAACTAAATTAGAACTAAATGCTGACATTTAAAATGAAATACTTACACCATATACTTCGTCACATTTCTCTTGGGTATCATCAGCAAAGGCCTTGCAATGAAAAAAATAACCATTAATAAACAAAACAAAGACAAATTGTGCTCACACTATTTAGGTTCCCTGTGCAGAGCGCACGATATCGAAATAGTGGGTGGCGGAAGATGTGTCTTCCTGATTACATTTACCACATCGTGTCCGATATGTCTCTCTGCCGATGAAACCGGCCACGCCAGAACATATAACTTCCGTGCCAATGACCCCTCAATCAGCTTAGCACAGAGATGGTCGTAGCTCTAGAAGCCACTAATGTGTACCTGATTCACAAATGCCGCGGTAGGTCACCGAGGGGTAGTCGGTAGAACAGTTCTCTGGGAGTCCCAATAATACACCCTTGTTTTCACCCATGGTGTGTATGGAGGGATCGAGTTAGTCCACATGTGTTAATAACGCCTGTTCTCAAACCCATCCTATTTCAAAGTGGCACACCGTGAGATACATTTAGTTGGATTTCACTTACCGAAGCCGTATAAAGAAACACGAGAAACATCACGGTGCTACACATAGTAGTCATTTTAAAGATCAGTTTGTTGTGAACATATGGACGTGTATTCTATTTTATACTAGACATGATTTAAGTGTGATTATTACTATGATGATTATCGTACAAACTGTTATTATTTTCGTCAACTCAAAATACTGTGCAAATTGTAGTACAATCACGAACAGTTAGTAATGACGTGATGATGATGATGATGTCCTCCCAGACGTATCCGTCGACGGCGACACCCTGTCAATTTTGCGTTCTGCGTTCATGTGCCCGTGCATGACTAGCAAAACCGAATTTTGTTTTGAATGTGCGGTCACATGAGGCACAGTGTAGGTCGCCCCGCGTGTTGTAGGTGTAGTTGTAGGAGGGCTTGGGACGAGTTTTTCGATGTTGCCGTTTGGCGTCAAGGCTTTCCAGACGGCGCCGCTCATAGTCCTCAATGCCCCGGTGCACAGTTTTGCGCCATTCCGCTTTATTAGCAGCTATTTCCTCCCAAAACTTCGGAGACAGGCCGATTGCTGCTAGGTTGCGCTTCAATACATCCTTGTATCGCAGATACTGTCCTCCGGGCCGGCGTTTACCCATGGTGATCTCCGAGTAGAAAACGTTTTTTGGCAATCTGGAAGACTCCATACGCACAAGGTGCCCGCACCAGCGCAACTGGCCCCTCATCAGGAGGCTCTCCATGCCTGGCAAACCCGTCCGGCGAAAAATCTCCACGTTGGGAATCCGATCCTGCCAGCGTATATGAAGTATAGCTCGTTGATGACGTACACAAGTAACATAAGTGTGCAAAAAAAAATTGTCGAATGTCTAATACATCTGCATGAGACATTTGAACTGACTTGTATGTTTTAGAATGCGCTGATTCTAAAAGTGATATTTTGGGGTTCCGTAGTTCATGATTTGTTACCCTTATGTTTCATCTCTCTGCCACTAATTGTTTTGACGTTAAGTCGAACGAACGAATGGATGGACGGACATGACGAACTCATAAGGGTTCCGAGTCATGAAAATGTACCCTATGTTCTATGTTATGTAAGTCGGTTTCCGCACTTAGTCCTTAAAGTAGACCATAATACGTGAGGGCGGCCATCACTCCAGCCAGCCCACCTCCCTCCGGAAGCGGATAAGGTCTCCGAGTCCGTCCAGACATTCTGAAACAGTTTTGGGAGATCCATGGGTGTTTTTCCCTGTTTCGGTGACACCTTTACACTTAATGACTACATGCGACACCGTTTCCTCTGCTCCTAAGCATGCTCTGCATAGGGTTATGGTGTCAAAGTATTTATTTAATAAGCAGTGTTCAGTGATACTTCCTACCTCCAGCCGCAGACTGTTCCTGTCCAAACACAAAGAGCTTTTGATTAATTTGTCATTTGGAAGTGGCATGGCTTCCTTTGATTGTCTGCATTCAATTTCTGCTGATTCCAAAAGTGACGTTTTGCGATTTCGTAGCTCATGATTCGGAACACGCATGCAAGGTTTCATCTCTCTACCACAAATCGTTTGGACGTTAAGTCGATGACAAACGGACAAACTCATAAGGGTTCCGAGTCATGAAAATGTACCCTAAAAACGGTTCTTTTAAATTCTCAAACAGACACTTCTGTTTCATTTATTTGTACAAACATAACAGCGGAATACCATAACATAAATACCTATAAATAAAGCGCCATGGAATGGTTATAACAATATAACTTGCCTTTGTATATTTTATACTTCTAGTGTGCTTTTGAGATTAGAATGCTTTGTTTTACATTTACAACAGATGGGCAATATCATAATTATAAGTAATCAACAAGTATCATTATATACTCAGACCCTTATTAACCAAGAACGAGCAATTTCTTCCTTTCTGGTAACCAATATTTTATAAATTTAAACTTCATGATTCCTAAACCCTACTATGTAGATACTTAAATATTATATGACCATACAATATTTAAGTACTTTTAAGCAAATTCACAACGTTATTTAGATTACCACATAGTTTGAACAACTTATACATACAAAGAATTTAGTCATGACTGTAATTTTATTCATCTAAAATTACTGTGTTTATGCACAGTCGATTTAACTTTAATGCTCTGGCATTAAAGTTAAATCGATTGTGGCAGCAATAATGCATTTTACAGACCTCCGTATAGCGACAGATTAAAAATAGTGTGGTATCATCCCTTTTCATCAAGTGGGTAGCTTAGAAGTTGAACTAAGCAGAGAAGCTAAGAAAGTAAAATATAGCAAGCCCTAAACCAAACCGTCAGCAAAATGTTGATAGGGTGATAATAATGCATCACAAGATATCGAGCTAAGCATCTGCTTTGGAACAAGTGCTTTGAACTAAGTTAATGTGGTTATGGGAGGTCCATCCCCACTTCTACTGGTTGTGGAAAATTGATATGTAAAAGTCTATAATGCTACTTTGTTGTCTTTGGTTAAAATTTTTTTTTTTCCAGAAAAAGGTAATGTTCTAAAATGGTTAATAAAAGATTACCTGCTTATATATTTCTCAGAAAATTAATCAACAAGAATTCATACGGCTTATATACGACTAATTTGATGGATTTGAAACTCATTCTGAACTTCATTCTATTTAGTGGGTTATTTATTTTGACAAATTGACCACATCTTGACTTCGTAATACGCCAGTGTAAAATACGATTCCATATCATCAGCGTTAAAGCAAATTCAGCCGTGTAACATATTGTTTGTCCATGAGCTTCTATCATTCAAGAGTTGTCCGTTCGAGCAGATCTAATCGGCCTTGGATACCAATCAGAACGTTGTTCTTCATTCGGCAAAGGAGAGGTAGCAAGCATCTGTTTGGAAAAAGGTCATCCATAACAAGAGAATGCCGACCCTCAATAATGAAGATAACAACGCGGGAAGGAGAAGTTATCCATTACTTCACGGAGCATTTGGGAATGACTCTCAAATATTCAGCTGTTTATATATTTGTCTGTATAAATAAGTACCCTGCGTAAGGATCTGATATTTAGATATCTGAATTCATTAAGAAATAAAACGATGTGTATTATTTTCTCATTTTCCATTTATTTTAATTGGTTATAGAACTTCGGGATTTCTCCAGTTTACCATTTAAAACAGTATGGAATCAATTATAGTTCAGAAACATTCTGGAGCTGAGTCTCGAAGTCCTCTACATTCACTATCATCACTCGTTTCGAGACAATTCTATGGAATAAAAAAAAATCCCTTAAAAATAATTACAGAGAGAAGAACTAAGTTAAGATATAATTTATTATCAAAGAGTGCAAACGTCATAGTTTTTACAGTACCTTATTTAGGCATTTTTAGGCTATCGTTATAATTACTGATTATAACGATAGCATTTCTACTACTGACATAGAGATCTCGAAATTATATGTCGGTTATTTAAAAATGAGCTGTATAATTTTGTGTCTACGTGCGTTTGTGTAAATATGATGTTTAATAACTTATTGATTTTACCTTAACGAACTCCAATTCATAACAGTAATGCATTTTCATAATATCACACATATCCTCCTCGGGTATTTGTACTCTTAGATGTCCATTCATAGAAAAATTGCCATTTATGCAGTTTTCCTTGATAGCGGCCAAAAGATCTTTATTCATTTCAAATACCGTCTCAAGAAATCTTACGAAGGCTTGTTTATCTAAACCATCATCTCCATAATAACCAATTTTTCTACCTATACAGTTCTCGACGTCACACTGAAACATTTAAAATAATATTTTCAAGAAGTTGAGCCACGCTGATTTTAGCACGAACGGTCCGATTTGACCGCTGTATTACTACCTAAAATGACAGCATTCGTAATAACGGGTTTAGTTGGTGAGTGCGAGACCGGAGGAGATTCAATAAGACAGAAACTTCTTCATACGCCGCCATAGTGCGGCTCACCATATAGTATTGTATTTATGCTTTCCATCTGGTAGAGTAGAGTCACTTTGATAAAACAAATAAATGTAATTCAATGTATGTTATGTGAATACCTTTATGATAAGATTTTGTCTTGTTTACAAGGGCGCATATGTCAAGAAGTTGATGCGAGTTTGCATTTCACTAGTCTTTCAAACCTAAAATAATATTGGGTAAACTAAAATTTTGTGAATATCTGGATAATAAAGTTCTCATAAATGAGACGATAAGATGTCACTTCTTTTATATTAATACAAATTACTGATATTTAATAACTGCCTCGTTGGTCTAGTGGTTGGCGTATGCGACTGCTAATCAAGAGGTCTCGGGTTCAAATCCCGGGTCAAGCCAAAAAGTGTTTTTGGGTTTTTGTTAGGAAATTCCTAATAGTAGCCCGGAGTTTGGAAGTTTGGCGGGTGATTCACGCCCGTGCTTTGGAGAGCACGTAAAGCTGTCGGTCCCCGTTATCATGAACATCTTTGGCTATTGTTATTGGGAAGTCAGTGCCCTCAAATATACTGAAAACTAGTTCAATCTTCGAATTTCAGTTCCCCCTTAGGGTTGCGGAGGTCCGAAGCCAGTCGCTCCGTTGAAAAATTGAAATTCAGGTAAAACCGGTTGATCTAGTAGCCGACCTCAAATAAACTTGGGAATGAGGCTCGGAAGAAGTACTGATATTTAATGACCTTATAAATTTAAACCTACTGAATAAATTTACAGAATGACATGTCAATAGATTAATAATAATAACGGCTTTATAAATATCCTCAATGTTTTGTCAGGTTATAGTTTTCTCATTTACTTAATCTCAGACTCAAAAGTACTTGACGTTAATGTGTACTAAATACTCACTTGATTTGGAATTACAGGTCCATGCTTCATCATTTTATAACATTCCATTATTTCTTGCTCTTGTGTGATGTCAATCTTAGGTTTTCTATCACAGCAACGCGCTATAGTCTGAATTGTCAATACCAATAAGTTATTCCAGATGACCATTTATTGATGATGAAAATGATGGTGCTGATTTTAATAGTTTATTAAGTGGCCTTAATTTTGTTTTTTTATGTTAGTTATTCTAAAACTAATTTGTGAACTCATGGAAGAAATGGTATAATTTCTGCTTGGTCCAATTAGTTTTTAGGAAAACTCTTAGATCTTAGAGATTAAAGTGGCATTATTTATATTATTATACTATGTACTCCTTGAAAGGTTACTTGTTACATGAATATTTCGATTATGTCTTTAACCCGAAATAGTCATGGTTATCTCCTACGTATTCCCATTTTCTATTATTATTTCTGTTTGTTTTTTTTATTTGTGGGAAACCACATAGTGGTAAATTTGCAATTGATTTGATTATCATCTGGAATTTGAATTTAAAATATGGTCACTACAAATAAGAAAAACAGTTTTCTCTAAAAGAGGTATTATGCTTTATCATTTACCTACCTCTTTTATAAAAAGTTGTGCTGGGAGTGCATATACGTATACATGAAATTTAATTACTATAAAATGCTTAGTTTTAATGTTTCTTGGCAATAAAATGATATTTATAGTTTTATTCAGTTTCAAACTAAATTAGAACTAAATACTGACATTTAAAAAGAAATACTTACACGATGTACTCCGTAACATTTCTCCGGGATATCATCAGGAAAGGCCTTACAATGAAAAAAAAAAACTGTCATCAAACAAAACAAAAAAAAAATGTAGTGCTCACGCTATTTTGGTTTCCTGTGCAGGGCGCACGATGGGTGGCGGAAGATGTGGTTAATCTCACTGATTAGATTTAGCACATCGTACCCGATATGTCTCTCTACCGATGAAACCATTTACGCCAGGATATATTACCTCCGCGCCAATGACCCCTTAAGCTGCTTGACTCAGAGATCGGCCTGGCCTGGCCAGGCCGTAGCCCTAGAAGCCACTGATGTGTTCCTGATTCACAAATGCCGAGGTAGATCGCTGAGGGGTTTAGTAGGTAGACCAGTTCTCCGGGAGTACTTATCATACATAATACACCCTTGTTTTAAGATCGAGTTAGTCCCCATGTCTTTATAACACCTGTTCTCGAACCCCCCTCCTATTTCAAAGTGGCACACCGTGTGACACAGTTCATTGGATTTCACTTACCGAAGCTGTATAAAGAAAAACGAGAAATATCACCGCGCTACACATAGTAGTCATTTTAAAGATCAGTTTGTTGTGAACACTTGGACGTGTATTCTATTTTATACTAGAGATGATTTAAGTGTGATTATTTCTATGATGAAAATTATCGCACTAAACTGTTATTATATTCGTCAACTCAAATACTGTGTAAATTGTAGTACAATCATGAACAGCTAGTAATGACGTACACAAATAACATAGGTCTTTAAAAAAAGATGATCGAATGTTAAATGGATGCTTAATAATAGTAAATGAAATTAATAAATATTTCGGACATTATACACACAACGCCATCTAGCCCCAAGCTATGCAGAGCTTGTATTAAGGGTACTAAACAACTGATATAAATACATAACAACAGTTTTTTTTTTGTAAATACAAGCATATTAAATATAGAAAACAATCAAACTCCGAAACATATATTAGCGGATCACTCAAACATTTGGTCCGACCCGGGAACTTTTGATCAGCAGCCGCATACGCAAACCACTAGACCAACAAGGCATTCTAAGACATTCGTATTGAATTGTATGTTTTAGAATGGGCTGATTCAAAAGGTGATGTTTTGGGGTTCCGTAGTTGATGATTCGGAACCCTTATGCAAAGTTTCATCTCTCAATCGCTAATCGTTTGGAAGTTAAGTCGAAAACGAACGAGCGCACGGACATGACTAACAGTTAAGGGTTCTGAGTCATGAAAGTGTATACTAAAAAACGATTCATTTGAATTGACAAACAGACACTCCTGTTGTACGGGCCAATGACCGTACATTTGGCGCGGTCAGCATTTTACGTACACATTGTCGATTTATTATATTTATAAATTAGTGCACTTTCAACAGTCACAGGGTGTACTCACTAGCATATCATTTACATTATATCATTAGATTAATAAGTCATTTTGTGTGCAACAATAAATAATATCATTTCAAGAAACGTCTATCATTCAACAAGCTGTGTACGCGACCCATACATATATGGTCCTTCGAGCTACTTCGGTGAAGTGTCTTCTGTGGTTTCCTACAAGTGCATCGGTCTACTTGGCCTCCCACAAGCGGGAATCATTAAGTAGATTGAGACGAGCATCAAGAAACTTCGTAGAAAGATCGCAGGCACACCGCATCTTTTATCAGTGACCCAATTATTAATCAAATATTTTATTATCAGTATCTATCAAGCATCAAACAACAATTATCAGATCAACTATCAAACAACAATTATCTATCAAGCATCAAACAACAATTTATCAAGCAGCAAACAACAATTATCATATCAAATCATCAAATTTCTCATATCAAGCATACCTATCAAGTAAAATCTTTCCTATTTTTAACTTACTATAAAAATGGAGGATTTTGTAGCAAATCAAGAGCAATTAGTCGGCGCGATGGAACAACTGCTTTCGTCATTCAAGAAGATGGGACGTGACCGTCGTACGTCTGACTATATCCTTAGGAAACTAGACACGTTAGATTCCTATTGGAAAGAGTTCGAAGCAAATCATTCTCGGTTTAGCAAAATATATGAACATGAAGACATCAAGTGTCATCGGGAAAATCATTACGAAAAGGCTTTGGACTTCTACAACAATACCAAAGCCTACTTACAGCAGTGGTTACCGAGAGTTACTACTCCGATAGGAGTTACGGGAGACACTAAGTTTCTCCAGCCTAGCCCCAGCACGGCGGGTCCTGCCAGGGAAAATCAGGAGACGAAATCCCAAGGAACAGATAGCAAGACTGCAGAGTTAGACAAGAGAGAGATACGCGACCCGTACACCTGTTTCATTTAAACACCAATGTCACGCCAAAACTACAGAACAACAGAACCGATTTATCTTAATTTGGTACACAGTCTGACAAAGGACAAGGACTTATTTTTTACCTCGATAACCGACAAACACGCGAGCAAAGCTGCGGGTGAATGCTAGTACTAAATATTAGGTTGGAGTACAGAAATCTGTTTTAAGATTAAAACACATGTAATAATGCTAATATGCCTAATAGGAGGCTAAACACTCACATTTTACTTACTGAATTACAGTCTGTGGTAGATTGATCTTACCTGGGGATACCTCCTGACCTACCACTCTCTAGACCGAACTCCACCATTGGCACAGCTAGGAATAAAAGAACCGTCAAAGACTAGGGGCCATTTTATCCTTGTGTTTGACATTAGCGGGGATTTACCCACAATCGCCACGCTTGGCATGCGGGTAAGCGATCGCAGTTATATGACATTGTACTCAACAGAATACTGCTGCCCTTCATATTCTACACTATCTCTTATACAGTTTAAGCTCCTGCACCCCAAGAGTCATAAGTGCGTGGTCATCCTAGGAGTTGCCTTGTTCAAGAGCTTGGTGGCTCTTATTTATTATTATTTTATTAGTTTATATGTATATCAGGATGTAATTACCTACACATTCATTTTTGACAAACCACGTATTATGAGATTCTGTGTCGCGGGAGACTTTACAAACATACATGAAACGTACACAAAGAACACTCAGACTCAGAACAACAATTATGGATCACACAAAGTATTATCCCCTGTGGGATTTGAACAATCAACACTTCATGCAGTACGAATCGGAATGGCGATCACTTAAACCACTAGACCTAACGTGGAGGATCAGTATTGTCGACTGCACGTGTGGTCTAGTTGTTTAAGTGATCGCCATTCCGATTCGTACTGCATCAAGTGTTGATTGTTCAAATCCCACAGGGGATGATACTTTGTGTAAATAAAGAAGAAAAGTGAGCGAATCATGCATAAAGGACGTCTTGATAACTCAAATTTTACGTATGATAAACTTGCCGGCGTATCGATTATTTTAGCTGGCAACACTGTTAAGTGTCTGAAGGTAAGACACTGACGCAACACCGGGCACTGGCGCGTGCGACCGGTGACCGCAGGGATGGGAATCATTGACACTTTAAAATAATAAAAACGCGATTGAATGATTGATTTTAGTCGATTACTTTCATGTCATAAGTCATAGACAAGGATCACGAGTGACAATGGTTTTATCCCTTCCCTAGATGATTATTGTTCGTTCATTCGTTCGTAAATTCCTTTAAAAATGGAACGTCGTCGTTGACGAGCAGAGTTGTCGCGGATCATCTCGTGTGAGCACCACGTGTTCGGTGGAGTGTCTTATTTAAAATTATTAATCATGGGATGCTATTCAATGTCCTAACTATATTTCGTGATCGAGTGCTTCAATAAAGTGAATGTACGAGAACATTCTCCTCACCCGCTTAACTCACGTCTACCCTCAATTAGAAATATGAGGCCTACTAACGTTCCCAGTGGACTCAAGATTTAACATCAGAAGTGGGATACGCAGGGTAACCACCTGAGGAGAATAGTGTAAAGTGAACAGCAGTGAGCAGCCCGGACAATCAAACTGGCTACAAAACATTTTGATGAAAATCTCAATCACTGGCGACCGCTAATCCGCAACAATCGGAATTTAACATTACCGTAAGGCTGATTTGTTTGGACCACGACGATATGTCAGCGTTTTGGCACACAAGGGCACAGCATTTTGCACATAATTTTCTCTATCGAGTGTTGTTCTCTATCTGCTACGTATGCGGACAGGCTGGATATGTCGCGTCGGTTTGTGAAGAACGCAAGGGTTCCGAGCTACAGCAATGAAGGAGGTGCACATCTGTAAACATGAATCGACGAGGAGCAAAAGCAACGCAGAATCCGGTGAGATCGTTTCTTTTTATTTTCTCGTTGATAGTGGGCATGCTTTTCGTTAGTATTTTACACAGTGTCGTAGTATCGGGGGTAGTTAAAAAAAAAAGGAAGAAAAAAAAAAGGAACCGTAAGATGTTTCGCAAATACTATCTACTACTAAGTTACTATTTTACGTTGTGCCGAAACGAACGATAAAAGGTAAAGTAATTCTATAGGCAGTGATTTTTTTAAACGAGTACGTCAGTGTGCAAATTAACCGTATTGCTTTTTCTTACAAAAGTAAGTGAGTTTCAGCGAAAAGCATACCCAAACTCAGCTAAGCTCTTGAGGATATAGATACTGACTTAAACTGTGTGGACAAAATCAAATCAAAAAATCTTATTGATCTTAATTTAGTTACGAAAATATTCTGAATTCTTTATCGATGGTATACCAGGGCATCGCGTCTTTACAGGAGATTTACGGGTAGACCCTATTGATCAATATAAGAATGTTCAAAGACGAAAACGAAAAAGTTTCAGCCCTCCTAGAAGCGTAAGTTATTTACGGTAGTTCCTCACCCTCACAAGATGGTGAATATGGGTATCTAACTAAGCCCTTTGATCGTAGAAATTCGGCTGCAGTCTATCAAAGGTGTATCAACAAGGCTTAGTAATAAACTTAGATATAGCGTTGCGCTGGTTTACATTGATTATGGACTTGGTTTCTCTGATAAACTTTCCCATTGTCTGGAACGTTGTGTTAACCCTGAGAGCATTGCCAGACGCAGTTTTCCTTTTTTTTATAGAAATGTAAATTCATGAGAACAGGAGTACATTTTGTGGATCGTGTAGTTAAAGCAGGAGAAATGGTCGATTTTCCTACCACGAAGATTGCTACTCAGAATAGACCGTTCTTGGGCCTTGCCTCTTACTTCAGAAACTTTATACCCAAATAATACTCGTATGGTAGGCCCACTTTATTTACTGAAGGGGACAATAAGGTGGATGGACCTACATGACAATATTTAAAAGAAAACTGTTCAAATACTTAGCTCACGAGTCTGTACTAACAATATTAGATCGTGAGGCGGCAGCCATTGAGTTTCACACTGATGATGTTTCTAACGGTTATGGGGCCATAATCATTCAAAGAAAGAATGGTTTGCTACATGTTGTCATATCTTAGTGTCATATTTTAGTTGACGAACGACTGACGCAGAATCGCGATTTCATTCGTAGGAACTAGAAACTATGATAGTCGCCTGAGTAGTCGAGATCTTTAAACAGTGTTTGTATGGGCAGCATACACCATTAGTGGTGGGTATTTCTACAGGATTTAATATTGTGCATAAGGTGCCAACAAGTAACATGCTGATTTCTTGTCTAAACATCCAATCCCAAAAACAGTTTGTGATGAGTCTAATGCCAGTACATTATCAGATGAAACTGTAAACGTAATATTAGAATATTGTAGAGGACCGGGTGCCGTGTTCCTCCGACACAGAGGGGGATCCTCCGACCAGGCGGGGTGGTCGTGCCTGCTGGGCCGCTACCCAATGGTTGATGTTGGGATGTCGTGTGTGTGTGCTAATCGGCTCGAGAGTTTCTCATCGCGATTCAGGATTGGTAGTTGCTCCGTGTAGTTCATACCGTGTGTTCTTCGTGGTTCAGTGTTTCTTCGCGAGATGGCGCTGAGTGTTAACTTTATCAAGGGTAGTTAGCGGTAGAACAAAATCGTGATATCAAAATTCGTGACCTCATTAACAAAAATAAGAACAAAGAAACCTCAGACTACTCGCACCATGATGTGCGTAAGGGTAACCAGTTTCCGGTTACCAATAGCTCCGTGATCCTTAACGTGGACCTTAATTAATCATGTTCCTTCGGAAATTAAGAAACTAAGAACTATTTGAGCATTATTGGTTTCCAGAGATGATCAAGTAGGTACGTAAGTTTATTGATTCTTGTATAGTATGCAACGCTTCGAAAGACTGCTCCGGGTCCCAACAAGTTTCGTCAGCAGCCCGTGGTTTCCGCTGCTGGGCTCGGGTCTCTTCTTGGTGGGGATTGACGCCGTGCGTCACCGCGCTGGTAGTGGACTTGCGGGACGCATTGTGGCTGCGTGGTCTTGCCGTTGGATGTTGTTTTCCTGGAGGGCCTCCAGCTGGGCTGTGCGGATGCTGCCTTGTGGCAGCAGCCGAGGCTGGCTGCTTGGCGTGGCCTTTGGGTTGCGGGGGCGCTCGTGGCGTGTCGTGCCACGGGTGGTCGCCCGTCCGGTTCTGGCCGCGCCGTCGCTGCTTGCCCTTGGTGGTTGTTTCCGGTCGCCTGGGGCCTTTAGGCTGGGCAAGTTGGCCTTCATCAATGCCTAAGGACACAGGTCCCGACATGCGATTTACATAGATATTGCGGGGGGATTGGGCGGTAAAGACGATGGGAGGGAGTGCGTGTCTTTCATTACTCGGCATCTCTCGATGCTCATACCTTAATTCAATCCCTCAAGAGCGCTGTTTGCCTATTTGGTGCACCGAAGCGTGTAAAAGCAAACTAACGTAGGTGTTATATAGGTCTTCAAACGGTGTTGATGTGGGCATAGTGTACAGCTTCACCTTATCGGTACTGGTTCCGGTAGGGCTAACGCTAAGCGTATAACGCGTACTCTAAAATGTCTGCTCACAATAGTAGAGAACAAACCAAACAAAACTTCTGTAAGTTCAACTCGCCTTTAATACCACTAGATCCAGAGTAACAGGCTACTCCCATGCGGAATTAATGCTTTACAAACGAGCAATGTAGAATTTCAAAAGACTATACGTCAGAGGTAGAACGCTTCATCCGAAGTAGAGCAATAGTGAGTGCATTCAGTGCAGGCAATTTCGTCTTTATCAAGGATAGCGAGTGTAACCAAACCAAACTGCAATGAAACTTCAAAGGTAAGGTCATTCTATTGTCAAGGTACCAGATCATTATAGAGACGAGCTGAGAGATGTTGGTGGGTCTAACCTAACCTGTAAGTATGCTCATGAAATTCGAAATGTATAGTCATGACAATGGACATAACGTCCTATGAGGAAAGTGATGCAGCATCGACATCTAGTCCACATACTTTAGCCTCTGCCTCCGAACATGACAAGTACTAAAGGTGAGTTTATAACGTTTGTGCACTCTTCTTCTTTCTTTTTCTTCCTCAGCATATTTGCATCCACTGTTGGATATATGCTTCCTACATGGTTTTCCATACGCTTCTGGATGCGGTGTGTCTAGTCTTTCTTTATATCTTCCGACCACCTGGCAGCTGGTCTACCAACACTTCGACTTCCTGTTCAGGGTCGCCAGAATAGTTATATGACTTCATCTATCGTAGTTTCTTCGGAAAACATGTCCGGCCAATTGTTATTTCAGTTGCGCAATTCATTTGTGTATATTCTGTTCTTTTATCAAGAACCGATCCAGAGAACGTACGTAGAGTATCGATCCAGAGCGTGCGTACGTACGTAATGTAGCGAGCGTACACTGGATGGGTACTCGGTTGGCACGTGTCTGAAAAAGGGGGCTGGTCTGGAAAACGGATCGATGCCTCTGATCAGACTACGCGGTATGTAGCCTTATTGATGGGTAGTTAATAGGCGCGTATCTGAAAAATGGGGCTGGTCTGTAAACCGGATCGATGCACCTGATCAGACTTCGCGATTTATAGTAGGGTTGATGGGTAGTTGGTAGTCGCGTATCTGAAAAATGGAGCTGGTCTGTAAACCGGATCGATGCACCTGATCAGACTACGCGATGAGACTGGTGAAAGAGACGCTGATGGTTGTCCGGTCCGAGGCACCATGTGAGTTGGTGATCGGTCGAAGGGACGCCTGAGGTCAGTTGTCTGCCCAGTGTGTGTGTGTGTGTGATTGGTGGAAGGGGCGCTGACGGGTGGTCAGGTCCGATACACCATGCGAGTTGGTGGATGGTCGAAGGGACGCCTGAGGTCAGGTGGACGCCCAGTGTGTTTAATTTAGATGCGAGGGGTAAAGATCGAGATCTTTTTAAACAGGTGTCATGAATTGGTAGCGAGTCAGTGATGGACGAGCGATTTTTTTTTTCTCTCTGATTGACGAGGAGTACGAGACCTGTAGAGGTGAGTGATCGCACAGGGACGTGCGATTGTCAGTATGGCCGTGCCGGCGTATCGATTATTTTAGCTGGCAACACTGTTAAGTGTCTGAAGGTAAGACACTGACGCAACACCGGGCACTGGCGCGTGCGACCGGTGACCGCAGGGATGGGAATCATTGACACTTTAAAATAATAAAAACGCGATTGAATGATTGATTTTAGTCGATTACTTTCATGTCATAAGTCATAGACAAGGATCACGAGTGACAATGGTTTTATCCCTTCCCTAGATGATTATTGTTCGTTCATTCGTTCGTAAATTCCTTTAAAAATGGAACGTCGTCGTTGACGAGCAGAGTTGTCGCGGATCATCTCGTGTGAGCACCACGTGTTCGGTGGAGTGTCTTATTTAAAATTATTAATCATGGGATGCTATTCAATGTCCTAACTATATTTCGTGATCGAGTGCTTCAATAAAGTGAATGTACGAGAACATTCTCCTCACCCGCTTAACTCACGTCTACCCTCAATTAGAAATATGAGGCCTACTAACGTTCCCAGTGGACTCAAGATTTAACAAACTTATTTTACAGTTACACACACAGCTTAACAAAATTCTTATTCAATTTGTGATAGCTATCACTTTCATTGAAAATGGTTACTTTTTAAATAAATGTCAAGATATAATTTCTTATAATATACACTCATTTGCAAAAAAAACGGGCGGTTTCGATTTTCGTCCTGGATGAAAAAAATAAAATACCAAAAAGGTTTTAATCATTTGAACATGTTACTGGCCGGTTATAAAAGTGCCATAATGTTTATTAGAGTACCTTCCAAATTCAAATTTTCGACTGAGCCTGGTTTTTAAAGAAAACAACTTTTAACTACATTTTGTGGCGAATATTCCCTATATTTAATATCTACTCTAATTAACTTTTTGTCAATTTTTATTAAATTATCTGATGTCCTTGACATTTAAAAGTATTGTTATTGCTATTTAGCAGTCTCGAAAATGGTAGATAAAGTGATAAAAGCGAGCAAAATTATTGCGCTGCTTGAAGAAGGTTGCAGCCAATGCTTCGTGGCTCAGAGGCTAAATGTGAGTCGGTCGACAGTTCATAAGACCTGGCAGCGCTATCAAGAGACCGGTTCCGTCAATAGAAGGCCTGGTTCTGGCACAAAGACATGTACCGAACCACGGGATGATCGTTTTCTAGTAGGTCAAGCGTTGAGAAATTGCAAATCTTCTTATGTGGACCTTAAGAACAGACTCGAAGAAGTAAGAAATGTGCAAATTAGTCTATGGACGGTCAGGAGGAGGCTTCTCGCTGCTAATATACACAGTCATCGCCCGGCACGCGGCCCTAAATTACTCCGTGGACATCGAGTTGCCAGGCTTAGCTTCGCTCCAAATTGTGTGTCATGGACTCATGAAGACTGGGATAGGGTATTGTCCTCCGATGAAGCCAGGATATCTCTGCATGGTGAAGACCGACATCGGCGAGTGCTACGTAGACGAGGAGAACGCTTTGCAGAGGCATGTTTTGAAGAAATCACACCTTATGGAGGGGGCTCTGTTATGTTTTGGGCAGGAATAAATTCAATGGATCGTACGGAGTTAGTCTTCATCGAAAACGGTACACTGACTGGACACCGATACATAATGGAAGTTCTAATTCCTTATGCACAACCCGCTTTAACCGCTCTTGGCGAAAACTCAATTTTTATGGACGACAACGCTCGCGCCCACCGGTCTGGCGATGTGGAAGCGTATATGCTAGAAGTCGGAATTCGTCGATTGGACTGGCCAGCTAGAAGTCCGGACCTCAATCCCATAGAGCATGTCTGGGACGTTCTGAAGCGACGAGTGAGATCAGTGCAGCCGGCTCCGCAGACCATCAGAGAGCTAAAGAATGTGATTACCGCGGAGTGGGAACGTATTCCCCAAGAAACCATGAAAGATATACTCGCTAGCATTCCCAGACGAATGCAAGCCGTGATTTCAGCAAGAGGGGATCACACTCAATACTAAACTTTTATCTGCTTTTAATGTATTCAATACAAACAAAGAAATTAACGCGTTTCATTTTTATTTAGCGAGCAGGTACAATAATAGTGTTTTGAGCTTAAACATTATTTCTCAATAATTTAATCAAAATGTTATGATAAAACTGATGAAAACTATTCCTTCCTAATTAATTTATAAAATTCTGAGGATAACAATACCTAAAAATGTCAAACAAACAAATAGTAACTATAAAACAGTTATTTGCTTAGGTGCCCGTTTTTTTTGCAAAAGAGTTTATATTAGTTCACCCGAGAATAAGGAAGCATGTACTTGCTGCCCTTTATTTATACCTAAACCTTTTTAAATTTCTGCTCACCCCTATGCTCTTATGAATAACGAATAATTGACTTTCAAATTGCAAAAACTATGCAAAGGTAATCTGCTGTCGTTTAGAACTAACAGCTACATTTAGCGGTGAAAGTAATAAGACATGCGTTTATAGTTTTGTGTTACTAACCTATTATAATTTAACATGGGTTATGAAGGTATAATCTAAGAGGATGGTTGAAATGGAATGAGTGCAATGATTTCAGTTAAAAATTGTTGTAATTGCTAGTTGAACTTTTGTTAATCCACTCCACGGAATGTCTGTAAATGACTCAGTACTATATTTGTTTAATTAATAAATGAAACCAAAAATAAAAGGGTGTTGTAATATTTTGCAATTTATTTCAAATATAAAATAAAGACGTTTCCAGTTTGCCGTCTAAAATATTACAGAATCAAACAAATTCGGTAAAACACTCTGGAACTGCTTCTTGAAATCCTTTGCATTCACCTTCGTTGCTCCATTCAGGGCAAGTCTATGGACGAAAAAAATAATTTTAGTAAGTACCAATAAACCACTAACATATAAGAAAATAAATATACATCGAGAATGAGACGTAGGGCCTTAACCCTCACGTGAGAGGAGACCCGAGCCCAGCAATGGGACATTCTATCATTTTGTCGATGATAGAGAGAATTACGAAAATTATATATCGAGGAGTGCAAAAGTAATTGCTTTATTTGTCATCAGCATTAACAGCTTTTACTAGTCACTACAGGGCATAGCCTCTCTATATCTTTATATATATAATTCTTCTGTGAGTGTGTATGTCACTGAACTTCTCTCAAACTACTGGACCGATTTTGATGAAATTTTTTGTGTGTGTTCAAGGGGATCTGGGAATGGTTTAGATTCGCAATTGGACCCGGTAGGTGGCGCTGCGATCAAGTTATGGAATTTTAAAGTTGGGCGGTACGAAGTTCGCTGGGTCAACAAGTTGTACCTATAATAATTATTAAATATTTTTGCGTATATAATGTAGTTTCATAAATATTTGACTTTACCTTAAAGAACTGATAATCGAAACAGTGTTGCAATTTCATAATATCGCACATATCCGGTGGTCCGTGCTTTGATATATCGCTATTTACGCAGTTCTCCTTGACATCGGTTACAAGATCTTTATTCGTTCCAAATGTATTCTCCACGAAGATTGCGAAGGCTTGTTTATCTAAACCATTATCTCCATAATAACCAAATTTCTCACCTATACAGTTCTCGACTTCACACTGAAACAATAATGCATTTTTTAACAAATTTTTATTTTATGGTTCTTACAGGCTAGACCTCAGTCCCCTACTATTTCAGGCGCAGAGTGACACACCGTCTGGTTTTATTTATTTATTTACATTTATTATAATTTTATTGCACACCACTTTACAATACAAAAATAAAATAGTTACAGAGATCAACGTTTGGTTATACAATAGGCGGTATTATCGCTCGCGGGGATTACTTCCCTATACCCCTATACCATGTATGGATATTTTTTAATAAAATGTTGGGTTGTCAGTGATGTAATTTTACAATATTTTTTAATATATTAATATGTATCATTATATTAAAAATTATTGACTTACATATTTTATCACAGTATACATACCGCTAATACACATAATTACTAAATAAATTAAGAGAAAAAAAAGTAATAAATTAATTACTCACACTACTACTTCAATTACACACCATCATGAGACACACAAACGTTCACAAACATTAAATACATAGAATACCTACACACAATGTTTCTAACAATGACACATTCACAACAGTAATCAGTTCCCTAGCAGTCCCTGCACAGCCAAGTAAAATTTGGTAAGATTTTTTTTAATGTTTGCAGAGACTTGACTGTTCTTATTGACTCAGGCAGATTATTCGAGAGCCTTACGCCTTGTACCGAAAAAGACTCATTATTAAATTTTGTGTTGTGCGTGGGCATTTTTAGTCGGACAAATTAAAAATACACAAATATTTCGGACATCTGACCGACATTATCTAGTCTAAGCAGAACTTGTACTATTCGTTAGTTCCCATAGTAAAAGTTTTGCTTATTTTGGGACTAGATGATGTCTGTCTGACTAGATGACAACTGATATAAATACATATTATATACCGTTGTTTTGTAAATTTATACATTTTTTCATAGAAAATACCCAAACTGGAAAACAAATATTAAATTTTGCAGATTATATAAACATTTGGTCCAATCCAGGGCTTGAAACCGAGACCTTTTGATCAGGAGCCGCATACGCTATCCGCTATACTAACAGGGCAGTCACGTAAATATACAAATATAATATATTTGTATATTTTTTGAAAAGTCTTTTGTCCATCAATGAACTATTTAATCTTGATAATGATGATGAACAATCCGTGTGGTGACGGGTTAAGAATACAAAGTGTCACCACCCCTATTCATTCCATGGGTGTCGTAAGAGGCGACTAAAGGAACAAAATAAGCAGCTAACATCACTGCCAAGAGAAGGAAAACTTGGAACAAACCCTTTACCAACCCATCTGGCCAGTGTGGTATAGTAGGCCAAAACCTCCTTTCAAAGGAGAGGCCTATGTCGAGCAGTGGACTGTAAAAGGCTGTCGATGATGATGATGATGAATGAATACTCACTGGATTTGGAGGTGCAGGTCCTGGTTTTACCCTTTCAAAACATTCCCTTATTTCCTGACGTTGGGTGATGCCAAGCGTAGATATTCCGGAACAACAGCGCATTATACCCTAAATTGTTAATGCTAGTAAGTTACATTAAAAAATATGAGAAAAATTGGTGATGGTGACGATGTTAATGACAATGGTTAAAAATTTGAGAGACGCAAAGCTTATTAACTGGCTTCAAAAAGAGGAGGTTTATCACGCTTGATATCTAAATCTAAAGATCTCATTTTTAAACCTTCGTCATTAAATATTTTCTTAGTTCAAATACTATTTGGTTCTTTTTAATTTCTTAAAAAATGTTTAACTCGACATGAGGCTACTTGGAGATGAAAATAACGTTATGAATAACAGAATTTATTACGAGCCATCATTTTTTGTTTTATATTATAGGGGGCAAACGAGCAGACGGATCACTTGATGGTAGGTGATTGCCGCCGCCCATGGATACCCGAAACACCAGAGGAGTCACAGGTGCGTTGCCAACCTTTAAGAAGAGAGTACGCTCTCTTTTTGAAAGTTTGAAGGTCGTATCGGTCCGCAAACACCACAGGCGATAGTTCATTCTACAATTTAGATGTGCGAGGCAGAAAATTTTGGGAAAAATGCACTGTTGTGGACTGCCAACCATCTAAGTGATGGGGATGGAAATGCTATCGTGTGGGACGATGACGGAAAGAAGCGGCAGGGATTAATTCAAACAATTCCTCGGAGCACTCTCCGTGGTATAGGCGATAGCGATTAAAACTAAAAAAGATATAAGCGATTAAAACTAAATTGTTTCATAAATATTTATATAGTATCTCTTATTTTATTATTTGTTATTTAAATTTCGTCATTTACCATTACTATATACATAATGGAAACATTTCATATTCATTTGATGATCAACACAACAGCTGGCATACAATCAGCAAAAAAAGATTCTGGGTGTTGGGAGCGTTTATATACACACGAAATTACATTAGAATGGTTCACTTTTACGTTTCATATAATGGAAATTATATTTATAGTTAAAGCCAGTTTCTAAATAAATTAGAACTAAATGCATTATACTTACATGATGTACTCCAAAACATTTACCCCGGACATCGTCAGGAATGGCCTAAGAATAGAAAAAAATAGTCAATTAACAAAGAAAAAATTAAAAAAGTAGTGCATACTCTATTTCCGGCGGATACAAGGAGGGATCCAGATAGTTCAGCTGGCCCTAGACCCTCATATTTCTAAGTAGCACACCGTGATATTCGTTTCATTTCTCTTACCGATGCCGTATACAAAAACACGAGGAATACCACAGTGCGATACATAGTGGACGTTTAAAAGATTAGATTGTTATGAACATACGAACACATATTCTCTTTTATACCAGAGATGATTTAGTCATGGTTATTCATTTCGATTACATACCCAGAAAATTATCACCACTACCCTATAATTCTTGTCCACAATTTAATATACCTACTAAGGTATAGTACAGTCATGAACAGTTGATAATGTCGTATAAAAATATGACACTACGGTTGGTTCTAAATTAGTGTAAATAACCGTAATCTATTACTATTGAATTGTACTGGAAAGTTTTAAATTATTTATATCTTTCCGTTTTCAATAGTCGAAATATATAATATAAAATTATAGAGTGTAGTTACTTATCTCAATTACTTATAGGTTGAAAAGAACTGCTTTATGGCACCTCTAACCATAAATATATCGGGAAAGCTGCGCCTACCCGTCAATGAATTATGGAAATG
Source organism: Phragmatobia fuliginosa (assembly GCA_932526445.1). Classification (NCBI taxonomy): domain Eukaryota; kingdom Metazoa; phylum Arthropoda; class Insecta; order Lepidoptera; family Erebidae; genus Phragmatobia; species Phragmatobia fuliginosa. The sequence continues at coordinate 18,846,107 of OW052064.1, forward strand.
TATATTTTTTGTATTTATTTATAGTTTTAAAATTAATTTCTTATATTTTTATTATTTTTGATGTAATATCAATGGTTTATTGAATATATTGAAATCCTAATTACTCAATAACAAAATAACTAGTCGTAGAAAAGATTTAATTACTTTTCTTCCTTTCTGGTAACTAATTTTTTTTTTTTAAATTCTAAATGATACCTAAAATATGCTGTGTACATATAACCCAACAATTTTCCAGTACCCTCAAGCAAATCTACAATGTTATTTACATAACCTCGCAGATTAGTACAACTTACACACAATGAATATGATTTTGATTATTATTTGATTCATGTGAAAATTACTTTGTTATGACCGCCAAAACATTTAAATTAAATCGGTTGCGACACCACTTATGTATATTACACGTGTTCATGTAGTGACGAATTCAAAATTACAAAGTGCATCTATTCTACTGGTGTCGTAACTTTGCATCAATATGTGTTGTAATTACGTGGATAAAGTGCTACAATAAAATTATGAAAAATATTTTATTCGGGGTACCTCCCCTACATGTAAAGTGGGAATGATTTTCTTTCTCGCGTCTACCCCATAGTGCTGGTTATCATTATATAGGGATTTTAAAAATATTGTGAGATTTCTAAAACCATTTTTCGATTTAGGTTCCGTTTATAAGTTATTCAACTTGAAAGCGCATTTTTTTTCTATAAACCGCCCCCCCCCCCTTCAAAACTAAGCGGCTGGCTCAATAAATCTAAAAAAATCGTGATAGTAGCCCATATATTGAACTTTAAAGGAAAACTATAGCGGTTTTGATAACTTTTTTTAGGAGTTATATAACTTTACTTGTAAAATGCACTCACTTGGAAAACTTCGTATAAAACTAAAGAAAAAAATATGACAATTGCCTATTGGACAGGATTTGAAATCTATGCACCATTATGGGTGACTGCGGAACTCTATTCTATGCGTGGCCTCACACACGTTGTGCAATTTTTGGTCTAAACGATTTTGTAATGGTTTCTTTGATCTGAAGAACGAACCATCAGGAAGACTGCTCACTTCATATGAATAACGCTGAATTGAAGGAGATGGTAGAAACCAATTCGATTCGAACTAGCCAGGCATTAGCGGCATGACTTAACTTTACCAACGATATTGACTCTTTTGACGGTAATAAATATTAATTTTAAGCTTTGGTAGAATGTAAATTTTTGTTTGATCAGATTCTACAAATTGTAATAGAAATTTTATTGTGACATAAGATAAGTCTCTCAGAATGTAGAATGATAATGAAATAAATAGTAAAATGCTGATGAAGCAATGAGATTTTTTCAATTTGGAAATTATAGATTAAATTTTTTCCTATAGTTAACAGTGGAATCGCCAACTTAATGCTTTCCGTGTATCTGTATTAAGTACTTCTTAGACCTATTTTTCACAGTCCGACATAGCCAGCAACTGTTGGCATCCGAAGGCATTTATGCACAGAAAGATAAAAGAGGGCAAGTGCGAGTCGGGCTCGCCCATGAAGGGTTCCGTATCAGCAAGTAACATCATATAAAAGTTCTTGTAGTTCGTTGTAACTTTCATCGATGTTTTTATACTAGTGTATTGATTGGATGAAAGGTAAATTGCGGTTTACGATTAATGACGTATTAAAAAAAACTACTCACTAGATCTCGTTCAAACCAATTTTCGTTGGTAGTTTGCATGGTAATGTACAACATATATTTTTTTTAGTTTTATTAATCTCTTATTTTAGAAGTTAGAGGGGGGGGGGACACACATTTTTCCACTTTGGAAGTGTGTCTCACGCAAACTATTCAGTTTAGAAAAAAATGATATTAGAAACCTCAATATCATTTTTGAACACCTATCCATAGATTTATCCCACACGTATAGGTTTGATGAAAAAAAAAATTTGAGTTTCAGTTCCAAGTATGGGGACCCCCAAAATGTATAGTTTTTTTCTATTTTTATGTAAAAATCTTAATGCGGTTCACAGAATACATCGACTGACCAAATTTCAACAGTATAGTTCTTATAGTTTCGGAAATAATTGGCTGTGACATACGGACGGACAGACAGACAGACAGACAGACTTGACGAATCTATAAGGGTTCCGTTTTTTGCCATTTGGCTTCGGAACCCTAAAAAGCGGGCTTAACATTTGTTCTACTTAATTATAATTCTGTGTTATGAATATAACACATTATAGTTTTCAAAAATGTTTACTGTCTATTTACTGCCCCAGTAGCCTCTACCATTTTCTTCGTAGTTTGGTTGTTTTCTACGTTTAATCAGTTGTATTTGTATCAGTTGTCTAATACGAGCTCAGCTTAGTTTGGGATTAAATAGCTCTATGTCCAATAAACGAATTAATAACATTCAATCTTTAACGACCACAACTCTTTAATTTTATTTTTCATAGTTTATAATATTATGTCACAAACCCTGTACATTTTTTTTACAAACATTCGAGATTAAATTCAACAATTCATGTTTTTGGGTACGAAACATTATACATGTACTTCACAGAGACCATTATACATGTAATTATATTGGTCTGTTGATTAGTATCATGTTCACAAATGACTCCCTAATGTCCACAAAGCCTATATTAGGGTCCTCAATGCCCAACAAAATACAACAAAACTAAGTATTTCTAATTACACCAAGTGACTACTCACTACATTAATGTAATAACGGACGGCAGTAACACCAATGTTAATAGTACATTGTTCACCGAGGGAGGAAAGGGACCGATTACTAGCGAGGGAGCAGTTTGTGGCCCGAAGGCACAGCCTAGGGCCACAATACTCCCGAGGTAGGAATGGGACTTTCAGCCGAGTGCTACACAGTGCTTTATACTACACCTGTGAGGAACATTTAAAGTATTTATAAAATAAAATCAAAACGTAAGACACCATGTCAGACACAATTTAGCTTAGAATTTGACATAATATTTATAAATATTTCGCGCTTCTTTTGTTTTTTTTTTATTCTTCACAAAAGGATGTCAGTGGCACGGAGATTCCATATTTTAATTATATGAAAACTCCTTGGGCAGGCGCGCGCCATTGATAAGATAACACATGAGAAATGAAAATTCATACAACTTTCTCTCCCGCTAAAACACGTTAGAAATGGATTTTCATACATTTTTTCCTCCCGCTTATTCAGGTCAAGGAAAAGACTAACGTTCTCTTTTCATTTTCAGGGAATATTGACTACTGTTCCGATCAGGTGTAGTATAATATATATTTCTTGTACTACCATTTGGCGTTGTCTGTATTAAATTTGGCTTGGGTGCCAAGGGTACTACTAGATAAGTCACAGAAGATTACCACGCTCACAGAAAGCGTCCTAATTAAAGTTCTGTGTGGCTGTTTGTAAGAAACTGTATTAGATTTAATGTTCGTTATTATTTCGTTTACTGTACATTGTAGGGATAAATAAATTGATACAATTTCATGATTTAAGATATTTGTAGAGAAGTGGGCGGAGCAGGTAGCCCTAGGTGATTAGAAACAATCATCAAGGGCTAGCAACGACTGAGCGATCAGTAAGTGGATGGGTGACCCATAGTGGATACCATGAGCGTCTCTGTGATCCGAAGGCTACGTTAGACAGTCGTCCTTGGTTGTTATCATAGGAAGTTTATTTAGAGAAAAAAATCAAACGGCAAAATAGCGTACCCACGACTTTGCCCTAGCCGCCTTGTCTAGTCCCCAAGCCGCACTCATCCAGCGTGAGGACGTATCGCCTTACCTCTCTCATGAGAGGAGACCCAGCAGTTGGAAATTATGGGTTGTTGATGATGATGAAGAAAGTATGATAAATACCATACTAGGATGCATTATTATCTTATTATATTCTATCAATAGTAACTTTCGCCCGCGGCTCAGCCCGCGTGTATCTCGATTGTTGCAATTCAAAGTAGCCTATGTGTTATTCTGATATATAAGCTATGTTACTGTAAAGTGTCAGTCAAATCCGTTCAGTAGTTTTTGCGTGAAAGAGCAACAAACATAATACATTCTCACAAACTTTTGCGTTTACAATATTAGTAAGGATTCAGGTTGTACTGGATATTGTACACAAACTTAGTAAGGATATTTTGTAATTGTTTTGCGAGTCTATATATTCCACCGTAGTACCGAAACTACTGAATATACTAAATGAGATGTCAATAGATTCTTAATAGTTAGTAAAAAAGCAAGGGATATAAAATCCTAACAAAAATAAAACAAACTTTTTTTGTTTTTGTAATTATAATAAATATTAAAGTTTCGGGTCGCGATTTCGTTCTAAATATTTTACATCGCTCGGGAGTAGTACTTTATTTCTGGATTAAAGACACTTTATGTCCTTCCCTAAATCCCTGGTAATATTTTTGTAATTTTGCGACAACATTTTATGAAACTTAGGCAAGTAAGAGAGCATATAAAATGAAAAGACAAAATGTAGGTACTGATTTTTGAAGAGTTTAAATCTCAAAGAATTTACTGCATTCTTGAACACATAATAAGGTGTTTTTCATTCTTTCGCGAATTTAAACTTAACTAATAGTAGGTATCTGCTATGTGGCAAAACTCTTCTACATTTCCTTTTGAGCCAATTGTGATCAGCATGTGTACGAAGGTCTCCCCAAAGATCACAAAGTATCATAATCTTGAGCAACCCGCATCTTCCGTTACTTCTACATTATAAAAAGCCGTTAAAGCTCTGAATTTAAGTCGATATAAGTTGTATTCTGGTTTAAGCCTGTCAACGAACAGCAATTAACTTTTCAATATATCATTTAATATTATTCCCCTGAATAATAATTATAATTGCGGAACACCCGTCATCGTATGAATCAGAGGTGACATGTTTTCAAAACCAAAATTAATTACATTATATCTTATTGATTTATGAGGCTTAATTAACCGTCTTGGTTCGCTCGTTAACTCACTTAATTTAGTTCGCAGGCGTTTACAGGAAATTAAGTGAATGTTTTACTGTTTAATTACGACTCTGTTTGTTTAAAAGTGTTAGGTTTAATTCCTGTTTAGTTCCTTTTCTTTTTTTTTCTACAACCGATGACCCGGTACGTTACTTGAAAAAACTATTTAGTTTGCTGTTAAAGTAAAAGGACAAAGAAAAAAGGAGTTATCTATATTATAAGATGGCTACAGAATAAAGGTATACTTAACATTCAATATTGGCTAATATTAAAGAAACCCAATATTTTTACTTGTTACTGTATCCTATAAATACATGTCGTTGTTAAAATTCTCAGGACCCAAATTCGACTTCACGGTTGACTTAGTGATTTTAGCGGTCGCCAAGTCACTTTCTACTATGCCAAGTGTTGTGGTTTCAAATCCCATATGGGACAGTACTTTGTGCGATCCACAAATTTATTGTTTTATGTCTAAGAAGATATTTTTTGTGTCCTCTTCTTACATGTTATGTTATGTATTTTTTTTCTCAAGACTTCATGCTTAATAGAATACTATATAACTTCAAAGTTAGTATCTTAGTTAGTTAGAATCCTAATTGCTTAATTTGCTACATAAAAGTGTGAAATAGTTTTATTACTACGTTATTCTATTACAATTAGTAATAGTAAGTTATTATGTTTACTATTATTTTCACTCACAAACCTGACGTTCACCTTAATTTCCTCATCTTATAGATGTTGAAAAATAGAGCATCAAAAGCGGTCAGGCATATTCCTCACTAAAATATAGACATTGCTGGAGACCTGGTTGAATAGAACAGAAATATCACATATCAAGTGAATCTCTCCAAATAAATAATGCTTACGTATCTTTTCCTGTTTTATCTTACTGGTGTTCTGTGGTTACTTTATAGTCACCAAGATTAACAATATACTGAATAACAAAATATTTATATTCTTATATAGTAATTTGTGTGTATAAATACAACTGCTGAACGAAAGGTCTCAGTTTCGGGTCCTAGGGCAAGCTGTTGTTGGGTTTATTTTAAGAAATTCCTTAAATCACCCCATAGCATGGACAGTAGCGATGTTACACGCCCGTGCATCGGAGAACACGTAAAGTGTTTAGTTTTGGTTGTCATGAACATCTATGGCGAGCGTTATTGGAGTTAAAGAAAATTATATCTTCAATCATTGCCTCACTGTAATACTATTTAAGTATATGAGTATTGTAGTGCAAGTATATTATTTTGGGAGTTATTGGAGTTATAGAGGAACCGAATATTCATATATTTCAAATCTACAGGGGCTTTTTTAATGCAGAAAAGTTATGACTATTTCTTATAAAGATCTTTTGGGCAGCTTAACATAAGTTGATTAAAGGAGGTGTTTGACGGCTAAGTAATGATATACAAGTATGACACTAATAAATAGAATCATCATCATCAACAACCTCTGACAGTCCACTATTGGACACAGGCCTCTCTTGAAAATTGAGGTTTTGGCCAACAATATCACGGATTTGATTCAAGTATTCTTTCTCTTAGTCGTGAGTCCAGTCGCTTCTTAGGACACCCTTGAAATGAATAGGTGTGGTGATACTTAGTATTCTTAATCCATCATCACACGGGCGGAAAGGAAAAGAAATAGAATATCTAATGAAATAAAAACCATCTCATCCTTATCTAGTTCATTTACATCCAACACTTTCATGCATAAAATACTTCCTTATGAATACAAGAAGATCAGCACTTTATTCTTGGCACGAACATCATTATCAACTCACTGCACTCAATTTTCATAGTTAAATTATCTGTATTAGTGATGTGCAAATTTTGATCAATGAATCGTGCACAACGTGAATAGAGTTTGCATCACAACGAGTCTTCTTCGGGTTAGTTCCAGTCATTACACGTAAAAAACTACTGTCATATTCTTCTACTTTTATCTGTGAAATTGAGTACGCTTCTATAAAGAGAGCTATATAAAGTAAAAACTTTAACGTTAACTTTGCAGTAATTCACTACCACTAAAACAATTTAAGTTCAATGTAACATGTTGCATCCAATCTATCAATAGTTAATTTGATTATTTGAAATACAATATTTTTTAAAATGAATAATTTACTATATATATCATGTTGTTGGGTTAGGTTATTTACTATAACACTATATTCAATAGAACACTTCCAGGAATAAATTAAATGAGTTGGTTTTACATGGAACTCACATATTTTTATGGTAAGAGAACTGAGTCGGTCGACTTGATTTTTATGGAAGTTGTGCTTTGAGTACATTTTATTTATTTTTTAGATTGTCCTACAGTCTTCATTTGATTACATAAGGTACCTATTATTCGAATACATTATATTAAACATTACCCATATACAGGTACACGAAATCAATACATGTAAATATAAAACTGTAATCCTTTCAACTTATATAGGGTTAAAAATTTGTGTATGCAGTTAGCGTATATAGAAAGCTGTACCGAAATTGCAATTCGTTTTAGATTTTCCTTGATTTAAACACTAAACACTCATTGTTTTCTAAATTTTAACCTTCTGTGACTGCTTTAAGTGCCTTTGAGTTTTAACGATAACTTAATGCGTTTATACAATGCCTATATGTTTATTGAAAATTTTGCTACTGCTTCACTTCCAAAAATTCAGGCTTCTAGTTTTTTACTACAACCAAGTTATAGGGGGTCAAAAATGACCTGAGCTGCTTTTTTACACAGATTGTTGGCGAGACGAAGAGATTCTTGAGTTACACAGTCATTTCTAGAATACCAATAGGGATGAATGTTTTGCCACGAAGAATGCGACTAGAATTGGTCACAAAAAATAAGCTATGTTTATTTATTTCTTAATTCTCTTTTGTTAAAAATAATTCTTATATAAATTCCGACCCTAATTTTATTTCATTCACACGTACAGTACAATGGTCAAGAAAAATTAGAAGGGACGACAGCCGTAAGATAACGAGTGTAATTAAAACGGCTATCCGTCGACCCAGAAAGCAATTATACGGACACGCGGACAGTACAAATTTGATCACGTCACAATGGGACCAAACGCCTTTTTACAAAAGAGGTCAGTTTCTTTGATCGCCTGTTTATTGACAGGACCTTTATTGGGTGTATCGTGTCATGTTTTGCATGTTTATCGGAAATTTCGTTTTAATGTAGTATTTTTTTCGTATTTACAACTCAACTGTTGTTGCAATGTTTTTTTAAGGAAATCTTTACATTTCTCGTTAATTGAAAGCTACTAGGTAGTAGGGCCACGCTGATTTTAGCACGAATGGGCTGACTCGACCCGCCCAGTACTACCCTCACACAGAAGACCATCCTAATAATGACAGCATTCTTGCTGTCGTATTTCGTTGGTGAGTGTGAGACCGGAGGCCCAATCATTCTGCATCATTCTCCCGCCCTTCGAAGGCCGGGAGAATGATGCAGAATAATCTAACCAGGCTGCCATGGTAAGGGTCACCATGCTACATTGCCTATCCTCACAATAAGCATGGTGACCCCTACTCCTGGATTCTACTCATGCTTTCCATCAGGCAGAGTAGAGTCACTTTGGCAGGCTTAAATATAAAAAAAGAAAAAAAAATGAATATTATTAGTTATATTTTGCTTTCGGCTTACTGCCGTCCATTGCTGAACGAAGGCCTCCCCCAAAAACACCAGTCTTGGGCACATCCCACCAGCAGCCCGTATCCATCCACCGTCAACCATTTTCTTCAACTCGTCACTCCATCGTGCCGCCTTTCTAAAATTCTCGTAGCAGCTCTATTTTGAAATTTAATTTTATGTAAACGAGAAGCCACATATGCAGTTCCGAATTCGATTTTCATAAGGTTAGTAAATCCTCCAGTTTGGTCTGCACATTTTATTTGCATAACTGCCCAGAACGCGGTAAACTCCAAACTGTTTCTATTAAAATTAATATTGTTTTGAATTATTTCGTTTTCACTGCCCATATATAGTCCAGTCAAAGCTTAACTTTGCCATTTTGGTTGAACACCTGCAACCAACGCCAAAATTTCCGTAAGTCTTCGTAGATTAATATACTAAAATTGCAGGGTGCTGCAATACCGGCAAATGGTGCAAATACATTGCAAAAGGGTGCAAAAACAACATTTTCGTCTATACCTCGCGATTGGCTGGAAAAATTAAAAAAGATCCTACTACAAAATTGTAGGAAATTAAATCCCCTACAAAAGCTTGGAAACGTATTTTCGCGTATCTCTCATAGTTTTTGCACAAAATGCATTTAAAGGTGCAAAATGAAAAAAATGTTACTATTAATCTTTTTTTTTCATATTGAAGTGATACCACATGTTTCATTTGGATTCAAATGATATGTTTCGGGCATTTTTTTTATTTATATACACCTTTTCTCAATTACCTAATAATGGCAAAAAAATATATTTAAATGTTATTATATGACTAGCTGACCCGGCAAACTTCGTACCACCTCAGAATAATCATTAAAATATTATGCTTAGTTATTAACTGATACTGATAAATTGACAGCAGTGCCACCTAACGGGCCTCGGCCGGTACCGCCGGTACCTTTGTTCCTGCATTTTAAATCTGTAATATCTTCAAAAATATTAGTTTAAATTACATACTGTAAAGGGTCATTTTAATCTATATTAGATGCACAAAGTATTTAAGGTACTTAATTGGATATGGATTAATACTGTATTGCTTATAATCGTTTCGTAAATAATCCATTATTTCTAGCAAAAAGAAAGAAAGTATTGTAGAACTTCTTAAAGTGTATAATAGTGCAGTACATTATTTTGATCTATCTCATAGGGTACAGCCAGCGTTTGCAATGTCAGCGTAAAAAAATGAGTTTATTTACGACATCACATTAAAAACCTCTAAAATTATCAATGTTTCTCTACTTTTATGCGTGTATTATACATATAAACCTTCCTCTTGAATCATTCTATCTAGTTAAGAAAACAGCGTCAAATCGAAGCATTTATACGGACAGGCAGAGAGTGGAAGCGACTTTAGCTTATACTATGTACTGATAATTTAATTTTAGTTTATTTTTATTGCATTGGATTCAGAGCAAAATTGCATTTGAAACGTATATTTGCAGTATATATTACCTCTCCATTTACCTGAGCTATTATAAATTTAATTTCAGGGGGACGTTTATAATAATATATCACTGGCGGAGAAAGAGCGTGGTATATTTTATATTATTCTTTCTACTACTATTCTACTCTTTTGCTCCCACTGATTCCAATTTTCTATAGTAAGAGTCTTCAATATAAGAGTGAATAGGTAGAATAAGACAAATATCAGACCCTTGCGCTCGACGTAAATAGTCTCATTCAAGATCTATAGGATAGGATCGAAAAATAGGACCCATGTGCTCGAATAAGACCATACGTCTCCTAACAAGAGCGCAAGAGATAGAGATTCAGACAAAAATGAGAACCTTGCGCTCGACGAAAATAGTACCATTGAGAACACACACACATGCGTTTGTTTTTCTATCTCGCTGAGCGCAATGAGTAAGACTGCAGCAGAAAATGCTCAACTTACTGTTTGTCACTTACTGTCACTATACTCCAAACTGTCGTTTCAGGGATATTTCGTTTTTGTGCGTCTGTCCAAAAGTGATTTTTTACAAAATAAACTTGATTCACTGTTTTCAATTTAAAGGAAACAATGAATCCTTCATTTTTATGTTCTATTTGTATGAAGAAAACGTAAGATGCAACAATTGTTGTGAAAAGTATGCAATCCTTTCAGGATTGCATACTGATGGTAGTGATTGGTATGGTAAAAGTGAGGACCTCAGTGAAATGGCTAAGAAAACAATTATCACTGTATGTGCAGAAATTTTACAGGACTAAATAAACTCGTTACGAAACAAAAAGTTATCTACTACCGGACAAATTCCCTGATAATGTTGTATCAGAAATACCTCCACTATTAACATGCTTCATACATAAATTATTATTAAATGATGAAAATATCGTGTCAGACGAATGTCCAATTATCCCAAAAAAGATACTATTGCCTATAGTATTATTTCAGCACTCCGTCCTAAATCCTTCATTCGTTTCTTCAACTAGCTGTTGAGACATACATTTATCGAAAAACAGAATCGATGTTAGTTATCAATCTACTAAGCAAACTTTGTGTTTGCACATCATACCATAATATTTAGCTTCATGAAGCTTCATCAATAATTTAACCTCAGAAGACAATATTTACTGATGCTTTCGTTCAATATGTCTTTGATAATACTTTTTTTTTTGTCTCTTCTGCTACATGGCAATTTGTTATATTAACAATGAGCCCTGCCTCTGGCTGATGCAATCGGAAAGTGTCTTTAGCAACAGTGAGCCATCCACCATTCTATGGAAAGCTTTCACTTCGTGTGACAAAATCTATCCAGGAGTGTAGGAATGCCATGTCTTTTTAGTCGTTTGTGCTGGAGTGTTCCGCCTCACTCAGCTTTAATGCAAGTGCATTCTTATGTCCAGATAGTCTCTTCTGATATTTATGACTACAGCTGGTGATCTCTTCTCTGACGGTAGTGATTTTTAAATCATTGTAGATATATTTGTTGCTTACATAGTGCGGAACGTTTAAGATCGCTCTCTTTGATAATACTGACCGTAATACAAGGTGGGCCAAAAGAAATCACCCTATTGAAAGATGCTCTTATATTTGCAAATGGCGGCCAATGTCAAATCTGTTTTGACATTTGTAAACTAGACAGATGTAGAACACAAGTGAACAAGCCATGGAGCGATACACTACCCGCGGAACGCGGGATAATCGTGTCTATTCTTTTGCGTAACAATTCGTCTGTGGTGTTGGCGCAGCGCGAGTTCCATCGCCGATTCCCCGGTCGTCCGGCACTAACTGCGCAAACACTGCGCCGTTTGGCCAGGGACCACAAGAGACGCTGCCAAGAGTGGCCGACCCCAGAGCGCCTATTCTGCCAAGAATATCGCAGCTGTTGCTGAGGATGTTGAGCTGTCGCCAGAAACATCGACCAGACGCCGTGCCTCGTAATAAGCCATCAGCCGTTCGTCCCTAAGGCGAATTTTGGTCAAAGACCTACGCATGTCCGTGCGTCAGCTGCTGCCTGTCGACCACCAAACGCATGTAGCCTACGCCCATGCGATTCTCAATCTCGAGGACGAAGTAGACGACTTTTCAAACAAAATAATAATGAGCGATGAGGCTCATTTGCACCTCAGCGGGTACGTGAACAAGCAAAACTATCGCTTCTGGGGCACCGAAAATACACGAGTGTATCACGAGGAGCTAATAACATCGCGAAAAGTGACTGCATCAACAATCGACAACAGTGAACGGTGCGCGCTATATGGCCATGTTAACCGAGTTTTTTCTGCCACAATTGAATGAATTAGGACCGGAGGACATGTGGTTTCAACAAGACGGAGCAACGGCACACACTGCGCGAGACACAACCGATATTCTGAAGGCGGCGTTCCCGGGTTGTCTCATCTCTCGTTTTAGCGATTTGCACTGGCCCGCAAGATCGCCCGATTTAGCCGGTCCAGACTTTTTTGTGGGGTTTTTTGAAGTCCCGTATTTATGTGAACAAGTCCGAGACCCTGGAAGCCCTCAAGGACAACATTCGACACGAGTGCGAGAATCTGTCGCCCGAAGTAATGAAAAATGCCATAAAACGAGCCCGTATAGCAATCGATTGTGGCTGCGCCCATTTGGCCGATATCATTTTCTCGACTTCACTAGTAAAATTCTAAAGGTTCAAATAAACATAATCAAAAAACAAAATCGAAGTTTTTCATTTAGAAAAAAATTGAGAGCCAAACAACATCGGATGACTTCTTTTGGCCCACCTTGTATAAGAACCTCAGGTAGTCACGAGACTTTTCATTGTTTAGGAGGCATAGCAGTGTACACACCAGCAAGTAGTGTTTGATATAAAAGAACTCCAATCAAATGTAAAAAAATCTGCAGCGCAATTAGCATCTACAACAGATATCACCGATGAGATGTTTGATGAGAGATTGCCTTCTGGATTAAAAACATCACCTATGCAGATCCTAGTAAACTATGTTTAGGCATTTCACCTCTTGTATCACCATCGTATATAACATTTTTATCAGGCATGTTACATGCCTCCCGTTCATTAGATGACCATAAATGAATAAAAAAAATAAAAATATCATTTAATAAAATTGAAATGAATTTTTTGTCAAGATTATTAGGTATATAAAAAAAGGTATATATAGGTAAACAAAAATATTAATTAAATCCCAAGGAAACAAAATGAAAAAAAAAAGATTAATAATAGTATTTTTACAATTTTGCACCTTTATATGCATTTTGTGCAAAAACTATGAGAACTACGCGAAAATACGTTTCCAAGTTTTTGTAGGGGATTTAATTTCCTACAATTTTGTAGTAGGATCTTTTTTTATTTTTCCAGCCAATCGCGAGATATAGACGAAAAAGTTGTTTTTGCACCCTTTTGCAATGTATTTGCACCCTTTGCCGGTATTGGAGCACCCTGCAATTTTAGTATATTAATTTACGAAGACTTACGGAAATTTTGGCGTTGGTTGCAGGTGTTCAACCAAAATGGCAAAGTTAAGCTTTTATTGACTGGACTAATCCTACTAATATTATAAACGTGAAAGTTTGTGAGTATGTGTGTATGTGTGTATGTGTGTATGTGTGTCTGTGTGTCTGTGTGTATGTTTGTTGCTCTTTCACGCAAAAACTACTGAACGGATTTGGATGAAACTTTACAGTAATATAGCTTATATATCAGAATAACACATAGGCTACTTTTTACTGCAATAATCGAGATATATTTTATAGATTATAAAAATACATAAATCGTAGATGTCAAAATGTATCACTGTTTATCTCCTGTCAAGACTTCACAGGTTGCTAGGCAACACACTTGCATACCTTAATTAAAGTTTCCCGAAAATACGCGGGTAGCACCGCGGGGCGCAGCTAGTATGCAAATAAAGTAGAGAATTTATTCAAAGAGTAATTTTGAAACAAAACTATTATTCTATTGAATTTGATGGAAATCGAATCCAATAATTGTTCTAACGGATATAAAAAAATAAGTTATCTATACAAAAGTAAAATAAGACTGTGACAAATCTGTAGGGAAAATATTAATACTTCAACAGATAAAATGTGATCTTTAAAACATAAATAATGACAATGGCAATAATAAATTAAAATTAATAAAGTATGTAGGATAATATGGAATTTTGTATTCCTATTAAACGTCCGTCAACTACCCATAGTGTTCCAACTGTTGGGCTCAGGTATCCTCTTACAAGAGGGTTAAGGCGTTACGTTGACCGAGTGCGGGTTGGGGACTGGCAAGACATGTTGTGGCTGCGTAATCTTGACGTTGGATGTTTATTTAAGTCGCCGAAGGCCAACTAAGCTTCGCGACTATTATAATTATCGCATGATAATAACCGGTACTGACTTCTTAACGTGACCTCTGGATGATGGAAACGCTCATGACGTATTATGCCACAAATATTCACCTATCTCAGGAGTGACCGCGTCGTCGTTGCACTATTTAAACATCCACTAATGTTTATCGCAAATATAAAAAAAAGTCGTGTGGCACTCTGGGACTGCCGCGGTAAAGCTATTGCATAGCACTTTTCATCAACTTAAGCAATTTTAAATATTTATTTATTTTTTATACATGCACTATTTTTTTTCTTTGATATTAATTCAAGTTTATAAAATAATATACACTGTACTTTAACTAACATAAATTCTAACAATATTATTGCCAAACAATGTAATCATCCTAATAACCGAAAGACAATGACAACTAAACAGAGAACACAATAGCAATATGCTCAATATCTATGGAATAAAAAAATTAAATAAAAAAATAAGAAGAATCTAGAATGATTGTGTTGTAAAGGAAACGGATAACGGCCAGTGGCGGCAGTAGCAGCTAATCTGCCTATAGAGCACGGAGCCGCCACATCCTTGTCGCACTGCAGTTACAATCATATCTCTATCCTTTTCTAGGGTGTTAAGTTTTTCGTTACGGAATTTCTTGATTCGGTGGCTTTGAAGCCCGCGATAAAAGCTATACAATAGCTTAAAAAATCCAATAAACTTTAATGTTTACTTAATTATGTAAAATATGTCTTGTATTGCGTAATAAAAAAAATGCTTATCTTTCTTAATTATAAATTTTAAGCAATAGATATTTTTTTAAATAAAGTCGTATATTAAGCCTTGTTTAATTAAAACTAGAATTTACGAGTTTCATTATTCACTTTAAGTATCTTCGTAAACAATATTTTTTATTGTACTCGCAATAAATTTCATCGTGAAATTACACCGTTTTACCTGTTTCATCGTTTTATTAGACACTTAACACCCGTTGAAATGTAGGTTCAACTAATTACAGATCGTCTTGCCAGTCAAGAGGGTAATATTTATGTATAATCTAGTACATATTTTGTAACGTGAATTTTATTCATGTTTCAATCCATTCATGTAACGGCTTGAAAGTTATGTTTTCAAAGAATAATAGAAAATATTTGTGGGACTATTCAAACCCTCGAAGCATCTTAACGGATATATGGATTTAATCTGTGAGATGTCTATCGATTCCTATAAACTGTGGTTAAGGTTGGATTTTCTATGTAAGTATAGGGGTTTCGTGAAATGCTCATAGCCAAGTTACTATAGGTAATTGCAAACAATCACTAAGGGCAAGCAACGACGGCATAGTCACTTCCTAGATGATTCCTAGATTTGACTGCCTCGTTGGTCTAGTGGTTAGCGTATGTGGCTGCTGATTAAGAGGTCTCGGGTTCGATTCCCGGGTCGGACCAAATGTTTGTGTGATACGCAAATATTTGTTTCGGAGTTTGGGTATTTTCTATGTATAATATGTATGTATTTACAAAACAAAAGTATGTTTATGTATTTATATCAGTTGTATAGTTACCCATTATACAAGCTCTGCTTAGTTTGGGAACTAGATGGCGTTGTGTATAAAAAGTCCGAAATATTTATTATTTATTTATTATTAACCGTTTATGGCATGATACCATGAGCGTTTCCATGATTCGGAGGTCACTTTGAGCTACTGCTTCACTCCCCGGTCCCGGTTGTTATCATAACAGTCGTGAAGTTTAGTTGAAGGCCTTCTTGAGTTAGAACTTAAAAAAACTTCAAACGTCAAGATTACTTAGCTACAACCTTGTTTTGCCAGTTCCCAACCTGCACTCGGCCAGCGTGGGGACGTATGGTCTTTACCCTCTCCTGAGAGGAGAACTATGCCCAATAGTGGGACTTTATGAATTGTTGATGAAAAAGGTTTCAAATAAACCTATTTTCATTAAAAAATAAATTATATTTCTTTATATTAATTCCACATAATTATTCAAATAAAGAAATAATTAAATCTCAATACCACAGCAAATTGAAATTGCTCAAAACGTGGCTTTGGGACGTAATTTATTTATCATACTTGATTGGATGATTATTTTATTTATAATTCGAATTCAGTGAAGTAAAGTAGTATTTTCGAAACGTTTTTATATCATAAGGCCTTTTGTTTTGTTTTTTGTTTTATTTAGAATACGGTAGAGTTAAACAATAAATTGACAAGAGAACCTTCTCTAGAAAATTCCCAAACGCAAGTCATACCATATTGCCTGTTCTGTAGAAGACACGTCG
This sequence comes from Phragmatobia fuliginosa, assembly GCA_932526445.1. Taxonomy (NCBI): domain Eukaryota; kingdom Metazoa; phylum Arthropoda; class Insecta; order Lepidoptera; family Erebidae; genus Phragmatobia; species Phragmatobia fuliginosa. The sequence continues at coordinate 18,862,800 of OW052064.1, forward strand.
ATACAAGTCAGAAATTATTTTTGAGAACTTTAAAAAGCCCTGTTAAAAGTTTTTCTTGTTGTTTATAATAAATCAGTTATTTTTCAGAACGCGGTTGATAACACAGGACGCGCTGTATCGGATAGCGAACAATCAAACACAGAATCTACTGTGATTCACATCAATAAATAATAATCTATTAAATAAGTATGTTGAAGATGTTCGAGTTCTATTGAATTTAAAATTTACATCTTCTGAAAACTTAAACGATTTAGTAATTTTTTTTTGATGAATTAACTCCACGGTTGGCCTAGTGGCTTAAGCGGTCGCCACGCCACTTCCTACTGCGCCAAGTGTCATGGGTTCAAATACCACATGGGATAACACTGTGTGATTCATAATTTGTTGTTCTGAGTCTGGGTGTTCTTTGTGTCCGTTTTATTTATGTTTGTAAAGTCCCACGCAACACACGAATGTATATTCCTAATAAGGGAGCTGTCTTTTAAAAAAAAATGTGTACTATTATTCGTATAAGATGCTAAATGGTAACTTAAGATACGGGAAGTACAAGTGGCAGTCTTATTGCTCGTAGGCAATCTCTTACAGGCAACCAGATGTTTGAATATGATTAAATACTCGTATTAATATTATTATTCAATTATTATTTATTATAAGTTCTTTTACACATGACTATTACAAAAAAATAGTGATTTTAAACTTGATGTAAACCCTTTAGTACTAAGGAATTGAGACGTCTAACATCATTGGGGGTAGATATTTCCCTTCCAAAAGGAGGCATTAAATAAACTAATTACGACAATCTGTTTCATCATTGTCATTAAAAAAATCTTAAAATAATAAAAAATACTCTTTCACAACAGTACTTTTAATTTATTTGAGTGTGTATTAAACACAAAAATAAGAGAGAAAAATACAACTAATTTGGTACACCCAAAGCTTTCAAAATAATATTTTGAACAAACAAGACAACAATAGCAGAGCAACAAAAACTTTTGCAATACTGTATTAGCAATTGAAAAATAAAAAAGGACTCTTTCGCTAAGAAATAATGGAAAACTGGCCATTTGTAAGCCTCTAAGGATTTTTAGCTTTGCATTCCATTCTCATTCCCTTTATATTTACGCAGTTCCACAACGTTTAGTTTTAATAAAGTACTCCGGAAAAATATAACAGGATATTATCTAAAAGCCTCTTTTGTTCATGACTGTCTTCTGAAAGCTTTTGAGTTATATTGCTATCTTATAAATCAATATAAAACTTCTACGTGTACAAAAATTCTTGGTACTCAAATATTCATAGACCTTTTACATCTACATAAAAAAGTAGCACTTATGTAGCTTTCGTAGACTTCTGTAGAAGCTCGTAGAATTATTGTAGCGAGTACCTACACATATTACGTCATGTTACATAATAATATATCTTAGCATACGTAGGTCTCAGTTTTAATGAACTAAATGTGCTTGTATGGTGTTGCTTGTGTATTGTTATGTTAAAATATTATATGAAAACGAAGTAAAAAAAATTTGATCACTTGATAGAGTATCTCCTTAATTATGTAATTGAGAATTTATGTGAAACTATTTAGTTTCACCATTTGTTCTTAATTACAAAGGCGTATACTATTTCTTGAGGTTCGGCCGATAAAAGTCTTTTTAACGACATGAACATATTACATACAAGAACTATGGATGTCTAAAACGTATTTTCATAGATTACATAACATGTAATCTCTGTGCACCTACTTCTTCTTCTTATCGTTCAAGATCTTACAAGACCTAACTACATCTACAACCCTATGTGTAGTCTAAGTTCAAAAGAACATCCATAAAAATCAATCCATAAAAAAATAATCATACACAAATTTATTATCATCAGCCCTGTGCAGTCCACTGCTGGACATAGGCTTCTCCTAAGGCATAACACAGAGCCCAGTCTGCTGCTTAATGCTTCCAATAGCTGCCACCCCTTTTACGCAAGTTGACCCACCACCTCAATAGAGGACGCCCCTGACTACGTCTCCTATCTGTAACACGCTTACTCCAGCGGTTGTCGATTCTGCGACATAAATGACCAGCCCATTGCACCTTGAGCTTACTAACGTTCAAAGCTTTGTCGGCTTAGCTCTTTGAGGGCTCCCTATATTCCTGTTTTGTCCTTTATAGAGACTTCTAGCATTTCTATTTCCACGTTAGTCAGTCTCCACGTTTAACGGTTCACCACTATCGCACCTCAGGTAAGATTAAACTGTTGATGACGTGAATAAGCATAGTATAATAACCTTGTAAAATACAGTTTATTTAATGGATAAAATAGACAAACCACCACATATGAACTATGACATAAATATTAAATATAATATATCGATTTACTTAGTCATATCAAATGATGGGTAACACTTTAAGGGCAAGTCTATATCAAAACTAACCCCGCTAGGGATTTATGTAAATGAGTGAAGTTCATATTAGGGTTTGCCCTATTGCAAATAAAGTGTACCTAACCCTCGAAAGTAATAGGCACTAAGATAGAGATAAATAGACACCTACCTTGATTTACCGTACTGAACTCATTTCGGTCGAGGTAAGTACCTGCGTGTACGGAATGAGGGGAGAAGAATTTAGCTAAAAACTTACATTTGCCAAAATACACGTGTGCAACCTTGGGAAAATCAGAGTGAAAATTGTACCGAAATACTTTTCCTTAAACATGTAGGCTTAGTGTAAATTAAGAACAGTTCTTGTTTAGATATTAGGTATTTTTCTTCAAATTTAATAGCAAGTTTTCGACAATTCATAATAACAAAGATATTTCTGTGTAAGATTATACCTAATAGACCAAAGTAACTAAGAACTACTATAATTACTTATATCCTTCACATTCAATTGCTTTGTCCTGTTTTATGATTACCAAATTTGCTAATCGCAAATTCGTTTTTCAGTGAGTTTTTTTGATGAAACATGCTTGTAAATTTTCAAACATAAATTAACAAGCATGTTTCATCATCATCATTTGATAGGCTGACGCCTATCGCAGTCCACTGCTGGACATATACGTCCCATTGCACACCACTCTGATTAATTTTGGGCTTATTGCACACAGCTCCTGCGTAATTCCTCACCCCACCTCTTTCTTAAAATATACATATATTTTTAAAGGCTACAGTATTTCGTAATTACACGCTTTATATTAGCTTCACCTGTATGTTTGCGTGCTTGTTTGTATGTTTATATGTTTGTATGTTTGTATGTTTTATGTTTTATGTTTTATGTTTTATGTTGGTATGTTTGTTTGTATGTTTGTAAATGACTCCTTTGGGCGCGATTTTGACCTACTTTAAACGGCCAGATTTCGGTCAAACTTTTTAGATTTATCGAGGACCGATGACAATAGACTAATTCAAAAAAAAACAAAAAAAAAAGTTAAAAAAACTATTATTTTTTAGTCTTGAAAAAAAAACTAAATAAACACTTTTAATGTAACAAAGCGTGGGGTGCTTCCTGAAAATATTTCAATAACGTCGCCCCACGCTTTATTGCATTAAAATTATTCTCTACTAAAACTATATATTTTTTTAAACCAGCATTAATTTTTAAATTATTTTTTTCCAATGTTGTTTGTCACAAACATTTTGCTATCAAATACAATATCTACTTTACTGCCAGAAAAAGCTGAACACAAAACTATTAGTTAAACGATGGCAATAAATACGCAAATTATCTTAAATAATTTAACCCTTATAATACTAATAGGTTACCGTACTCTTAATTATGTAAATTCACGTAAGCATTTGCGCTATAGCGTATATAAACATATGCTAATATAACCAAAGCTACCATCGTTTACCAGTTAGATGTTGCCTATTCTATTACCAGGATATATGAGACCACGTAATAGCGAGAGCCGTAGTTAAAGTGATATCGCGGTGTTAGGGTTAAAAGCTGTTTATGCATATCACAAGGTTAATATGGGTCTAAAATGTAGTGACGATATTAGGAAGTCTAAACAAGTATCGTTGGAGGTTATGTATGGGTAAAGAACTTGATTTAGTGTATTTTTAACTTTATTGTAACATATAGACATATTAATTTTGTAATCTCTCACGGCGGTCTCTTCCAGATAACTTAAGCACGTAATAGGAATAGGGTTCCCTAGTCACCCATAATAAAAGGTGGATTTAAAACGGTGTCCAATAGATAATTGCTATGTTTACTTATTATTTCTTTATTTCCTGTACGAAGTTTTCCAAGTGAGTGCATTTTGAAAGTTAGGCCCCTATAACTCCTGAAATAAAAAATATATCTAAGCCGCTATAATTTCCCTTTAAACTTCAAAATATGGACTACTATTATTTTTAGCAGCTTGGCAGCTGTTTAGCTTTTAGAGGGGGGAACTTTGTTTTTGCAAAAAAAATCGCTTAAAAGTTGAATAACTCGCAAACAGTTATTTAAATCGAAAACTGGTTTTAGTGGTTTTTTTTATAAGTTCATATCTTCACGCAAAGAGTCTCAGACGACTTCTAAAGGGTACAAACGTCACCAACAACTCTTAACCTCCTCGTCAGCAGCACGAGTTACCGATGAAACGCTTTAGCTCCTACGCAGCGTGTATTATATATGTAATATTTGCATTTATCACAATTATTTTATTGCTAAAAATAGCAGAATCGAATCGGAAAGTAAATTTGCATAAAAATTTTGAACTTTTCTAAAAAGTTGCACGAAAATTATTGAAATGTTGCAAATTAGTTGTAATCGTTAAAACTAATGGGACCAACGCAAGAGTGCTTTATTAAGTGTAAACATTAATATAAGCGTCTTGTTCAATCAAATTAATACTTTAATAAAGGATTGCAACCCCCGGCTTAAGTTCAACATTGAACTATTAAAAGCTATTGATGATGGTGATAATAAAGTCAAAGTACTTATCCTAACATTGCATATGGAGATATATTTTGTTCGATGTGTTACGTCAATTATGAATTTAAATTAACAAAACTAATTACGAAAACTAAATAAATGTTAACTGTTTTGCAAATCGAAAAAGCAAAAAAAATCGACACTCCGACCAGTAAATAAAAAAAATATTCTGAATAGAATCAATGAAATTGTTACTGCATGACAAAATAAAAAACGGATAACAACTTGAAAGGTAACAAAATGTATTTATATTTCATTTCACATGTGTGTCAAAAAGTTGGGACTCCACATGTAGATTGTAGTTTAACATCCCCGAAATAAAGACAATTTATCTCACTGCGATAAAGGTAAAACAGTACTGTGAGTGGCAGCTGTAGCCCTACTTACTCCGTTAAAGAAAAAAACGAAGTGAAACATTTTATTACGCTGCTCTTCGAAATTGTTGAGAAATTGGGACGAAAGCAACTTCTGGGAAAAGCGACAATTCTTTTACTTTTCTTCTTCCGAGAACGTTCAGACAATATTCTCTACATAATATAAATAAAAATCATTATAACAGCTACTTTGAAGTTTTAACGGAAAAGTAAGATTACCAAGGGGAACTTCTGGAGATTTATTCAACTTTTGCTTTCTATTGCATTCAGAAATACAGAGGCAGATAAATAAAAAGCTTTTTGTATTGTTTTGTAACTAAAACAACTATACCTCTCAAGATACATTCATTATTTGAAGATTATTCTGCCTGTTTGCCCCAACAAAATTAAATTGAAAATGGTTTGCATAAAAATGTAAATATTAGAACGACGATTATAAGGATTTGCGTTTCCTATGAAACCTTGCAAATTATTCTTCATTGTACATTTTGATTATTTCTTAAGAAAAGTTTGTGAAATAAAGGAGAGATTCTTCCACCAACAACAGATTAACAAAGCCACAAAGAGGTACGATTGAGAGTTAAACCGACTCGGTCTTCCTTCGAAATTTATCGGGGAAATTATTCGAACCCTTTCCTTTCAATTTGGCTAATAGCTGAAGAAAGATATATACAGATCTTTCGTGAAAATTTTTATCGGTTCGGTTTTATTTTAAGTATTTCTTTAAGATTTGAGATAAAAAATAGAACGATCTCCCAATATGAGGTCTGTTCAATAATATTCAGTCTAGCATAGCTCAAGTAGTACATCATAATATTTGTAATCATTTCGTCGGTTGGATTTAGCTAAATGTATCTACTAATTTTATATGATTTCATTACTATTTTATTTACTTTCTTTTCTTGAAGTTTCTCAATCATCAATCAATAATAAGAAGCAATACGTGGTCTATGTAATGCAATACTTTCTAGAAAAAGACAACAGCGTTCTGTTATGTCGCCCATTTATATACTATTTTGTCTACCCATCTCCTATTTTCGCATTATTAGCTTTCCGTTGTTCTCTTCCACACACCCAGTCACCTCACATCCTCAGTTCCATCTTATCTCTCTTTCGCGCCGGTTCAGTTTTAAAACAATTGATTTGATTTATTTTAAATTAATTTAGATTTCTTCTTTTAAATCTAATTTACAAGGTCGTCATAATAGTTTGTATAAACAGACATTAATGATAAACAAAAAATCTTCTACAACAGTTTAAGCGAATACAAAAAGTTTAAAAATAAATAAAATCGTCGATAAATTCAGCTTTCCAAAATTTTGCACCCTTTGTATTTTTATCTTCAAATTTCAACAGTACTGAAGTCATAACGTTTTGAACAATGAACATGTGTTGGATCAAGAACGTCCTTCTTTATTTGACTTGGTAAAAACATCAAATTGTTTAGTATGTGTGGAAGAGTTCTAGAAATAATGTAAGCATCTTGGACTGGCGTTGCGAGTGCTCTTTGTCAGCAGGGAGTTAATTGAAGTACAGAGCTCCGTGTACGAGTAGCAATGTAAAGTATGTATTTTAGTACTAGGTTACCCGTAATATACATACTTTACTATTCTCTTTACCGCTTTTAGCTAATCTACATGCTTGTGTTAAGAAAAACAACGGATGAAATGGTTAATTTTGTTGTAGTTTCAAGGCAAAATTCAAAGTGTAACAAAACTTGCGTTTAAAAGGTACAAATATTGGTATAAGCTAACATTATTAACTTTCAAAAATTGTGTTAACCAGTATAAAGATACACTTTACTTAAGACAATATTATTTCTAATCAAAATAGTAAATTGCAAGTAGGTACATATAAGTTAATTCCTGATACATGTTTAATGACCTGCCCCTGATAATTAAATGAGAGCTTTCATAATTTTAATATGGTTTCAGTGCCATTTATAAACTCAGAATTGAAATAAATTTAAAGATACCTTAAAACACAATATTTCCATCAAGTAGTTTAGACTACTGCGAGCATATAAGTGTACATACTATATTTGAAAAATGCAACCATTCTTTTTTGCTGTTTATGTTACGAATCATATATACATAAAAGCAGAAACGGTTTTCGTTTGTAATGTAAATCACTGCTTAGGCCCGCATCATCAACCTGCAATTGGACTTAATTTTAGATTAAAATGTTAAAGTACATGGACTGTTAATTAGTATCTTTTTTTAAAATAAACAGATTTTATCATTATTATTTATAAAATAAAGCTCTTTTAGAGCTACTAAAATATAACAGAATATATCAATGAGCATGAATTAGACGATAATTTCATACGTCCCCACGCTGGCCGATACACTGACTGACTGATACGATGACTGGCAAGATACTACACGTAATAAATGAATAATAACAATAATAAATATTTTGGACATCTCACACACAACATCTTCTCGTCCGAAACTAAACAGAGCTTGTATTATGGGTACTAGACAACTGATATAAATACATAAACATACTTTTTTTTTAGTACATACATACATATTATAATATCAAAAACACATATCGGATCATACAAGCATTTGGTCCGACCCGGGAATCGAACCCGATACCTCTTGATTAGCAGTTGCATACGCCAACCTCCAGACCAATTTTTCAAGCTTCCAGCTAAGCTTCACAACTGTTATCTTATAAGTCAACCGGGACCCATTGCTTAACATGACCTCTGAATTACGGCAACACTTATAAGATATCATGCTAGAAACGGTCGCCCATCTAGGTACTGACCGCGCCGTCGTTGTTTACCATCGGGGATCGTTTCAAATAACCTAAAGCCACTGGGCTATTAGCGCCTTATGACAAATTTTATTGAAATGGATCTAAATTAAACATGAAAATGTATAAATACTTATATGTTATTGTTTCTCTATTTTGCATCTGTTTCAATAATAAACAAAAATAAATAAATAAAAATTTAATATTAAATATTTTGCAAATGTATTTATAGAAACTTAAAAGAGCATACATTCTTTCGATGAAAATCTCAGTCGGAATGCTTGGAAATTCTTCTTTGTGAATACGAAAATTTCAGTTGCATTGAGTTCTGTAAGCTTACATTCCACCTTATCTCTCTAGTGCAGAATGATATCTCTTTAATGTATTTCTGGTATCTCTTTCACTCGAATATATTCTAGTGGGTAATGTCACTGTGATTCAATGTGTAACTTTTGAACAAGAACAAGAATTGTTAGGACATGCTTCTTGAAATGTTTTACCGATTATGTAATGTTATTTATTTATTGTGATTTCAGTTTCATTTTAAAAATTAAAATTCAAATGGTATGCTTAAAACACAGGTCTTATTTTATTAATATATATAGAATTCATGATCAGACAGATCCCTAATTTGAAATATCTATTGACCTATTAAATACAGTAACATCAGAATTATAATTTCTAAGTAATATAGTATAAAAACATAGCTCTAATTCTGTAATAATTTACATTGCGCTTATATTTAGTTAAATCTACTTTCAATAAAAAAGTAATATTTATATCATGGAATAAAAATATATATTATATTATTATTATATATAATTCTTAATGAACAAGTATATGTAGCCAATTGTCACACACACAAAGACCGAAAGCTCTAAGATAAGGATCTGACACTTTATATCCCTTAGCCATTTCCATACGAACGGTCCTATTAAAGCCCGTATTACGTCTCATAACCCTCGAATCGATTGATAAAGCAATTAATATGGCCCGACCAGATTACCGGACCAGTGGCAATTAGTTAGGAGACCGCTATTTAGTTTTCCAAACGGCGATTAAGCTTCAAATAGAATTGTACTCATTAACTCTATCTCCTATCTTTTTGTGTGAAACTATTTAGTTACGCAGAAAGGATTTACATGAAGGCAAAAGAACGTTAACTCAGCAATAATAAAAGTATACTGTCAAGATAATACAGGACTTACCTGGGTGAGCTTGAAACCTTTCGTTTTTCCGAAAGTTAAACCTTGGCTAATTTATTCCACATTGCTTGGTATTTAGCAGATGTTTAAGTAAGGGTTAGGGTATGTTTAACAAAAGTATATTAATGTCGAAGAATATTTATTTATTTCAGAATATTTTCGTCAGACATTTGACATTATCCTACTAATATTATAAACGTGAAAGTTTGTGGGTATGTATGTATGTTTGTTGCTCTGTCACGCAAAAACTACTGCACAGATTGGATGAAACTTTACAGTAATATAGCTTATATATCAGAATAATACATAGGAATATACTTTTTACTGCAATAATCGAGATATAATATATATATAGATTATAAAAATACATAAATCGTAGATGTCAAAATGTATTCCTGTTTATCTCTTGTCAAAACTTCACAGGTTGCTAGGCATAAAACACTTACATAGCAAACATAATAATAGTTTCCCGAATATACGCGTAACACCGCGGGGCGCAACTAGTATAATATAAGTTAATTTTGTAGTTTTTTATTTAAATGGTACCGACTCAGTCGGGGTCCCGAAGTCATGTGTATTTCATTTCATTGAAGAGGCTATAAGTAAAAGAAAACCAACTGCTCAAATGAAACAATTACGAAACAGTAAAACAAAAAGTTCATATGAGAAATCCTTACATCACTCGCTTACAACTTAAAACTAACTTAAGTTATTTTCTATCTCTGGCATAACTAAGTACACTTCTTATAACTTTCAAAACTGCTTCACTCGCTACTTTCGACTACTAGAAACTTGCAAATTCAAATTTTATTAGAGCGTCTGAAGTGATAACTTTATACTTGAATCATAACGCTAACTTCATGACTACAAGTTGTTAGTATGAGCAGCTTGTTACTTTAGTCATTTATCTTCTGTCTAGATTATTTGAAACTGTGTCACAGTTGTTTCTAAGTCTTATTGGAGCTGTAAGGGTCAGTGTTAACGAAATAAGTAACAAAGTTGAGATTGGATGTTTACAAACAAATCTGTACAAATCAGGTAATATAGGTATATAAATTTCGTTGTTTTTGAATATTATTTCTAATGCAATGACGTAAGTTTTTGTCTATTTATAATAAAAATTTTTTTATAATGTACTAATAGCCGCCATAGTGTGGGCCGCAATGATTTATTGTTTGCATTCGCGGCAATGGTGTGTGGTTTCCCCCACTCTTGGATTTTGCTCGTGCTTTCCATCAGGCAGGGTAGAGTCACTTTGGTAGACTTAATATGAAAAAAAAACAATACCTATTCGTGTAACTTATTTGTGAAAGACAAAGTATAAATAGTTGTTACATTTTAATTTTTTGATTTAAACATTATAATAAGGTATTAATTAGATTATAATATGCTATTTACTTTAATTAATAAATAATTCTTCTCGAAATTGTTCATCAAATATTCTTTTTCGTTAATCGTAAAGTAATGTTTTTATTTGACTTTTTCTGATGCTAATAAGAGTACTTAGTATTTAAGAAATAATATTATGGAACATTTATATTTATGAGTTTCCCAAAATGCGTCTACTCTGCCTGATAGACAGCAATTCATCATGGTGACTCACAATATGGCGGCCTGAGTTAAGTTATGCGTTAGTAAAATAGAAGTATATTATTTATACAAATTACGAATAATAGATATAGGATTTAAACCTTTCAAAGTTCTTCATTATAAAATTAAACACAAAATAAGATTACCTGATGTGAAATACTTTAATAAAGAAGGAAAGGATTGAAATTGTCGTACCAGTTGTGGTTGTCTTCACTCTGTAATAATATGACAACTTATATGGAATCACAAAGCCACTGGAGAGCGAGGGGAATTCAATATTTCTAACAGATTTTTGCGTTAAAAGGATTTGTATTGTATTCAATGTAGTCCTTTTTTAGGGTTCCGAAGTATATCACTCGGAACCCTTATAGATTCGTCATGTCCGTCTGTCCGTCCGTCCGTCCGTCCGTCCGTCCGTCCGTCCGTCCGTCCTCGACTTACCGTCCAAACGGTAAGTGGTAGAAAGATGAAACGTTGCATGAATATGTATTGTTATTACGCCGACAAAGTGCTATAATAAAATTATGAAAAATATTTTTATTTGGGGTACCTCCCCTACACGTAAAGTGGGGATGTAAATTTTTTCTCGCGGCTACCCCATCGTGTGGGGTATCATTAGATAGGTATTTTAAAAACAATACAGGGTTTCTAAGACGATTTTTTGATTCAGGTATCCGTTTGCGAGAAATTCCACTTTAAAGGGCACTTTTTTGTAAAAACAGGGCGTCCCCCCCCCTCTAAAAGCTAAACGGCTGGATCAAAAAATCTGGAAAAATTCGTGATGGTGGTCCACATAATGAACTTTCAAGGAAAACTATAACGGATTAGATGACTTTATTAATTCAGGAGTTATGGAGACTTAACTTGTAAAATGCGCTCACTTGGAAAACGTCATACAAAATTAACACATTAATACGTGAACATAATAGAACAAGATCCCAGAGCCGCCGGACCTACGTCATTTGGGCAAAGCTGAAATTTTCAGGATTATTAGTACAATGTCTTGTTAAGATGTATGCGTACCCATTAGCTTGAAAGCGGGGCCGTTTCTGAGGTAGCGCGAAGTACAGATGGTAAAAAACCTTACTTACCTACGTTAAAGGTGCAAAGCTAGTATTTACATATTTAAAAAAAAAAAATTATTTAAAATTAAAATTCATTACTGCCAGACACTTTCGGTGGGCCATTACTTCTGCCACACGTCTTGAAAGTTGTGAAAGAATTAGGTAAACTACGTTATAGTAGCAAACCTAAATTTTATATATATTATTTGGTAGGTACTATTTTAAGACCCTTTGTATGCGGCCAGACCAGTCCGAAGGGCCAATCATCCCCCCAGATACCTTTAAATATTTGTAGTAATTAGGAAGCTGAGGTATATCATCTTTGGTATTATTTCAAGAATAGAATTGTAAAATATTAAATGGTTTTTACACGCTCATTTATTAGCTTCACCTGTATGTTTGTTTGTTTGTAACCAACTCCTATGGGTGCGATTTTGATCCCCTTTAAACGGCCAGATTTCGTATACTTGTACATACTTGTAGCTATTCACAACATCAACGAAATCTGGCCGTTTAAAGTGGGGTCAAAATCGCAACCAAAGGAGTTGGTTACAAACAAACAAACATACAGGTGAAGCTAATAAATGAGCGTGTAAAAACCATTTAATAATTTACAATTCTATTCTTGAAATAATACCAAAAATGATATACCTCAGCTTCCTAACTACTACAAATATTTAAAGTTATCTGGGGGGATGATTGGCCCTTCGGACTGGTCTGGCCGTATACAAAGGGTCTTAAAATAGTACCTACCTTAGATAATATGTATACATTTTTTAGTTATAAAATATAGTTATATAAAATATAGTTATATAATATAGTTATAAAATTTAGGTTTGCTACTATAACGTAGTTTACGTAACGTTGACGTCTGGCAGAAGTAATGGCCCACGGAATGTGTCTGGCAGTAATGAATTTTAATTTTAAATAATATTCTTAAAAAAATTGTAAATACTAGCTTTGCACCTTTAACGTAGGTAAGTAAGGTTTTTTACCATCTGTACTTCGCGCTATCTCACAAACGGCCCCACTTTTGAGCTAATGGGTACGCATACATCTTAACAAGACATTGTACTAATAATCCTGAAAATTTCAGCTTTGCACAAATGACGTAGGTCCGGCGGCTCTGGGATCTTGGAGTATAATAATTATCTATTGGATACGATTTTAAATCCACGTGACTGAGGAACCCTTTACTGTGCGTGGCCTGACATGCACTTGGCAGATTTTTACTTTATACCGTAGAGTGAACGAAATATATAAACGTAGAAACTAAGGTTTAAAATTTGTTTTGGAAACTTTTAATTGAACTTCTTTAATTTGTAACTTCTACATATTTCTAACCGATTTAAAAAAAGGAGAAGGATCTTAATTCGAATTTTGATTGGGTGAACCGATTTAGATATTTATTTCATTTAAAAGCTGGTGTCTCTCATGTGGTCTCACGATAAGAAAACCGGGATCTGATGATAGAATCCAAAATTGAGGGAACTCCTCAAATATCATAGACAAGCATACCTGATTTGGGTACTCGAAATAGCTTTTCTTTGAAGTCGAAAATTTTTGGAACATAGAAATGTTTATCAATATAAATATTTTATTACATTACCGAGCCAAGTTGCACAACTTCATCTGTGTCGCATTTCAATCATGCTATGCCTATTGGTATAAGCATTTTGTTAACTATTCAATCTCACACTGGTTAATCGAAAATTTTTGAATTACTATAAAAATTGGTGAATTAAGTCATACTTACTCCTTTTTAAACATAAATTTAAACAACATTTTTATAATCATCATCAGCCTATCGCAGTCCACTGCTGGACATAGGCCTCTCCCATTGCACACCACTCTGATCGATTTTAGGCTTCTCGCATCCAGCTCCTGCCGTCGTCGTCATCTTACGCAGGTCGTCACTCCACCTCGCCTGTGGGCGTCCGACACTACGTTTACCGAGACGCGATCTCCACTACAGAACTCTTCTGCCCCAACGGCCATCAGTTCTGCGGCTAATATGGGTATATGGTGATTGTATTTATTAAATAGAAATATTTTTATAATATTTCTTTTTAATAAATACAATTAGGTAATCGGTTACCCTTACCATAAGGCGTATATTTTTAGTGAACATCAGCAAACAAATCTTAGTGAATTAGATCTGTGCAACCAAATATTTTCACCCAAACAATTGGTCCGGCCCAGAAATCGAACCCGAAAACTCAAGCACAGCAGTCGTATACGCCACTGCCCAACCGAGGCAGTCGATCCTAAGACCAGGTATTTGATAGTAACTAACGAGTAAAAAAAAACAACTTAAGTAAGAAACACAAAGAAGAAAAGCAAATTTACTCACGAAAATTCTTTAAATTATAAGCATTTTAAAATAAATACATCCACCTAATTTTAATCATTATTCTTAACTGCAGTACATAGCAACCGATTGATATTTTCGTAAATTGATAATAACAGACTCATTTTAGATGAATTTTATCAATCAACGATTGCTAATCATTTGCGATTCCTAACTACGAGACCTAAAAGTATTCATAATTTCAATGACAATTATCCTCTTTTTCAAACGTATACAAAAGTTGATAAGTAGTAGGAAACGAAATATTTTTAATTCAATAACCCACATGTTTCCCAAAAAGCTTTTAACATCTGTCATTTCCTACCTACCCTCGTTTTGCAAAATTGAAAGCAATTAGTTCCTTTGATTAAAAGATTGAACTGAAAAGGCTATAGGTACCGATGCCAAGTAACACTGTGAGCCCGACATTCAAAGATCCAACATTTTCATTTGACTTCAGCCAAATGAAAATCAAATCTGTTGGTACTGGAGTGAAACAATCCCCTTTTACTTTGGTGGATGAAATCAGATTTTTGAGTTGGAAATTGTGTTAAGTATTGAATGGTCACACAAAAGGAACTGTAGTGTAATATTTGAGCTCAAATATAGGCAACAAATTTTAACAAGAGCTTAGTGTATTATTATAACACATATATATTTTTGATGGACGGTTTAAATTTTTAGTCATAATCGACTAGCTTTGATTATATACATGTCTAGATGGAGTGTTGCGCTGCATTCGCAATAAAAACAACAGGCCAGATTTGCAGGGCTTGTGTGCATGTTACACACACATGCAAGCGTAGACTACGGGCGCGCGCATGACGTGGGAGCGTTCTGAGTGATACCAGCCCTTGAATGTTTTCCATAAAAGGAGGAAAAATAATTGTGTATTGATTTTGAGATTTATAAGTAATTTGTATTAAATTTAAAGTCAGTCAATATGTATTAGAGTTTTTGCTTTTGAGTTACTAGGTAAAATATAATAATATGTTGGTGAAAAAGGGAATTGCTATTATGGCTGATCTATTCTTAATACTTAACAAAAATTTGGTAAAAATATACCCTGTGCCTTAGAAAGTAGTCTGAGGTTCCGGTACTTTGAAAGGCAGACGAAGGAAAGCCAACTCACAGAGGCCTTTAATTAAGTTAATATACAACATAGTTATATTTAATTTAATTACTATATTTTTAACTAGATGTTCCCCGCAATTTCTCGTAAATCTTGTTTTTATATCGTTCTCGTTGAGAACTCAGAGAAGGTGTAGCTTCCGATTAGTGAAAGAATTTTCAGAATCGGTTCAGAAATTCTGGAGATTAGTGCGTTTAAACGAACAAACAATCTCTTCAGCTTTACGTCGTACATACTACTGTTATTTATAGCATCCATGGAGCGGCAAAATTGACACCCATATCAGATTAACAATATCTACCACCTTAGATTTAAAAATATATGATATATACATATATAATATGTATTATCCAGCACTATAGTTATGATTCAACATTTTGTAAATTGGCTAACACTCACATGGGAAATTTAAATTCAATTAACAGGCAACCCTGTAAAAATGCCGTCAAAATGGTGGTCGAACTTTGATAAAATTTCAGTGAGTTAATTTAATTATTTCTTTACAATATAGTTATTTAAAGTTTACTTATCGATGATAACTAATGTTTTAGTTGATTTCAATCGTCCAAAGTAATTCCTGCACACTTTTATCATGCAAAAACGTCATTTTTATACGCCACTCAATACGTGTTTACCGTACAATGACAGTAACGCCACTGATCGGCCGCGACGAGCTTAGTCTCTTACAGTTAAATACTATTTTTTTGTACGTTTAGACGCTCGAACTCTCTATCTAGACATGTTTATAATCAAAGTCGACTAGTTAGTAAACCAATATTTTCTTATTAATTAAATCTTTTTATTTAATATAACCTAGCTGATTATGAGTAAGGCCGCGGAGTGAAGCTAGTCTAAAAACCTAAGTTACTTATTGTGTTATCAGCTTTCTGCCAAAGGGATTACACAACAAACATACAGACAAACTGAAAAATGAAAATTGCTTCTTTGATAAAAGTACCGTTATACTTTCATATGCATCTAGTAAATTTAAGGGTTCCGAGTCATAAACCTCGGAAACCTAAAAACGGTACATTCAATATTTAAATTTTATTTATTTGCATAGAATCTAATCATGTATTAAACTTGCACTTGCGTTCTGTATTCGAAACAACGGTAAAAAGTATACAGAGGAAACTCAGTGAGCGTTCAGTTCAGTTGAAAGAGATAACTCTATAATACGTTGACAAACTTACAACTCCTTCATAACCTTCATACATAAATAAAAATTTCGTACTTCATTGTTCCATAGAGATTTTCGTGTTTAATAAACTTGTGTTTTGTCTTTAACCATAACTTACCTTATTCATTACCATCTGATTATCACTACGAATTATAAAATATAGTACTCCGTTGTTTGTGTCTGTTCGCGAAAAACGGAAAAACCACTGCATCGATCAAAATAAAATGTTGTACCAAGATAGTCTATAAAGAAACAGGCTCCTCACCGTGATAACCAATATAGACACGGGTGCAGCCGCGGGCGAAAGGTAGTAACATTTTTATTCATCCTACAGAAAAACCGTTCTGACTTATAACAAAAATTTCATGATATAGAACACAAAAAACATGCAAAACAGAATATTGTTCCTTATAAATCTCACACACAATCTGTGACAAAATACCCACACGCACATCTTGTGTAAATACTAAGTCCTGGCGTGGTTATTAAAAACATGAATTTTACAAGCTTAATATTACGTGACACGTACGGTCGCCGCCTTAATCCCTTGAGCACCGCCACCACTTCGGATGTCGGATTTAAATATGATTACTTTATATTACTGAAAATTTGTATGCGAATATGTTGACAATTTGGCATTTGCTGGATAAAGAACTTAGGGTAAAATGTAAGAATAAATTTTAATCATTAAAGTGAAAAAAGATAAAAATTCTGATCTTTTGAAAGTCTTAGAATTGCATAAGCATTGACATACTGTATATGTGGTGAAGCAATAAGAATAGGGATTGTTAGCATCAGTACTTATTCCATAGGTGTCGTAGGGTGCACCTGAGAGAGCAAGCTATGGAAAACAACAGTCCTGCGGGGAGAAGGAAAACTTAAAATAAATCAAGGCATTGGGCTAGTGAACCGAATTCTCTTTTCTACAGAGAAACCTATAACCAACAGTAGACTAGTAGCTTCTGGTAAAGCATCGATCTACTTTGAAAAATGTTTGTCCGATTATTGATTTAGAATGAGTACAATTATTGCCTAAATTTGCATCAATAAACGATTATCGATAATTTCCAAGAGCATCTCGCAGACATTCAATAACATGCATCATATCGAGACCAATAATCAAAGATTCATAGGCTCTCAATCACGGATACCGAATCTACGGCCGACTATGACACATCACGTTCTGTTGATCGATGGAGATGTCTGGCTATTACGATTAGTCATCCAGACGTACAGATACGCGTATAATTCATAACTGTATAAGTTAAAAGAATTGTACAGGACTATTCGAGATCGATCTCGAGATTTCTCCTTACTTTTCTACTGCCTGTAATAAATAATCGTCATGGAAAATTAACTTTGAACCTAGTTAATTCATTATAATCATAATTATTTAAAATAACTAGTGGCCACCAAGTGGTCAAATTTAATTAATTTGAATTATGAGTGTCAATATTGTTAAGGTTCTATTGTCAAACACTATAATTTCTATAATCATGGATCACACGGTCACGGAAGAGTATCCATGTGTGTGTGTGACGTTTTGTTTATTGATTTAATGTATTTTTAAGAATGTTTTTTTTAAATAATAGGTTCCTGCACTCCTATTAACATAATGTTCGAAATTTCATTCTCCTCCGTCCACGTAATTTTCGTAAAAAGAGGTACAAAGTTTTTACTTCATGTATTAATATATGTATAGATTAGGTAGTATGAGATAAAGAGAACGGATTTCTAACACTCTATTTATCCTTACTACTACTAAGGGCTACTAAAGGATCAAAACACGCGGGACAACATCACTATCCACTTGTGGTGTATGGTAGGAGAATACCGGAAGCCGTGCGATCCTGGTGTTCCTCCCGACTGCTGAGGTAGGCCGCCGCGGGGCTTAGTGGGTAGACCGGTTGCCCGGGAGTCCCACATACGCCTTTCGTTTACCCCACGAAGGGCATGGTGCGAAAAGCATTCCCCGCGTAAATAAAGAAAAAAGGACAACATCACTACAAAGAGAAAAGAAAATTTAAACAAACGCTATACCATCTTAGCTGACAAAAATGGTTATACTACTCGTAGATCAAAACCTCCTTTCTAAGAATAGATCTATGTTCAGCAGTGAATTGTTAAAAATTGTAGGTGATTATGAATTGTGTGATTTCTAATTTCTTTTCGTTTCGTATTATTTATTTTGTTCAAGTATTTTAAGTCAGCAATGCATAGTAAATGTTAAGTTGCAGGGGTCAATAGGTGGCAATATTCAAGTGTCACATTTGCTCATTTGTCACATATATTAGAAAAATATGATTTGATTTATATAAAGTGACAAAATCAATTTAAGAGTACTAAGTCCTAAGATGACTCAAATATGGTACAATTATTTCGGCATATTAACAGAATACATGATACATGATTCCGTGTGGTGACGGATTAAGAATACAAAGTGTCACCACCCCTATTCATTCCATGGGTGTCGTAAGAGGCGACTAAAGGAACAAAATAAGCAGCTAACATCACTGCCAAGAGAAGGAAAACTTGAAACAAACCCTTTACCAACCCGTCTGGCCAGCGTGGTATAGTAGGCCAAAACCTCCTTTCAAAGGAGAGGCCTATGTCCAGCAGTGGACTGTTAAAGGCTGTTGATGATGATGATGACATGATGCAGCTTGGCATTTTCCTTTATCTGTGATTGAATAAATGAATGAAGGATGGATCGTTTCGTACCTATCGACATACTTCTCTTAATAACGCTCACATATCTCACGTAAATCTAACCACGTTGTATAAATTGAATTACAGAATAAGGGTGTTCGATTTCGCCGAAATAGGTTATGAATAATTCGAATTTTGGAATTGTAATTCACGTTTTTGTTGGAACCTTTAACAGTTGTTGTTGTGATGACGTGGCGATACTATCGATGTAGGTCAACACTGTATATCGATTAGTTTATGAGATTACCAATTTTGGGACAAGAGTTCCTAAGCCCGATTATCCATACTAATATGATAAATTCGAAAATAACTCTGTCTATCTGCTACGCGTTTTCGGCTAAACGACAACACTGATCTTAATAAAATTTGACATGGAGATAAATATATTGATTCTTGAGGAAAAATATTTATGTCATTCGTCAATAATTATAATCTTCACTAATCTGCTTACGTGGATTTAGTTTAGAACTTTAATGGTAAACAGTTGTGTCAAAAATTATTATTTATTTTATTTGCAGAAATGTAGGTATACAGAGATCCTAATAATGTTATTACATGACCTATTTACATTCTGCTATTATTTATAGTGTGTAAATTTATTTATTTTTGTAGTATTTTAACCATTATGAAAATTCATCAATTAATAACAGTCAGAAACTTCATATTTCAAATTAATTAAAAAAATAAATAAATTCATTTATGCATAGCTTTAAACGCACGGCACCACAACTAGCAAATCAATCAAATCACAAGCAATGAACGTGTATCATGGTGTATAAACGCGTATTCCCAGGTATATTCATATATACATACATATATATATATATATATATATATACCAGCACTCATCTGACCCCAAATGAACTTGGTAATAACAAAGACAAGGAAGATGATGATACCAGCATTTTCAAAACTAAACCGCGCACGATAGAAATTAGATGAAGAAATAATCTTTCTTGTTAACATTGCCCTTAAATTAGCAAAATAGTGACACCGTTAATATTATCTTAACCCCTTTTAGGTACTTAACCGTTACTAAATTGTTAAGTTAAGCTGTAATTTATGGTAATAATTGTATGGAGACCCAAACCCATAACGTTATCGTAAATACCGTTAATCCGAGATCAGTCCACTATCCTAGACTTCAGTTTGAGAGGTAGTATCCTAAAAAGCTATAACAGTTTCCGTGATAGTTACAATTACTGACAAAATCACCTTACTATAAAGCCACCAAGTAAATGTTACTTATTATAATAGCAACTTTTTTTGAAGTTTAATACATATACCTCTTATTCTTTTAAAATTGTTAGGTTAGATTGTTTCGGAATTTATCGTGAACAATAACACGACAATTGCAAATATTAAATGGTTTATGATAAAGGAAGATAGTTGAGCAAGACAAGTCATCTGATGCTAAGTGGTGCCTCCCACATACATTTGCAACTCAAGGGAGTCGAGGTTTCATTCTCTTAGTGAAAAACTACGCAAGATTTTCTTTCTTCACGTCATCATCTTGTGAATCATTCATTATCAACTGACTCTCTAAAGGAAAAAAATAGGAATGAAGTTATCTTAAGCTCTGAAAGTTAACAGGTTAAAATGGCAATAAGCTGGTCTTATTTATTGCAGAACCGAAAACTGCTAGTATTGGCATGTTCTGAAGTAAAGACCGCATCTAGGCAAACGCAGTGTAAGGCAGTCTCTGGTCAGGTGGTAAGACGACTTACCTACAAGGACTGGAGGTGACTAGATGCAAAATTAGCAGACTGGACTATTGGGAGATTACTATGTCCAGCAGTAAACTGCAACGGGCTGGTGAACTAGAATACTAATCCTGATGAACTAGTATACAAATTATTTATATAAATCTGTTGGCCATTATGCTTCATTCTCCTGGCTTCCGGAGAATGATGCAGAAACATCTCACTAAGTCGCGATGGTGTGGGTCACCACGCTACATTGTATATACTCATAATAAGGATGGTGACTCCTACTTCTGGATTCCACTAATGCTTACTACCAAGCAGAGTGGAATCACTTTGGTTGGCTTCAATATAAAAAAAAAACAAAAAAAAATGTATGAACATTTTCAGTAATTTGATGAGGTCAGATCTCACTAATTAGAGATCAATTACAAACAGCCTCAAGTTATTGATTCTCGTAACGCCCATAATCAACAGTAATTTAATCATAGCTTAATTATATCGATCATAATATTATCATATTTCCGAACATGTGATCTCATTTATTAACCACATGCTAAATTACGTACGCAATAAACTTACTATAATTGAGGACATCAGGCCCTTGACCCTTGTTATATATTGTCATACCAAGGCCGACCTGTGTCCCATTTGTTATGTCCTCGCCAAAATATTTAATGTCACTGAAGAACTATTTTGGACCAATACTATTTCTATTTAAAAATGATATCTTCATTGGATCTTTGAAACTTATCTATACAATTAAATATTATAGCTGAAGAGTTTATTTTGTTGAATGCACCAATCCCAAGAAGTGTTGGTGTGATTTTACTTTTTTTATCAGAGTTTCATAATAAAAATCTTTGTTTCCTATTAGCCACTTGTAAATAATGTACATACTCGTAGATCTATACTGTAACAATACATTTTATTCAGAAGTGTATACGACCCTGGTCGCCACAATGGTAGGGCAAGAACACACCATCGTGCTAGGAGTAAACCTGTGTCACAAGTAGAGGGACTTCACCATGGAAGCATACTCCCAGTCGCAACGGCTAATATACTTATGTCTACAGTAGATTCACTTCAATACTGGGTCCAAATATTAAGCAAGCCTGTATTTCGACCTACTCATACTTAAAACTAAGATATATTCAAAGCAAACAAAAAAGAAGTACAAAAATTATAAAATTAAGTGCGTGTACGTGTGTAAATACGTGTATGAATGCGAGTGCGTGTATACAGCAAATGTTCGAGTTTCTGTCCATATGTTTTTATTTCAAATTTTGGCATAGATTTTCTGCATAGAGATTGATGACGTTAATGCATGTCTAGCGGTTAAATAGATCAGTTTTCTTATCCGAGATGTAATTCAGTAATTGTTACATCTTGACCAACCATACAGTCCCGCAACTCCAAAGAATGGTTGTGTATGCTACGATCAAAGTTTTGCAAAAACTTTTTATCTGAAAAAATATTCGTTACAACATACTCGTATGTATATCGTTTAACGATGGCTTGCCTTAAAAAAAATATGTTAAGCAATTTTTACGTTTTTTTTAAGTTAATCTATTTTGTTATCAAAATAATATTTTCCGTTGGCACTCAGATACTTCGTATTAAAGATTACAAATACGGATATAAAAATGTAACAGGAACCCAATACAACAGTTGTAACAAGCGGCAACTTGTTAGAAACTTCAGCAGAACTACTTATGTAAACAATAAAGCTAGTCAAAGCTATTCGTGTTACCCTTTGATTTACATTTCGACAAAATTTGAAGTTCGAATCATAACAAGGAATAATAACATATATTATGATTATGTGGTGGTAAAATAATAGATATGATGCTGCTACGTATGTTTGATCAGCTCTAACATATTGAATTTCCAATTGATGAACGAATACGTTGATATCATGTTCGATTTTAATGGTGAACAGGTAGTAGAAAACATTTAGCTACTACATCGTGCAGTTGTCGGCGATTGAAGTTTCTAAGGCTCCTTTGAGGTACTTCTTTTACACTAATTTATACTACACTATTAGTTTAGTAAGTGTAATTAGTTTAGTAAGTGTAATTAGTTTAGTAAGTATAATTAGTTTAGTAAGTGTAATTAGTTTAGTAAGTGTAATTAGTTTAGTAAGTGACATCCGAATGATCTATTCAATATTTAGTGCATGAAATGGGTTCTTTATTGAGATAGACAACTTTAAACACTATTAATAAATTGAAAATGACAATACGACATTACATCTACAACACACACACACGCACGTGTTGGTTTACATAAGGATTGTATAAATTATCCAAAAATGAATATGGAAAATTTAAATTTCAAACTAAATATCATAAATTATTTCACACCATCGAAATTTAAGTTTAACTTATGTTATGTCTATTTCCTGTCTATAAGAAAGATTATTTTCTCTTATGAAGACTAAATGAACTAAAATAAAAGTCTAGACGAGCTAACATTTGTTACATTATTGAGTGGAATCACTCCTGGACGTTGACCACCAGTCTTGGTCGTAATTTATCAAGTGTCATTACGTCAATCTCGAGACACCCCAGAACCCAGTACATTCACGCCCATAAAGCTGAGATTGCATTACATTCAATAACTATAAAGTCGACAACGGCGTGTCATACACGAAATTATCTATTGCCCAATAAATCCTTCAATAGCTTTCAATATGGCAGACGTTACCGCCGTCAGTCAGGCGTCTATTTTACGCTCATCTTACAACCGACATGCTATGTTCTACACTCGAGGATTCTAAATTCAAACGTTAATTGAATATTTTGAATAACTTAAAATGTTTCTACACTTTACCGGAGCAGTTGGTCAGATGATTTAAATGTTTGTTTCTATTTCTGCTTAGATAGAACTATGCTGTTCACATTTGTTTTAGTTTCCCTCGAAATAGGCATGGTATTGAGATTTAAATAGGGACAAAAAAGTCTTTAGAAGTCAGCAGTATATAATTATTTATATTTTATTTTAGTATAAGTTAGATAGAAATGGTTTCAATATGTTAAAAACTTTTGGATATTTCATTAAAACTAGTACAAAAGTACCATCTAAAGTGTAAAATACAGAAATTTAAATTAAATGAAATCAGTGCAAAATAATCCTCTACTAATATTCTAAAAATTGGTATAAAATCAGTCATGTTTTACTTATAGTGTTGTAAAGAAAGAAAGGAACCCAACCTTTTACATACTAAAATGTAGTAGACCTAGATTTAAATGAACACAACAACAAAACACAGTTACTTTGCATCTACTAACTTGTCGTTCAATCGTATACCTCTCTTAACATAATAATAATAAAAAAGTAAAAAATAAACCCAACTACGACAAAAATCAAGCTGACAAAGTATAAAACAAGATTTTCAGGACACTGGAGTAAACATAGACTATAACCAAAAAGTTCTCGTTGCAAATTGTCGATACGGTACTTATAATACACAATAATTAATACTTCATACTGATAATTATTATCAGTGAACAGAGATACATATATTCGAGTTTGGAAAGCCATAGTCACGCGTTTTGACCGTTACAGTACGTTTCTATACCATTTGAGTATTAGTTTTCACTATTATTTGAGTATAAATAAATAAACGGCATCGTTCATTCATTTACAAAGTATATTTTGACTATAAAATCAAATAGACCTTATCAATAAGTTATGTGAATAGACAAGCATACCATAGAAATATCACAAGTATCGAGTAAATACGGACAAAGTTACGAGTAAATAATACTAGTAACGCCCTTTTCAGCGATCCTAAATACGGCATAATTATCTCAACTTTCACAGTTACACGTATATAGCTTATAACCAGAGGTCAATAAAGACGATTCTTATAATATTTCATTTGTCCAGTTCTATTAAGTAATTGAGGAGCTATGAGGGAACATATTAAAATACATACACAGACTGTCAAACACATAACCTTCCTTTGG
Organism: Phragmatobia fuliginosa; assembly: GCA_932526445.1. Lineage (NCBI taxonomy): Eukaryota > Metazoa > Arthropoda > Insecta > Lepidoptera > Erebidae > Phragmatobia > Phragmatobia fuliginosa. The sequence goes on from OW052064.1 coordinate 18,887,760, forward strand.
CTTTATCGTATTCGGATAGAAATAGTAAGATTCCATATAGGTAGTCGTTGGTCTAGTGATTAACGTATGCGACTGCTAATCAAGAGGTCTCGGGTTCGAATCCCGGGACGGGCCAAAAAGTGTTCTTGGGTTTTTCTTACAGGAAATTCTTAATAACAGTCCGTAGTCTGGGAGTTTGGCGGTGATTGACGCCCGTGCCTCGGAGAGCAGGTTGTCATGAACATCTATGGCAATCGTATTGGGAAGTCAGTGCCCTCAAATATACTGACAACTAGTTCAATCTTCGAATTTCAGTTCTCCCTTAGGGTTGCGGAGGTCCGATGTCAGTCGCTCCGTGGATAAACCTATATTCAGGTAAAACCGGTTGAACTAGTAGCCGACCTCAAATAATATTGGGAATAAGGCTAGGAAGAAGAAGTCGCTACAAAAATATAATAAAAAAACAAACATGGAAGCAAGGCCACAGTGATATTTAAAGTTATCTCCACATTTGCGAATTCCTCCAGGGCACCTCTTTTGAAGAAAATAAATTGCTAAAAAATATAATGCTGCTTAGCCTTTTAGTTAACGTTACCAGAAAACTTCTACAAAAGTTTACGAACTGTATTTTCCCACCACAAAATGTCCCCACATTTCAATTTAATATATTGTATCGTATAAAAGTTATTTTCAACCTTACTTTTTAGGGTTCCATAGCCAAATGGCAAAAAAAGGAACCCTTATAGATTGGTCATGTATGTATGTCTGTCCGCCCGTATGTCACAGCCACTTTTTTCCGAAACTATTAGAACTATACTGTTGAATCTTGGTAAGGATGTATTCTATAAACCGCATTAAGACTTTCACACAAAAATAGAAAAAAAACAATAAATGTTAGGGGTTCCCATATTTGGAACTGAAACTCAAAATTTTTTTTCATCAAACCCATACGTGTGGGATATTGGATAGGTCTTAAAAAAAAATTGAGGTTTCTAAGATATTTTTTCTCTAAACTGAATACTTTGCGCTAACTAACCGCAATTCACCTTTCATTCAATCAACATCGATCAAAGTTACAACGAACTACATGAACTTTTATATGATGTTACTTGCTTCTACGGAACCCTTCATGGATGAGTCCGACTCACACTTGGCCGCTTCTTATTATATAACTTCAGAACTGACTTTCTTTGTTCAAACCATCTATTTTGTTCTTGTAAACCTTTGTTCTGTTATATATGTACAATGTAAATAATATGATTGAATATTACGTATGAAATGTGATGCCAAGTAATTGGTGTATTTTATAAACGTCAGATCATTTTGGATGAAGCATAAAATATTCCATTATAAATCATCGTAATACGTTTATTTAATTCTAAAGCCTGCCAAAAGTAAAACAAGAAATTATTAGTTACATCTTTTCAATGTAAATATAATGTTCATTGTATTTTATTGGTGGTATATTAATTTTTAGTTATTTCCTATCTATTAATTCGGTTCTTGACATACTCATAGACTCGGCAGTTGTCCAAAAGTGGGAGAAAGTCACTTATATAACACCTGTATACTATACCTATGTTCAAAATAATTACATGTTGTAAAAATATTACTACTTTGATTTCTAATTCTAAAAGAGTATTGACTCCAATGTATTAGTGAGTAGTGGTGGCTCCCAAATTCGTGGAAATTTAAACAGTACAGTCAATATATTACGAATATGTGAAGAAACTGCGACCCTACTTAACCGGTATTTGATTATCCTAAATAAATGTTGACCAATACGATATGATTGACAAGTTACTTGTTTCATTTGAGATATTTCACCGAAATCTTAGTGGTATGCCTATTATTATTTAATAAAATGATATTCACCTTTACACACATTCACACAACTCAGAACAATAGCTGTGAGTTGTGTAAATGCAGGTGTGATCTGGTGAAATAGAGGCGGTAGAGACGACCAACCTAAAATGTCAGAATTCGTGATGTCGTATGTCATTGGACCGTAAGCCCAAAGATGCAGAAGCCATGCTGCATTGTTTGTGTTGCGGCTTGGGAACAGTCCTTATTATTTTCCTATCCAAATATCGTTACCTAACTTCCCAATTCCCCTTGCACATGAAGCGAATTCTAATCAGCGCCATCTAGTGCGCAAGAACTGAAAAAAGATCAATAATGGCCGCATAGCGCGAGTCACATTGTCGCTCGTGAAAATAACTAAAATCAATGAAAATAGACTGATCTAAGTTATGAAAACCATGTAAATTTCGTGTGGAGTGTGATTCCCTGCCTGTGCTGTGTGGGACTCTTGTCTGAACCAATCAAACGTGCGCTGATGAACCGGGTTTGTGGATGTGCTTCCGACTGGTAAGTCCTCCCAACCATTTCCCGTTTCTGAACCAGTTCGTTTGTTCCTGCTTGATATCACTGGATTTAGACATACGCTAGTAAGGTGCCCTAGGATACCGCCCGCTGTGAACCAACCAACAATCGCTCATTCACCAACAATTTGCATTTACAATAAGAATGATGATTCCTACTCTTGGACCCATTCATGTTATCCTGATGGATACTCTACCTGATGAAAGAGTTATTTATACAACTAAAACCACCATGTCATCCGAGTAAATAAAAAACCAAACAGGTATTTAGGTACAAGCAGAGCCAATAACAGCAGATTAAAAAGAATGTCAAAATGTTTGGTTCTCAACATATATAACAGAAGTGAAATATTATTTCAAAAACATTGCGTTTTATCTCATGTCTAACACACCGACTACAGATATTTACTTGAAAAATAGAACGTTACAAGTTCAGTATAGTTTTGAGGTCTTTGTTTTGTACGGCAGCAATATAGGAGCAAAAGTTCACCTGTTTCATTTCTTAAACTCAATTTATATCGTGCCTGTTTTTAAGGCATCTGGCTAAGAAATTCGCATTTTTACCTTTTACAAATTGCGGATTTTGTAATAAAGTATTTGATTTGATTTTGTAAATGCAATAGCGCTAGGCTATCATCATCATTATCGTCATCAGCCCATCGTTGTCCAATGCTGGAGATAGGCCTCTCCCATAACATAACACTTTGATCAATATGTTAGGCTATATTTTGCTGCCTCAAATTCTTCCTTACTTACTTTGCTGCCTCAGCGACTTGTAATTTTAATAAGAAAACAAATCACAGTAAAGCTCTTTGAATTTAAATTATCTCTTTTCTTTGAGCTGAGTTTTGTATTGTTTGACCGAAAATTTATACTTTTAGGTAAACATAATGCATAACTTATTTAAAACAGTATAACCCAAGAACCTTAACAGAAATAAATATCTAAATTTATACTCACAACAGATAGCCCGTTCCACAATATCTTTTTATTTATTATGGTTTTGTTGTTCTCGTGCTGATATAGAACTTTCAATTTATTTCTTATATCATGTCGTCATAAGTTAACATCACAATACTGATATTATTTCCTCTAAAATATTCCTCTCTCTAAAAAAATATTACTTTGAAGTCAGGCAAATAAGTAAAGGCATTTTTTTCTGACTTTGTCTATACATTTGTAGTATTTGTTTCTGCTTTTTTGGGGTACCTGCATAAAAAAAAACAATATTTAAAATTTGTGTCTGTCTGCCTATTCGTTCCGGCTAATCTACGAAACGGTTGGATTGATTTTAACGTATCTTTCACTGGCTTATTGCGGATGACACAAGGAGTACTTTATGCTAATTCAAAGGGAGTAAGTATAATGAAATCTAATGATAAATAGCCCATGAACACCCGACACTAAAGAATCATAGTCCTATGCCGGTCCCTTCATTCACCTTTGAGAATCATACGGCTCCGATTACGGCACTTAAACTGAAAATTCCGAATATATTTATAGCTTTACATAATTTTTATGTGGTTTGACTAAGGCCTAGTCAGCTTATTCGCACTGACGCATGTATCTCTCATGACTGAAAACACCCTGGTTTGTACCCTACTGGTACATCATGACCTACGAATACCCATTGTGGAGCAGGGTACGCCATTCTAAATCCTCTATGAAACGATTAATAATATTCAAATGCTTTAGCTCGGGCACCAACACAACAAAACAACAAAGCAAGACTATTAAACAGTAAAATTTAATCCAATCATCACAGTAAACATAATTACTGGCTAAACAACGAGGTTTTGACACAATACATACATTGAGCGCCCGAATGTATAACAGACTCTTCATTATACATTCGGGCGCTCAATGTATGTCTGACAGTATGTATGATTTTCTGACAGTATTTATTACGTATGTATGACAGCTTATCAAAAGACAAAAAGGAACTGTTGTCTTCATTTCTCACTATATGATTATTAATAAATATATTTTAAACTAATATTTAATAAGTAGCAATGGATCCGCGCTGTACTTGCTCGACGCTCTCGATCGGTTGCAGCGACGAGCGGTCCGCATCATTGATAGCCCTGAAGCCACCGAGTTCCTCGAGCCTTTGCAGCTGCGAAGAGATATCGCTACTATGGCAGTCCTCTATCGCCTTTACCACGGGGAGTGTTCTGAAGAGCTCTTCCAACTGATCCCACCTTCTCCCTTCCTTTACAGGAACACACGTGCTGGCCTTGGAAGTCACCGCTTTAGAGTGGTAGAAATACGCACTAGAACTAAACGGTTTGGCTCTTCTTTCCTGTGCCGAGCGTTTAAAAACTGGAACTCGCTACCATCCCACGTGTTTCCTTCCCATTATGATCCCGGGTCCTTTAAGAGGGGTGTGAAAAAGCATCTCACAAAGCCGCCATAGTTTGGGTCAGCATCGCCATACTTCCTGCATCGCGGGCAGTGTGGTTGCCCCCACTCTTGGATTCCATTCATGCTTACCATCAGGCAGAGTGGAGTCACATTGGTAGGCACCAAATAAAAAAAAAAAAAAACTAGATGTCTAAATTTAGACGTATAACTGATGATTGGAACCAAAACTTTTTAACAAAAAGTTATGGTATTATTATACGCTTTACGTAATTTGAAACGTATATTCACCATTCTCCATAAACAAACAAGCAAATGAATTTATTCGGTTGTTTGTCTGTTTGGCGCTGACTGAAAATAAATTACATAAGTTAGTGAACTTAGCTCGTGACTGACTAGTTTCCAGTTGTTAACGCGATGTTTGTTAGATTTTTTGTACCCTTTAATCAGCAAAAGTTTGGAAGCTAAGTAAGTATTGAAAAGTAATTTACTCAGATATTTATTTTAGACTGAAGAAAAATATACACGTAGCACTGCTGCTATAGTTGTGATAAACAATCATCTGCAGTATCACTTGGAGGTACTAGAGCTAGTAGAAACACATAAGAGTTTTCTGATATAGTTTGTATACTTAGTATTAAAAACACGTAACGACAGCATCGTAAATTTCGAAGTCGTGTTAAAGCATTAAAATATAAATATTGGGGATTAAAGTATGAAGTTGCCGATTTGTACTGAAAAATTTAAATTTGTTTTTTTTTCAAAATATCTACCATTATTATCTATACATTGCTGCCATCTAATAAAGGTCATTTATGTCTTTGTGATAGAACTCTAGTGATATAGTTTCTACAAACTGTGTGAAAGCATTTTGTACTGCCTCCTGGGAAGAAAACTTTTTATCCCGTAAAAAATTGTTCAAAACACGAAAAAAATGGCAGTCCGTTGGAGCAAGGTCTGGCGAATAGTTTCCAATTGCAGTTCTTGTAGAGTTAAAACGGTTTCTCGTGCTGTATAAGGTCTCACGTTATCACGGAGCAATAATGGTTAAGAAGGCTCGGATCGCCTTCCAGCATCTCTTTCAATTCATCGTTATTCGCATATATGGCCGGTCTTCCACGTGGTTCGTTCTTCAAATCAAAAATTTAATCACGATACGTTTAAACCAAAATCACATGGTGCGTTCATTAGCAGTCCCCTCTCCAAACGCAATATTGATGTTGCGAGCTGTTTCTACAGCGTTAGTTCCGTGTTGGAACTTGTAATCATTCACTAGAATTTTCGAAGGTATCAATCTTTCTTGTCTAAGCCGAATAAAAAAAACAACTAAAAGTCGTTAATCGAATGTTGCACATTTTTTAAAGGAAGAACCTCATAGGTACGATTTGAAAAAAAAATCACTCAGAAATCTTAAACCATGAAGGTTCTACGTCAATTCAAAGTACCTATAACAATAAAACGGTAATTTCATATTTTAACCCCTGTTAATTGCCACTATAGCACAATAAAATGTACTGCACTCATTCTTGTCCTTTAGTATTACAGACCGCAGAACCGACCGCTGGGGTAAACGTGTTCTTGAGTAGAGGCCGTGTCTCGGCAAACGTAGTGTAGCACGTCCACAGGCAAGGTGGAGTGATGATTTGAACAAGACAGCTAGCAGGAGCTGAATGTGAGTAGCGAAGGATCGAACTAAGTCGCGTGCGATTGGAGAGGCCTATGTCCAGCACTGGACTGCGATAAGCTGATGATGATGTTTACAGATATTTATATCATTGTGAGGGAATAGAGCGTGTGTTTGTGTCACACGCTTGCGTAGTTGGCTCCTCTCTCTCACTTTTAAATATATTAATGCGAATCTGCTGTGCCTGATGGACAACATGAGTAGAATCCAGGAGTACGGATCACCATTCTCGTTGTGAGTGCAAACAATGCAGTATGGTGACGATACGACGGAGGCCTATGAAGATTTTTTCGGCGTCGGGAAAACTATGTAGAATGGTTGGGCCTCCGGTGGTGCATCGGGAGCAATGCAGAGTGAGATTATTGAAAGTGACTTTTTTTTTTTAATTTCAAATGTTCATGTGTTCATTTTAATTCAAAATGCGTTTTTCACTATAACATTTTTCGAAAATTTGCAATAAAAGTGGATTTTAAAATAATGGTTCCGTTTTAACCTAAATAAGTACACATATTCCACTTTTAAAACATTAATAGAGAAATGCTTAATGTCCACATTTTCATTTTATTACACATTAATTTTAATGATACAATGCCAAGCAGAAAATTGTCTGTTCAATATTTAATACTTTAATAACTACCATTTGCGTCATTCATCACATGGCATTGTTCTGTGAAATTGCAACGTAGGCAAATACTGATTGTTTCACTGAATAATTGACAAATTAAATTTACTGAGTGAAATTAATCCGATCACTGGAGAAAAAAATTCAATGAGATTTTTAATCAGATATTACAAGAGCGTTTTCGCCAATAATAACTTTTTATGATTAAACCCTTGAAGTTACGATGAAACCATTTGCAGGTGGACAAGATTTCGTCGACTACGAGATTTTGCATTTAATTCCCCAAATTTGGCGAAAACTTTATTGCTTGAGCAGACTGTTCTTGTAAAACTTTCATTTTGTGATATCTGCGGCAAAATAAAGTTGGCGTGGGAATATTGTATCCTAAGTTGATGCCCGTCTGGCAACTTGGATCAACTTGAGACTACTATTTTTACTCATCGGGGATGTCTTTTGGCGTAGTTTTATAAGTTTTGGAACTATGCAAAGTCGATATCTAGATACATTAAAATGTTAATGTAATTGTGAAAGTAACTTAATGCAAATTTTTTGTACAGATCTTGCTTTGACTGACATGATCAGACTAATAAATTTTCGATGCACATGTCGATACCAAAAATATTGTAACGGCATAGACTCTCTATCTTTTTCTCAAAATCTCCTCAGAGCGGAGGTTTATTTATTAACTACTTTAGTATTATGTTCAAAATATTTAGAAAATATATTTTTTTTACTTATCTAATATTTTTTTATAAATTTGACTGCCTCCGTGGCGCAGTGGTAGCGTATGCGACTACAGTGCTTGAGGTCTCGGGTTCGATTATCAGGTTACACTTAAATTTGTATGATCTGCAAATTCAGAGTTTGAGTGTTTTCTATCATATGCGTAATATGTATGTATTAACAAAAACAATGTATCTATACATTTTGTCTAGTATTCATATTACCAGCTCTGCTTAATTTGGGCCTCTATGATGTTGTGTGTCAGATGAATCTTTAATAAGTTTATTGTATTTATTTCAATTTATTTCACCGTGTGTCTGACTGCGCAAGACAAGCTGCCAATAGACAGCAATGGCGTGAAATCGTCCGGAGAGCTGTGTCTGCCTCTGCCACCGACGTGGATGCCTCGACGTGACCACGACCACTCTGCCAAGGGGGAAACGATTGAGAAGAAGAATTTATTTCAAATACCTGACAAATTTAGAGCATAATTAAAGGAAACACGGCAATCTCTTTTTACACGACTTGACTGTACAATTTTAAAACCTAGTAATGGCAAATTGACAGAAAATATTGGTCCTTGCATTTTGCCGCTTAGCTCGCTATAAGTCGTCGATTTCCAACTGTGAAACAAGCTAGTTTCCAGTGACCGCAAAAACCAGCGAAAAGAATGCTCTATACAAATAAATAAAAGCGCAGTATCTGTTTGTTATGACAAATTAACAGTTTTTAACTAAATGCACAAAAGTGTTAACATACTCAAAAAAAAAAAGATTTTATTTGTCTGCTTGTTAGAGATAATCTATGGAACGGCTAGACCGATTTTGATGAGACTGGCACTGTCCGAATTTTGATGAAATAAGAAATAACTAAGATCATATTTTTTTTAGAATAGCTTCGCTCCATGGCGTTACTTGTGATAAAAATAGGTAAAAAAAAACAGTCAAGAACATCAGAAACAGTTTATAAAAGTTGCCAATCTATATAAATAAAACATAATTAGAGCTATAAAATGTTGTCATCCCTAACATAGTTGTATGCGACATTACTTTGAACTTTAATAAAATGTGAATATTCTATAGAGGCACGTGAGCTCATTCCGAGGGCTTGCTTGATAATACTGGAACATAGGCAGCTAGGCACACTCAACTCATTTATGAAAGATATTCTGAATATGTGACACCATTATAAGCTTTGAAAGGGTTTTCGCTACGTTATATAAAGAACTTTGATGTCACAGATACTTACCTACTTTCTACACTTTACATAGCAGAATCAATGTGTGGAAACTACTGATCTGTTCTTTATAATATTTTTGATGTATTACGTCAAAAATATCATAACGTCAGAAAAAAAAGTCAGTGAAGTTCTAACAGTTTGTAAGTCAAAATTGACTATATTACAGAAGAGTGAAATAACTGCGCAAAATTTAAGTTAGCTACTTTTGCGATTACCATATTCGGAAAAAGTATTTAAAATCAACTTACTGCACATATAAAACACGTTTTCTATGAAAAAAATATTACTTAAAGGAAATACACAGAGCTATTGGCTAGCTATCTCCATTTTGATTGGTCGGAAAAAAGCGCACGGGCTTTCTTCATCCAATGGCATCAAAATGTTTTGTCAAAATGTCACTTTAGTCTCTTAGTCACAACAGTCATGGAACGCATAAAGGTGGTGACACTCTTAATATATTACCACAAAGACTGCTAATAGTATTAAATGTAGTATTTAAAAATAATGAAGTATCATCTAGAATTTAAAATAATCACTAAAGAATAAATTGAACATAAAATATTTCATTTGAAGTTTATACTAATGACATGTAAAAAAACTTCAGATAATTCGTGGCAACGTGTTCCTAAATTTGAGTGAGAAATAATAATATTATACTACGTTAGATTCACACACAACAAAATATTTCGTTACAAAGTTTTAATGAGCTTTGTTTTAGATTAATTCCTTGGATGCCAACCTGTGCACATGAGGTAATCCACACTTGATACATTGTTTAAATTTTAATTTAACTAAGAAAGCAATCAATTGACTCAATTGAGTGACTTTCAAATTGAAATATAATGAATTTAACATTGCATGTCCTTGCAATACACTAGAGGTATGGGAAAAGAAAAATAACAAAATAAAATGATTGTACTTGTTAAAAGTCCGTGTGGTGACGGATTAAGAATACAAAGTGTCACCACCCCTATTCATTCCATGGGTGTCGTAAGAGGCGACTATAGGAACAAAATAAGCAGCTAACATCACTGCCAAGAGAAGGAAAACTTGAAACAAACCCTTTACCAACCCGTCTGGCCAGCGCGGTATAGTAGACCAAACCCTCCTTTTAAAGAAGAGGCCTATGTCCAGCAGTGGACTGTTAAAGGCTGTTGATGATGATGATGATGACTTTTTAAAACACTGTAACCGACAATTATTTTTTCACGATATTCTTGTTCCAAAAATCTGTATACCTACACATATCCTATCACTTTAAAGTGCTAGGACAAAAGATCCAAGTAGGCAGTATTACAACAAACTCGTACAACTGGTATGTTACACAAACTTTGAAGCCTTTATCTCCTCAAATCGTTGACAACGTTCCAACTCGTTTCGGAACAATGTGATTTTCAGGAGTTTCCAAGTCGTAAGCTTGTTTATTTGCCTTTGTGATAGACGGGTATAGGATTGTCGATCGCAAGACGTTTAGGTAGGCTAAGGGAAGGTCACGTCTTTACAATAATAACTTATTATCAGAGTTGATAGTTTTGTTGAATAATTTACGAATATTCTAAGGCTAGGTCGTAAATATAATTATATTATATGTAAAGTAAGGCTATAAGACTCTTTTCGCGTTTAAATTCGTGGACATTCTATTACGCTTTCAGAAAACGTTACTTAGTTCCGACAGCTTAGCTTTTTAAAGGATTCTTACTATATAAAGAACAGACCGATTTTATAGATGTTCAAGTTCGATAATTTTGTTTTCGAATAAAGAATATGTGAATGCATAAGGATACTGTACCATACCGTACTTTGCCCGTAAGTGAGCAGGCAAGTTCCATTTCATTTTTTTGACAACTTAATGATTTTTATTTATGTCAAAAAAGAAATTTTTTGCCACATATTTAATATCACAGGGGACTTTAGAAACATGCATGAATTTGCACTGAGTGTTTAACTTGAGTAGATCATTCGTGTTTTGAAATAATACAACACTTTAAGTGATCCACAAATTGTTGTTTCTCATCATCATCCTTTAACAGTCCACTGAACATAGGCCTCTCCTTTGAAAGGAGATTTTGGCCTACTATACCACGCTGGCCAGGTCAGGCCATGTGTGAATTGTTGTTTAAATGTTATTATGTCCATAAAATGTATATTTGTTAAATATCCACAACAATTCAACATATTCCATGCATTCCATAAAATAATATGTATATCATAATCTTTGCTTTATCTTATCGTAATAACATTCGCAAATTAAATTAAATCAAAGTAAGTTCAAAGACTTTCTTTCAGTGAGTTTCACTGGTATATTTTACTATAATAATTTAAGTAAATGTATTCAATGAAAATTAATTTCAGAAACCGAGTTCACAACAGAGAAAGAGCATGTAGTCTCAAAAGTTTTAGAATAGCTTTCAAAATTCCTATGTATCAAAGTTACATTTACTCGTACTTTGACATTTGAATCATTGGATCGTTTTCGTTTGAGTCTTTTAAAACTCACTATATGCATGCTGTGAAAGGGAATTTCAAATAAAAGTAATCTTAGACCACACGAGTCAACATACTGGTATAGCGAATAACAATCTTAGATTATTTTATTTCCTTGTATGATGCCTCTTCACTGATGGAGATAAGTCGTTACTTCTTCATACTTCTTTCCTTTTTTTACTTGACATAACTGTTGTTCTACGCTAGCAAACTCTATCTACATATCCTCTTATGTTTCTGAGCCAAAATTTTCTTGGCCAGACGAATAAAGCAGTACTGTAAGTGACGGTGTATCTTTCTTAATCTTAGATTAAAGAAATACAATAATTGTACACTAAACTGAAACGGTCTGAAAGGAGAGAGCTAGTGAAGGGTATCAAAGCACTTTTCTCAGTTACACGGACCTATGAGGATTTAGATATCGTCATGGGAACCCTTCTGTTCCTTTGCCTCCTAAAAATGTGAATATAAAATTTATTTCTAAATTTTTAATCTGTAGAAGTCTAATTGAAACCCATATGAGAAATGCGAACAAGTAAATGTTTTGCAATGAATAATGAAGCAAATAGAACAGAATAAAATAAAGTAATATGTATATACCTAAAGCCTTTATACTAAGGACATAGAACGTAAATCTTAATTTAATATTTAGAAATTAGATGATTACATTTTCTTCTGACTAAAACTAGAAATAGTTCCTAAAGTTAAATTTAGCTCTACAGATTTCAACATGATTGAAATGGAATGAATAGTAGCAATATCGACAATCATTAAGCAAACAATAGGTACCATTGAACAAAATTGAAATGATGACTTTAAAAAGACTGTATCTTCTAAAAAGATAAACATAGATTTCTAGAATGTGGTTAACTTTACATTTTAAAATCTCAAACGCGTGGTACAAATAACCGCTTCAGTTATTTGTAACACTTGGGACTTACAAAGTGAAATAAAATCTTTTATTTACATAGTTCCTAGCACACTGAGCACATACTTGCTTTACTAGCTTGAATTTGCTTTACTAGCGGATTTGAAAACTCAATATTCCTTTGATAATTTTACTTGACTTTATAAAGGCATCGTAGTTCATTTTGTAGTACTGTGTTGGTTTAGTTCTTCACAATTAGCTTTGATAATTTGAATCAAGCAACATATTTAATTTTTGAAGAAAATAGTATTTTTGAGGGTTCCGGAGTTCATGATTCGGAACCCTAGTACATTCGTCATGACCGTCCGTCCGTCCTCGTCCAACCGCCCAAACGGTTGGTAATAGAAAGATAAAACTTTGCATAAATATGTTTTGTAGTTACGAAGACCAAAATGCTACAATATAATTACGAAAAACATTTTTATTTGACGTAAAATGGGGATGATTTTTTTCTTGCGTCTATCACATTGTGTGAGGTATCATTAGACAGATCTTTTAAAAATATTGCGAGGCTAAAACCATTTTTTGGTTTAGGTATGCATTTGCGAGTTATTCTACCTTAAAGCGCAGGTGCAAAAACAAGGTGTCCCCCTCTCTAAAAGCCTAACGGCTGGATCATCACATCCGAAAAAAATAATGACAGTAGTCTTGAACTTTCAAGGAAAACTATAGCGGTTTTGATAACTTTTTATTTCAGGAGTTATAGAGGCCTAACTTGTAAAATACACTCACTTGGAAAACTTCGTTCAAAAATAAAGAAATAATAAGTTAACATAACAATTGTCTATTGGACAAGATTTTAAATCTACCTACCAGGGTGACTACGAAACCCTATTCTACGCGTGGCCTGACACGCACTTGTTTTATAAGCTTTTTATTACGACACGTTAGTGTACAACTGAATTTACTAAGTCAAAAAAAATATTAGATGTATTTCTTCTACATCGATTTAATTGGCGGACAATCCGAGTACTACATAATGATTGTTTCATCATAGTTCACAAACGAAAAGTATTGATTTACAAATTTTGAACATTATACGACGTCATTACGTGCAATAATCGAAACTATTCACCTATGCCGTATTTGACACAATATTTATAATACAAACGAATACAAAAACTTTAATTCACACGAGATCCTCGACGTTCAGTAATGGAAAAGCATTATTAGCATTTTATAATTAATATTGCAGTTACGAGTTGTTCAATGTAAATTTACAGATTCATGTTGCAGCTGTTCTGGTAGAATTATTCATTTTCTTTGTTTACCTGTTTTGTTCATAACGATATTGCTTTTAGCAAAGTATTAAATATTTATGCAGTTTTCTTTATCTGTAACTGTATCTATTGAAAATTGTAATTTAACTTGCGATTCTATAATTATTCTGTTTATTAAATGTACTTTGCTTTCGTCTCTCAAGATTTTTATCCACCGTTTTGAGATATTTTTATTCCAGCTCAGGCACTTTTGGTAATAACTTTTTGATATGGAACCTACAGTTTTCTTCGATAAACATGCTCTCAGAAACTTAATCTAACAGATAAACGAGTTTAAACAAACGCGTTCCTTCACTTTATAATATTAGCATAGATTTATTCTACACGAACGGTTATAATATATGTTAGATGAATAAAATTTCATTCAAATCCGTTCAGTAGTTTTTGCGTGTAAGAGCAAACAACATTGTATACATACATATTCACAAGCTTTCGTGTTTATAATATAAGTATGATTTCGCTTTTATAAAATTATACTATCTTGAGAAGCCAAACGTCAGACAATTCGTCAAATGTATAAATTGTACTGAGTTCTTTTGGAAAATGCTCCATTTCACTGTGAGCATGCAACGCTTTGAAAGTGTTGATTACTTTCAGCTTTTATAAACAACTTCTCTTTTTACGTTCTTTACAATATTTTGCTGTACAAGTTACTTCTCCAAGGAAATATGTGTTTTTTTTATTTGAAAAATATTAATTGTAGTTTGATAGATTTTAAACTATTTTCTATTTCGTTTAAAATTGATCTGATCTATAATCAGTATATTATTATTAATTATGAGTACAGTTTATTAATTTAGTAGCCTTACACAAAATACACGTTTAGATAAACTTACTCTACGCCATTATACTAACATTCTACAAACGACACCTAAAGTACCTACTTAAAATGAACTGGTTCTGTACTTTTATGAAAATATTAATAAAGTGTATTTGTCGTAAAATATTTGACAGCCACGTAAAGACATCTGATTTATTCAAATGTATGCAAAAAGCATGACTCCATGGCAAAGTACCGTTTACGAGCTCACTCAGCTTCCATAAAGAAAATTTGTCATTTTCAGAGTACTGCCTTTTGGTTGAATGTCAAAATGTCCAAAAAAGAGGCATGTGCTTAACAACCCTTATGTTACACAGAATTTACTCAAACCGTATTTATACATGAAAAAAAAGCATTATATTGTTTTAAACTTTCATGGTCAGTTACATTAAAAGCGTGTGATAGATTCATGTAAATGTAGTTATTAATATAACTAAATACTTTGTATAAATATTGATACGTTTGTCAATAGTTTACTTTAAATATTTTCTGAACATATTGTTTGATGACGGTAGTTGATAAAATACATACTCGTATGTTTTACTCAGTTGTCGTTGCCTATAAACACTGTTTAGTAATGTTAATGTTATTATTATTACTTTTGACTATATATTTTATATAAATATTGATATGTTTGTATTAATACTTTACTTTAAACACATTCTGTAAATAATGTACTTTGATGAAGGTACTTGATTAAAATACTGTGTCGTACTTGTTTGTCGTCGCCTATAAAAGCGAGGGTTCCAACTGGACAGGGGGACTTCTTGTTGAGACGTGGACCAGTACGGAGCTCTCTACTATTCAAACAGTAACTGAGGATATTATATAGATTTAAAAGCTAAGTATATTCATATTCACTTTTGTGTATTTCTTTTTTACTAAAATGTTATCTAAGTTTTGAAATAATTTATGGTTGATTTATGGATATGAGTATAATGTGAAATATGTATGTAAATATGTTGGAAAAGAGTGTCCATGGAGTTTCTTGTCTGTTCTTCTCCATTGACTGCCTTGTTGGTCTAGTGGTTAGCGTATGCGGCTGCTGACCAAGAGGTCTCGGGTTCGATTCCCGGGTCAGACCAAATATTTGTGTGATCCACAAATGTTTGTTTCGGAGTCTGGGTGTTTTTCTATGTATAATATGTATGTATTTACAAAAAAAAAGTATGTTTATGTATTTATATCAGTTGTTTAGTACCCATAACACAAGCTCTGCTTACTTTGGGACTTGATGATGTTGTGTGTAAGATGTCCAAATAGGATCTACACCTTGGAACAGACGAATAGAATCACGACTGACTAACTGACTGACTACTGGACATTGAAATAAAAAGAAAGTTTAATATGATTTGATTTGGTTTGATTTGATATACTCAAATTCCTTTCGTTCTAAATATTCTAATATTTTAAGAGTTAATTAATCTCATCTTTTTTCTAATCTAACATCAGAAGTGGGATCGGAACCTATGTGCTTTGTTTTTATGTACTTTGTCACAAAAAATTTCAGATGTATCCTGCTATGTTGGAGGGCCTTCTGGAGCCATACGTGATGCTGTAGCTGGTAACCGAAGTAAAGATGATGTGGTGTTGCCGCCGTTTCATCCGGACAAGAACAACGGGGCGGAAGGCTGGGACAACACTGACGCCATAGCCAAGGACCATGGATGGAGCTTCCATCACTACCGTAAGCAAAGTAGTTAAAGCCCATAAGGGCTCTGGCCATACTCTATTGTAAATATACAGGTAGCATTTTTGAGGGACAGCTTGTCGAGCTTGTTTATGGAGGTATATCCGATATTAATATTAGGATAGCTCGTTAATCGTTTAACAGTCGCATTAGTAGTACATTGGAATTCAATTTTTGTTTTTTACAACCTATTTAAACTACAAAACGCCCAACCTAAACAGATAACGTACCTCAACAACTGAATCTAAATACCCGTGTATGAATTAGGAACGTTAACGTCTTAATGCTCTTAAATAATTTTATTTACTAGGTTTATATTTCACTGTTCTTACGGATTGTAATTCCATAAAATCAACCATGAATAAGAGATTTTTGCCTCGATTAGGGGTATGCAAATAAATCACTATATGATAGCCACGGGTTTGAATCTGCAGCTGACATAGCTAGGCTACGTCTTAGGAAAACTGCAGAAAAATACTGATGGTATTCGTAGATAATGATTTTCATATAGGTGATGTAGTTTATTAGTGATTAGCCATGATAGATTATTATTACGTTGTTGTGTTATTGTTGATATTTTGTGCGATTATTTAATTCCTGTAATGATTGATGTCTTGTGAAAAGGAATCATATAGATATTTTGCAATAATTATAAATTATTCACTTGTTAATAAATTGTGTTCAATTAACAATGGATGTTTGAGAGGATATAAGTTTAGAACAAAACGGTTTTTATATCACTACTGGTTGGTCACTGCCCTGTATAAGCTTGATTACTGCTGGTCGGTCACTGCCCTGATATCAGTCTGAAATTCATGTGCAGCAGGTGATAGGACTGGTATGTCAAGGCCAGAGGCTATTGTATGAATTGCTGTGTCACTGCCCTGAGGTAAGTTTGAAATTGATGTGCAGTAAGTGATAGAATTAATATGTCAATGCCAGAGACGTTCAAGTACTTCGAGAGCGAAGTACAGGTCAGTCTGGCCGTGATAGATTATGCGGAAAAGTTCCGTTTATTTATTGCAATAGCTAACTTGTTTTCTTAATTGAATAAAAACATCCCTATAATGATTATAACCTTCTATGCACAACATTCAACACTTTCGCATCAATATTATTGCAAACTACCCATCTACTGTTCTTACATTTTTATCTTAAATCTTTATTTATAAAAATCACGAGACATTTAGACATTTAGTTTATGTTATTTAACTAAAGATATTTACTAGTTTCATACTAAAGTATAAATGTTAAAAGTACTTCACGACTGAAAAACTTATTTACTTAATATGCCAAAACAAAAAAAAAAGACCAATAGATTGTTGCACTAAGAGCACTTCTAACTCGCATTCCCTAAAGGTCTCAAAATAGATCCAAAAAAAAAAATGTTACTGTGGGATTATCTTCTTACTAATTGTAAAATAAAATACATTTTACAAAAATATTTTACCAAACAACATTGACAATATTTTAACCACAGTTCCCACTATCTTTCTATATATTATTTATAATCAACTCGGTATTTCCTGACACACAATTCGTACAATACCGTCATTTTTGTGTTGTGATCTTTGAGAGATTACTGAAATCTAACCGTAATCGTACATGAAATTAAAAAAAAAAAACAGTAAACCAACAAATGATTCGTAATCATTATAGCTACAACCTTCCGCTTACAAAATTTTGTACTTACTATAAAAAGCCCGGGCATATAGATCTATTCTGCACATTACAACCTTAAAATGATTCTCCTAATTCTGAAAATCAAGTCGGTTTGTTTTTTTAGTCAAACGAAATTAGTTTTGACACCTAGTCCTGGTGATGATACAGGTTCAACTTGTAGTATAATCAAAGCATCGATAGCTTACAAATATATGCAAAAATCGTAATTACTGTTAAAGGCGAAGAATTAGAACTGATGAATATTTTTTTAGCAAAATTAGTCAAGATGTTACTATATGTAGCAAGTCGTCAGATTGGCCAAGCGGGTTTCAGAAAGTTCAATAATCAATTAACACGATGTAAATGTGGTGACACGATGTAAATGTGATGACACGATGTAAATGTGATGACACGATGTAAATGTGATGACACGATGTAAATGTGATGACACGATGTAATTGAGGTGACACGATGTAATTGAGGTGACACGATGTAATTGTGGTAACACGATGTAAATGTGGTGACACGATGTAATTGAGGTGAACTGATTGAGTTGAACTGCTGAAGTCTTTTGCTTTGATTCTAGCCTGTCTCATGTGCAGCAGGTGTGAGGCTAGATGATATTGTTGTCAAAGCAACTGACCGTTGTTATAGTCTTCTTAATGTGAAAAGAAACTATAGCAATGAGAAAATGTATTAGTTTTTAACATTATTATTGTTATTCTTACATTAAGTATGTTAGTGGTATTTTGTACTTCGAGAACGAAGTACAAGTCAGTATGGCCGTGATAGATTCATGTAAATGTAGTTATTAATATAACTAAATACTTTGTATAAATATTGATACGTTTGTCAATAGTTTACTTTAAATATTTTCTGAACATATTGTTTGATGACGGTAGTTGATAAAATACATACTCGTATGTTTTACTCAGTTGTCGTTGCCTATAAACACTGTTTAGTAATGTTAATGTTATTATTATTACTTTTGACTATATATTTTATATAAATATTGATATGTTTGTATTAATACTTTACTTTAAACACATTCTGTAAATAATGTACTTTGATGAAGGTACTTGATTAAAATACTGTGTCGTACTTGTTTGTCGTCGCCTATAAAAGCGAGGGTTCCAACTGGACAGGGGGACTTCTTGTTGAGACGTGGACCAGTACGGAGCTCTCTACTATTCAAACAGTAACTGAGGATATTATATAGATTTAAAAGCTAAGTATATTCATATTCACTTTTGTGTATTTCTTTTTTACTAAAATGTTATCTAAGTTTTGTAATAATTTATGGTTGATTTATGGATATGAGTATAATGTGAAATATGTATGTAAATATGTTGGAAAAGAGTGTCCATGGAGTTTCTTGTCTGTTCTTCTCCATTGACTGCCTTGTTGGTCTAGTGGTTAGCGTATGCGGCTGCTGACCAAGAGGTCTCGGGTTCGATTCCCGGGTCAGACCAAATATTTGTGTGATCCACAAATGTTTGTTTCGGAGTCTGGGTGTTTTTCTATGTATAATATGTATGTATTTACAAAAAAAAAGTATGTTTATGTATTTATATCAGTTGTTTAGTACCCATAACACAAGCTCTGCTTACTTTGGGACTTGATGATGTTGTGTGTAAGATGTCCAAATAGGATCTACACCTTGGAACAGACGAATAGAATCACGACTGACTAACTGACTGACTACTGGACATTGAAATAAAAAGAAAGTTTAATATGATTTGATTTGGTTTGATTTGATATACTCAAATTCCTTTCGTTCTAAATATTCTAATATTTTAAGAGTTAATTAATCTCATCTTTTTTTCTAATCTAACACGTGCGTTACCCCAGCAAAAAAGCAAAAAAAATTCGGCCTTAGAGAGATGAGAGTATAACAGAAAATTAGTGTGTTCTGAGGTGTAATTTGTTACAAATAGCAAAATTTGTGCATGTAGTAGTTTAAAAGTTATTCGACAAAAACACTTTTTGCTGGAGTAACGTTTCAAACGTTACCCCAGCAAAAAAAATTTTTTTTAAACGTTTCAGACCCAAACGAAATACATGAATACATAGCTTTTGTTCCGTATTAAATGTTAGCAAACAGAAAAATTTGTGTGAGCTGTGGTTCTTAAGTTATTGACAATTTTGCTAGTGCAATATTTTGGACTTGTCTAGAACTTGAAAATGGCTGAACGCAGAAGTTTAAAAAAAATACCATCGATAAACTTTTATTTGCTTAAATTTTTATAGTTATTAGTTTTTAAATATTTTGATGAACACTGATGTAATTAAATGATTTTGAAAATCAGAAAAAAACTAGTTTTGCTAAGAAACTAGTATACTTACAATCAAATAAAAAGCTGTAACATGTAGCCATGGTTTACATTTATAATGACTGTAAATCTGGATTAAATAACTTTAAGCAATATGAAGATATAAGTAAATATTATTAATTTTAAATGGTATATTTAAGTCATCGAATAAGCAGTTCCTATTAAACAAGGAAACATGGCAAACTCTAACAAATTTAAGTATATCATCAACAAACAAGCCTGTGAATTTCAGCTATCAATTACGAATATTATAAAAGTTATATGTAAAACAAGAATGTAACAACATTTTCCTATAACCCGAGCAAAATTAAAAGGTTACGTAAAAGCGACCGCGCCATACATTTAAATATCTTCGTAAATTAACGGCTTAGTATCTGGTATTTTGTACAGTCAACAGAATATTTTTATCAGATTGTGATTTAAATATTTAAACTAATTTTAAAACCTTAAATTTTTTGTTTCATACAATTTAACGCTTCATTCGAATTCAAATTAATGCAAACCAAAATATCATAACTCAGTTGGGAATAGTGTTTTATAAAACAATATAAAATTTACTAAATGTCATATAGTATGCTATATTTTTTCCTTTTTTTGTTCTTGTTATGAGAAAAATAATAAGTTACATTCACCGCGACACCATGGAAGCAACAGGAAGGGAACAAATGTAATTTTAAAAAGAATAATGCGTGTAAAATACTGAACACATTTTAAAAGGAAAGGACAAGGAAATTTTTACAAGAAAATGTTACTAAACATTGTAAATATTTATTTAATTCATTGTAAAAAGAAACAAAAAAATATCTAAGTTAGTATCTAAACATGTTGAAATTACTCAACTATCTGTGATTTTTCTAAACATTTATATACTTCTGTGAGCGTATAGGACTGATTTTAAATAAAAAAAATTAATCATACTCAGTTCAATATTCTTGTCACCCGGACTGAACTTTTTTTGTTCGTAACTGTACCAACAAAATATTCTATTAAACCATTCATTTCAGATGTCAGCCGAATGTATGGCGCGGTCGCTTTTACGTAACCTTTTAATTTGGTCGGGTTATAAGAGAATGTTGTTACATTCTTGTTTTACATATAACTTTTACAATATTCGTGATTGATAGCTGAAAGTTACAGGCTTGTTTGTTGATGATATACTTAAATTTGTTAGAGTTTGCCACGTTTCCTTTTTTAATAGGAACTGCGTATTCGATGACTTAAATATACCATTTAAAATTAATAATATTTACTTATATCTTCATATTGCTTAAAGTTACTAATTCGAAATTTACAGTCATTATAAATGTAAACCATGGCTATATGTTACAGCTTTTCATTTGATTGTAAGTATACTGGTTTCCTAGCAAAACAGTTTTTGCTGATTTTTAAAACCATTTTATTACATCGGTGTTCCTCAAACAATTTGAAAACGAATGATAAAACAAATTTAAGCAAAAGAAGGTCTATCGATGGTATTTTTTTCAAACTTCTGCGTTAAGCCATTTTCAAGTTCTAGACAAGACCGAAATATTGCCCCAGCAAAATTGTCAATAACTTAAGAACCACAGTTCACACAAATTTTGCTGTTTGCTAACATTTAATACGGAACAAAAGCTATGTATTCAAGTATTTCGTTTGGGTCTGAAACGTTTAAAAAAAAATTTTTTTGCTGGGGTAACGTTTGAAACGTTACTCCAAC
Organism: Phragmatobia fuliginosa; assembly: GCA_932526445.1. Taxonomy (NCBI): domain Eukaryota; kingdom Metazoa; phylum Arthropoda; class Insecta; order Lepidoptera; family Erebidae; genus Phragmatobia; species Phragmatobia fuliginosa. Next base: position 18,909,648 of record OW052064.1, read on the forward strand.
AAAAAGTGTTTTTGTCGAATAACTTTTAAATTACTACATGCACAAATTTTGCTATTTGTAACAAATTACACCTCAGAACACACTAATTTTCTGTTATACTCTCATCTCTCTAAGGCCCAATTTTTTTTGCTTTTTTGCTGGGGTAACGCACGCACATTAAAATAGAAATCTGCGGGATTGCTACCATGTACCTTTTTGTTAACGAGTATCTAATATTTCGGCACTTTTTCGGTGAATATTGGATACTCGTTAATAAAAAGATACATAGTAGAAATACCACAGATTTCTATTTTAATTTGGCAGAAACAACAACAATTCTTTGTGGTTTACACATGACCTTCTTCATATTGAAGCATTGAAAAGTTAGTCTAAATTATTCAATAAATTTTGTTTAATTATTTTTTATAAAAGAAAAGTAAGTTTAAGTAACGCACATGGCGTAACGTTTTCAATATTAGCAGAAAAAAAGTTGTAACAAAACGAGATTTCAACGTTTGAAATTTTTCGTAATTGTGACTTTAAAAAAATCTGACGAGAAAATCGTATTGAATAAGTTGATCTAATCACTATTTATATCTAAAAATGCTTTCAAAAGTTTGTTTAATTATTTCTTTTGTCTATTTAATTTTGTGGTATACAACGTCATGTCCTAAGTACGTTACCACCTTGTGATTTTTTTTGAAATGAATTATAAATGCAAATTAAATATTAATGCTCCATCATCATCATCAACAGCCTTTAACAGTCCACTGCTGGACATAGGCCTCTCCTTGGAAAGGAGGTATTGGCCTACTATACCACGCTGGCCAGACGGGTTGGTATAGGGTTGGTTTCAAGTTTTCCTTCTCTTTGCATTAATGTTGTCTTGCGTAGTTTATCCCTTAGTCGCCTTTTACGACACCCGCGGGATGAATAGGGGTGGTGACACTCTGTATTCTTAATCCGTCACCACACAGATATGACTTGACATAATGAAAAACAATTGGTTGATTGGTTACAGCTATATACCTAGCCAGACAGGTTGACAAAATGGAAAATAAAGTCATTGACGCTATCAAAATACCAAAAAATAAACTGTCATGAAAATGAAAAATAAAATATTGAGTGTTAAAACACCTAAAAAATAATTCTAAGATATTATTTCTCATTAAATTGGACGTTCAAACGTTAATTCAATGAACAGTAAATAATTAATATTAATGATTTACAACAAACTCACCTTTAATTAAAGATTTCTGTTGAATAAGTGATGGAAAAGATTCAAATATAATATTAATGTCAAATGAATTCCAAAGACTAATTTGTATCAAAATCTAATAATTTTCTACTAAATGAATTCGTACGTTGAATTAACATTTCTAAATATTTTATTTATCAGTAATATATTAGTAACAAAATCATTCAATCTTAGATTTTTTTAGAAACAATTCAGATAGAAGCGAAGAACGTATTCCTTTACTTACTTCTAAAGTTTACTTATGTATATATACTGTTCGAAAGTCCTGAACGTCTACACTTGGATTTCTAATGCTTTCTCAAAGCTTCGCAAAAGGTTAGATATCTAGAGCTATACGTGACCGCGTTGACAGATTCACTAGCAAAAATTTCACGATAAAATCTAGGTGTCGAATCTTTTACTTTCTCTGAATCTATTCGTAGAAAATACTAGTAAATATTATGAGTGCGATATTGATACGGTGTTCAACCGCTATTCTTATTTAACAGCCAGACCATAACTACACATATATACATAAATATTAGATTATGGCAAAGAACTTACCAACACAATAAATAAGATTAGCTTTTTCGTTTTTTATTTTGTATAAAAAAGTTTTTCTTGTATAAATAGGATATTTTAAATATATAAAATACTATTGCTGGTTTATTTGAATTCAAATACAATTTAAAATTACTGTTGTTTTATTTATTTAAGCCTAGTGTAGTGACTTTACTCTGCCTGATGGAAAACATTAGTAGAATCCAGGAGAGAAGGCATCGTCCTCATGGTGAGTGCAGACAATGTAGCATGACCCACATAATATAGCTCTGTTGAGATAGTTCTGCATCATCCTCCCGGCCCTCGAGGCCGGAGAATGATTGTTTCTCCGGTCTAACACTTACCAATGAAATACGACAGCACTAATGCTGTGATTTTAGGTCGTCTCCGTGGGGGTACTGCCCCAGTCAAACCGGCCTATAGGTTCTGTACCTTATAGTACTACTTCAGCAATTTCATAAGATTTGACGATCAACATCGCTCTCAATCCCAAACAATCCACAAATTCTTCAAAATCATAACGAAACATACTGTTGATAAATTCTTACCTTTTCTGAAATAAAATTTCAAAATGCATACAAAATATTTTGAGGTAAATTTCATGTAGGTATGGTTCTTACGCTCCAGTTCATCGCAGAGTGCCATGAATAAGTGCTGGGTCACAGATGATGCATTATTTTGTTACGTTGTCTTCTTTCTTTTAATACATTTACTTTTGACAAAGCAACCCATTGTTGCGGTGATATTTTGTGTGTTGACTTGTATTTTTCTGTTGCTTAAATATTAACTTAAAAGGTAAATTTTTTACATTGTATGAAACAAAACTATTGAGTTTTTAATGATTTTGACTGTAACATGCATTTAATATTTTTCTGATTTCTGAGTTCTTAAAATTTGAATTTCTAGAACCGTAAGATTACCTAATTTGACTGTGCCTAATTACCTTAATATTAAGAAAGACACAGCATAGCAGCAATAGTCGTTCAAGTCACGTTTGAAACTCAGTATACATAGTATTTTCGTGTTCTTTTTTCACTTCGTGTTGGTGTGAGCGGCAGAAATGTAACCTACTATACTAAAAGTGAAAATACAAAAACAAGAAATCCTCATAGCCTGACAACCTTTGAAACACATACTAACTACACAGTAGGTATATTCGTTGACCTACATCACCTACTTCTAGTTCTCGGTAAGTATAAAAGTGATAAATACGCGTACTGTACTCGTATTTATCACTTTCGAAACCAATAGTGCACTTAATTGGTCTTTGGCCTAGCGGTTAATGTATGCGACTGCTGTATGCGAAAGTGTTATTTGTTTGTTTACCGAGAAATTCTTCAAAAAAAATATGAATGTATGGCAATGCTTTAGGCCATTTTCTAAAAAAGCACGTTAAGCCGACGTACTCGGTTGTCGTGAATCGAATTTACTTAAAATTTGTTCAATCTTCGATTTCAGTTTTCTATATTTAAGATTTATGTATTTACATAAAAACAGTTTAAAAATATTCTTTTAGTCAATTTTGCTTTCATAGTACAAGTCCTGCTTAGTTTGAAGCTAGATGCTGTTCATTGATGAAGAAGCTATTTAATTATACTTTCATAAATATTATGCCTACGCCATTTCATAATTCTCTTATTTTAATAAAACAAACCGTACATTCTATGATTCTATTAAACATGTCTACGACGCCATTACTGTCGTAATAAGCTTGAATGAGAAACGAACCCATGTAATGTGTTATCATAATTTATTACGACTACATAATGTAATTTTTTTCATTCACGTGAACATATCGTCCGGGATTAATAGCCATACCGAAGGGCCTATTATTAAAGCATATTTTAGTATCTAAACCTTTTTTATGACCTTTGAAAATATTTGAGATTTTTCGTTGTACGTGCTTTTTAAAAGGCAATTTTGTTAAGTATTCAAAATTTATGTAGCCAATAAACATATGAGAACTCTATATCATCTAAAACAAAAGTGTTTCAATCATTTAAATTGTATAGTTATCTGCTTACATTTTGATTTATGACATGAATGGGGCAAAAGATCATATTTAATTTGAGAACCTTAAAAAATTGCTTACGAATCTTACATTTTGTTTATCAAGTTCTCTCTACAAATATCAAATCTGATTACTTGCGTTCATAGATTTTTGCAAAAGAAAAATCAGTTATGTTACTTTTTAACGATAAAAATAACTAAAAAAAATATCTAAAAAAATAAAATGAAATAATATGTAAATAATAAGTAGATCCTAAACAACATAATTTTCCACCATTTTATATGTATTGTATTGTGTATATGTAAGGTACACCTTTTCAACTACAAGCGCGGGTAATAACGCGGGGCTCAGTAAGTATTTAATAATATGAATAAGATGTCTAAAATATCTAGTTCAGTCATTTTAAATTAAGGCCATATAGTAGGTTAACCATCTCCAGCAGTAGACCGCGAAAGGCTGATGATGATGAATTTTAAATTAACACACACGCTTAAATTGCAAGTCAAATTTCTATTCTCGTCAAAACGCAACATTAAGATACAAAATAGTAACTGAAATGGTTCACTATTCACATTGTGGTAACTTGACTATATTAGCTCTAAGGCTTTTAAGCGTATGAGCATGTGGGAAACACAGCCAAGTGCAAACTGATCTCACGAAGAAAGCTTCGTACAAACATAGGCAGCATTACAGTTAAATTGTTTGTGTTCAGTAAAAGGGATAGTCTTTCCATTCCAGAACTCTTCCAAAAACAAATTTGATGTTTGTATTTTATGCATTGTACAAAGTACCTTAGAAAATATCTATCAAAGAATCTAGGACTTGACACAAGAAACCACAACTTGTTAGTTATTCCACTATATATTTATTACAGAAATAAAATGTTATTTCATTCTTCGGTTCAAGGTTTGGGGCGCATTTTATTGATATTGGCTCAATGCCTCTGGCAATGATTTGCAGTTTACACTTACTTGTTTCTTTCTGTTTGTTTAGTCTGTTGTATACTGTGTACATTGTTGTACACTGTGAAACTTATTAGTTGAATTTTGGCAGAACTTAAAGCGAATGTTACTAAGCAGTGTTTTATGCAGCGATTGATAAATTCCTATGAAGGAAAAGAGGTGTGTTGGTTATCGCAGTAAAAAGTAGCCTATGTCGTTTTATCGAGCTCTAGATTATATGTGTACCAAATTTCATTTAAATAGGTTCTTTAGTTCTGCCGTGAAAGACGGACAGACTGACAGATATGTCTATTTATCAGATAGAGTTACTTTAGCATTTGTAATAATAATAAGGATTAGTAAGGATTATTAGTTTTCAAGGACCGATAAATCCTCCCATAGTACGCTTAAGGTAGCAAAATATTGAATATGTGTACTTAAGTAACTAACTGATTCACGAAAATTCTTTTTCGATCCTGCTTTGCTCCTATTGGACTAAACGTGCTATTAAATTTCCTATCTAATGTACATTAGCATATACAAACATATACATATATACACAAAAATAAAGGTCAAAATAAATGTGCCACTAGAACTATATTTAATAGGTATAAAGACTTGAGACCTAATTACAAAGTAAACAGAACTTGTACCTAGTATTATAACCAGAATGCTGATAAAATTTACATTTAGTGTTTTAGATCTCAATTCGTCGAGCCATGTACTTATCTGTTTTCAAAATCAAATTAAATGATTAGTGTTTGTTGTTATAATTAAACATAGTATAATATTATAGTCTATTTGTTTAAATGTGTATATTTTTTTATAAGTAGATATATTAAAAGCAAAAAAAAATATACCTCTTCATCATCATCATCAACAGCCTTTAACAGTCCACAGGTTTTGGCCTACTATACCACGCTGGCCAGACGTTTTGGTATAGGGTTTGTTTCAAGTTTTCCTTCTCTTGGCATGTTAGCTGCTTATTTTGTTCCTTTAGTCGCCTCTTACGACACCCATGGAATGAATAGGGGTGGTGACACTTTGTATTCTTAATCCGTGTCTCCTCCTCCTTTTCATATGTATAAGCAATTATAGCTTTGCGCTTGTTTTTTAATTTATTTTTATTTATAAATAGAAATTAGATTTTAGATTTGTGTGCCACAAGCTACCCTAGATGCATTCATAGATGTTTAAAATCCATATGAAGGTTTTCTAAAAGAGATCGCCGTGAGCGATAAGTACGTCGATTATTACATTTAAATTGAATCTCTGTTTCTGTTCTTTTTAATGTTTGCTGAAATAAATAAATGAATAAATAGGTTTCATTTCAATACAAGATGATGTTACATCAAAAAATAACAACGTTTCTTGGTCGTCCGATGTTTTAAGACACCTTTTGGAAGGTTTTAAGCCACTTGAATCCATTATCCTATGGTTAACAACCAGGACCAACTGCCTATCGTAACCTCCGAATCACGGAGACGCTCATGGTATCATGCCAATAGCGGTCACCCGTCCAAGTACTGACCGCACTATCTATACTTACCCTCGGTGATTGTTTCTAATTACCTAGAGCATTTTTTTATTAAAATAACATCATATGAATTTTTACTATTAATGAATGCATTTAAGTCATCAAACATGCTTCTAATATATCATGTAGACACCCCACTCTTGATATGTGGAGATAAGAAACATGGAATACGAAGGACAATGGCAAGCTTCACCATGGTTAATGGCCCTTATACAAAGGGGAGAATAATCTCATACGGTTAATAAAGGCCGCTTCCGGTAAAACAAACCATACGCTTTCACGGGATAATTTAGGTTGGTTTACACTTCAGTTTCGGAGACACTCAAAAATGTGGTTGTAATTTCATTTGAGAAATAATATAGTTGTCAACTGACACAACAAGTAACACCGCAGAGGGAAGATGGTCTTAAAAAAGCCTAAGCTACTCCTTATATCATCGGCTATCTGTGAATGAAAGTCCCGTCAAAATTGGTTCAGCTGTTTTGGAGATTAGGCGGAACAAATAGACAGACAGCAATTTAAAATGCAGTATGTACATTCCCCCCCACCCCTCTATAAGCTAAACGGCTGGCTCAAATGATCTGGAAAAATTCGTGATGGTGGTCCATAAAATGAACGTAAAAGGAAAACTATAACGAATTAGATTACTTTGTTAGTTCAGGAGTTATAGAGGCTTAACTTGTAAAATGTACTTCCTTGGAAAATGTCATACAAAACTAATGCATTAATACGTTAACATAACAATTTATCTATTGGATACGATTTTAAATCCACGTACAATTATTGGTGACTGAGGAACCCTTTCCTGTGCGTTGCCCGAAACGCACTTGGCTGATTTTATTTTTATGCCTAGACTCAGAGTTACTATTAACTCCTTTTTGGGTTTTAGTTTTTGTCAGACTGCACGAATAAAGACGGTTAATCATGTCAAGGTAGAATATCGTCGATAAAAATGTTTATTAAATACTAGCTTTCGCCCGCGGTTCTACCTGCATTTAGATCGATTATCGGGGTAAAATATGGCCTATATTCTTTCTCAGGCTCTAGACTGTCTGTATACCAAACTTTATTCAAATCGGTTGAGTAGTTTTCGACAGACAGACAGAATTACTTTTGAAGGATTAGCTGTTGCTAGCAACCTAATCACTGTTGAACGAAGTTCACCTCGAACGCTTCCCAGTCTTGGGCAGTTCACATCCATCCGCTGTCAGTCTGTCAGTGACTTTCTTTGTATGGTCAATTCATGTCACATCGCTCTAGACTACGTGTAAATAATCGCTGTGCTTAATCAACTCTAATCTAGTACATTTCTCTGTCGAGTTACTCCGATACGGATTGAATCAGCTAGACAAACACCGAACATCGCTCGCTCAATCGCTCGCTAAGCTACTTTAAACTTGTGAACCTATTCATTGTTCGTTTCGTGCGAAGTCTATTTTTGTATTTATAGTTAATCTAGTAAGTAAGAGAACACTACTTATTGTTTGTAAGTTGATATTTCTGTAGCTTAGCGTTGGTTTTAAAAATATTTACGCCTTGTGAAGTGTACATAAAAACTGGCCAACGCCTGTAAATGTATCACTATTAAATCATTAAACTTAATATACATCTATTATCTTTTATTTTGACTATCTTTTGCAAACGGCTCCACCCGTGTATATTTCTGATTTCTCGTTAATCATTTCGAGTTAATGTGTGTACAGAAATGGTAAAAGAATTTTCAAAGTCGGTTCAGTAGACCCAGAGATTATCTCATTCAACTTCACAAACTCACGAACTTAACCTCTTTATGATATTATTAATTGTATATATGTATGTAATGTTTCTTAATAACCATGGACATATAAAAATATACGTCCATGTTAATAACTTTATCTGTGAGCTTCGCAAAGGGAGAGTGATTAAGATTACCAATGTTATCAAAGCTTTAGATATAAATATTCAATTTTATTACTATTAAGGCTAAAGCTAGTTAAAACACTTTAAGTAAAAACAACTTTAAATTCATCTGTTGGGTGTGGAACGAGCCTTATACCCAGTTTGTAGTGTACTATTTGTATTCATTTAGTACTAGCTGACTACAACTACAATAATAAAAAAAAGTAAAAAAAAAGAATACTGTCATTCGTAAAAGAAAACTTTCATAAATATACATTTAAGCTGTGAATAAGATAATCTTTGTGATGTATATATTTAGACCTTCCTACTCTGTCTAACGGCAAAATAAGAGTAGAACTCCCGAGTAGTGATCACCATTCTCATTGTGAGTGCCGACAATGCAGAATGGTGACCCAAACTATGGCGGTATATTGAAATTCTTCTGTATCATTGAGCCCCCGGTCTCGCCTTCTTCAATGAAACAAGAGGGCACAAATGCTGTCACTTGAATTTGATCTTCTATATGAGGGTAGTAACGTTCCGTTCAAGACAGCCCCAATAATGATGATTCGTAGATAATAATTTAACCTTGAAAGTTTATTATAATTCTTACTAACAATCACAAATGAAATCATTATCAATACTGAACTTCAACAATATCCAATTTGCACGTATACCGTTCGAAAGACAATTGTTTGTCGCCAGATGCACTGAGCGTAAACAAAGCGTTTTATTGCCAATGAAGTTCAGATGCTACTGAAACTAAATATAATGGTTACGGAGTAACTCTTATTAAAATTGAAATTTATTACTTCTTAAAATAGTAAATATTTATATTAGGGAACATAACACAGCTGAATGATCTTGAATTCCAAAAATAGAATTTTTGTTTATCCAAACGAGAAATATAGCTTACAAGTCAAACAGTTAAAGTAATCATTATGTACCCCGTTTAATTTTTACATTCTTAAGATACAATAAATAGTGTGACTCATAATATCAGTATCATCATTCATCATCATCATCAAAAGCTTTAGCAGTCCATTGCTGGACATAGGCCTCTCCTTTGAAAGGAGGTTTTGGCCTACTATACCAAGCTGGCCAGAGAGGTTGGTAAAGGGTTTGTTTCAAGTTTTCCTTCTCTTGGCAGTGATGTTAGCTGCTTATTTTGTTCCTTTAGTCGCCTCTTACGTCACCCATGGAATGAATAGGGGTGGTGACACTTTGTATTCTTAATCTGTCACCACACGGATTGTTTATCATCATTATCATATATCATCATTATCAAGATTAAATAGTTCATTGATGGACAAAAGACTTTTCTTAAAAATGTTCTGCCTTCTCAACCGGGTCACACTACCCTCACACAGAAGACCAACCTAAAAATGACAGCATTCGCACTGTCGTATTTCGTTGGCGAGTGTGATACCGCAGAGGCCCAAACGTTCTGCATTATTCTTCCGACCTCTGGTAAAAATACTGCAGAAACATCTTACTAAGCTAGGTGTTGGTCACAATGCTGCATTATCTGCACTTACTAGTATGGTGATCACTACTTCTGAATTTAAGGCAGGCTTTCAGTCAGGTAGAGTAGAGTCATTTTAGTAGGCTTAAATAGATTAAATAATAGTACATTGTTCATCGAGGGAGGAAAGGGACCGATTACTAGCGAGAGAGCAGTTTGTGGCCCGAAGGCGCAGCCGTTACGTTTTTAGTTTTCCTTTTTCTTTGCAGTGCATTTGTATTGTGTAGTTTGGAACCTGGGTTTGGTTTTATTGGTTCATAAAACACCCATGGATGAATAGAGCTGGTGATACTCAAAATTCTCAATCCATCATCAAATGATTAGTCCGTTGATTGATGGATTGCTATTTAAACATATTAAATATTACTATAGTGTACTTAAGTTTCATTGTATAAAGAGACAACAGTAATAAAACTAAACTTTGATATTCCCAAGAGTCTAACTATAAATATTTGGATTCTGACATATCATCATTTGTGTTCAATAAATACGTCGATGGCAAAAGATATAAGGGTTTTTTCAGATTTCCCCAGAGATATAGCGGCTTAAGCATTTACATAACTTGTATGAGAAATACGCTTGTATCTGTCTCGTATTAACTTTGAAGAATAGTGTACCTTAGGAACACTTTGTATTACCTACTTAGCCGAGTTCCGTATATGATGTAGCCTGATAAAGCTAGTCCAAAAACCGTAGCCCAAGTTACTTTTTATGTTATCAGCTACCTGAGATTAGTCGGAACAACATACCGACAGAAACATAAAAAAAATAGGAATTGTTTTTTTAAATAATAACATAACTTAATTATAACTTAAAAACATTTTTTATACATTATTTATTTAAATAATAAATACCTAGTTACCGTAACTTTAATATACATGTGTGTAGTGATAAGCTCTTAATTTGAAATAACATACAGATAAATCAATTAAATTTTTTTGTACTTGACGTAAAACCATTTTTATTATTTCTTATACGGACGTGATCGTTTTAAACTGGTAATATCATTTTTCATATAATTACTACAACAATTTAGACAATTAAATTGAAACACGAAGAAAAAACACTCATAATTCTTTTAATGGAGTAATTAATTTATAAATTCTATCTTGTATATAAAAAAAGTAAGTAGTGGTACTGTAATGTTTTTGTGTGTTTTGTGACGTAAGAATAGCGATTTCGGTACATTTTCTAGAACCCGCCCTTGTGAAGTCCCTAGGGATGATAATAATATGAAACAATAGTACTAGCATAGTATTATTATTTTAACTTTCTCGTTGGTCTAGTAGTTAGCGTATACGACTGCTGATCAAGAGGTCTCGGGTTCAAATTCCTGGTTGGGTCAAATGTGTTGTTGGGTTTTTCCTGATAGGAAATTCTTAATAACAGCAAGGAGTATGGAAGTTTGGCGGTGATTCACGCCCGTACCTCGTAGAGCACGTTAAGCCGTCGGTACCGGTTGTCAAGAACATCTTTGGCAATCGTTATTGGGAAGTCAGTGCCCTCAAATGTACTGACAACTAGTTAAACCACCTTAATTCTCCCTTAGGGTTGCTGATCTCCAATGCCCGTCGCTCGGTGGAAAATCTAATATTCAGGTAAAATCGATTGAAATAGTATAATCTTGAGAATAAAGACTAAGAAGAAGAAGAATACTCGCGTAATATCATTCCTGGTAATAAGCTTATCAGTAATCCTTATATAAAATAAACCTCTAAATAACATCTGTCAGGAAAATAGATGTAACTAGATTTCATTTTGCTAAAATAAAAACCATCTTAATTCTTATTACCTAGCGATCTTCGGGCCTTTTAGACCGAGTTATCAATCCATCAGTGACAGAATTGATAAATTGTGATAGATATAGGTTGTGTTCACTTTAACCTACCAGCGATTGATTATTTACCGAGGATAGGGAGTTTTATATATCTTCGTATATGAGTAATTTATGTGAGAAGCTACATAAAATGAATACTCAATATTTATGAACACAAGGTTTGTTTACCTGTCACCGTACAGTAGCAAGTAATGACGGCTACTGCGAGTGAATACGCTGATAGAGGCGCTAGTTTTGAATAAGGTCTGAAATGGCAAATTAAATTGTTTCTGTCTGTGATAGTTTATTTTTGAATGAAAAAGTCTCGAATTATATTTGTGAGTATTTTAAAATACGGGTGCGGTGTTCCTCCATCACAAAGGGAGGATCTTCCGAATTTCTCTATCGCGATTCAGGATTAGTAGTTACCCCGTAAAGCTTATTCGGTATTTCTTCGTGGTTCAGTATTCCTAAGATCGATGTATTTATAAGTTGTATTTATAAGTCACCACAAAATTTACAAAAAAACGGCTCATTGAATGTCTATTATTTAAAAGCCGAGATGAGAAAAAGTGGTTCAAAATTAAGTAGCCTAGATCTCATTCCGCACTGGCAAGCACAAACACGGTGGCCCTCATTGGTTAAATGTTAAACTGTTTTTTTTTTTGTAGTGTGGGTTAAGGACTGAAGTCCTAACTAAAAATGTTGTAAAGACTCATGTTTAATTTCCTGCCTCTAGTATAATGTAAATTGGGAGCTTGGCGGGAACGTAGTAATAATATTTAAGACATGTCAATAATTATACAGTTAGATCTTCTGATGTTCGATTACTGACAGTCCCGATAAGGGGTTTCAATTAAGAGATGAATCATTATCTCGAATCGGTGTTAGGCGCATAGAACTTCTGGCCCATCACTGAAAAAAGTTTTTATCTCATGAATCATAAAAAAGTTATTACAAGTTTTATAGCTACTCCTGACGAAAACTTAAGACGTTTTTCAGATACGATTTTTGCTATTAAAAATATAACTACCTAACAAAATATTAAGTACAAGATAAACTAGACAACATTCGCACAATATTAAGTGCACATGTGGAAGAGTGCTGTTAGGGCCTTGTTATTTAAGGATAGAAGATTGTATTATGCCATAAATATTCCTAGAGATCCTACAACTATTTAATATTTTTGTCAGAAATTTAGTTATCACACATTCTAGTGATTTTATTTTCTGTGATTTTAATGTTTAATTATCCGTTCTGCTACACCTCATGCTCAAGTCCGCTGTTGTGTTAAGTTCTTGCTTTTTTTTTTCTTGATTTTATTGCTATTGCAATTATGATAGGCGTTTATTTATAAAGATTGATTGCGTAGAAAGCACATCTAATCTTGAGGAAACACTGTTAATTGATATATCTTAAGTGTACTCATTTGTAAATAGATAAGATCTGATACATGAGGTTGTTTGCAAAAGTAAGATCAAATCAAATCACATAGTTACATAGATAAGGTATAGCAAATTAGTCTCAATACATTCTCAGCCATACATTCAGTAATACAGTCTCAGCCATACATTCAGTAATACAGTCTCAGCCATATAGGTATGCAAAATTATTTTTAAATACGACTAGCTGAGTCTCGCGATGTTACCGGCGGTTATTGTTGTAAATCGAAAGTAACGCTGCGGAGCGAAGCTAGTCGAAAAATAACGTAAATCACTCTTTAGGTTCATCATAGGCTATCTGCCAGTGAAAGTTCCATCAAAATCGATCCAGCCGTTCCAGAGTTTACCCGGAACAAACAGACAAACATTTTGAAAATTGCTTTGGTGTAAGTGACGTATAAAGTTTCATATGAATTTAATAAAAAATAAAATATATTTGATATTACATACAGATACTTCAAATTTTATTTTTTTAAACAGATTGTCTAAATAATTCTGTCAATTTTAAACATTTGAGAGTAGCTTCCTATTTAAAATACAAAGTCTATATAACAGTTATTTATTTTAGTTAATATAATAATAAATATGATAAATAAATAAATATTTCGGACATCTTATACACAACGTCATCTAGTCCCAAACTAAGCTTGTATTATGGGTGCTAAACAACTAATATAATATACATGAACATATTTTTTTTTGTAAATACATACATTGTATATTATATGTACATAGAAAACACCCAGACTCCGAAGCAAACATTTGTGGATCACACTAATATCTGGTCTGACCCGGGAATCGAACCCGAGACCTCTTGATCAGCAGCCGCATACACTAACCACTAGACCAACAAGTCAGTCAAAGCTGCCACGCTGGCCGAGTGCGGATTGGAATAGTTAATACAGTAATATAGTAACTATACATTATTATGTACATACTTTATATTAAATACACGCCATTATGTTACTTATATCGCACACACGCATTTATACATTTATAAATATATAAATGTACTAGCTGATGCCCGCGGCTCCGCTCGCACCCTAGGAGTATAAAAAATAGATGTTGGCCGATTCTCAGACCTACTGAATATGCATATAAAGTTTCATAAAGATCGGTCGAGCCGTTTCGGAGGAGTATGGCAACGAAAACTGTGACACGAGAATTTTATATATAAGATAAATGCGTGTGTACGATTCTACAATAGTAGAATAATAAATAATACAATGAACTCTCATAAAAAAAAATATATCTTGAAAGTCTACACTCATCGTATTTAGAAGTTTTTTTTTGTATTTTTTATTTGTATTGTATTCACTTAAGTTACAATAAGGGTTATGTTCCCTAGTGACTACACCACAAAGATAGGTTCTTGATGTTTTATAAAACTTGAATCCAAGTCATATTATATTCCCATATTATATTATTATATTCCCTTAAGAGCTCATCATTCACATATATTATTTGTAAAAAAATAGTAAGGTTACTATATTTATGTAAAGAATGACATTTTATATTATTAATTTAACCAGATCACAATACATTATGGATATTTGACTGCCTTGTTGGTTTAGTGGTTAACGTATGCGGCTGCTGATCAAGAGGTCTCGGGTTCGATTCCCGGACGGACCAAATATTTGTGTGATCCACAAATATTCGTTTCGGGGTCTGGGTGTTTTCTATGTATATTATGTATGTTTTTTACAAAAAAAAGTATGTTTATGTATTTATACCAGTTGTTTGGTACCCATAATACAAGCTCTGCTTAGCTTGGGACTAGATGATGTTGTGTGTAAGATGTCTGAAACATTTATTTATTTCTGTCTAAAGATTTTACTGTCTCAAACGGAGAGAATCAATGTTATTTCACAACATTAAAATTTACCCGTAGTTTCGTTTTAAGTCAATCTTCTTTTAATATATGTCGGATGTGCTTGGCTCTCCTCTGCCATGGAAACGGGTGGTCACCACCCTCGTACAAATGCAGACTATGTTGCATGGTGACCCACACTGTGGTGGTCTATTAAGATGAGAATGCATCATTGGGTCTTGCAGTCACCTACAAAATATGACACTGTGCCACTTTATGTCGGTCTACTGTGAGAGTTTCAGAGAGAGAATGTTAATAAGAGTTTGTGCATAATGAGAACACACACAACACAGAAGCGTGTACGTTAAAATATACAATCGGAGAAAGAAAACTATTCTTAGTATTATTTCTGCGTTGGTATATTAATTACTAAGTAAAGAAGGACTTAGGTACGTTTAAGTACAATATTAATATTAGTTTTGATTGCAAAGAACAACTGGATAAAGCTAAAACCATGTACGTATATTGTTCTTTATACGTCCATGGCTAAAACTAATTTCAAGTAAAGAGGATCTTTAAACTGTGTGTAATAAACTAGAGGTAGTAGAAGATAATTTTAAATTAATGTAATGCAAATCTTGCATAAAAATCTCATTTCATCATATTAAGAAGCCCTTTCTTTAACTTACATGAAATAAAAATTGATATACTGTTAATTAACTAACTTACAGCAAAACATACGCAATGCTGTTATACTAATAATTTATACTGGTGTATCTATACCAAAGATAGTTACAAAGTGTAAATTTAATTTACAAACCATCGTACCAGTGGAGCGCTGTAGATTAGGAACCGGTCTCAGCCCAATTAAGGCTATCCCTAGGTACGCGTTGATCAGAATAGGTCCTCTACGTAATAGAATTATAAATTTTCCAAAACTTTTAGTCGTTATAGGATAAAATTGTGGTTATGGCAGATCGTGTTACGAATTATGTAGTTATTTAAACAATGAACTGTCGAGCCGCTACTTTGTGACATTACTGTTACGGAATTTACCTAATTTAGAAAGTTCTAGAACAATGTTATCGAAATGTTCGATATCTCTGTGTGTTTATGGAGGCTTAACGTGTGTATTAGTAAACAAGTTTATACAGAACGACTGAATTGGTAACTACGTTATCTTTGTAATGCGTTTTATTGAAAGGTATTTTAGGTAACAAATCATTTAAATGAATAAACAAATAATTATGTTTTTAAAACAAAAACAATGTTACTGATGGTAATAAATTTAGAAATATGGAAAAAAATGGATAAATTTTTTCTAGTCTTTTCGGAAAAGTCTATGGCGAAACCACAAACCAAGTACGAAATAAGTAAGTAGGCGAAATTCAAGATCGGTAGGAAAAATATTACCTACTGGGTTTTTTTAGGCTCCAACTACTCGTAATGACTACCAACGCTGGACTTATGATAACAGTGAAAGACGGCTTAATGTATCTACTCATACATACACATCCAACTATTCACACATCCATAGGCTGATGTGAGTAGGATTGTTTAACTTTGCAATGTTAACACCTACTAAATTATTAATTGGTCAAAAACTCACCAGGGTAATTTAGCCTTCAATAAAAATGCCTTCACAGTTTTATCTATCTAAATAGAACGTAAAAAGGATGAGTTTGGTTTAACAGTTGAATAAATGTGAATACAGGAGCATAATATAACAGGGAATATAAATGAATGGATTCAAGTAGGTCATAAGGAAATGGGCTATTAACCCTAGAAGCCCAATCTAGGTCAATTTTACCTACATAGAAACGTATATTTGGTATCTTTTTCGTATGTTTCGTTCGATCGCCGTGATTGATCAAACCAACTTAGTGCCCGTCAAGAGCTAATAGGAGGCGGTTATAAGACTTTGGTAAATATCGTTGTTTTGTAGTTATCGCAATGTTATAGGTCATTTTGACCTATGTTTGGGCTTTGTGTAAGTTTTGCATTCGTTTTACGTATTTATAATGTGCTATTTTATAGGTTTAGACGTAGTTTCTTGGTTTATTTGTAACTATAAACATTAGTTTTAGGTAATAAAACAATATGGCATCCTCTAAGCACCTGACGGTGGTCGAGATAGTGTCTTTTTCAGAAATTACAGACAACTTGGAGCCGTTTGATACTGTCTCTGAAAAGGACGATTGCGTGGCTCAAGACGAAGTAAAAAGTGATGTAGAAGACGAGGTGGTAGACAACGTGAAAATTCAAATGAGCAGACAAAACGAGGTGTTGATACTTTAGACGAAATGTGTTCCTCCATATTAACTAATGGGAAGGCAAAAAGAAGACCCATGGCTGTGTTTTACGGGATGCTCGATATGGTTTTCGTAAATGCCTACGTAATTTACTGTCGCAACAAGCCGACTAATAAAGAAAAGCCATGAAATCGCGAAGCCATGAATAAATTGGAGCACTGTCCTGATTTCGTCATGGATGCAAAGGCGGCTGAAAGCTCCTTCTTTCTAGGGTTCATACTTTGAAATTATTACAAATATTCTTCAAGTTATGCTACAACCATCGTCAGATGATCTTACTGTTGAAACAGAACCAAAGAAGCGTCACTACTGTGGATATTATTGTTATGAAAAGCAACGAAAGACAAACTCACAGTGCATCAAATGTAAAAAACTAATCTGTCGTGTACACAATTTTGACATGAGTCAAAAGTGTTTATAAAGTGAAAATTATATACTAAAACTGTTAATATTATTATGAAAAGTCGACTACTTAGTAGTAAACAAAAGTATTATTTGATTAACGCAAACATAACATAGCATTCTATATACAAAACCGAAAGGATCTCATTATGTACCAATTTTATGTATCATTACTTTAAAGTTTTTATTTTTATAGTATAATAAATAAATATTACTCTAATGTTCCTTTTTCTGATTTAACCATAAAATAATATAAATGCATTATTCAAAAACAATAGGTATAATGTAATAAACTATGTCTAGAGTATATTTATTTGTGTAGGTCAATTTGACCTATGTTTGGGCTAGCTAGTAAAATATGATTGGGCTTCTAGGGTTAAAAAGTTAAAACTTTTTACGTATTTACTATACGGTTTTACTATTTAATAAATTTAACAGTAAAGTAATAGTACAATTTAAATTAAACGTCGTCAAACGATTGTGGTAACCCTCGCCGCTACTGTGGTCAATTTAACAATGACATACAATTTGTGAGATAATTTAATATCCATAAACAAGGTGTTAATTTGCTTACGAACGCGACATAATGACGAGCAATTATTAATTCAGATTGTATTAGATTGGACGAGAATATTCTAGAACTTTATCATTTATAACGCAATTGGCCTAGCCAAGCCAAGATCAAGAAATAAATCTTAATATTCAAACCCAATCGGCAACATGGCAGTATTCTGAGAAGTTCTTTCAACTATTCTTAACTTCTCGTTTCTCTATAGGAAAACAAGTAATGGACATAGAAATCACCGCTTTAGTGTGGTAGAAATACACACTACAACTAAGCGGTTCAGTTCACTACTTGTTAGTTCTAATTAAAAACTGGAACTTACTACCAGCTCACGTGTTTCCTTAATACTATGATCTCGGGTCCATTAAACGGGGCGTAAATAAATATCTTACTAGAGCACCGTAGTATAAGTCACCATACTGCCTGCATTCCCAGAGAGTGTGGTGGCCTACACTCTTGAATTCTACTAATCTATGTCACTTAGTCACTTTGTTAGGCTTTAATAAAATACGAAAATTGCTGCAAGCCATTACTATTATCCTAGAAGGAAATTTAATTTATAAAATGTAGTTTTATAGAAAATTGTTTTGAAATCTGACTCAGGGTTTAGAAGCAGAATTGTATGTGAAAGTAAACACCGATTGTACTTCATCTTCCCCTCTTGGTTTCTCATGCGTAAGATCTCATATCTTATCTGATATGCAAATGAATAAATCTCGCATTATTATGTTTGCTATATGTTTAATGAATGGCATTATCTATACGAATGGTTATTTTTTATCAGGCGATTTGAAAATATTCGCTCATTTTAGTCGCGGTCTGAATACTGTCAAATGTATTTACGGTATTATGTTCGACAACCGGTTTTATATCTGGTTAAGTTGTAGTATTTATTTTGTTAGTATCAAAGCCAGGTACTCATGGTGACTCACAGATTGAGACAGGTTTTTGAAAATATAGTAAAAACGCTATCAATGGATGCTATTTAGTACTTGGTGTAGAAAGGTATTTAGCACTTGGTGGAATTTGTTACCACACATACTTGAAACAAAACTCACTTATTCTTTTATTCCACTATTTTGGGTAAATAGTCCAGTAAGTAACAGGCCTAAAAGTTGATAAATTTAAAGAGGTTGATACAATTGTGTTATCTAGAAAATTAAAATAGACACTTTAATCATCATTTTCTTTTAATAAATTAAATCTAAGAAGAGTGAAATACTGATTAACATTATTTGGAAAATTATTACTCCATTAAAAACATAGTTATTAAAGAAAACGTAGATTTTTCTCACTAAACTATTAAATATTTGTTTCGGAGTCTAGGTGTTTTCCATTTATGTATTTACAAAAAAAGTATGATTATGTATTTATATCAGTTGTCAAGTACCCATAATACATGTTCTGCTTAGCTTGGAACTAGGTGATGTTGTGTGTCAGATGTCCGAAAATTTATTTATTTATCCTAATTCATATATCACTAACTTGGTCGCCCTAATGCATTATCAAATGTTCGGTTATACCATAGGGCAAAACTGGTCAGGTAAGGAAAGCGTGGTGTTTTTATTTTGACTTTAAATTCACAGTATCAAAGTTATTTACCAGAAGTACCAGGTAATATTATCTCACTGCTATTTATGATATATTTTTGAGGGAACCTTAAATACACAGAATTTATGTTACAGTATTATACGGAACAGCAAGAAGAATGCACAAGAATTTATCCGTGATAAACTCCTAGAATAAGCAAAAAAATACTCCAAGATTATCTTCGAAATGGATTATGATCTACCTGCAGAGAATTTGTTTGTTGAAGACCATACAAGTTTCAAACTTGTATAAATCAAGTTTAATGAAGAATAGCTTTCTCAGGATATTGGGTAACACAGTGCTGATATCGGTACCGAAAATATTAAATGTTCACGATTGAAAATTATAACTTAGAATATAAGATAATATTAAAAAACCCTGCTATACCAAAAACTCCCATCGAAAAAAACCATGGGTATTTCCAAAATTAAAAAGAAATAAAAATAAACAGTAAGACAAAGAACAATAAAAACCGACATTCCTGTTGGTTTTATTGTTCTTGTCTCACTATATGTTCGAAGTTTAAAAATTTAAAATGGTCATCGTCCTGCATGAATCATGATTAGACGGCGACTTTCCTGCTTGACCGTCATAAAATATGATATTTCATAAAAAGGATTAAAAGACTTTGACATCACTCAACGAAATAAAAATTTCTAACCATGCACACATTACATCTTAATTATTTACAAAATACACTGTGTACATTATTTATCAGTCTATGTTCATATTTAAAGACATACGAGTAATAAATGTACGTTTCTTATTAAATTTTTAACAAGAACCCACTCATCCAAGCTGAACACTCAAATACACTATACTATAAAATTCAGTCCCAAAACTAGTACTTTATTATTTTCTCCTGTATATACGTAACTTAACTGCCTCGATAGATCAGTGGTATGGTACTGCTGTGCTTGGGGTTCCGCATATATTTATTTACAAAATAAAGTATGCTTATGCATTTATATCAATTTTCTAGTACCCATAAATACAAGGTCTGGGATTAGATGCCGTTGTGTGAAAGATATCTGAATGTTTATTTAGGAACCATTGTAACACAGTTTTATCTTAACCTTATAAGCTATATATATGTACACTATCTCTAACATTAATTTTTTAATTTTTATTCTAGTAAATCTTTATTACACCTGTTATACTACGAACAAAAACTATTGATGTCTTAAATAAACTTGAAATTATAGTGCGCATCTTTAGTACAGTGGCAGTATACACGCATAAGGTTTCAGATTCGATGCCCGGGACCGACCAAATATTGATATTATGATAATGTCATATTTATATATATATATATCTATCTAGATATATATTAATGTGTCACAGAGCAGAGTCTCTTTAGTTGGTTCAAATATAATAAAAAAAAACATTTCTGGAAAAAAAGTCTTAAAAATTCAAGGGCGATATTGATATTCAGATTCACCTTTATTTTTCAAATTGGCAAACCTTAAAATAAGACTACATTAATTATTTAAAACGAAGGTGACCAAACCCAAAACGATCAAAAGTAAATCAGTTTGAAGTCGTGCGAACAATAAAATATGTTAGAATATCACCTGCTTCTAATATGTAGGTTTATTTCCCAAGAGACAGCATCCCACTTGTAATTTACATAAACTGTCTAATGCCATTATCGGCCATAACATAAAATCTCCCATTTTATGACCTTAAGTCAGTTGGTGAAAAAAATTCTCAATTTTCGCAATACTTTTTTATGTTTGCAATAAGTTGTGAGTCCGTCAATATAAAATATTTAATTAGGAGTTGTTTTATTGTTGTCGTTGTGTATGTTGTCGGACTTGATTGATATTTGTAACAAAGCTGTTTTTTGTATTCCGATTGGAGTAGTACTATATCTTCTATATCAATATCTTCTTCTTCTTTTAATATTTTTTGTAAACATTAACAATAATTTCGTATTCCCGAGCAATCCAAATAAGTGATTGTGTGACGTCTGCCACTTACAGCGCAAAAAAGACTTACTACAACGCCATCTATCTAAGTAACACTGAACTACGGCGTAGTGAACTACTCGTAGTAACTACTAATTCTAAATCGCGATATGGAAATTCTCGCACATATCATCGCTGAATGCGGGTTGAAGACTGGCAAGACACGTTGTGGCTACTTAAACTTGCCGTTGGATGTTTTTAAGATGCCTGAAGATGTCTAACTAAGCTTCACAACTGTTATCTTACGCTAACAACCGGGATCGACTGCTTAACGTGACCTCAGAATCACAGAAACACTTATAACATATCAATCGTAAGCGGTCACCCATATTACTGACCGCACCGTAGTTGCTTACCCTCGGTGATTGTTTCTAATCACCTAGGGCAACTAAGTTATCAACGCTTAATTTTTCTATGAGCGTTTCCTTAGTATATATTATATACTAGCTTTCGCCCGCGGCTCCGCCCGCGTGTATGTAGGTTATCGCGGTAAAAAGTCTATGTCCTTTCCCAGTTTAGTTCTATCTTCATACCAAATTTCATCAAAATCGGTTCAGTGGTTTAGGCGTGAAAGCGTAACAGACAGACAGAGTTACTTTCGCATTTATAATATTAGTAGGGATTGTTGTTATTAAAACAGAATTTGAAATCTTGGACAGATAATTAAATAGTATATTATATTGCACCATTTTGAAAATTGAAAATAAGTCTCTTCATAAAAGGCTGTAATTTATTTCTATAGCCGCAGTTTGTGTGTATTTATTATAGATTTATTTAAGTATATTTCCTACATTAATTATTTACGGTTTTGTCCAAAAATATAAGCTCATTATATATCTATAATTATATTTAAACACTTTTAAAATAATTATTCACCTAATTAAACTAAATAACTTGGCAAATGAAATATGCCATAAGTTCAATAATTTTATTTCCTTATAAAGCTGAATAAGGAATTCACATGCGAATATAATCTAGAAGAAGAAAAAAAGAAAACATAATTTCATTTCATATCACAAGCCAGTCTAGAATATTTAATAGTCCACTTGATGGACACCCAAGACTTTTGGACGTCTTTATCATTTTTACTGCAAATAGGCGAAAAAGGTCCGTAGTATATAATATCCAAGATTTTATCACTCACAAATGTATACTTATTTTTCATGATAGACGCGGTACTTATTTAAATAATTTATTTTTTTCTCTGAATTATGTTGTTACCGAGAAATAGTAAAGAAATAGCATTTATTCTATTTATTATTCTATTATAAAGTGTGCTTTCAGTATTCTATACATCTAAACTACGCAAGACAACATTAATGCAAAGAAAAGGAAACCCGTCTGGCCAGCGTGGTATAGTAGGCCAATACCTCCTTTTCAAGGAGAGGCCTATGTCCACCAGTGGACTGTTAAAGGCTGTTGATGATGATGATGATGATGATACATCGAAACAAATACCTAAAATTGTAGTGTCTATTTGTAACATCAAATTCACAGCTTTTACGAAATACATTTAAAAGCATACGCATTACTTACTAGTACATCCAAAGAGCAATTAAAAAAAAAAAATTTATCTGTCTGTGACGGCTTATCTCTGGAATGTGCTGTCGGATTTTGAGGCTTATTTCACTGGCAAAAAGCTTATGATATAACTAATAACATTTCTAGTGCTTTGATGATTTATTTCTAGACTAGCTTAGCTCCGCGGCGTTACTCTCTCTAAACAGCAATAACCAAGGATAACATCGCAGGACACAGCTAGTTTGACTATAAAACAGTGAGTGAGTCTTCCTAGGAATATAGTATATTATTGTGGACTCCCGGGCAACAAGCTTACCCACTAAACCCCGCAGCGGCCTACCTCGGCAGTCGGGAGGAACGCCAGGATCGCATCAGCGGCTTCTAGGGGGGACACCAGACACCAGTCGCTGGCGTGACTGACTTGAAAATAACAAATTAACTTTGAATATTGAAGTTGATTGGAAAAGGACACAAAGGAATTAAGTTCTTATATGCTCCAAATCTGTGTTAAGTTTGAAACAAAATATTTAAATCAATAATATACAGGACTAGTGTTGTTCTTTCAGTTTATTTAGTTTTATGTAACTGGATTACTGTCTCGTAGTCCTCGTATGTTTATTACATTGAAAATATAACAGCAAACGTAAATAGACACATAAGCACAAGCTTTCACATTCATAAGACAGCGTTCCTTTGTGACACATGAATATATGTATTATGTTACGTTTTTATTTTGATTTTGGTATGTTTTTACCTTATTTTTACTTCTTTTTTTTCCACCAGCTGCTATGCTAAGACTATATTATTACATATAATTATTTACTCGGATTATATTTTTGGGAAAAATATATTTCGGACATCTGACACACGACGCTATCTAGTCCCAAATTAAGGAGAGCTTGTACTAAAGGTACCAGATAACTGATATAAATATATGAATACGTTTTTTTATATTATACATAGAAAACACCCAAACTAATTTTGAAATTATTTGTGGACCTAAAGCATAGGTACAACAATTACTTATTAAATGGAATCCAATAAATGTTTTTTTAATTTCTTTTTAAAAATATTTTTATTTGGTTCATCCCTGATCTCCTTCGGCAAACTGTTTAAACTATAAGGCACTCGTTTTTTCATAGTTCTGTCACCATAGTAGTCGTTTTGCGCTCTTGGAACGATATATCTGCCGTTGGTCACCGAGCGAGTGCAGTGTTCACCAGTAACCCCCCTCAAGTCATGCTCTCGACTGCCGCGATTATTCACTAAAAGTTAGTATTTGTATTTTAATGTTTCTACTAATATATCTTACCTTTTATTTATTTTAGTAAATAGAGCAACAAACAGATTCAAAATAGAATAACATACGACTATACCACTGAGTTTGAGTTATCACTGCATTTAACTAAACTATTTGAAATACTGTATCGAAATTTCAATCTCGGTGTACAAATTTAATAGGACCTCGTAATAGTTAACCCAAATCTCAGCGCACCGTTTCGGGAGGTAGTCGCTTCGGGATGCTCCGTATTAATGCTACATAATCTTCTAGAGCTTTGATAAAAGACGATAGTGTAAATTCAATTCAGTTCCAAATAATTATAGAGGAAAGGGTATCATGTCGCTCCAACACAAAGGGATGATCCTCCGACAAGGCGAGGTGATCATGTCTGGCAGGCTACGGCTATAGATGTTTGGGTGTTGCATATATGATAATTGACGCGAGGATTTCTATGTCGTGATTCAGGATTAATAGTTACTCGGTGGTTCTTCGTTAGATTGTGCTGTTGTTTTTTTTATACATTTAAGCCTACCAAAGGGACTGTACTCCGCCTGATGGAAAACATGAGTAGAATTAAGAAGTAGGGGCCACAATAAGCATTGCAGAATGGTGATCCATGACGGCCTAGTCGGATGTTTCTGCATCATTACCCCGGCCTGTGGAAGCAGGGAGAATGATGCAGAAGGATTTACCCTCCGGTCTCACACTCACCAACGAAATACGACAACAAGAGTGCTGTCATTATTAGGATGGTCTTCTATGCGAGGGTTGTACTTCCCCGGTCAAGCCGGCCTATTAGTGCTGGAATCAGCGTGGTTCTACTACCCATTCGCTATCATCACTATTTCACACAATCATCACTATTTGATACATCAATACCCATTCTTTGTTTAATATGAAGGGATTTTGGGTCGTCACACTGTGAAAGAACCTGAAACTCTTAGATAACATTCACAAAGTAGTATCCAATTAAAAGTAACTCGATGATCTATTTTTTCTCTTCAGTAGGGCTGCCACAATTTTATTTAGTTTTGTTATAAACGAAAGGAAGTTCTTAGAACTACCAATTAGTGTTAAGTTTATTATATATATTACAAAGATTTTGGATTTTGTAATTTAATTGATATTAATATAATTTAACTAATAGCATAAATAAAAATAAATAAATAAATATTTCGTACATCTTACACACAACGTCATCTAGTCCCAAACTAAGCAGAGCTTGTATTATGGGTACTAAACAACTGATATAAATACATAAACATACTTTTTTTGTAAATACATACATATTATACATAGAAAAACACCCAGACTCCGAAACAAATATTTGTGGTTCACACAAATATTTGGTCTGACCCGGGAATCGAACCCGAGACCTCTTGATCAGCAGCCGCACACGCTAACCACTAAACCAACGAGGCAGTCAAATTCAAAGTCAAAAATCATTACAAAACCAACTCCAATCTTTAGTCAGTCATGGCTTTCCTACTATCTCTTTACTAACATTTTACAAAGTCAGTGTAGCAGTGTAAGTATGAAGATGTAATAAACAGACACACTTTTGTATATATTAATAGTGTTGATGTGGAAGTAGCTGTACGTTAGTTTGACTTCTACACCGTTGCACTTGCGATTTTAATTGAATTTGGTTCGGATATAATTTGATTCTTGAATAAAGACAAAGGAATAAACTATTTATTTACATGTAAATGATTCAGGTCTTACTATATATTTTTTTTTTTAAAAACACAACTCCCGCATTAGGAATATAAATTCCTGTGTCGCGGGGGACTTTACAAACATACATGAAACGGACACAAAGAACACCCAGACTTAGAACAACAAATTGTGAATCACACAAAGTGTTATCCTACGTGGGATTTGAATTCACGACACTCGGCGCAGTAGAAAGTGGTGTGGCGACCGCTTATGCCACTAGGCCAACCGTGCAGTCAAGTCAATTAAAGTAAATAAATAAATAATAAATATTTTTGGATATCTAACACACAACATCATCTAGTCCCAAACTTTATATCAGTTGTGTGGTACCGATGTACTAGACAACTTATATTAATACATAAATATATTTCTTTTGTAAAAACATACTTAATATACATAGAAAACACCCAAACAAATATTCGTTAATCATTTACAAGTAAGTATAGTATTTTCGCACGATCACTAAATGAGTATTCTACAACTATGAATTGTTCATAAGTACAACCCACGGAGTAAATACAAATCCATGTCAAGGCCGATACAAGCTATTTA
The DNA here is from genome assembly GCA_932526445.1 of Phragmatobia fuliginosa. Taxonomy (NCBI): domain Eukaryota; kingdom Metazoa; phylum Arthropoda; class Insecta; order Lepidoptera; family Erebidae; genus Phragmatobia; species Phragmatobia fuliginosa. The sequence continues at coordinate 18,936,298 of OW052064.1, forward strand.
AATACAGGAACAAAACTTATATTTATACATTACTGCACTACTAAATGTTATACAATACAAAGATACAAAGAAAACAAACACTCAACTTGAATCGTTTGCAGCATGAAAATCATTCAATCTTGTGCATAAATTCAAATTATGATTACATATCTTAAGACTACATATCCTAAATAGACACCGTGGTATTGTAAAAGAAATCACCCTTGAAACAAAAGAACCTCCATTTTGGTTTAACAACGCATCGTGTTACAGTCTGTTAGCCATAAAACCTTGTCTTTGTACCTACGCAATAAAAAAGTTGAGAGGTTGTCCAGTTTTACGGCCAAAGACCCTGCGCACTCTGACCTAAGCGAAAATTAAGTAAGAAACCCAAATTTTATGGAAAGATTTAGTAAAAGAAAGGTGAACTTCATAATCTGCTAACTTCTTAATACTTTACGTATATCTCTGACCAAGGTGATAAAAATGTGATAGTGTGTGTGTGTACCCGTATGTGGTCCATCACAGTTAGAGTATTTGATCGAAAATTTTATCTTAGATCTGCATTAAGACATAGTAAGTATTTTACTATTTTTTAAGTACTATGTCCGCCGGCATATATGTCGGTTATCACGGTAAAAAGTACCGCTTCAGTTGCGTCTTTCAGTAAAATTTGGCGTCGGGAAACTTTGATCTTAGAGGGAGGACATATGTCCACTTTATCGAGATGACTTGTTTTTATAATTTTACATCTCTCTGGTGAAACCATTGAATTATATATTATCTATCACATTTTCGTCGACTTCACCTACGTGTTATTTTCTGATATGTAACTTTGATTGCGTTTTCATCCCCTTAGTTTCCAAAACCCTTTCTTAGTGCTCGCATAGGCTCCTCATGGAAAACAGATGCCAAATTTTAACTTCCTACACTCAGTAGTTTAGGTTGTCAGTCTGTAACAGAACTGTTTTTAACATATAACTAACTGTAAGTACCTAGATGGCGCAGTGGTAGCGTATGCGACTGCTGTGCTTGAGGTCTTGGGTTCGATTCCCGGGTCGGACCAAATGTTTGTGTGAACCACAAATATTTGTTTCGTAGTTTGCGTGGTTTGCGTGGTTTCGTAGTTTGTGGTATAATATATGTTTTACAAAAAAAAAAGTATTTTTATGTATTTATATCAGTTGTCTAGTACCCATAATACAAGCTCTAGCTATTAATTTATTTTATATTGATTTGTTACTTTATTAAAAGTACAAACCGGTGTGAGTACGTAGAAATACAATAGTTAACGCTAGGGTCTTGGCAGGGCAGGATCTTAATCCATCTTAAGAAAAGGACAATACCTACGTGTCTTTTGTACGGTATCGTACGTTTCACCGGCACGTTTCGTCGGAATGAAGGGTCGACGGCTCTCATTGCGTGTGGGTAGGTATGTCTTTTTTAATGTGAGTTACTGAAGAATATAGCACTTTATTAGCGCTTATGTTATCCTATGGAGCTTGTTTTTTTTCGATTGTACCTTTTATAAACTTGCCAAGGTGAATCTTCTTCGCCTGATGGAAAGTATGAGTAGAATCCAAGAGCAGTGGTCATCATAGACATTGCGAAAGACCATACAACATGAATGCTGTCGTTTCTTTCTGAGAGTGTATATGTACTTATATAATAAAAACAATTTGTAAAATCATGTCTGTCTGTGTGTTTATTCCGGTAATCTCTGTAACGGCTGGACCGATTTTGATGAGACTTGGACTTGAGACGAGGCAGAAAGCTGATACTCGCGGTTTACAACAATAACCATGGATAACAATAATATGCTTGTCATATGATATTATTATTTTTATTTTTGTCGCCGGGTTACTTTACAAACATACATGAAATTGATACAAAAAGACACAGACTCAGAACAGCAATTTGTGGATTACACAAAGTATTGTCCAAAGTGGGATTTGAACCCACAACACAAGGCCAACCGTGCAATCAACAATTAAAAATTCTAATTATAAAGTGCGCTTCTACAAGTCGAAACAACTTTTAAATGGCAAAAGCTTAAAGTTCAACACCGTGCAAATGCCTTACTTCCCAGGTCACTGACCTCACTTAACACAAGAGACAGGAATTAATCTGTATGTCATTTACAATTACGTCACAATAACGATACACATAGATTTAGCCTCATGACCACGACATGACCAATCTTGACGGTAAGAGTCAACTATGCTCGAGATATGCAAACACATAATATTATGCACTCTCTGTTCCTTCATTCTCATAATCCAATATGGCGGCTATCCGACACGACTGGGAAGAGATCAGGTGACGAGCATGGGGTTCAGAACCCAATTTCTAATTCTGGGCTATTATTATGCGTTTCAGAAAACTCAATAATACTTCAAGAAGTGTTATTGCGTTTTAGAGTGTTAGAGAGTCAGACCAAGGTCTGACCCGGGAACCGAACCTTTTGTGCTGGAAAAACAAAACAGTATTTCCTAATTATTTCTTAAATTAAATGGTACATAACTAGCTTTCGCCCGTGGCCCGCGTCTATGTCGGTTATCACGGTAAAAAGTAACATATCTCCTTTCTCAGGATTCAGTCTATCTGGGTACAACATGTAACAACTTTTTTTTTGTTAGTATTAGTAATTCGAATTCATAACAAAATACGGTGACGTATTTGGGTAAGCGCCATCTTTCTCAGCTCAGCGGTAGCTCTTATACATCTATGATCATTGGTTTTAGAAAAACTTTCTCCCGCGTGTTGTCAGATGGCGTCCTCACACAACAATTTATCTATGATGGGATTAATATTCTGTGCTGAATTTCGTTCTATGTTTATCTATTGTCAAAAGTCTATTTTGTCTTTGAGAATCAGGTGATGTTTTGTAGTTTTGAAAGGTACCCACCTTTCAAGATTTTTATTCCAGAAGGACCTTGAGTTACAATATAAAAGGCAAGCCATAATTCCCCGAGAAAAGCATTCTTAGTTCTACTGTGATATTGTACGTAACTCTGCCTGTCTTAATATTGGTTCGTGAAGAATTTCTGTTGTGTCGCCCGCTGTCCAAAGTGGTAAGAAATCTGTCTTTTATTTAAACTGTATTTCTTTGTGCCAATGTCTGTTTGTTTGAATAAGTATTTAGGATTGTTATCTCTTCTTCCTAGGGTTTCAAGGATACGTTCAAGGATCCATTCAAGTACGTTTATAACGAGGCCTTCATAGGCCGTACCTTCTGGCATTATCGACGGGGCCCACTAGCTATGAGTGGGTTATCCGGAGTGCAGAGGTCGTCGGTGTGAAGGAGAACAACCACACATACAACAAATCTCCTTGGCTTGCCACAGGGTCACGTATGAGCAGAAATAGAAATTCACTAATTATATTTTTCACTGATACCTACTTTTGTTCACCGGTACGCATTCCCCGAGGCCACATGATGAGGAACCCCCGGGACCATGTCGGGGTGACCCTCTATTCCTGGCAAGACGCCTACACGCCCCGGTCGAGCCCCCATAGGACCAGGAAAGCTTAGAATAAGAATTTAAGATCTGTGATATGTATTTTGACCCTTTTATTTTATTATATGAATTTATGAGATGTAATCGTTTATGATATGACTGTGAACTTATGACAATGTAATAATATAGAATATATGTGTATATATATATATGTGTGTGAGACTGAAGCTGTGTTTTCTTGAGGAATTCCCTAATCACCCATCGACACATGCACAATTGGTAACTTAGTATTCTCTGTACCTTTTTTTTTAATTAGTTTCTTCCTGTGAACGGCGCCCTGGGATTTCTCATGTCTCTGCTGGAGAGCTCGCCGGTGAAGTAATTCCCCCTGGTAGGGCTAGGGCCGACTAAACCCCCCTTTACCGGGGCTAGGGGTTACAAACATTTCATATAAATCAGAGCAGTCGTTCTTGAGTTCATCGCGAACAGACAGTCGCTGCGGAGGACTTTATTTTATAATATGTATTGATATAAGAATATATTTATTTTATAATATCTGCTTAAGATTAAGTTTAATTGAAGTATAATGTCTTCATTACAGTTAGATTATAAAATCAATCATTTTGTATTTATGTTATTAAAACTAATTCTGTCAAAATATATTTATGTAAAATAATAGTATTGAATCTATGATCTATTCATTCTGTCAAAAATACTTTTGCTTAACCTCGAAACTTACGAAGCGAAGTTCCATGTCACGAGATTCAGTCTGGTGACACACAGACGGATGAAGAGACATAGAGGGTAAGCGGAGTCTTAAGGAGCACACTGTAACGGCACTGTAACGGCACTGTAACGGCACAGGTGCGGCACGGCTCTGTATTGAATTTTGGCTACCGTTAGCTGCCAGCGCGCTAAGCAGCCCGCGAGGGGCAAGCTCGCCGTACGCACGCCAACCGCGAGTTGCAAGCTCTTTATACTGATGATAAGAAACATATTATACGACATACGATTTAAGGGTCAAATGACAAACTATTCGCTGGGTTGGAGCGGTGCCGTTGCCGTGCTTGTATAGTGTGCGTTGACCTTTAATCGGGCTAATTAATGCAAGTAAGACAAACGTTCAGTCCATCGCTAACCTGTAACCGGTTTCTGGGTCGGATCATATGTTTGTATGATCTGCAAATATTTGTTTTGGAGTTTGGGTGTTTTCTATGTATAACATGTTTACAAAAAAAGTAATATAATATGTATTTGGGAAAACAAAAAAAAGGCCCACTTGAAAGCACGTATATATAAAAAAAACTCAGTTTTAAGTTAAGCTCCCCTTTGTATGTGACATTTTCTTGTAACTTATATATTCATGTATTTCATGTGTACAATAAAGAATACAAAAATGTAGGAATGCAAAAGTTACTATTTTTATATGGTTTGTCGATCGACACGACTTCCTCATTGCAGCTGTAATAATGAGGCATAATCAAAACAGGTAAACGGATATTTGCAGAAAGAATAAATGTCACAGAACTTTTTAAGATAACTATAAACATCACATCACAGCGTTGACTATCAAATTATAGTTTTAAAATTGTATCTTTTAGGGATCGTAATGTAAAGAGACCCACTTATGTCACATTATTTATATGAATTATAACCTACTTCAATTATAACGACTACAATAAGAAATGTATTAATATGTAAATGTATTCGTGTTATAAATAAGGTCACCTTTCCACTATGTCGTGACGATTAATGTATCATTGGCCGATTGTCGTCTCTAGCTGTTCTGTAATAATAGGAATAGCTAGAGACGATAGTCGTCCAACAATAAGTAAATCGTCACGATAGTAGCAATGCGCCCATAGACGTAATTCAACGACACATGATTTGGCGTCACGTTAAGTCGTGATATTTTTTTTATAGTTTTACGACTGTTGTGCCAACCGTTTACATTTTTTTTATATCAACCTGCCATAGTGTCTGTGCTCTGCCTGATGGAAATCATGAGCAGTATGCAAGTGTTAGCACCATCTTCATTGTGAGTGCACACTATGCAGACAGTGAGATGTGTCTATCTGAATGCTGTCATATTTAGGTTGTTCATCTATGCGAGGATGGTACCGCCCTGATTGAGCCAGCCCATTCTTTCTCTACTCCCTTTACCTGCTAATATACCATTAAATTGATCTGTTTTAGGGTTATCAAATCAATGGTTTAGGTCGCGGATGTTGTGGGACGATATGATTAACTGTCGCGAACGATAGTTAATCATGACATTCTCAATGTGAACCTCTTTTAAAAACATAATGCTTTAAGAAACATGTTAATCTATCTTCACGACATAGTGGGAACGCACCCTAAGCGTAAACACAAATATATATTTGTGTTTATTGTTATTGTTATACAGTTGTATCTGGATGACAGGTTTACTATATTTGACCACTTAATTCTTCATTTTATATATTATAATATGTTATCTGTATCTTTTCATCAAAATATGAACATAGGTTAAGATAAGATGAGAAAAACTTTATTTGTCTTTTTTATAGATTTACAGTTGATTAATACTACTACTAACAATTAAAAAAATAACAGTACAAAGACAAAAAGGTCTTGGACTCAGCATGTGGATGACAGTGCAAAGCATGCCAGCCGCTGTTATTCTGTCCAAGCCAATCATGAATAACATACGTCCAGAATAAACACAATGATAACATCCCGACCACGAACACAATATAACAATATTACTGCTAAATACAATTTAATTCCACTTATGTTGGTCCTTTTCCCTAGCCTTATTTAAGACGTACAGCGCTGCAAATAACGAATAGCAATAAGAGAGTAATTTTCAAATGAAAAAAATCTGACTAGGTACTCGTCACCATTTCTGCATCAAAAGAGATTTAATGCTATTGTTGTACGTGATTCCTTGTCGTCCTTCACTGAAGAGGTCATGGAATTCAGATGTGTAACTATCTCTGCCTAAATTTACTTCGATTTGTGAGGTATCTCCCTCTTCTCCTTATATCTCGAATTGGGTCTGTGTATAGTATCATATTGTTTTCTATATGAAACATAGAAAAAAAAATTGTTGGAATGCTTGCATACCCCATACTTAAGTTTATTTTAAAACATGTTTTTTTTTAATTCTGCCTATTTTTAATTGTCTAAATGTACCTACTTACCTATTATTTTATATTATTGTGAGTTATAGATGTAAAATTACATAAACTTATGTTATATAATATGATTTCTAAGTGTTTTGATATAGGGAAAGTAGATATTTAAAGTTTATTGTCTATCTATCTATATTCGGTGATGGCGACTCCCTCCTGTTCAGCCTGGGTTCTCCCTATAATGGGCTCTAATATGGCTAGCAAAGCCAAACTTAGTTTTAAAAGTTCCGTTGCACCGCATACAGCAGAGCTGCCCGTCAGAGTTGCATGTATAGTGGTACGAGATCTTGGGTCTGGTTTTTGTGCAGTTGACGCTTCGCGTCAAGTTCCTTCACACGGGAAGGTCTCGAACTCCTCGACACCCGTGCAGACCCACCAAAGTTTATCGACACAAGTAACAAAAATTGCTTTTTATGGTGATTTTTCACGCATAAGAAATGTACAGATTTTTTTAAATTTAATTGAACTTTTTTAAATGTTTTATTGGAACGATACAAATAATTATATAAATATATGATGATACAGATAAATCGTGAATTAATATTTTCTCAAAAGTAATATAATGTACATACTCAATTGCTATTCATAACGTCATTCTATAAAATAATGCAAACCATTCATTATACTACTAAATTACATAGTAGACATAAACGTATGGAGAAAAAACAAACGTAGTTTACTATTGAATTGAAAAATTGGCGAGACGTATTTGATACAAAACAGCCTGCATTATAATACGGTCATTCACACTTCCAGTGTAGGTCATTGCACTGCGATCTTTTTTGCAGACCATCAAAAATATGGCTTTTTGCTAGTTTGAAAAAAATAAACTGTGCATTTAGATTAATTACACTAAATTATTAAGACCTCCTTCATATTTTATGTCATATGTACATCCTCCCGGTGTATCAGGATTATCAGGAAATTTTATCATAATTATCATAAAATCGTTTTAATGGTTTAGCTGTGTAATGACTGAGTAACAAATATATTTATTTTCAAATTTATATAACACTAGCTGACCCGGCAGACTTCGTACTGCCTCAATCAATAAATGGAAGACCTAAACTTTTGTATAAAATAAACTTAAAACGAACAAAAGGAATCCATAATTAAAAATAAGCAATTCAATTTTATACATTCACCTTTTAAACATTCTCTGGACTTCCACAAATAATTCAAGACCAAAATTAGCCAAATCGGTCCACCCGTTCTCGAGTTTTAGCGAGACTAACGAACAGCAATTCATTTATATATATATACTAGCTGATGCCCGCGGCTCCGCTCGCGTCCTAAGGATATAAAAAATAGATGTTGGCCGATTCTCAGACCTACTGAGTATACATATAAAATTTCATAAAAATCGGTCGAGCCGTTTCGGAGGAGTATGGCAACGAAAACTGTGACACGAGAATTTTATATATTATTAGTTGACCCAGCGAACTTCGTACCGCCCAACTTTAAAATTCCAGAACTTGATCGCAGCGCATCCTACCGGGTCCAATTGCGAATCTAAACCATTCCCAGATCCCCTTGAACACACACAAAAAATTTCATCAAAATCGGTCCAATCGTTTGAGAGAAGTTCAGTGACATACACACTCACAGAAGAATTATATATATAAAGATAGATTATGAATTGGTTTTGCTAGCAGGCTCTGAGTTCACCGGCGGCTTTTTATTGAAATGTTGCAAGGTTGGCCTAACACCACCCCAGTTCTTTCGAGTAGCACAAAATACTTTAGGTACGTCCGTTGCTTCTCGGAGCAATTTTCTATTAGGTATGCGATACGATGGTTTGATAACATGGACAATAAAACGAATTTAACTTTAATATAACTTTTAAACTCAAGGTCGATCGACTATACTTCCTACGCACGATTTTATGACCAGCATCACCTTTTGCTCTGTATCTGGGTATAATATTATACCTGTTATAATATCATCGCTATCTCAGGCGAAGGACATTATTTTTTTCTCGACATAGGCCTGACTCAAGGTTCTCCACTCCACAGTAACCGGTTCTGTACTGTCCGCACATAGGATATAATGACCACTACAGGTATTTATTATGAAATGTAGAACAAATTTTTTGTATCTTTTTAGAAATAAATAAATTTTATTGATATTGAAATAAATAAATCCGTTGGTCCTGCGCCTGATCTCACCCGGGACGTGACGGATAGCCGTCTCATCGAATTGTGAGAGTGCGGAAACAGATATTTCACCTTCATCCTCACTGGTGAAGTATAAATAGTTATAAAATTCAATATTTCCGTCACAACTCCATCTAGTCACAAACTAAGCAGAGCTTGATTTATACTAGACAACTGATATAAATACATAATCATACTGTATTGTAAATACAAACACTCCTCCAATTATTGGCACTTTGGAGTTTAGTTGAAAATATCAAGGAAACTATAATCTATTCAAGTTCAGTATGGTTTACAAAGTAAAATACTTTAATTTATCTGTTAGGAATTGTCAACATTGTTCCAATAACCAATACGGCGAATTAGAAACAACAATTGACATTTTGTGCTAGTGATTTCTAGTAGTTATTTTAGTTTCTTCTTATGGTGAGAGCTTTATTAATCATAGTATATCGCAGCTATTCGGCTTATTGATACTTTCGAAATAATTTTATATACTTAATTACACATCGTAGCAGTAGATACAAAGATTATTTTTTTTATTTTTTATCACATTTAATTTATTTCATGTGCCAACATTTGGATCAATGAATTCATCAAAATCCTTTTATTGACATTAGTGCCAATGTCAGGATTTCTACGCTAATAGCAAAAGCTAATTATTGGCAGTAGTGCCCATAATAGAATATGGTGTGCTAATAAACTATATGTATGTTTTTTATTCATATAGAGTAGAAAGAGAATAAAATAAAGAATTGGTTAAATGTCAGCCATACGAAGGCTTTTCCTAAACGTAAAGAAGATCTTCTGAAGAGCGTATCAGAAAATTATAAAAAGCGGCCGATCTAACCCATTCAAAGACAGCATCCCAGGAGATAAATGGTTTAAACTTCTCTTAAAGCGGCACCCGGATATTGTTGAATCAGTACTACTGCGGCAAGTGCTACCGTATCAGAAAATAATATAAAAGGATAGTTTCAGGCAATTGAAAGATATCTAAAAGATCACAGTTTGTTTGAAATTCTATAAGGCCCAAAAAGAGTCTTGAATGGTGACGAAACAAATTTTGTTCTTTGCGCAAAAACAGGTGTGGTCTTGGTACCAAAAGGAGCAAAAAATGTTTTCGTGATCGACCACGCCTCAGCTAAAAGTTCATTAGCAGTGATGTTTACTTTTGCTGCGAATGGCGAAGTTATCTAACCTATTGTTATATACCCGTACAAGCGCATGTCAAGTGAAATTGCTTAAAAGGTACCAGCAGATTGAGTATAGCCCTAAGTGACAATGGCTGGATGAAAACAGAAATTTTCTCCCGAAAATGTTACATCCGCATCTCGTGCGAAATCAGTTACCATTCCTGGTCATTTTATTTGTAAATGGACACAAAACTCACCTCACATACACCGTCAGTGAGCTTTGTTCCTCATTGGATATTGTGCTTATAGCACTTTATCCCAATTGCACTCGATTGCTTCAGACTCAGATGTCTTTTAAACCTCTACAAGGTGGTTGGCAGAAGACCGTATAAGAGTGGCGGCGTGACAATCCATCTCGAGCTCTTACTAAAGTCGGTTTTAAACCGTTATTGCAATAGACTATTGATAAATGCGTTAAACCAGATACAATTATTAATGGTAACGGGCTACCGTCTTTGCACGTGTGGCTCAAATGTTAGACTACTCGAAAAATATTAAAAATAAGTACATAAAGGTAGGCTTATTTTATATTTTTAATGATAGGTAGGTACCTACCTAGTTCCTACTTTAACGACGTGCCAATAATTAGACTAGTAAATGCCAATATTAGGACATTCTATGCCAATAATAGGATTTTCTGTAGTCTTTAGGATTTAAATGTTAAATATTTATTTATTACTATTCAATCACATAAAAATGATTATAGAAACAAAGCTTAAAGTATTTTCTTTGATTCTGTCCTATGTTTTGTCTATTAGCTTTTGCAAATGAGATTTTATGGTTATTTAATTTCAGACTGACACGAAGCATACACTAAAGTGCCAATAATTGGGTGGTTTACCGTACATCGAAAACACCCAAACTCCGAAACAAATATTTGCGGATCTCACTAAAATTTGGTCCAACCCGGTAATCGAACCCGAGACACAGCAGTTTTATACGCTCTCACTGTGCCACCGAGGCAGTCAATAGTCAGTATGAAATCTCCCATGGGGTTGGTTGGTTTCCGTTGAGTCCGTTGAGACGCCAGTAGAATATTCTTTTAGCAGGTTCCCATCACGACTTGGCAGTCGTGATGGGAACCTGCTAAAAGAATATCTTCATCGCCATCATTATTGAGAAATATTCAAATATTTAGCAGTTATCTAGTTCCCATAGTCCATAGAACTAGTTTAAGATCACACTACCGTACGTGAGATAGTGAAATTATTATTATTATATTATATACCATATCTAGCTCACATCAAACCTTTGTTCGAGATAATAACTCACTTAAACAGGCTTGGACATAATTCATGAAATACGGAAGTGAGACCTTGCCGAATCACATCGATTTAATTAATATTTTTCCCAAGATTATTTTGAGGTGCCAACCAGTTCAACCGGTTTTACTCGAAGTGACTGGCATAGGATCACCATAACCCTGAGGACGAACCGTATTTGAAGGTTGAACTACTTGTCAGTTTAATTGGGGTGCTTGTTAGTGTTACCTCCTCGTGGTGCAACCTGAAAACGTCAGAGATGTCGCTGTTGCCTACTTCGCTATTTGGAGGAAGGCATTACCACCAACAGCTATTATTCTAGAATGAAACAAAAGCAAATTTCTGTCAGCTTTCCTTTCCTTCCTTCCTTGCAGCTGCCCAGTTGATATTTAGATCAACAGAGCAGCGGGTGTGTCTTCTGATTACTCTGTTGGTTGAGATGCAGGCGGAAACTTACATATCAAATGTAAGTCTTCTAGAAATTCATAAAGTATGTTATAGGTTCTTATGTCCATCAGTGAGTGAATCTGTCTCTATCTACCTACGTTAACATAGAAAAAAAGCATAGAAATATTCTAATAGGATGTGATTATGAAAAGGCTTTGCCTGCTTTGCCTGATTTCTGGAATGAAAACATTTTAAAATACATAATGTCGTCTTGAGCTAAAACACTAAATTTATTTATCGTATCTTGTTTATAACATTTTTACGTTCTAGAACAATTTAATTTTCATATTTGTGTACTAGATGCGTTATCTGTACTTAATACAATGTCTTCGGCGAGTGACAAATCGGCTGCCTCAAAACTAAACAAACTAAATCCTTTTTATTTAAAAAAAATATAGAGAAGAGTGAAAAATTTAACACTAGCTAATATTTAAGACAAGCTTTAATATTTTTTGTATTTGTAGAATATTTTATGGGGTACTTTGATTAATTAAATTGAAAGTTATGTTGCACAATGCTTTATTTCCTTTATAGCAAGTAGAAGAGAGTGACCATAGACATAACAAAGTATTACACTAAAAGTGTTTCTCTCTGAAGATGACTAAGTAAAATTAAACAACCAAATATATTAGCTTATTTTAAACTATCAATATCAATATCTATTTAACAGTGTACATCATAATTAAATAGCCGTTTGTTAATTCGTTACTCTACCTTGAATATAAATTTATAGCTTTGCTTGACTTGTGTAAAAATTAACGAAAATCAACATTAATATTGTAAATAATATGTCGTGAGAAAATGCATTATATACCTTTAGAACAAACAAACAGTGAGACTTATTATACTAGTCCTTTGGAAAAAAAATACAATAAACGCAAAAAACAATAAAAATAATAAATTTAAAGGATACATAAGAGTGATATTAACTTGTCTTGACTGACCTTAGCAATTACATTTTGAATTCATTCTATTGCAATTTCGTAAACTTTAAATTACCTTTAATTAAATTATTAACATAAAAATTTCATTATTTACTTAAGCATATAGCTATGTTTACGTATTTAATGAAGGACAGTGAGAAAATACTACAGACAGTGATTAAAAAGTGTGCCGGTATCTGTTTTATGTTTAAATTGCGGCAACCAGTATACTTGTAATATATCAATCTCCTCTACATGTGCTGACAGTTAATTATAATGAGCAATACATTTTAAAATTTAATGTAATATATGTTTTGTTCAACTTTGAAAATGAAAAAAACTCAATTTTGTCTCTGTCTTAATTAAACCTAAAATAAGCAATTGCTGTGTTTTGAAATGGGGGTTTTGAATATTGATTTGAATTTAAAAATGTCCCTTACTGGGTTTTTCATTTAAGGCAGCCGAATTGTATCTGAGTTCAGCGGGGGCAAAAGTTGTAATTGCGCTGGGTACTGTGGACCTGTAAGAATTTGTTGTGAGATAAACTCATCAACAGTTCGTCCCGGGATTCGAACTTCGAACAGAATACGTCTCTATCAGCAGTCGTATAACCGGTGGACAAGAAGTCAAAAAAAAGGACAAAAGGTAATCACATTACATGGATGACTTATAACAATATTATGTCATTTGTAAATATGTAGAATAATATTATCATATTACAGTAATAACTACTTACAATATGAATCATTTATGCATATAATTTTTTTATTACAGATTTATGAGTGTTATGCTCATAAGTATATTTTACTGTGTTACGTCTTTAAATTACAATGTTTTGTCTTTATCTATACATCTATACAAATAAATAAAATTGTAGTGTCTGTTTGCAATATCAAATTTAGTTTTTTTTTAAATAAAAATTCCATCTAAATATTTTGGAATATTTGCAGTTTTATTCCGTTTATTATATTATATGAAAGTATATACATACGTTACTTCCTCCAAAATAGCTGTTTTTTTAAATTTTGTCTGTCTGTCTGGTGTTCAGGGTAAATTCTGGACCAGCTGACTGCCAACTGATTTCGACGGAACTTTCACCGGCAGCTGATGGCCTAAAGAGTAACTTAGGCTAATGTTTTTAGATTACGGACGGTAATACCGTGGGACTCAGATAGTAAACAATATAATTAGTAAGTGTAGTGATAGCCTTTCTTTTGTTATATTTAGCCTACCAAAGTGACACTATTCTGCCTGATGGAAAGCACGAGCAGAATCCTAGAGTAGGGGCCACCACACTTGCCAATACAGTCAAAGAACGCGGGACTATAATGGGAACGGAACACATGAGCTGCTAGTGAGTTCCAGTTTTTGACTGCTCGGCATAGGTAGGAAGAGCCAAACCGTTTCATTCTGGTGCGTATTTCTTCCACGCGAAAGCAGTGACTTCCAAGTCCAGCTCGTGTTGTAGAGATCCCGTCGAACCATCTCTCTATCAGGGTTTTCGGTGATATCTATTATTTCGATTTATTATATATATATCATATAAAATCTCGGTGTGGAGAGAAATTAAAAATATGAAGTTAGATCTCTATTTACCACTTGGTAAATATTGATAACTTGATATCTAAGAGCGAAGTAAGAGAGCAAACTTTGCGAAACAATAGTACTCGAAAGAAAATGAAAACTGCAATCAAATCTTATTATATAAACCATACAGTTAGCCAAAACTTTCTATGTAAGAAGAGGCTAGTAGACTGAGTAGACTCTTATAAGCTATAAATAAAGTACTAAATGAAAATAGTCTGCTCTGAAGTAATGTTACTAAAGGGTAGTACGAAACTCACACACAGAAGACCAACCTAATAATGACATCATTCATGCACTTGTATTTCGTTGGTGAGTATGAGACCGGAGGCCCAATTATTCTGCATCATTCTCTAGGCCTCTATAAGCCTAAAGTCGGAAACATCAGACCAGGCCGCCATGGTATGGATTGGTTGCATTGCTTGCCTTCAGAATGCGGGTGGTAACCTCTACTCCTCCATTCTACACATGCTCCCATCAGGCAGGGTAGAGTTACTTTGGTAGGCTTAATTATATTTAAAAAAAATAGGGTCTTAAAACATTCACTCAAACTCACAAACACACAAAAGAAAGTGACCTTAAATGAAGGTCTCGTAATTTTCCTACTTGCAGTAGATTACTTGTATTATGTTTACTTACAGATCTATGTTTAGATACAGTGTATTAAAACGATGTAAGTTAGTACGCTTCACAAAAGTTATTTGTCGTTGAAAAACACGTACGTTTATAACGAGCACACGAGATTCTAATCTAATGTTACATTTCAAGAATATATATCATACCGATGTTAGGGAAATATGTTAGGGAAATATGCTCATTATATCAATGATAACTCAGCTTTAAGTCGCTCAAACAATTTACCACTACATTGTCGAAACATCTATCACACTGTTTTCTTTTTGGAATTTCATATTAAATCAAATCAAATGATATCATTTATTCTGCAATTAGGTTACATGAACAATTTTGCAAGTTAAACTTTTTTTTTGAGCAGATGAGTTCGGCCTTTCCTAACTGGACTAGCCCTGAGAAGGAAGGACGAAACAAACTCAGGGATCACAGTCTCTTTTAAAGTCCAGACAATAATATTCTTAAATGCAAAAGACATTATCTAATATATAAAATTCTCGTGTCACAGTTTTCGTTGCCATACTCCTCCGAAACGGCTTGACCGATCTTTATGAAACTTTATATGCATATTCAGTAGGTCTGAGAATCGGCCAACATCTATTTTTGATACCTCTAAAAAGTGATAATTACAATTTCAGTCTCAACTATGATAATTAAAGATAATAATTTAAAAAAATGTGTGTGCAACAATTCATGATAAATTTGTTAAATATATAATATAAATTTAACTACAAATTGTCGTCACATCAACATAAATTTAAACATAAAATAAACAGCATGTGCAGAATTGTCAGCTCAATCCCAGGCGGTTTCATCATCAATATATTCTGCTATGGTATAATACCTCTTTGCGGATAACTTAGATTTAATGATATTCTTAAATTTCCGTAATGGTAAATTCCTAACAGCAACAGGGAGTTAATTGTAAAAGCGTATACATTGTCCCATGAACGAGTTGCCTACTCTGTGGAAACGAGTGACGTGACAACTTTCAAACTTTCCACTCAATAAACGGAAGGATATTATATATACCATGATACAATTATTGTTTTCGGTCTGCCTGTCAAAAAGGACATGACAGGTATAAACATAATTGTGTATACATACCGCGGAAATCAGTTTCATTTTAACATTGCATAAATTATTTTTGTTTTCGTGACGATCAAATAATTATAGGGTAACCATGTTTCATATTTTTTATTCATTTGGCACCGATTATAAAAACCTGACAACAACTATAATAATGACGCGTTAGTCGTGTAAATGATATGAGATTAAAACTTAAATAAAAATTTTGCCCATCCCAGTCCAGTATAGCAACGGTCCAGTCTATATATCCCACAGTCGATATCCAGTTCCTTCGTCAGTCAGGTCAGTCATTTAAACTACTATATGTGCACAAAAGTAAGAAAATTACACGTTTACTGCCAATAAAAAGCCTCAATTGGGTATTAGCGACTAGATAGTCTTCTCCTTCCTAGCCTTATTCCCAATATTATTTGGGGTCGGCAACTAGTTCAACCGGTTTTACCTGAATATCAGTCTTTCCACGGAGCGTCTGTCATCGAACCTTCGCAACCCTAAGGGAGAACTGAAATTCGAAGGTTTAACTAGTTGTCAGTAAATTTGAGGGCACTGACTTCCTAGTAAAGATTGCCATAAATGTTCATGACAACCGGGACCGACGGCTTTACGTGCTCACCGCCAAACTTACAAACTTCGGGCTGCTATTACGAATTTCCTAAGAAAAACCCAAAAACATATTTTGACCCGACCCGGGATTTGAACCCGAGACCTCTTAATTAGCAGTTGCATACGCTATCCACTAGACCAACGAAGTAGCGACTAGATAAACTACTAGATGGATAGTAATAAATCTAAATATTTAGGTTTTAGACAAGCCCAGCTGAGTACCGCGGTGGCAGCCGCGGTTATAGTTGTAAATCGCGAGTCACGCCGTCGAGCGAAATAAATCTAAAAGAAATGGTATAACTTACTCCTTATGTTATCAGCTTTCTGACAGTGAAAATACCGTCAAATCTGGTCAAGCCGTTCTAGAGATTGGCCAAAAAAAAGATAGACAAACGTTAACATTTCTTTTTATATTATGTAAGTACCGTATATGTACTTTCATATGCATTTAAAAACTGTTGTTGATATGAAAAACAGACATTTCAATTTAGTTTTTTGTTTAGATTTGACCTTTTTAATTTAGTTCTCTGCATAAGTTTTCCATTAAATTAGCGAGTGGATAATGCGGAAACCTCTGAATTTTAAGTTTCTTAAATATATTAACATATCATTTAATGGATATGTTACCGGCAATCTGTATAATTCAGGTATTCTATACAATTCCTAGGTAATGTACTCGTAAATAAAGCCTGAGGCGCTCAAGCAATGAATGAAATAAAATTTCATAAGTTACCTAGTTTACCTAAGAATCATGTAAGTTTAGGTAAGGTTGGAACAGGTGATAAATAAATAAAATAAATATTTCGTATATCTTACACACAACGCCATCTAGTCCCAAACTAAGCAGAGCTTGTATTATGGGTACTAGACAACTGATATATATACATAAACATACTTTTTTTTTATAAACACATACATATTATACATAGAAAAACACCCAAACTCCGAAACAAATATTTGTGAATCACACAAACATTCAATCGCACCCGGGAATCGAACCCGAGACCTCTTGATCAGCAGCCGCATACGCTGATCACTAGACCAACAAAGCAGTCAAGTGATATGTAAATAGATATCCTCTGTTGATGTTAAATCATTCGAATCAGATGAGTCTCAGTATATTGTTTTCTAACTGTCCCCGTACTTTGCGTCTTACCGGCTGCGCATTCGGCACTGTGTATAATACCTAGGCAAACTATTTAATAAATAATATGTCATACAATACCTATACCTTTTCGGTATTGTATACATTGCCTAGATACTGTATTGAATGCCGGATCATGCACCACATCTGGCACGTATAATCTGAATAAATGTTAGGTGTTAAAGTATGAAATTGCCGTTTGGTACTGAAAAATTGAAATTAGCTTTTTTTTTCATTCAACATATTTATTTAATCAAAATATCTACTATTATTATCCATACATTGCTGCCATCTAATAGGAAGATCATTTATGCCTTTGCAATAGAACTCTAGTGATATAGATTCTACAAACTGTGCGAAAGCATTTTGTACTACCTCCTGGCAAGAAAACTTTTTATCATGGAAAAAATTGTCCAAATCACGAAAAAATGGTAGTCCGTTGGAGCAAGATCTGGCAAACACAGATAGTGACGAATGGTTTTGAATTGCAGTTCCTGTAGAGTTAAAACGGTTTCTCGTGTGGTATGAGGTTATCATTCGCGTTGTCATGGAGCAATAATGGTGAAGAACGATTCATGAGTCGGGCTGTTTCACTGCAAGTTTTGCTATCATTGTTCGGAGTTCGGCACAGTAGACATCTGCCATTATTGCTTGACCAGATCGGAGAAAGTTATAGTGAATGCTGAAACCACCAAACAGTTACCTTTACCTTTTTATTGGTAAGCTTTTGGACACTGTTGAGGCGTTTGACCTGGGGTCAGCCATTGCATTTTTCACTTAAGGTTATCGTGAAGAATTCACTTTTCATCAAAAGTCACAAATCAATCCAATATTCCTTCATTTCTGTATCGATTCAACAAAGCAACACAGTTTCTGCAAATCAGTCAAATCATGATTTTATTTTTCATATTTTTTTATTAAATTGATTTGACGCAAATGAGTCAATATTGTTGGTAAGGTAAGATTAAACCATGCCACTAATTCCTGATTCAAATCACTGTTATTCACATGTGTGGCGGTCTTCCACGTGGTTCGGTCTTCAAATTGAAATTTCTATCAAAAAAGCGTTTAAACTAAAATCATTGCGTTCATTAGCAGTCCCCTCTCCAAACGCAACATTAATATTGCGAGCTGTTTCTACAGCGTTGGTTCCGCGTCGGAACTCGTATTCAAAAATCACTCGCATTTTCGCAGTATCTATCTTTCTTGTCTAAACTGAATAAAAAAAACAACTGAATGTCGATAATCGAATGTTGCATTTGAAAAAAAAGTCACTCAAAAATCTAAAACCATGAAGGTCCTATGTCAATTCAAAGTACCTATTACAATAAAACGGTAATTTCATACTTTAACCCCTATTATTAGTGTCACCATAAAATACTTTATAGAAATAAATTTAAACATTTTTGACATCTTATACACGTCATCTAGTCCCACAATGAGCAAAGTTGACGAATACAAATACATACCTTTTTATTTGTGAATACACAAATGTTACCAAACCTATATAAACTTGTTTTATTTCAATAACGTTAAATTTTACTACAAAAAGACTTTCAAAAAAAAAATTTTATGGTATCTGAACACGTTTATTTAATTTACCTATCTTCAAATGCTTGCAGGAAAAAACCTAGGAATAATCATCGATAATGTTCTAATTAATCAATCTTAATTGAAAGATGTATTACACCAGTTATGTTGATTTTTCCGCATCTGTAGCTGGTAAACGCCAGACGGTAGTATTGACGTGACTTCGCTGTCGACAGCACGCGACGGCCAAATCGCGGCGCTTGCGCAGCGTTTGCGAACTTTAATTCGGAATGAATTTCAATTTTCAAAAATATTTATTGAAATAATTAATTTTAATTCAAGTTCTGTGTTAAACAAAAACTGTTGACAAATTTTGTTTAATATTTGTGAGATTGAATATTTAGTCTGAAAAGAGTTTCTGAATTATTATCAAATCAAGGCACGCTTTCAGTCTGTTTGCGTGTTATGTATATTCGTGTTATAGTTCTATAACTGCCAAGTTTGTTTATCATATCAATTACCATGTCAAACGCTCAAAATATACCGTTGATGCGTAAGGCCATAGTAGGATCAGCTTTAGCGCAAGCTGCCTCCTCGACTCACCCTAATCCGGTTGTGTTAGAAAATGAACAAGAAAGTCATTGGACGCCGGCTGCTCTGGAACGAGCTGGATCGACATTGAAGGCTTTGAATCGTATGGCAAAGCGTCCACCGGTGCATATCGTATTTGAAGATGTTAGTTACAGCGTTAATTCTCATAAAGGTAAGTTCACTAATAGAAAAATCTTAAAATATATGTCATATAATATAATTTATTAATCTCTTTAATATAAGTTAAAAATACAATATAGCTTATCACAATACACTACACTACATAGCCAAAGTATAAAACTACATCGTTAAGTAAACTGCTATTCAATTTCAAATTAATTCCACGCATAAATTCCACCGATACATTTGTGCATAAAGTAATAAATAAATAATGAAATATATGTACGTACAATATATAAGTAAGTCTTTTATCGAACAACATTTTGTCATTGCCATAGTACTATTGTCGTATGTTACTCATGAGATTTAATGTAATATTATGAACGAAAAAAGAAACTTTTACGGGTCTTTATTATTCCCAAACTTAATGGGGGTCATTTTGCAGAAGAAGGTGGCGTAGAAGGCCCGGGAGGACAACCTCCACTCGGACCCAATCCTTCTCGCTAGGAGGGACAAATAACAATTGTTCCTGGACCCCTCCTATTTCAGGCGCATATTGATTTTAGTCGGTGCAAACCGACATACCAACAAGAGCTTGTACAAGCCCTTCTGTTCCCAAGTCTTGACTATGGCAATGTCAGCTATCTCAATCTCTTGAGCTTGAGCGACTACAAAATGGCTGAATTAGATTTGCATTCGGCTTACAGATATACGATCACGTCTCTCAATTCAAATTTCTCAAGTGGCTTCTCATTCGCTATCGCCTAAATACTTATATTCTCATCCTTTCGTGAGACTCCTCTCACGAAAGGGTTAAGGCCCAAGGACCCGAGCCGAGCCGAGGGGCATAATGGGTTGTCAAAAAAAATGCACTGTAGTTATAACAATAACCACGGGTAACAATACATGACTCAACTAGTTTACACGTTGTTGTAAATGTTATAAACTCGTATAAAATATAACATTTAAATCAACGTGAGTGACAAGATGTCTTTTAATAACTATTTTCTTCATAACATTATTGTAAAGTATCGGGCCATACTTTTTTTCAATTTTAACTAACAAATTAAATAGTATTATTAAATATTACATGCACTTCTCATTCATCATCATCATCAGCCTATCGCAGTGCACTGCTGGACATAGGCCTCTCTAATTGCACGCCACTTAGTTCGAACCTCGGCTACTCGCATCCAGCTTCTACCAGCCGTCTTGCGCAAATCATCACTAGATCTGGCCTGTGGACTTATCATTCAAGAAATGTTTAATAAAATATACAAATAACTCTTATAATAGTATCACCGATTAAACTTAAAGTACTACTACTATATTGTTTAAACTATATTGTACTATATTCGACAATCCCTAATTTTCATTCATATGGAATATCTTTCCTTTTAGTTCGGAAAGTATTTCGCAGCTTACGTAAATAAAAAATTTATTCTCTGAATTGGTTTTATAAAAAATAAAAGAGTTCTGAATAAATATTAAAAAACACTAAAAACAAGAACTTCGTTTAAAAAACAATAATCGGTAAAAAAGTATAATAAGTCAAGAGTGGAGTAATGTAAGTCAATAATAGCACTTTACATATTAAAAAGGCAAAGATCGAAGACCTTAATAAACTATAGTATTCGATTAGATAATCGGATTCATCATCATCATCATCAGCTTATCTCAGTCCACTGCTGGACATAAGCCTCTCCCATTGCACACTACTTTGATCGATTTTGGGCTTCTGGCATCCAGCTCCTGCCAGCCATCTTGCGCAAATCGTTACTCCACTCTGGCCTGTGGGCCTCCTATAATACGTTTGCCGAGACGCGGTCTCCACTCCAGAACTCTTCTACACCAACGGTCGTCAGTTCTGAGGCTAATAAGGCCAGCCCACTGCCACTTGCTAATCTGATGGGCTATGTCGATAACTTTAGTTCTCAGACGGATTACCTCATTCCTGATACGATCCCTCATAGAAACGCTGGGCATAGCCCTTTCCTATCGGATTGACTTGGATCATTACTGATGTTTATTTGTATCAAAATCAAATTAAAAATTGTTGTAAGTCGAAATCTGACTTTCTTTACTCGTCGTTAATGAGACCATGACTCGACTTGTAATATTAGCCTTGACGTGAACGGATTCGTCCAATCTAGATCAATGTAAAATAAGCCTTAAAAAGGAGCTAACTTGCATATTGAAAGTTACCATGGGTCGAACAACTTTTAAAATTTCAAATAACAAGCCTTTATTCATAAAGGTAAACACTGTAATCGTATTCGTAAACAATGTGATCATGATCAAGAACTTGACCGGACGAACTTGTTACTAGTAAAGAGCAAAGTTGGTTTTGTATCTGAAAGGAGTGGTTTAAAAATAATAATTGAAACTAGAGAATCATTAAATAAATAACTGATTTCCAGTATTATACATAATTTATTCGTCGTGCATAACAATGACAAATGAAAACATATACAAAACAATACAATTGTAATTTGTATATGAGCCGAACTTTAAGGTCCGTTAATGTCAAAGGTTTACAAGATTTCTATGAAAATTAACTATTTATAGATGAATGATTTTTTGTTACTCGTGATCACTAAACCATCAATTTTTAAATTTTTATTATTATACAATGTTCATAGCTACTCCGTAGGTCAAGTAGTTGGGACGGACTCGAATAGTCGTCCCTCTGGTTTGTGAGAGTGAAGGTACCTGTTCCTTGAACTGAACTAAACTTGCTAGCACACACTTGTGCACTAAAGTACGGCCAACGAGAAGCGATACAAAAGTTTGTTTACCTTAAAAGCGACGGTGGAGTTGACAATCTACTATCTATCTCTTTTCATCTTTTGTATTTGTCGTAATGTCTCGTTCTCCCAGCTAAGCAATGTTAGAATCAAGACGGGATCGCCAACATTCGGGTGGCTAGTTTAGTAATAATTGTGATAAATTCCCTTTTGGAACGCGCTAGTGGTGACAGAAGTAATTTAAAAGAAATTTCGTTAGTGTACAAACTACTACTACTAAATAAAAAATAAATTAAACAATAATTCGAATTGTAACAAAATACATAGTAAATAATCAATTTTTTGATCAGACACTTTGAAAAAGTATATTGTCTACTAAAATATATAACCCCTCTAACAAATCGTTATGCACCCCTGCTGTTTTTTTTACTTTTAGTATCGCTTCCCGTTGACCACACTTTATAATATCTGCTGCGTAGTTGGCATGTCTTTGAATCGTCACCGTGTCTTGGTTTGGCTATCACATAATTTGTAAAAGTAATTTGTATATCTATAATAATATGTAGTCGGTAAGAAATTTACGTATAATATCTGCTCCTGAGAAGCTTGCTGTTCTTGAAAAGACTCGAGATGTTTCTATTTGTTATTGAATAATTTAAATATTTCACTTTAATGTCCAAATTTACATATTTTGTATTATTCATTAATCTGTGGTCGTACACATCAGTGGACTTTAAAGAGTTCACATGAAATTATTTAAACACAAATTTCATAGATAAAAACATATTTGTTATTTCAATAAAATAAATAAAGTCATCATTCACTACGAAAGAGTAACACTTCTGTGTTAAATCTTCAGTCTTAAATCAGTGATAAAATAAAATCATAATCCAACGATTACAGTACGTATAATTATAGTTTTATTTTTAATCATTCTTGATTAATTCTTGATTGATTTAAGAGAAAACGATTATAATGATTAGGAAAGTAACAGCACGGTTGGTCTAGTGGTTTAAACGGTCGCCACGCCCCATTCAGCTACGCCAAGTGTTGTGATCCACGAATTGTTGTTCTAAGTCTGGACCTTTCTTGTGTCCGTTTTATGTATGTTTTTTAAAGGTCCTCCTAACACAGAATGAACATTCCTAATGCAGTTGTCTTAAAAAATAAACCTGTTCCTTTCTATACCTCTGGTAGTGTAAGTAAACAAGGATGACTTATAAATGTCTGCCAATTTATAATACGTTTATTTATTAATGATTTGATTTAAAATAGGTATTGGTTCAGTGTTTATACCTGTTTGGACAAGGAAAACATAAGTTATTTCAAACTGTTGGTACAGTCATTCACTGCATACTGTATCAGTTATTTATTGTTCCTTAATTTATTTTTAGAATATTTCTTTTAATCTTACTAAGTAGTTCTCGTGCTAAACTCTGTACTTCTATCTTTATAACCATTTATTATCCGTGGTTGAAGGATTTGATGACCCTTTTCCTCAATAAAAGGATATGTTTACAAATGCAATGCAGAGAACTATGTAGTTTTTCATCGATTAGGGTAATTTCCACAGCAGATTTCAATCATTGGATACATTATCTGAAGCTTGCCATCAATCATTCATTTTATTTAATACTGAAGATAGTAAAATAATAATTTTATTTCTTGTAGCCTTAAATTTATATTAAGCAGAAACATCTGAACAGGCCGCCATAGTATGGGTCACCGTGCTGCATTGCTTATCTCACAATGAGGATGGTGACCCCTACTTTTAGATTCTACTCATGCTTTTCATCAGGCAGAGTAGAGTCACTTTGGTAGGCTTAAATATAAAAAAAAAGTTTTTATTGTACACCGGGAATTTCGATAGCTTCAATTTCCCGACGTTTCTACGACGAAAAAAAAGAGTTAAGTTACGAAAGTCTAAAAACAGCTATAAAAATATAAAGTTTAATGTGTCTAAATATATAAAATTTTCGTATTAGGTACAATGTTAGTTGCCATACTCTGGCGAAATGGCTTGATCAGTTCTTATAATGATTTACGTGTTAATTCAGTAGGTCTGAGAAAATTACGTAATTTTTTTTTTAATTAATTTGCCAGCGAAGTATATTTAAAGAAGCTCTTGGATTTTCCCTTTTTTACATAAAGAAAACATGTAGGGGGAGAGGGGGGCTCTCCCCCTTCCGACCTCAGATCGCCCGTAATTTATTTTTCCTTTAATTTTTGTACTATTCTCCTCCTTTTATAATGGGTTTCATCCTACTATAATTTATTTTGTTTTCAAACATTTTATGCACTGGTCTAATGTTATATTACAATTTAATATTTGCACTTTTACCTTTATTTATTACCTTACTTTGAATTATTATTATGAAGATAACATAATGTTGTTAATTTAAAGTAATAGATATCCAATTTATGACATCAGCCCGATCTTGACCGCTTTAATTGAATTTGCATAAATTATCTCTTTAAAAGACTACAAAAAAATATGATACTATTTTTTTTCATTAGGTATTTCTTAACGTACAGATAAAAATACAATAGTATTTAAAATAAATGGATATAGCTAGGCGATAAGATTATAATTATTGCCAAGCTACTAATAGAAATCCGTTGTGGAAAATACCCTAATCGATTAAGAACCCGTTCTCTACATAATGTTTGTAAAAAATCCGTTCATTGAGGAAATATTTAGATGTCATCCAATCCTTCAATAGAGGATAATGAATGATTCTAAAGATAGCGGTGTAGACTTTGAATCAAGGGTCGGTTAGTATGAGCAAGAAAGTTATTCAAAAAATAACCTAACCCAAAATCCAAATTTTAGTATGTGTAGTGTGATAGTAATTAATGAGGATAGGCTGATGATTGAACGACTAATTATCCCAGTTGGCTGCGACATATATATATATATAACTAGCTGTTACTCAAGGCAGTAGAGCCACGCTGATTTCAGCACGAATCAGACGGCTAGGCCGGGACTTTTAATTGTAATTGCTTTTGTAGTTTTTTTTATAGAAAAATATATAATAGTATTGAAAATCTTCTATTGAAGTCATGCTTCAAAAATTATAATATTCTCATAGCCATAATATTGCCGTCCACTTCAAAATTAATACTGAAATTTAAAGGAATGGTTTCGCGAGAGACATAGCGGCACAAAGATTTAATGTATGATTAAACTCCAATACAAACTTATTCCTCGTCAGGGTTTCTAATACATTTGAATGTAAAAAATATCTTCAAGGACAAAATACTAACAGAAGTCCAACATAACCACCAGCGGATTGCTGGTGGTATCCGGAGAGATTGCCGCACGAAAAAATACAAAAGGGACACTTTACTCGGTCTGTTACATGAATGTGAAGAAACAAAATTACGCAAAATATATTGACCAAGGTTACGCATACTGTGTAACCTTCATCCAATAAACAGCAATTATGCTAATTAAATCATGCATAGATTATTTTTGTATATTTCTGTTTTGCGATGGTATAAGTAGTAATGTCAATACCATATTCAAATTTTTAGATCGCTTAAGTTGATTGTCGACTTACTCGTATTTATAATGAAACTTATTTAGAAATGACGTATACAATATAACAAATAAATACACAAATATTTTATGAACCCGTTATTACCTTACGGCTCTAAAAAAATTTGTAACGAAGTTTAAATGTATGTAGCATAAATTTTGTACTTGAAATTGTTACCAAATTATTACTACATGGTAATCTAAGTTTAAGGTTGGAATCAGTTACAAAATAGAACTAGCAATGGTTTTCTTATCACCGTGTAAATCTAAGTTTCATGAAATATTTAATTGATGTAAAACATTTTTTAAACACATAGACATTAGATTGATTTACATCAAACAGCTGAGACCACACACACACACACACACACACACGCGCGCACTAACACACAAACACATGCCAAACTTTTAGTTTTGGCCTCTTGGTTCTAAATGCGAAAGGAGGTCTGTCTGCCTGTGGCGCTTTCTCGTCAAACTACTAAACGAAATTTAGTACACATATAGTCTAGACTAGTCTAGCCTTCTTTTTACCACAATAACTGACATACATGTGGGCGGAGCCGTTGTTATAGTAATTACAAAAAGTGAACAGTATTATAAGGTAACTACGTTTTATTTAGTCTCAAAGATAAGTTAAGTCACGAATGAATAACACACATACGGGCCGTACGGCTTACTATTGCTACATACACATATGTATTTGCCAAAGTATAAATAGCTACACACATCCGTTTCGGTCACGTCCACACAGTAAAAACGATAGAGAGTCCACCTGATTGCACCCTTGTGTGAGATTCATAGGGAAACTTCTCGTACTATACTGCAAAGTTTTTTCATTGTAATCTTTACTTGAATTTATAGAGACAGCAATTTATGTCTTTGCTAGTTTAGCCGTCTAAATCGTATATATAAAACCCGATTTCTCTAAGTTATTACTTTAAATCCCGGGAGACTAGGTAATATTATCACTTAGCACTTTTAGGAATAATTGAGGTAAGTTTGTCTGCTGCGAACGATAGCAGCAATATTTTAGTGCTTTCAAAGGTCTATATTAACGTCCGTGCGGTGACAGATTAAGAATACAGATTGTCACCACCCCTATTCACCCCGCTGGTGTCGTAAAAGGCGACTAAGGGATAAACTACGCAAGACAACATTGATGCAAAGAGAAGGAAAACTTGAAACGAACCCTATGCCAACCCGTCTGGCCAGCGTGGTATAGTAGGCCAAAACCTCCTTTCTAAGGAGAGGCCTATGTCCAGCAGTGGACTGTTAATGGCTGTTGATGATTGATGATGATGATATTAACGTACGAATCCATAGCGTTAATAGACACAGAATTACCTATGAACTGATTCCAAAGGCAACAAATGACAGCTCATAGAGAGAACTAGATGATAAATTACATAATTGTTTAGAACATGCGGTGCACTACAGAACAACCAATCATTATGTCTTGTACAAGGTTACCAGTACAAAATACCTAGGAAAAGTTCTTCATTATTGAAAATAGTAGCACCCCTCGGTGTCAAGCAACGAATAACTAAAAAAGCTAGTCTTAAAATTGGTCCAAGATACTCATTATATCATCAGCTATATGACTAACTTTTACTGCACCAAGTTTTGTGGGTTCATATTTATTGTGTTCTGTTAATTTTTTGTGTGATTGTTGTTGTTGTTGTTCTGCGTCTAGGTTTTCTTCGTGTCCGTTTTATGTACGTGTTTAAAGTCCCCCGCGAGACAGGATGATATTAATAAATTATGAGTACATAATTATATTCCTAATGCAGAAGTTGTTTTAAAAAAAAAGAAAGATTGAATGAAATAAACAACTTTTATATAAACATACAATAAAGTATAGCATTAGAAGATTCTTGGAAATGTTCATACTATCGATATTTTTCTAAATCATTAATGCAAAAATTCTATAGGCCCCTCAATATTGTATATAATTTGATCAAATTGCTTAATTAGCAAACGCGAGCATGAAAGTACCTTCCTACCTTTCATGGTCACGTCTGCTGTTTTTTTTTATAACCTTGTAAGATGCCCATGAACTAACAATTATTACAAAATTTACCTGTATTGCAAATGATAAATCAATCGCGAAACTTGTGCGACATAAAAGTATCTATTACAAACAAATAACGGCAATCGCAAACTGGGCGACCTGTCGCCGCATCTAGTCGCCGCGACAAGACGCGACGTTGTCGTTTCATCGGGCGTCTGTGACGCCCAGTGGGCGGAGCTTAGAGCAAATTATATGAAGTTTGTCATTGTCGGCCGCAGCCTGTCGTCGCGTCAAGTCGTCGAGCTGTCGCTATCGCGTGTCGCCTAGTGTGCGCCTAGTGTAAAATTGAAGTATCTGTTTGGAATGTCAAATGATTAGATTTTCACTAAATACATATGAAAATATATGCTGTACTTACATTAAAATTATTTATTTTAATATATCGCTATTTTTTTTATTGATGTGTGTCTGTATGTATGTTTGTTCCAGCTAATCTCTATAGCGACTGGACTAATTTCGATAGATATTTTACTGACACAAGGAGTATTTTAGGCTAACTTTTAACTTTAGGCATTGTTGCTTAGCCAATGTATTCTTTACTGATAGAAGAATTCAAAGTGCTGTTTAAATTGCAATTTCAATTTAAAAATAATTACCTTTTACAAGGTAAATATAGGGGTGAAATTTAAATAGGCATTTAAAAATAGGTTCAATGTTTTTTAATAGGTGCAATGAGTTACGCCACTCTAATCGATTTTTAGCTTCTGGCATCAAGCTAGTGCCACTTCGCGCAAGTCGTCACTCCAATTGGGCTGTCCTCCTACGTTTGCCGAGACGCGGTCTCCACCGTAGAGCTCGTCTCCCTCGACGGTTGTCGATTCTGCGGCTAATATGGCCAGTCCACTGCCACTTCAGTTTGCTTTGGGCTATGTCAATGATCTTAGTTCTCTGTCGGATTACCTCATTCTGATAAACACTGAGCCATTTCCATAGTAAGTGTTTAAATAACTATAGAAATTAAAACAAGTTATGACCAATAATTAATTAAAAAACACTTTGCATTATACAACATTAGGACCAGTTCAAAACAGAACAGAAATTTTCGTCACAAACACATGTTTTTTTTCTCGAAACAGCCTATGTCATCAAAGGAGCTAACACTTGAATAAGATTCTTCATTTCACTTCAAATAAAGTAAAATATACGGGCTGATAAATAGAATAAACCTCGAATAACATTGTTTCAAAGCAATGTCATCTTTTATTACACAAAAATAAATACCTAATAAATATTCAACTAATATGATACAACACAAAGAAAATTAACATTAAGTATAAAATTATGCATTAAAACCTAAAACAAAAAAAAATAACTTTAACAACGTGCTAATTTAATTACAAAGTTAATGAAGTTAAATTAAAATTTATTAGGTCGGTGTACGTTAAAACTATTCATATTCTTCTAGTCAATATCTTTTATGTTAATTTGTTAAAAAACCTATTGTTTTTTCGCCGTGTAACCACACAAACGTTAAATGTATCTACTAAAAATCGGCCAAGTGCGTGTCAGGCCACGCACAGGAAAGGGTTCCTCAGTCACCTATAATGGTATGTGGATTTAAAATCGTATCCAATAGATAATTGTTATGTTTACGTATTAATACGTTAATTTTGTATGACGTTTTCCAAGTGAGCGCATTTTACCATATAAGCCTTTATAACTCCTGAACTAAGAGAGTCATCTAATCGGTTATAGTTTTCCTTCAAAGTTCATTAGATGGACCACCATCACGATTTTTTTCAGATTTTTTGAGCCAGCCGTTTAACTTTTAGAGGGGGGGGGACGCCCTGTTTTTACAAAAAAGTGCCCTTTAAAGTGAAATATCTCGCAAACGGATACCTAAATCAAAAAATCGTCTAGGAAACCCTTAATTGTTTTTAAAAGACCTATCTAATGATACCCCACACGATGGGGTAGCCTCGAGAAAAAAAAATCATCCCCACTTTACGTGTAGGGGAGGTACCCCAAATAAAATTATTTTTCATAATTTTATTGTAGCACTTTGTCGACGTAATTACAACACGTATTCATGCAAACTTTCATCTTTCTAGCACTTACCGTTTGGACGGTAAGTCGAGGACGGACGGACGGACGGACGGACGGACGGACGGACGGACGGACGGACGGACGGACAGACGGACATGACGAATCTATAAGGGTTCCGAGTTATGAACTTCGGAACCCTAATAAAAAACACCGATTACCTAACCTTTGTAAAATTATACTTGGCACTTCGATCGGAAGAAAAATAAAAGGTACAATGCTTCGATTGAGCCTCAACGAAATTTTCTTTTACCAGGGGTTGAGGGGTTGCGAGTCTACACCGGTACGGTTATGCCGGTCCTGATGTATTTCTTTGTATTATGTACTAAGATGGACTCAGATCTAATTACATGCCCTTGATAGCAGAGTCCGTACACTGCTTACTACAGTTATGGAAAATTTCTAAAAAGAGATGTGGGTGTACGAGTACATAGTAGTCCTTTGTAGAATGCAATTTAGTTGCAGTAGCTACTGAATTCACTCCACTCGCTCTGGCTAAAGAGAACTGGCACAAACCTATAGTACTTAGTACTGAAAACCGCAGAGAGGTATGGAAGGGCAAAGAGCTTCATGGTCGGTTAAATCGGGCCCTATAGGTAGTAGAGTGACGCTGATTTTAGCACGAATGGGTCGACTCGACCGGGGCAGTACTACCCTCACACAGAAAACCAACCTAATAATGACAATACTCTTGCTATCGTATTTCGTTGGTAAGTGTGAGACCACCCAATCATTCAGCATCATTCTCCAAAAAAAATTATGCATTTTTTTAAATATTTATACTTAAAATGCAATTAATAAATATACATAATACGTTTTTCTAACAATCTTCTTCGTTGTCCTTCCCATACTTCCAGTATCATCCATTCATCCTTGCTAGTTCAAGTTATAATTCTTTGGAACACATTCCAACTAGAGATCAGGATGGCCACCAGCCGATCCACTTTTAAGTTTAGAGTACGTAAGCTCTTTTGGGACTTGTTGACGGAGTCATCAGAATAATACCATAAATAATGTTATATTTTTTATTTTTTACTTATGTGTTATATTATATAGGTACCTGTGGGTATTCTATTGAGATATTTATAGTTAAATATAAATTGTATCAGTGTACCTAGTATGTATTTATAAGTATATATACTTATAAATACATACTAGGTACACTGACTTTTGATCCTTATAAGAAACAGGATCGATTGGCATCAAAAAAAGTTTTTGTTTAAAATGACCATTTTCTTGCTGGCTGTACATTTTTTCCAAAATCTGTAAATACAGTTCAGAATATCTTAAAA
The DNA here is from genome assembly GCA_932526445.1 of Phragmatobia fuliginosa. Classification (NCBI taxonomy): domain Eukaryota; kingdom Metazoa; phylum Arthropoda; class Insecta; order Lepidoptera; family Erebidae; genus Phragmatobia; species Phragmatobia fuliginosa. Next base: position 18,967,883 of record OW052064.1, read on the forward strand.
AAATATGAATAGTCTCCATAAAGCGTTTTCCTGTAACTATAACGGTTAAGGTACCTGTCCTTTTTGTCCCGTCTCAAAAATTCATCCTGTATATGAAAATGAAATATGAAAACTATTTTTTAATATAACTATTGGTCTACATAACTTACAAAGTTGCTGGGGCCTTCTTTTAAGTTAATACATACTTGTTTCAGAAGAATATATCCACATATACAATACATATATGTATTGTATATGTGGATATATTCTTCTGAAACAAGTTTGTATTAATCATACTTTACTTACTATTAATCATACTTCTGAAACATAAAACTTGTTTCAGAAGAATATATCCACATATACAATACATATATGTATTGTATATGGGGATATATTCTTCTGAAACAAGTATGTATTAACTTAAAAGAAGGCCCCAGCAACTTTGTAAGTTATGTAGACCAATAGTTATATTAAAAAATAGTTTTCATATTTCATTTTCATATATGTATATATGTATGTATGTATATTTATTTATATGTGTATACATTCTTAGAACTCTCTATTTTGTAATATTTACTGTTTTTTAATCTATTATATTACTTCTCACTGATAAATAACACACCTGCCTTACACAATTTTGCAACACCCAAAGGTTTGATTAGAAGAGAATGCCTGTGGATAATGTAAATCCGTCTTGTGCGATATGTTTGCAGGAAGTTTAAATATATTACATACACCTAACAAAACAAGTAAAAAAAAATCGAACATCGACACACAAGACCACGTATTTGACAAGGAACATCTTACAATTTCATACCAATTCAATCGATCACTTTGTTGTTGTTTAGGTTGAGCGACAGTAATATATAAGAAGCAGTAATAGTTACACACAACGATTTGCTTTGTAAAATACAATTTTAATTTGAGATCATTAATGATTAGGTTCTGTTGATCTTTAAACTTTTACAAACTCCAGAATAGAACTAACTCGATAATCAAATCTATGAATGTTGATTTGAAATGGTAATGTAAAAAATAGTTTTATTTTTAGACGTGTACTTGACTACTTTTCGGCGATAGCCAGTCACACCGGACATTCAAGTTCGCCAACCTGATCTACTCCAACTGTTTGCTGATTCCGATCTGCTAACGAATGTCTGGTCGCATGAATCATGTAATATAATGCTATTTTTATTAAAACCCAGAATGCACCATTTCTTACAAGCATTCATTCCCTCATCGTACTTTCACCAGGTCATTGATCTAACTAGTGGTTACGCTTTCCAATCTGTGGTCGCTTCTATTCACGATTTTTATAGTTTTTGTTTACTTTCGTTTTTATTATTTCTAAGACAATTATTGGTCTACACGAATAGAAATAAAAGTCTTAATAGCTTATAATAAATTAAGAATATATTCGAACTAAGAACTTCATCTTTTTATATTCGTCCAATGACAGGCACTGTCATATTACTAACACAACGAATAACCCTTTCATTTTACGTGTGGAAATCCCCACGGACTGACACCCTCTGGGGCTTGCGGCGTGTCGGACTCGAACCGACTAAAACCACACGGTGTGACCTCTCTACGCCTGTAATTTGGGAGGAGTCCAGGGAAGGGATTTCTTTCTGGACAACGAATAACCCAGAATAACCTATCCCTTGATTCCAATTTTTCTTTCGAACAATACTTTGTTTGAGATAAAAGGAAACGTGTATGTATGTATGTAATATGGCAATGAGTACGCGTAGACTTATAATGGTAACTTGGACTTGAGCATTTAAGGAGCTTAAGTATATCAACCTCATTTTTAAATGTTTAATTTGATTAGATCGTTCCCTGCGTTACCAGGCTTTTGACAGCGGCTTCGCTGACCTATGTCAATTGTTAATCAATTTTGGTCAACCTCCGAAGGAGTACTTATTTTAATAATTAAAAACAACATAAATATAATAATATGAACAATAGATAAAATTAAAGACAAATTAACACTAACGATGTTTACGTTATAACAAAGATTTTTCATGACAATTTTAGAATTTATTTTTTATGTGCACTACACATTTTCGTTTAGATTTAGTATTAAATAACGCTTATGTTTGCATATAAAACTAGTTCAATAGTTAGTAATAATGCTTGGTGTCAGAGTATCTGTGTATAGAACAATAATAAACATATTTTAATTGTCATATCTATAGGTATTGCTGTGAAATCTTGCCTATACCAAAATGAACCGATATTAATCTGTTATATTTTTTCGATATAATTTTATGTTAAAACCCACTATTTTTGAAATGATTTTGTTAAAACTGTTTCGTTTTAAAAGTAGGGGAGATAATTTGCTTCACGTAAATTTACTTTTTTTTTTACTTTCTTCCCGATTCGAAGGACCTGAGATTTTAAGGAGAAGCTGACAGCGGATGGATGAATACTGCCTAGAAGCGGGATAATTGGCGCTTCTTAGAGGATATCTTCGTTCCGTAGTGGACGTAGATAGTTTGATTTTATTTAGATACATACATACCTTATACTAAGTGTATATTTATTTATTTTTTTATGAGCACTGTTTCAAGTAAATACAATGTATTTGAATTTGTTTTCATTAAACTTAACAATAAAGTAATGAGTATTTCAGGAACTGTTCTGACATTGTGCATTAAAATATAAATTACCTACCACTTACAATAGAAGCAATATTGCTAAGAATATACCACATTATTTTGCGGTAGTGACATCACGCAATACATTTTGTGGTTTCAAGAGAATATGGATATTCTACGAGTATGTCACTATAGATATTCTGATACCTAAGTTTTCTCATCATCATCATCATCATCAACAGCCTTCAACAGTCCAGTGCTGGACATAGACCTCTCCTTAGAAAGGAGGTTTTGGCATACTATACCACGCATGCCAGACGGGTTGGTATAGGGTTGGTTTCAATTTTTCTTTCTCTTTGCATTGATTTTGTCTTGCGTAGTTTATCCCTTAGTCGCCTTTTACAATACCCGCGGGATTAATAGGGGTGGTGACACTCTGTATTCTTAATCCGTCACCACACGGATATTTTATTTATCAGTCACAACACGGATATTTATGTAACTTTTCTCACACCAGTGTATTGCTTTATGGTTAGCAAGTTTTATTTTTTTTCTGTGATTATGTTTCAACACTAGTCACCACTCAATTATAATCTACTCTATCTGAATGCATTACCATCAGAAAGAGAGTGGTTATCACCATCCTCAGTAATGTCAGTGCACACTATGCAGTATGATGACACACCATGGCGGTCTAGTACGATATTTCTGCATCACTGGACGCAATTTTTAATTGGGTCTTCTATTCGAACCGGCCTATTCGTGCTGAAATCAACGTGACTCAACTATGTTGTAAAATTTATTTCAAGACCATAATACCATGACACGATAACAGGAAAATAATTTCACAACATTATTGTAATTTCATTGGAAGCAAAAGCAAACAGTTGGTATAACAGCATTGACCGAGCAATGTACTGTGAAATACATGTTGTATTCTTCCCTTACACAATACTGGATAATTGTATTATTGACGTCAACTCAACGTTATACATTGATTAAATTTATACTTGATTATCACACCTTCTGATTATCAAATAACACATCAAGAGCCTTTAACAGTTCACTGGGATATAATGAGATTTTGCCCAATTATTTTATCCTTCATAATTTTTTATAATTGGAAAGTAACTTTTGTCTGTATGCTTGTCCGGCTTTCGTGCCAAAAATACTGAAATATCAATGAAATTAGGATCACTCACAGCTTAGAGCTTGAGTAGGCTCAAGCTCTAAGCTGTGAGTGATCCAAATTTCACGATTAATTATATAATCACGATAACCGACATGCACGCGGACGGAGTCGCGAACGAAAGCTAGTAATCAATCATTTCAATATGTCATAAATCCATTAAATCGTTAACAATAATCCCTATAGAATATAAATCTTTGAACGGAGACAATCTGTGAAACTAAAAAAAAAAACAAATCAGAAATGTGTATTTACGAGGAAGTCTGAAAGTAGCAAAACTGAATGAAAAGTTAACAAGTAATAGGTCATCTTGGTATTCATATTGATCTTGAGGAAAATGTGACGCGGAAAATGTTGAATATGGAAGCTGAAGGGTACAAAGCAAGAGGAAGACAAAAGAAGATCTGTATAAATTGTGTGAAAGAAGATATGGCTAGGAAGGGAGTTAACAGTGACATGTCGAATGATAGACGCCAATCCCAAATAAAATTAGAACAAGGGCAGACAGACTGCTTTGATTTATAATTTTAACAAAAAGGAACCGACTTCAATGAAAAACTATTCCGAGTACCCATATAGCGACATTGTACCTATGATATTCGAGAAGTTCCCTCGATTTCCTTGGGATCCCATCATCAGATCCCGATATGGTGACGATGGGACCACTTGTAAGCTACGCCCATTCCAATGCAAAAAGAATTTTTGAAATCGGTTCATAAACGTCGAAATTATCGCTGAACATACAATAAAAAAAAAAACCGACGAATTGAGAACCTCCTCCTTTTTATTGAAGTCGGTTAACAAGTAACAAAATCATAATTACAATAAGATTTCGCAAATTATTCATGTGTTACAGTTGTGTCACATATACATTCATGCTCCGACATGTATTGGACAATTAATAAAACCTACCTACCTACCCGCCAACGATATTCACATTGAAATCCATGGGAGTTATGATCGGATTTATGTTAACTGGATGTGTCTTTAAATATACATTTGCATGAATAAAATATATTACTTTCAGAGTTTGAGTGTTTTCTATGCATAATATGTATGTATTTACACAAAAAAAAACATATAAATGTACTTTTTCAGTCATTCTAGATTTCATAATACAAGATCTCCTTAGTTTAAAGCTAGTTTAAAGTGTGATACATATCCGATATATATATACATATTTACATTCGAAGGAAAATTGCCTTATGAAATTAGAATTGAATAAAGTAAACATATAAAGTAGGCGCATCAGTTAAGAACAGCCAAAAATGAAGAAATAGAAGAGAGAGTAAAATGGAAAACGAAAAAATTTTGCGACTTGGGTAGGGCAGATTTTAAAAAGGAGATTAATGATTTTGGATATGTGGTTACCATAATTGTACGAGTTTTATTAGCCTATAGTGTTCTTTTGGTGGTTTTGGATCAGTGCATGGAAATATTTAAATTTTATAATATGAAAGTTTTACTTTAATTATATTTGTGATAAAGATTCACTTTATTCTTAAAAAAAAAAAAAAACAAAAAAAGTAGTTCAGTAAATATTTAATTTGTAAAATATTGAATTTATAACACTTCTTTTAACATACCTACGAGTATGTTATTTTACGCGCACATAACTGATTTGAATGAGTGTATGTATTACATATAAGCTGTACGCCAGTGCGTGGCTTACATCTACAACAATTATTACAATTCAAAAGAAACTCCGTCTGTCTGTTACGCTTTTTCTAAACTACTGCACCGATTTCGATGAGCTTTAAAACAAGAAAGAAACCGACTTCAAAGAAAAACTATTCCGAGTACCCAAATCACGACAATTGTACCTATGATATTTAAAGAGTTCCCTCGATTTCCTTGAGATCCCATCACCAGATCCTGACATGGTGACGATGGGACGACCTGTGAACTATGCCAAATCAAATTTTAGAAATCCGTTCATAAGTAACGAAATTAACGCTAAAGAGTTGTACCTTCCATCATCAGCCCATCATCATGATATATTGACTACCAGACGCAAATACTTGATTAGCTTTAGAAAATACGTAAACCACATAGTATTTCACTATAAAATTTAAGAGTTGCCCTCGATTTCCTGAAGATCTCATCACCAGATCCCGACATGGTGACGATAGGACCACCTGTATGGTATGCCAAATCGAATGCAGAAGGAATTTTTGAAATCGGTTCATTAACAACGAAATTATCGCTGAACATACATAAAAAGAAAAAAAAGATTCCGACGAATTGAGAAACTCCTCCTTTTTTTTAAGGAAAAAGTACTTTCTTGAGATAGAACATAGGCTACTTTTTATCGCTGCAACTGACATACACACTTACGAAATCTTAGACAAAACTAGTTAAAGAATCAGGAATCAAAGAAGATTTGAAATATTAAGAGATTAAACAGTACTACGCTGTCCGCTTTAAGCATTTTGACCCCTTTTTAATGTACATAAATTATCAAGTTTAACAAAGAACACTAAAATAACCTTTGAATATATGTATACATTATTCTACACCTATGAATTTATATTCTACAATACTGGTTTCAACGAATGATAAAAATACCTGGGCATCGATAACGAAATTAACATTCTCTTGCATGTATACCCAACTCTAGTCGGCATGACCTTCGCTGACAAATCAAACTTAATAGACATTTTCATAATAAAATGGATTCTAAAATATAATACGTTCGACCATGTTTTATATTAGGTCATACGAGGCTAACAGTACCTATATAGAGTGATGCCTATTTTCAACATAAAATTACATTATTCGTGTTGTTGTATTTAGTTGGGGAGTGCGAGACCGGAGGACCGGAATGATGCAGAAGCATCTCTCTAAACCTAGTGTGGGTCACTTTGCAGTACTGCTCTCACAATGAGGATGGTGACCCCTAATTTCGAATTCGACTCAAGCTTTTTATCAGGCAGAGTAGAGTTAATTTGGTAGGTTTAAACAATATTAATTTTTAAAGCAACTTCAATTTAAGTTTCCATTCCATTGATGAAGCATCTGTGTTTAGTTAGTATCTATATCGATATGCATTTTGGCAGTTTCGCACAGGAATATGCGATATTCGTTGAAACCACAGTAACGAAATATATTGAGGACGTGACGGAGTTTCTGTCGACGATATCCATTTGTGTTTTACTTTATTGGTTGTTTGTTAACGTTCATTTTAAATGTTGGTGCTGTTTTTATTGGTGGGTTGTTTATTTTTATTTTGAATATTGTTTGCGCATGTTTTGTTATTTATTAATAATAATTAATATAATAAATGAAGACCAAAGTTTTTTTTTGTTGACGAGTTGGAAAATCCCTTCGGATCTGTGGTTCCTCGGGAACCAGGAGCCAGGAGTATGTAGTGTGTGTCCACTAAATACCACCCCGACAGCCGCCCAGGCGCCCTGGTCTGAGGAGGGCCCGGACCATATTATTACAGGTTCACCCGAGAATCGACGCCGCGCTTACTAAGGCACTATCCTGTGAAAGCCTGTGCTTCTGCTGCCTTTCGGCACAAACATGATGTATTGTGGCCTGAACGCTATTTGTGGCCAGGCCACCTTCCTATCGCCGACCAGTATTTAGTCAGCTACCAGAGGTTCCCACTCTCTGGCAGCTTGTGATACCGTCGACGACTGGTGTCGCCATCGACGCCCTCTACACTCGGGATCGGCCCTCTCCCAAACCCGTTCAGCGGTTTCTTTCGCGGCCAGCGGCCAGCATGGCAGCAATGATTGCTGGCGTCGACAGGTCTGGTCCAACTTGGTCGACTAGGACTTTGCGTTCAGACGCCCATGCGGGCACTCTCAACCTCCTAGGTCCCAAAATATTTTACCTAATTGATGATAATTGATATCCACATATTATAAACTTTGCCTGAATGTTATTCTAGTTGCTAAAACTTATCATCAACAAAAACATTATAGTCACTGGACTACAGTTTTTATATTAAGAAGAGTAGATTACTCTTGTTCAGAAATCTAAGGGTTTTAATCGCGAGTTTTCATACTTAGGTCTGTGGTGCAGCTTTTTCATAAATACTTTTAGTAAATTTCCATTAATTTTGATTTAACAGTCTTTATGGCGGAAGCAAATTAGTAAGGTTAATTTATGTGTATAAAAGTATATAATTATTCCGTTATTCTCAAAAACTTGATTCCGTTCATTTTGTCGCGTTGAGGACAACATCTAAAAATAAAATGAACTTGTGGTTTTATACATACTAATATCACTGATTTCAACATTTCGCAAACATGAAATAATATTTGAATATCGCTTATCAAGGAAAGCTATAAGAAAATATTTATATAGATTTCGGGCATCTAACACACAATGCCAACTAGCCTCAAACCAAGCATAACTCGTACATACTATGAAAGCTAGATTGACCGATAGACGACTTAGTTTTTTTTGTACATACATATATTATACAAAGAAAACGCCCAAACTCCGAAAAAGTAAGTGCCCGTTAGTTCGGTGTTGTCATAATGTGATGAGGTGACTCGGTGTTTTAACTGTGGTCATACCAGGGGAGTATCGCTCCGCAGTTTAGGTATATTCGTCCGGCTGCCTGCCCGCCCAGGCATGCCGGTCGACTGGACATCGTCAGAACAGATAAGAGTTACACGATAGAAAGAGACGCAAATGTAGGTTAATATAATCGTAGATGATTCGGCGCTGTGCGATCTGAATTGAACTTAATTATATGACACCAAGGGTCCCTATTTCTTTAATTTACTTTTCGGAGTGAGTCTTCTGTATTAGTACTATTATGTATTCTGTGGATATACTACTATAACCACTTAATCACAACAGTCCTACTAATTACATTGTAGTTTTACTCGTTAAACATACAAATATATTTTAATTTATTTTAGAAAAGACTTTAAAGCTACAAAATCTCTTGATACAACTAAGGGAGCTGGACCAGATGGAATACCGCCATACTTCATTGTAAAAACATCTGACAATATTTACAAAGCCTTATATATTATATTCAATAAGTGTTTACAGGAAGGCGTGTTCCCATCTGTTTGGAAGCATGCATTTGTGACTCCAATATACAAATGTGGTGACAGAAGTGAAATAGGGAATTATCGCCCCATATCAATTCTTTCGGCTCTGTCAAAGCTTTTTGAGAGGTTAATACATGACGCATTGTATCCTTACATTCATCAAATTATAATACCAGAACAACATGGTTTCGTCAAGAACAGATCAACTTGTACCAATCTAATGATTTTTGTTGATCATTTGTTTGAAAATCTTGACAAGCAAGTTCAAGTAGACGCCATCTATACTGACTTTCAAAAGGCATTCGATAAGGTAGATCACTCATTGCTTCTAGACAAGATTGCTTTTAATGGGATACGGGGTAACTTGCTTCGATGGTTCACCTCATACATTTTTAATCGAACTCAAAGAGTTGTAGTTAATGGCTTTAAATCTGAGTCTATAGTGGTTAAATCTGGTGTACCACAAGGATCAATACTGGGTCCCCTTCTCTTCACAATCTTTGTTAATGATATAAAAAAGTGCTTTATAAACTCTAACTTCTTAATGTACGAAGACGACATGAAAATTTATATGCCTTGTAAAACCATTCAAGATTGCTTCTCTCTCCAGGAAGATCTTAACAGACTATACGATTATTGTAATGAAAATAAACTCTATCTAAATCTCCCAAAATGCCACACAATCTCTTTCACTAAAAACAAAAATAAACTTATTTTCAATTATTCATTCAATAATTATACATTAGCCAATGTAAATGTAGTCCGTGATCTGGGTGTTTTACTGGATTCTGCCTTGCATCTCGATAAACATATTGACAGCATTATTAACAAGGCCTACAAGATGTTTGGATTTGTCGTAAGAGCTTCACGGGACTTTGTGCGACCCTCTACACTTCTGATTTTGTACAAAACTATAATAAGATCACAATTAGAATATGCCGTTTCAGTCTGGAGTCCATACTATATTAAGTATATACACAGTCTAGAGATGGTTCAAAAGAAGTTTCTGCGAACCGTAAATTACAGGTGCAGGCATCCTCGTGCCGGCTACCCTGAACTTTTAAAAAAATTTAATATCATCTCCTTAGAATCTAGACGTTTACTACTGGATGTCATGACGCTGCATGGATTTTGCAATAACAGAGTTGACAGTAGTGTAATTACTAGTAAATTATGTTACATAGTGCCTCGTACTGTCTGCCGGCGGGGAAATCGAGTTCCTAAGCTATTCTATGCAGGCATCAGCAGAACTAACGCTGGTGTCCGTGCACCCTTTCATCGCATTGTGGATGGTTACAATGAACATTTTTATGCCCTCGACATATTCGCTCTTACTAGCTATCAATTTAAAAAGCAAGCCATTGAACTTCTGCGTGTTTCTCACTAGGATTTGTCAACGCTGATTAATCATAAATTGACCAGCTGACTGTCCTATAAATGTTTGTTTTTTATCTTTAAACTTAAAATTTAACGAGTAACATGACCTATTATTCTTGTTGCTAACCTGTGAACAATGGTGTGGGTTACATGTTTATAAATTTGATGTACACATTTGTATCTAGCTATAATCTAACATGTATCTGTTTTTTGTTCCAATAAATAAAATAAAATAAAAAAATAAAGTAATGTTTAGTAACGTATCGAATGGTAACTGCTGGTAATCCAGTTTGGGCGGTTCTTTCACTTCATTTGTGTTAAGAGTGATGTAACTTTTATAAATTTACAATATTAAACAGAAATTTTCTGTTGTAAGAAAAACATAAGACAATGAATAATAATAAAAGAAAGATCGTAATACAATCGGAAATCAGCCATCTAACACTACATTTGTCTACAACTTCAGTATTATTGTATGTTGTGCAAAAAAAAAATGAAAATTTACAATTAAAAACCATTATTACAAATTTTAAATGCCACTGATATTGTAGGCATATGAATCAGATTTAAAATAAATGCTTACATAGTCTTAGTCACGCTTTTGAGAAAAAATGTAAACTACACTCGGTTCCAAAAATAACGGGTCAGTCACACGGGTCAGTCACATAAACCCGAATATCTCCCGAACTACGTATGCCATCCTAATGAAACGAAGACTGTTCAATTGAGAATTTAATTATACAGATAAAAAATAAAATAAAACTTAGTTACACCCACAATATTAATCTTAAATTAAAAAAAAACTAAAGTAGTCATATTTTTCTTAAGATTACATTTTTTTTATGATCGTTTTTTTGCTGTTTTTCATCACTTTCTTCATTTAATACTTTGTATTGCCTCCACGTGATGAAGCCTCCAGTGATGAAAAACAGCAAAAAAACAATCATAAAAAAAATGTAATCTTAAGAAAAATATGACTACTTTAGTTTTTTTTAAATTTAAGATTAATATTGTGGGTGTAACTAAGTTTTATTTTATTTTTTATCTGTATAATTAAATTCTCAATTGAACAGTCTTCGTTTCATTAGGATGGCATACGTAGTTCGGGAGATATTCGGGTTTATGTGACTGACCCGTTATTTTTGGAACCGGCTATAGATTTTTTATTTAAATATTATGCCAACGCTGTATTTCAAGTGAAGTTAGTCACAAATCCAGTCCTATTCTTGTTTCTATCCTGATTTGATCCCGGGTTCTTTAAGCGGAATTTTCAAATAGCATCTCAACAAACCACCATAGTGTGGGTCACGTATGGTGGCTAGCACTCTTGGATTCTACTCATGCTTTCCATCAAAAACAAGAGTCAATTTGACAGGCTTTAAAATTCTTGATGTTACTTATCCCTTTTAATTTTTAAAAAGACAACTTCCACATTAGTAATACACTCGTACATTCTATGTCGCGTATATTACTAATTACTTTACAAACATACATGAAACGGACACAAAAAATCACTCAGAAGTAGAACAACAGTCGAATACACAAAGTGTTGTCCCATGTGCGATTTGAACTCATAACACTTGGCACAGTAGAGAGCGGCGTGACCCCCGTTTAACCACTAGGCTAAATGTACAGTAAAAATAAAAATTAAAAATAAAAACACAAATTGAATCATAACATATTTATAATATACATATAAAAATATATTTGTCTTGTAAAAGCAATTTTCATTTTCAATTTCAACCTATTTTCTTTTTTTTTTATCTTCGAGTGTAGCGTGATCAGTTACGTATATTGAAATCATAAATACTGCAACATTGCAACACTACACGCACTGTGTAATTGGAAAGTTACTTTCCGTTGCAGTAGATTATACAATAGTGGTCAGATGACACGTGTGAAAGTAAATAAAGAAAATGTTCTTGAGGTACGTCTACGTGGTAATAAATGAAAAAAAAATTTACAGTCAAGAACTACTATAAACTGTGATTCTATTTATTAAATATAAGGCACTCTATCTGTCTGTACATTGCATTACATTGTACAGTCAGCGTCATAATGATATTGGCGTTCAAAGTGGTCAAAATGATGTGAAAAACATTAATTCAATTTGATGTTGGCTCGCAAGGTGCTCAAATTGTTGTACGCATTCAAAGTGGTCAAAAGATCTTAGCAATCAGTTGTCAATAATATGTTAGCTAACAGAGTGTTCATATTGATGTTATCAAATAGGTTGTTCATTGGTTTCTAAGCATGCAAACTAGTCAAAAATATCTTAGCAATAAACAGAAACCAACGTTATCGCCCACAGATAGAGTATACTTTGCAGATTCATTATTACTTTTAAATGTTTGTCCTTTTTTGTCTTCAATACCTTTCTCATTCATTTCTTGCATGACGTAATTGACATGTCTTTTGTTTCGAATGTTATTAAAAAACATAGTCCAATATTCTATTGAATCATAGGTTGACTGCACGGTTGGCCTAGTGGTTTAAGCGGTCGCCACGCCGCTCTCTACTGCGCCAAGTGTCGTGGGTTCGAATCCCACGTGGGATAACACTTTGTTTGGTTCACAAATTGTTGTTCTGACTCTGGGTGTTCTTTGTGTCCGTTTCATGTATGTTTGTAAAGTCCCCCGCGACACAGGAATTCATATTCCTAATGCGGCAGTTGTCTTTTAAAAAAAAAAAAAAAAAAGTAATTACAATATTATACTGAGAAAAGGAGTATGGATGTAGGTATTTAAATAAGATAAAACCAATTGAAATTTCTTTGATAAAAAGTAGAATTAATGATACGATTATTTATTTTCGGGTAAAAATTCTCATTTGATTCGTCTTCTTGACGAGTACTTTGACACTCTAAGATGGTAACCAGGGTCTGATGATGGAGCTGGAAGGTGGCCATAGGAACTCCGTAATTAGACGCAACCCCATCGAAATTGGGCTCATTTTATTCGTCTTTACGAGTACTTTGATACTATATGGTAACCAGGGTCTGATGATGGAGCTGGAAGGTGGCCATAGGAACTCCGTAATTAGACGCAACCCCATCGAAATTGGGCTCATTTTATTCGTCTTTACGAGTACTTTGATACTATATGGTAACCAGGGTCTGATGATGGAGCTGGAAGGTGGCCATAGGAACTCCGTAATTAGACGCAACCCCATCGAAATTGGGCTCATTTTATTCGTCTTTACGAGTACTTTGATACTATATGGTAACCAGGGTCTGATGATGGAGCCGGAAGGTGGCCATAGGAACTTCAGCCAATGAGTCGATGTGGTTGCGTTTTTGGTTTTTTGTATAAGTTACATATTCATCAACTGTTCGGCTTTGTAGAACGTAATTTAATGTCCTACAATGTACGCAATGTATCTTGTCATATCGTAAAGCTCGTAGGATTCATTCAAGCTACACGCCGGGTACAGAAAGTACCTATTATAATCGAACGGTCAAATAATATTAAATTTTTACGCAGTTCATTATAAAGTCGCTCGTATTGTCTGTATTTAAATTACGCAAGGTATTTAAACGCGGTTTTCATTATAATTAAAGTTATCTTTGGAAGATTTATTAATATGATTATATTAGTGTACTAGATGCGCCCCGCGGTGTTACCCGCGTATCATTATGGTTGCTATGCAAATGTGTTATGCCTAGCAACCTGTGAAGTTTTGACAGGAAATAAACAGTGATACATTTTGACATCTACGATTTAATGTATTTTTATAATCACCTAGCTTTCGCCCGTTTATCTCGATTATTGCAGTAAAAAGTAGCCTATGTATTATTCTGATATATAAGCTATATAATATATTTTTTTAATAATTTATTTGTGGATTATACCAACACATATTTTGAATAGGTGACTCATTTCTGCATTCTAATTCCAACAATAAGCTTCTCAAGTAAATGGCTTATTCACTTGCCTTACAAATATTATAGTCATATATTCAGCTTCTGTGCTAGATTAAGCTAATGTTGGTTGTTTTTTACACTTAAAAGATATGACACTACCACACTTCTTAAATATATACATATTTACTGGATACCCAGTACAAGACTTACGGTCCACACAATATCATATTGTGTGGACCGTAAGTCTTGTACTGGATATTTTCATATTCATGCCCATTCAGCATTGACATAACCCATAAACGAAAAAACCAGATGCATGCTTGTTTTTTTTCAAGTATTTTAAAATATGTTTTAAATGTTTCCAATGTGTTTCATTGTAATTATTATTAAACTGGTTCTAGTAACAAACATCATAAAATATATCTGGGCGGATTAACATAGATAAATAAACTAAAGTTCCTATTAATTGCTGGTAAGGATACTGAGTACAATGAGTGTCTCTCTTCTCTAGCTTCAAATTTACTTCCATTGGTGTACTGACTGGGTTACAATTTTTCATGATAAGCCTAGCTAATAAATGATCTACAAATTGTTCCTTATCTACAAAAATCTCATTATTCTTTCATCTGACTCTCATTCCTAAGCATTGTCTAATATTTCCCAAGGCTTTTAATTTAAATTTAGATTTTAACTTAGTCTTAAGGTATTCAGTTTACAATTACAAAAAATAAATAAAATTGACCACATACAAGGCTATATATCATCCTGACATTATCAATATGTTTAACAAATAAACAAGGTTCATTGATTGACTTCCTATACCCCAAGGTTTGTAAAAAATCATCCACACGCTTATACCATGCCCTAACTGATTCTTTCAATCCGTAGATTGCCTTTGAGGGGTCCGAAGTTTATGACTCGGAACCCTTATGGATTCGTCATGTCCGTCCGTCCGTCCTCGACTTTCCGTCCAAAGGATAGATGCTAGAAAGATAAAACTTTGCATGAATATGTGTTGTAATAATGTCGACAAAGTGCTACAATAAAATTATGAAAAATATTTTTACTTGGGGTACCTCCCTTACACGTAAAGTGGGGATGATTTTTTTTTCTCGTGACTACCCCATCTTGTGAGGTATTATTAGATAGGTGTTTTGAAAACAATAATGGATTTTTAAGAGGATGTTTTGATTTAGGTGTCCGTTTACGAGAAACTCCACTTTAAAGGGCACTTTTTTGTAAAAAATCTGAAAAAATTCGTGATGGTGGTCTATATAATGAACTTTAAAGGAAAACTGTAGCAGATTAGATGACTTTATTAGTTCAGGAGTTATAGAGGCTTAAGTTGTAAAAGGCGCTTCCTTGGTAAACGTCATAAATTAACACATTAATTCGTAAAAATAGCAGTTATCTATTGGATACGATTTTAAAACCACGTATCATTATGGGTGACTGAGGAACCCTTTTATGTGCGTGGGGGATTTTTTCATTTAACATATTTATTTAATCAAAATATCTACCATTATTATATATACATTGCTGCCATCTAATAGGAATGTAATTTATGTCTTTGCGATAGAACTCAAGTGATCTAGATTCTACAAACTGTGTGAAAGCATTTTGTACTGCCTCCTGGGAAGAAAACTTTTTATCACGTAGAAAATTGTCTAAATTACGAAAAAAATGGTAGTCCGTTGAAGCAAGGTCTGGTGAATACGGAGGGTGACGAATGTTTTCTAATTGCAATTCCTCTAGAGTTGAAATGGTTTCTGTCTGACACGCACTTGGCCGATTTTTAGGGTTCCGTTGCCAAATGGCAAAAAACGGAACCCTTATAGATTCATCATGTCTGTCTCGATACCTCCAACGTAAGTTGTTGTATGCCACAAAAATGACTTTTTTCGTTTTTACTAAAACTATCCTAGTTTTGCCTTATTCCATGCATTCAAAGTGAAAAAATAACCGAAATACGTTTTTTTTAGGGATTTGCCAGTCGTATAATGTTGTAACTTTCGAACGAGAACGGACTACAGCATTGTATGGACCTTTGCAATAGTTTACGCGGGGTGAGTGGAGGGAAGAATTACGCGCCCGCGACTCGTATTGGACACATACAACATGCTACGCCGGACTTTCAACCGGTCGCACGCATGTAGGAACCGTTAAAGTTTTTCAAAGTAATATATATACGTAATTAAATTACTTCAAATATAAACTATGAATTGTACAAGTATAATAACAAGAGCGCGTAGACTATGTGATATGGTCAATAATACGAGTACACAAAATAGAAACTCCGAGACACCCATTGAAATAACAATGTTTCATTTGATGAAATACAACTAAACAGTTTTTATGATTCAAGTCTCTGAAATTTTACAGTATATTTATTTTTGTAATATTTTAATAACATTAGTACGGTTACTGTTAGTCTTTTGTGGTGATACTAACCTAAAATGTTGTATAGACTACTTACAACAGTATACGTCGTTAAGCATTTATTAAAAATGTTGTATGTAATACATACAACATTTTACGTTTAAATAAAAATAAAAATATTATTGTACGTAATAGATACAACATTTTACTTCGGGAGTTCTTATACAAAACTTTGTTGTATGGTGACATGCTATATTTTACTTTGCTATTCCGTTTTTTTTTACTTAAATTCGAAGTTGTATGTCAAAAGTCTTTTCTAAAATTGTATCTTGCTACATATAAAATGCTTTGCCCTGGCTGACTGACTTAGTCCCGTTTTACAGAACGTCACTCAATCCTCAAGCATAACTTAAAACTAGTTTCAAAAAATGAAATGGCATGAATCTACTTTTAAGTAATGCTTGAGTAATAAGTGATGTTTTGTAATACGGGCCTTTATGATCTACCAACGCAGGTTACACAGCCTAAACAGCTGGTCCAGCTATGCTATTCTCACTACGAGGTGCTCGTCGTCGAGACAGAGCCTTGCAATAGTGTCGCGACAAACAAAGCTGGGGTAGCCCCACACAAGGCTTGTATCCTTAGAGAATAGCACAATTGGAGAGGTAAAAGCTGTATGTGTTCCTTATACGATGTAGGCATCTGATAAGAAAGGATTTCCCGAAATTCCCAAGAGATTAGGAATTACCTGGGTTGCAATCAAATTAAAACGATAATACTGTTTCAGAGTCACCATTACCAATAAGTTTTAATAAATCTGAAATGAATGAGTTAAGTAAATATAATAGATGAAAACATCTTTGAGAGCTTAGAAGTAGCAACAGATTCTGATACTGCAAATCTTAAGACACCGCACCCTCCCTCTTCTTGTAGTATCAACCACTTGGACTACGACTGTGGTTTCTGCCCTTAATATATACAAAAAGAAAATTTATCAGCATTCGATATTTCACTTCAACCCTCACCAGCATGTATTTATAGCTGCTTGACGTATACAACTATAAACAATAGTCCATTATCGGATATTACGAATAATAGTCCTTCCACAAGCGACCGCCGTTGTCCATCAAGGAAAGATAAAGGCAATGTAAGAAAAATACATTTTAAAGAAAGGATAGATAATAAAAGAAAGTGTTTACGTAATTTGGGATAAGAATATATGTCCAGAAAAGGTTAAAATACAAGAAAGTAGCAAGATGGGCCCACCATGTCGCTGCCGCAAGAAGTGCTTTGACAAATTAAGCGAAGAAGATTTTTTCAGAGTTTTTGGAGCTTAGGTGATCTATAAAAGCAATGGATGTATGTGGCTAATTTATTAAAATAGCAAAATAAACGTAGAGTTTATACATATACAGTTTCAAGACGTAAGCACACGTTAAAATACTCAATACCAGTAGGTCATAGCAAAGATCATAATAATATTAATTATGTGGATCATAATAATATTAATTGTGTGTGCAAAAAATACTTTGTCTGACAAGTGATCAGGTAATTTATAAGGCTCTAGAAAAGATGGATACGATAACGAGAGTACTAGACCCAGATCAAAGAGGAAGGTTTTGTTATAACCAGTGTGTGTGATCACATTATGAGCGTGCAGCCGGATGAGTCACATTATACGAGGCAAAGGTCAAACAAGCTATATTTGGATGAAGATTTGAATTCTTTAAATTATTTGAAATGTACAATGAATGGCTTCAGGCTAACACATATGACACCCTAAGGTTGACTGGTAGAGAATACCTTGGGCATTAAGTCCGCCGTTGTACAAATTGCATAAAGAAATAAATAAATACTTTAATAAATATAACGAGAAAGCTGAAACCGAAAGTCAATATAGAGATGTTGTAAATGAAAATTTTTGGCTCAGTTTTTACATGCCTAATAAAGAGCAATGCGATCAATGTTACATTTTTAGAAATACAGACATACTGAAATCCTGAACAGCAAATATTTTACCCATAATAGAAGCTCCGCGCTTCCACGTAAAGCCGTCGGTCCCGGTTGTCATGAACATCTATGGCAATCGTTATTGGGAAGTCAGTGCCCTCAAATATACTGACAACTAGTTCAATCTTCGAATTTCAGTTCTCCCTTAGGGTTGCGGAGGTCCGATGCCACTCGCTCCGTGGAAAAACTGAAATTCAGGTAAAACCGGTTGAACTAGTAGCCGACCCCAAATAAAATTGGGAATAAGGCTAGGAAGATGAATAGAAGCTCCGCTTAGTTTGGGACTAGATGATGTGTGTAAGATGTCCGAATTATTTATTATTTATTTATTTTACTGTCATTATTGTTATTCTAAAAATAATGATAGTTTTCACTGATTTAAGGCTCCAATGAAACTAAAAACTAGGTATAAATGAAAGTAACTCAACCGTTTTTAAATATGTATCAATGCGAAAATAATATTTTCATAATCCTATTATAAATATAAAATTATAGAAGTTTATTCTTGATAATGTCTTTTTATTTTCTAGTCTAATATTTGTTTACTTAGAATAACGCAAACCAAATTTTTTTTTTGTAATTGATATTGTTACTTACAGTGGAATGAAACTTATATTTTTCAATGTATACAGTTGTAAGTACTATAAACAACAACTGACGAAATCTAAACTCCGCGGTAAAATGTTGTAAGTATGAGATACGACAACTGTCGCAGCCTGTACTCCGCAGTAAAATGTTGTATGAACAATATCTCAGAAAATATACATAATTTATTATTTATCTTTCAACATAATCTATAAAACTAAAAATTACATTAATATACCAAATTTTACAATAATACATTAATAAATGCAGTTTTTAGTCCAATTGGAATGTTTAAAATGCTCTACTGTAAAATTGCAGTTTTGGGGATACAACAACTTACGTGGGAGGTATCGGTCTGTCTGTCTGTCCGTCCGTATGTCAGAGCCACTTTTTTTTAAATTTAATACTTTCTTTTTATGACATTCCAAATTGTATAGTAAACTCATATACACATCTTCAAATGCCCATTCAAAAAAGCTGTGGTTACATCAAGGTGAGTTATGTCTAGATTATATTTAACACTCAATACAAGCAATAGTCTTATTGTAGTGACGGTCCACTGGTGAGAATGTTTCTGTATAGTCTGTGCCTGGTCTTTGTGTAAAACCCTTGGCGACTAACTGACCATAATATCGCACATTATCACAACTGTCCACTTTTTTCTTGAACACCCACTTAGACTTAACCTCTGTTGTTTGTTTTGGCTTGTCCACTACTTTCCAAGATTCGTTTTCTTCAAATGATTTTAATGATTCCTCCTGTAAAGTTTTACACCATTCTCTTGATTCTAACCCATTTGTACCGATGGATTTGTACCGATTTCAACACACACATTACTATAACTAAACCTCTTTCTTCCTCTAACATCTTTAGCGGGCTTAGTACTCTGTATTTTTTAAACTCGCTTATTGATACACTGCCAAATGTTTCTCCTGAAAGACTAATGTCTGTGTTTGGTTCTTCCTCTGTACTGTCCTCATTGTTACTTTTCTTAGTTGACGGTTCAGAGTCCGAATTATCAGAAGATAACTTAGTTTCTATGCTAATCACTATAATCAGAAGATGAGTTATTGTTATCAATTATTACAGCTTGCATATTATCCCGTAACGATTCCCAAATCGCATTTACGTTAGGATATACGTTATAGGATAGGATTTACGTTAGACTTTTAAAGGTATACAATAATGTAGTACATTATTTTGATCTATCTCGTAGGGTACAGCCAGCGTTTACAATGTAAACGTAAAAAATGGGTTTATTTACGACATCACATTAGAAACCTCTAAAATTGTCAATGTTTCTCCACTATAATATTATGCATGAATTATACATAAAAACCTTTCTCTTGAATCACTCTATATATTAAAGAAAACGGAATTAAAATCCGTTGCATAGTTTCAAAGCTCGTAAGTATTTATAGGGACTGACAGAGAGCGGAAGCGACTTTGTTTTATACTATGTAGTGAAACTGCAAAGTATACTCTATTTGTGGGTAATAAAGTTGGTTTCTCTTTAATGCCAAGATATTTTTGACTAGTTTGCACGCTTAGATACCAATGAACAACCTATTTGTTAACATAAATATGAACACTCTGTCAGATAACATATTATTGACAACTGATTGCTAAGATCTTTTGACCACTTTGAATGCGTACAACAATTTGAGCACCTTGCGAGCCAACATAAAATTGAATTAGTGTTTTTCACATCATTTTGACCACTTTGAACGCCAATATCATTATGACGCTGACTGTACGAGAAGGAAGAGAACATAGACTACAAGTGTCAAACCTGTGATGTCATGTAACTGTTTAATGTTTGGTTCTGGCTTCATTGCCTTTTTAACCGACTTCAAAAAAAAGGAGGAGGTTCTCAATTCGTCGGAATCTTTTTTTTTTTTTTTTATGTATGTTCAGCGATAATTTCGTCGTTTATGAACCGATTTCAAAAATTATTTTTGTATTGGAATAGGCGTAGCTCACAGGTGGTCCCATTGTCACCATATCGGGATCTGATGATGGGATCCCAAGGAAATTACGGGAACTCCTCAAATATCATAGGCACAATGGGTACTCGGAATAGTTTTTCATTAAAGTCGGTTCCTTTTTGTTAAAATTATAATCACAACAATATTATTCGTTCATTGTATGCACAATTTTAATTTTCATTTATTTCTTCCATTTTTTTTTAAATCCATAAAAGCAGTTTTCAAAATGAAAATTTGTTCCGCATGAGAAGCTAAAAATGTGACTAAGTACGGAAGATTTATGCCACATTTATTCGCGAAAAACTGTATTTGATAAAAAGATTCAGGCTTTAAAAATCTGATACTTTTATTGACTTCTTTGCAATTATGGTATGCTTCACTTTTACTTCTAGTTAGAAAAGTTCTATCTGTGAAATTCTGTTATCTCTTCATAATTTGTTGAATTATGAAAATAAACACAGAAGTTAAATCCTAAGAATGAATTCGTTCACATTTGGACATATAACATTTTCAGAAGGACATTGGTGACATAGATATCTATGTATTTTTTGTTAGCCACTGACATGGTGATAGTAGAAGGTCCTTTAAAAAGTCATTGTCTGCTCCTATTACTACACATACAGAACCCCAGATTTTTATATAACACATAACACTAGTGTTTTTAGTCGGACAATAATATAGTTCATTGAACGATCGATACTTGGCAAGTTTATTTAATGAAGTTAGGGTTCTAAGGCACCATATTTCTTCACAGTTCAATCACCGAATAAGCGATTCTGGTTTTATTGTACTTAGTAAAATTTTATTAATCACTTACAACTTCGGAGAAGGTTTAAATAAATCACAAAAAAAATCCTACTGAATTGTGAAAATTCCTTACTTACTAAATGAGTTTAAATGCAAAGTGGTAAAAAAAATTAATAAAAGTCAAGATATGCTTGTCTCGTTATGGTGTTTCATTGCAAGGGTATCAGGTGTAAATTGAAAATCGTCTTCCCGTTTTCCGCATAGCCTGCTTTTCATGTATAAAATTAAATGAGTTCTCCCATCTCTGTCCTCCTATTATTACCAATTTTATTTGTGATTATTACGACCACTCAAGCATGAAATGAAAAAGAAATAACGAATTAAATTCAATTCATTCTCACCGTGACACCTTTTGTACGCCCCGATCTATATAGAATGCGTCCCTACTGCGATTAATTACGTGTGTTCAGGTTTGTGTTACAAATACGATAGACGTTAATTAGATTGAACCAAATACTTATTGCTATATCTATAGAAAGTATTCCGAATAAAAAAACATAGCTTCACATAAATTGATATAAAAAATTAAAATTCTTATATGTCTGTTACGCTTTCACGGCTCAACCGCTGAACCAAGTTGGAGATACTCTGATTCTTGAGAAACTACATAGTTTACTATTTAATCGTACTAGTGTAAATTTTTAATGACAAGCACATCTAAACCTACTTCAGAACAATAAAATAAAAAAAGTTGATCATGTAAAAACGTCAATAGGAAAATAAACTTTAAAAGTTTAAACTATCAAAACAAACTGGTCTACATACATTTTTCTAATATAATCTATTAGGGGATAGATGGATGGGTATTTAGGAAACTTGGAAAAAGTATAAAAACTATGTTTTTATTTGGTTTTTGGATAGTAAGATAGTAAACTTTAAATTGCTAAGCTACAAGCCAAAGTTGCCATTTTAGTATCAGAGTGCATTATTTTACTAATTACCTAACTGTATCCTTACTAATATTATAAATGCGAAAGTTTGTATGTATGTATGTTTGTATGTTTGATGCTCTTTCACACAAAAACTACTGAACGGATTTGGATAAAACTTTACAGTAATCTTGCTTATATATCAGAATAACTACTTCTTACATCTTGCAATAATCGAACTACACGCGGGCGGAGCCGTGGGCGAAAGCTAGTAGATGCAGCTACATAAATTGTACCAACGTGACAACTAACGATGCACGATATCGTTTTTACTTTCATGATGATGTTACTCTAAAATAGTATAACAATATTATCATCATCACCATCAACAGACTTTCACTGCTGGACATAGGCCTCTACTTAAGAAGGAGTTTTAGCCTACTATACCACGGTGGTCGGATGGGTTGGTAAATGCTTTGTTTCGAGTTTTTCTTCTCTTTGTAGTGATTTGTCCTGCGTAGATCGTTGCCTCACGACGCATTTTTATCCGTCGCCATATACGCACTTTACAGTATTAATGCGTTAGTATTATCATATTAGTTTAATATTTTCGAAGCAGTATGGATAAGGGCCAATTACTAAACTAGGATTCGGTGGTGCTCAAAAACTTAACGCAATGAATTTCATGGCATACTTGTGATGGCTATTAGACTCGTTACCTTAAATATGTATTAGCTCCTTTCAAATAATAAAACAAAATAGACAAATCGGCAATCAAATTAAATTACTTTGCGATTTAATTTCAGAGACCCTTATTTGGTCAACCGTAAAAAGTCAAATATAAGGGTTGCTATTCATTAATTGAAATAGTAAAGCATGACTTAATAAAGGTATACAAAGTCTGTAGAATCAAAAAATATAACAATATCGTTAATATAATATCGTTGCATTGCACTGCTGCGGCGTCGTTCAGGCATGTTGATTATAAAAAGCATCACCAACTCGGTCTTGGGGAGCCCTCGTCAAACGAGTGCCAGCCTGTTTTCTCAATCGTCGGTCCATTGCATTAGCATGTTGACAAACGCAGTGTAGGACGTCGACAGGTCAGGTGGAATTACAACTTTTTTTTTTTTAATTTGTTTTTTTTTTTTTTTTTTTTTTATTGTGTATTTTTTATTTTTTGTGTATTATTTATTTTTTTATTGTGTATTTTATTTATTTATTTATTTTTTATTTTATTTTAACTTTAACATCTGGCAGGAGCTGAATGCGCGAGGCCTACAATCAATGAAAGTGGCTTGCAGTGGAACAGGCCTATATCCAGCAGTAGACTGCAATAAACTGATGATAATAATGATGATGAAATCGGTCTGTACATATAGCAGTAAGTGCTATTAAGTAGTGATATACCTTCTCCTTGGATGTTAACAATACTAACACAACAGAGGCCCAGAATCGAAAAAAATTGTGACCCTAGGCGGGTAATATGTCCGTCTTTATACAGACTTGTATATTAGGTTGTAGACATTCATGGTTGACAGTTTTACCTTCAGGCCCGGTTTGTTGCACCCGTATGGAAAATAAACGGCGGTCATTAAACTGCGTATTGAATTTTTTTATTTCAATAACATGTGCTATTGGCAGCTAACCAAAATTTCATCGCCTTCACCATAAGTCACAATACAAAAATATTGAACTAATCAATCATATTTGTTTCGGCAAAATCTGGTATTTATATGTAAAAAATATTGAGTAATACTAACCGATATTACGAATGGCCAAAGGAAACCGTGTTTCACGGCCTGGGCACAACAAATTATACCTATTTCCATTCTGCGGAGTTTTTACGTCTTCGTTTCACCATTTGTACGATTGATGATGTGTTACTTATGTGGGAGCACGATATCTATTTATCAAAGAGAACCAAAGAATAAATTTCACTGTGTACATGTTACATTATGTATGTGTGTGTTCGCAGTAGTTAGGTATTTATATCTTTACTTTATAAAAATACGGACTTTAAAGAGCAATAATTTGACAAATACATAAAGTATTGTCCCATTTCGGAATCGAATCATTTCAACTCAACGCAGTACACGCTTTGTACTGCGTTGAGTTGAAATGATTCGATAAGGCAACTGCGAAAATAACTATTTCATTCGTGTATTTATCGTCAATTACAAATAACAAGTCGCAAGTTTATATAATAACTAGCTTTCGCCCGCAGCTCCGCCCGCGTGTATCTCGATTGTTACAGTAAGAGGAGCCTTTAATGTAATTCATATATATAAGCTATATTACTGTAAAGTTTCATCCAAATCCGTTTAGTAGTTTTTGTAGTTTACATACACATACAAACATACTGACAAACTTTCACGTTTATAATATTAGTAAGGAATTAACAAGCAAATCATACTCGTAAAGTGTCGGTTTTTTTTTCAATCAATTGACTAGTAAGGGACTTCACACACTGGCGACGCGAACACGCGCGTAGGCGCGGGCAGCCAATCCCGAAGCTGCTAGGCGCACGCGCTCACGCGCCTAGGCGCGTGTTCAGTGTGTTGGACCTGGCGTGTTTTCTATACTAATCGATGTACTTGAATACAATATTAAAATCTGCCGCTCCGCGCTACGCGTCGTAGCGCGGTGCAGTGTGTGAATAGCCTAAGTGTTTGATCAACAATCTCTTAATTAAAATTACCAAATAGATAATAAGTTCATGTGCGAACCTTTCGGAAATGCTTCGTCTTAATTCGCCATCCACAACCACATAGTATATTATACTAGCTTTCAAACGTGGCTCCGCCTGCGTCTATGTCGGTTATCGCAGTAAAAAGTCTCTCGGGATTTAGACTATCTGGATACAAAAAAACATTGAAAATCTGTGCAGTGGTTTTTAGTTTATTGCGAATAGACTTTATTTTATAATATGTAGTGATTATATGATACTGAATTAAAAAAACACTGGTCCTATCAAGATTAGTTTAGCCGTACCAGTGATTAGCCAGAACTAACACACAGACAGACAAACATTTTAAAAAACTACATTTTTGATGGAATTTCGGAAAATACTTTGATATGCATTTAGTAAAAAACTGTTCGTGTAATATTACAAACAGATACAATTTTATTTATTTTGTTAACGTAAGTAAGGTTTGTTTGTCGTAGAAGCGAGTAGCCATTACTATGCAAAATGAGATTTCATCATATCTGTGGTGACTCAAATATAAAAATACATGTTTTGAATGTTTTACTTATCTGTTATATAATTAATTAATACGTGAATCAAAAACTTTGTACCCCTTTTCACGAAAATTGCGTGTACGGAAGAGTATGAATTTTCGCACATTAATAGTTTATGTGGAGGAGGAACCAAGGAAGTTCTTTTTTATTCATAAAGAAATACATTAAATCAATAAATTAAACGTCTCACACCATGTATTTGGTATACACACGCATAAATTCTCTTTTCATAAATTGACCTTGTAACGAAGCCTTGGCGAAATCATTGAATAAAGAAGTCTTTTAAACTAGAACCTTAATACTATTGCCACTTATAATTAACATTAATTATGGTCCAACTTCAACCACTTAACGACAACTAGTATAAATAAATATCTCTTAAATATTTCCCAACGCCATCTTATAAAATTAGCAGAGCTTGTACTGTGAATGCCAGACAATTCAAATTAATACATACATAATGTACTTTATGTTTTTGTAAATACATACACGGAAAACTCTTAAATTCTGAAACAAATATTTGCAGATTAAACTAACATTAGATCCGATTAGGAATTGACCCCTAGACTTCAAGCACAGAAGTCGCATACTACCGAGGCAGTTTTACATTTTTCTGTAAAAATAAATAAGGAAATAAATAAGTATTTTGGACATCTTACACACAACGTCATCTAGTCCGAAACTAAGCAGAGCTTGTATTATGGGTACTAGAAAGGAAATTGGCACTCTCTTCTCTCTGCTGTTGACGATATGTAACCATATGTATGTTAATGGTTGGTTTCATCACTTAAAACACATGTTACTAAAAGTTCTTGTACAGGAACCTATTATTCCTCTAGCAGGATCGATTTCAACTAATCGGTGCCATAAATCTGTTTGTTTGCGGTTACGTAAATTCCTAACAGTTTTCTAAGCACGTTCCCATTTGAGTGATGACGACAATTATTTAGAGGGTTCGGACTCCTTACAAAAATGATTTGGAATTATGATCTGTTTTTTACAAAATAAACACAAATAAATTAGTCTAAAATGATGGTAACAATAATTAAATAATAGTATAATTATCTCTTTATTGTAATTAAAAGTGTAACTTAACAATGAGGAAGTAAAAGTGGCGGCCTTATAGCTCAGAGGGAATCTCTTACCAGGTAACCATGATGATGGTAATACAAGTCACGCGTTTCTGTGCGAAATACCTGTGTTTCTTTACTACCTGCCTCCTTATCCAAAAGTAGTTCTCATCACATGTTATGCGCAATTCGAAAACAAAGTTTCTAACCTTGGTATTATATAACACAGAATAATAATATTTTTTTACGGATTGATGATTATTCTACAGAACCCAATTTTCGAAACCTTTATCTAGAAGACAAGAATCTTCCCGATTGTAGTCTTTGTTTGCTAAATTATTTAAAAGTATTGTAAAAGTAGGTTACAATTGTACCCAATCTTCGCTAAATTACTTGAGTTTAAATACTGAAACATCGTAAATTCAAAATGAAACTGAAATTGGAATCTAATTAAGTCGAAGTATAAATGCAAAGAACAATAAAATCCGGGGATCTTTTCTTACAGTGATTGATTTGGGTTTTATTTAGACAGAGCCTACTGAAATTCAGTAACAAGTGACGTTCTGTATAGGAGCTCAACTATTGTTAAGTTTATTTATGAAAACAAGGAGTACCTACACAATATCAGTCTGTAGGCGTCTAGGCATTAAAATATCTGAAAAATGGCCTGTATATCGTATATAATGAATTATTGAAAGTCTATTACTAAATGCATATATTAATGGTTCTAACATCAAGACAGCAAATTTTACGTCGTCTCTTAAATTTAATTGGCCATTTAGATAGACTTAGGTAACATATTTTCGTTTTCTCAAACTCATTTATAAAGCTTAAATGTATCGTTAAACAAATTTTGCCCTATTATATACAAGGACACAAATAATGCTCCTTTGTCCTGCGAAAACTGACGCTCCTAAAATGTTAATTAGGTACGAACGCTATCATTCCATAACACCATTTAAAATAAAACATAAGAAACTTAATTAAAGTTAACGACATTCCTTCTATATGGTTTTGCTTGGACTCTAAATTCCGCAACGTACAAAGAGATCGTGATCGTGAGAAGAACGGCCCAAACGTCCGTCATCGATATTCTTTGACAAGCACATTGCCAATATTTGTACTTTGACAAATATATTCCAAACTAGCTCAGTATTAAGGATATTGTTTTAAATCGCGAGCAACTAGAGAGTAAGAAGCTAGTCTCAATCAAAAATAGCCCAAGTTAATTCTTATGTCATCAACTTTCTGTCAATGCAAGTCTCCTCAAAATCGGTCCACTTAACACAGACAGACAGATAAAGAAAATTAAAAAAAAAATTTTTTTTGACATTAGTACCTTAAATACTTTCAGGTTATTATGTCAACAAAGATTTTACAGTTCAAGAACTAATCAGTTGATGTTACAAACAGATTTAATACTTCATTTTTATATATTTGTATGTATGTATGTTTAGATGATATAAAAAATACCAAACAATAATATTCATAGATCGAGTAGTGTATGACCTCGAAAAAAACCTTACATTTTTCGGATTATTTATAGCACTTATTCGGATTACTTATGACACTCACAAATAATGACGATTTCTTTTGGTGAAAAGAATTTCCAAAATTGGTTAAGTATATCCAGAGATTCCCCCTAAAAACTCACAAACTTTACCTCTTCACAATATTTATGTGGAAAACGATTGAATCAAGTGATGTGTCATAATTTTATTAATATTGATAATTATCGACACACTAGTTAGTTTACCATTTAATACCGGTTTTTCTAAGAAATGAGCTTCGCAACACGGGGTTTTCATAAAAAAACATTAATTAATTACAAGAATGTTAATGGTCCCGCATAGAACAAGACTAGACTAGAAGAATATGAAGTCATAAATCAAACACCTGCGTGCAATAATGTCTTGCTAAAAGTTGCAAAATTGTTTGAACAAAAACACTCTAGGGCTACTGCAAACCTATAGGTATTAAGAAAACTATATATCTCCTGAGACAAGACCGGTAATGTAGGTCGTACATCTCCTCAAATCTCAACGAATGCTGCAAATAATATGATCACTTAGGTAAAGTCTTGTACTATAGTGAAAGCTATGCTTTTCTGCATTAAAAGCTTTAATAAGAGAAGGATTTCATTAATCGGTAAACGTTGATAAACTTTCAGATATCAATTTATGATGTGATGATATATCATCAAATATATCATTACATCATAAATTGATTGATTATCTCAATAAAGACCTGAAGTAAAATGCATTTTCTGTGAGAGATTCACACAAAATACATTTGTTTCAACAGCTGTGAGTTCACCTACTTGTGTTATATATATCATTATTTTATAAAACATCATCGAACATCATCCGGCTCGAAGGACCAAAGTTAAACCCCTGATGTACGGATATGAACTCAATAACGGCGCACGAACACAAATGCTTTTAAATATTTATATCTAGCAACATTTTAATGACCCTATTGTGCAAATTACAATGTTAAAAAATGATTAAAAATCGTGCTAATTAATACCTTAATTTTATGTTTTTTATAATTCTTATCACATTCCTACCGTTAGTTGGTTAATATGTTACCTGTAAACACCTTCTGTTCAATTGAAATTGTTTTTCCTAATTTTTTTCTAAAATATTAAATAGTTATAATACATAGCTATAGCATTACCTGGATTATATGCCCTTATGCAGTTAGGAAACGATTGTTCTTACCTCGCAGTGGCTTATGTTATAAAAGCCGTTTTCACCAAAATTAAATGGACTCATAAAATGGAATTTACTTTAAAATAAGTGTAGGCCCAAAAGCTCTGGGTTTAATTTATTAAAATTTGAATAAGCTTCCCCTTTAATTACTTTTTAAGTTTATTAAAATTCTTGCTCATTCCGATTCGGCAGAGACCACACAATAAGTAATACTTATAGCTGTTTAGTTTAACAGTATCAAAATTAGAAGTTCTTGAAACTATTTACCTAATTTGTAAAATTATTACTTCAACACATAGTCCTATTTATCTTTTCTATTTTTATTCTTTATTTATTATTAATTTTTATTAAAGATTTGTAAATCTAGCAAGGAATTGAAAACTCTCTATCATTTAATTGATATTTTTTACGATTCTAGTACCACGCTGTTTTCCACAAGGACCTATCGACCTCTAAGCTCAACTGGGGCCGTACTACCTTCTCACAGAAGACTAACCTACAATGATAGCATTCGTGCTCCATTATTCGTTGTAGAGTAGCAGATCGGAGGCCTAATGAGGCAGAAACATTTAAATAGGCCGCCATTACCACCACCGTACTGCATGTTTTGTATTTGCAATGAGTATCGGAACTGCAACTCACACATTCTGCTTTTGTTTACCATCAGGAAGAGTAGAGTGACTTTGGTCGGATCATATATGAAGTAAAACGACGACTGCACGGTTGGCCTAGTGTCTTAAGTGGTCGCCACGCCGCTTCCTACTACACCAAGTGTCGTGGGTTCAAATCCCACGTAGGACAACACTTTGTGTGATTCACAGTTTGTTGTTCTGAGTCAGGGTGTTCTTTGTATCCGTTTCTTGTATGTTTGTAAAGTCCCTCGCGACACAGGAATTTATATTCCTAATGCGGGAAATGTCTTTAAAAAAGAAATAAGC
Source organism: Phragmatobia fuliginosa (assembly GCA_932526445.1). Lineage (NCBI taxonomy): Eukaryota > Metazoa > Arthropoda > Insecta > Lepidoptera > Erebidae > Phragmatobia > Phragmatobia fuliginosa. The sequence continues at coordinate 18,998,520 of OW052064.1, forward strand.
GCCGATGACAGATCGGTAGGTATTCCTAACTACGTTCTTACTACATAATGCTAATTGCACATAAATGTCCACGTGTACTTGTCTTGACGCAAGCATACTGTCTTGCCAATCTACATTCTCAACTAATCCTTTGCATATTTTTTTCAAGTAATAGAATAGAACTACATTAGTCAAGTAAACAAAGGTATTGATAAAGATGAACATATTTACTTCGAAGGGAAACCTGATATATTGTAGTAATGTTTTTTTTTAAACCTGCGAAAGGGACTCTACTCTGCTTGATGGAAAGCATGAGTAGAATCTAGGAGTAGTGGCCATCATCCTCATTGTAAATACAGACAAATATATATACATAATATAGTCATTATAAGCTTGCAATGTTGTTTTGGGAATGAATCCTGTTAAAATATTGTAAGAGTTTTTAAATAAATAAATAAATAAATGTTGCGTGGTAACCCACGTATAAGATGCATCTACAACATTGTTATCTTCACAGTCTATGTTTTAAAATAATGAACACTTCCCAATTTGTCTACACTTTTTATACATATCATAATAAAATATAGACGTTGGAGAGTCATACAGGCCGGTTCAGTTGCTTTCCATCATACAGGGACAAAAGAACAGTTAAGTTGCAAGTCTCTATCGATAGCGATTCCTCATACAACTCATACAACCATACTTATCCGCTTGAGTGACGCTTGTCCAAACGTACGGACGAAAAATTTTACGCGGATCGCCACTGTCCCACGTACGGGACAATGGCGTCCAAAAAAGTTACCTCGTTAAAAATGTTTTAGCTCATTTGTATTCTCGCAACGGCACAAAGTACATTTATGTGTTAGTTGGAAAAGTAGTGATTGTTTATTATTTTTATCAGTTCCATTTATTGATGAAAAGTTTAATTGATCACAGTTTTACCTGTCACTACGTTAGCGTCGGCTGGTGCCATATTGAACACTAAACTGACGTTTACCTCGATCAAGAGAAATCTTTTAATTGCGGTGTGGATGTTTTTGGTGCGCAATTACATTTTTGCAATTTTGATTTAATTATCCTTCTAGTCTATTAGTTATACCAATTGATTGCAAATTATAATGCGTTAGTATGTCATGGTCGCTTGCTTACGAAATCGTAAATTTGCGGTTCACCTTAGCTTTTCTATGTATTACTAGGTTAGCCCCGCGGGGTTCTAAAAATACATCATCGTGGGCAACACCGCGTAGTGAAACTAACGTAATCAAAAAGGTAGCCTAAGTTACTCTAGTTATCTGCCAGATAACTGGAATAACTTAGGCTAGTTTTAGAAAAGCCCCTTTAAATGTCTAGCCGTCACAAAGATTAGCCGGAACAAATTGACAGATCGGCTAAACTGATTTTGGCGGGACTTTCACTGGTTACCCGTGGTTGTTACTGCTAAGGCGGGTAGCCGAAACAAATTGAAATACAGACAAACAGACAAGTAGATAGACAGACAAAAGTATTAAAAATTTCATATGACACAAAATTTGAAATGAATAAATAAATACATTCATTTCATTCGTTACCTTAGTATACAAGGGTCCTACAAAAAAATATATTTCATAACTGAAGTGATCAACCGAAATTTTTAGTGAGATCTGACACAACATCGAACTCTAAGAACTTGATATATATAACTTGATAAATAAATAAAATTGCTGTCTTAGTTTTTAAAATCAAATGAACAGTACTACACCTACAAACATATACGTAACTTATTAAAAAATTTTTTTTTATTAAATCCTTATAAAAAAAAATTACTCGCCATTTAGAACAACCTCAGCAAGACTCATTAACATAATTATACATTGTTGTAATTTGTGCTCACGTTTTAAAATAATATGTAATTAGTTCTGTCGCAGTACATTTTCTAATTGTTTTGCGTAAACTAATTACTTTTGTTTACTGACCTGTTATTGTTCTATTTTCATACTTATAACTACTTATAAGTTTTATAAAAATAATATACTTACCTATTATATTTATATTATATATATTATAATAGAGTATTTAAATTATTTTCACTAATTAAGTGACTCAAGGGCTTGTTTTGATACGTATGAAAATATAGTTTAAAAAAAACGTGTTTTAATTGGAAACTACGTAATTGTAATGCAAGTTGCATTTCGGTGAACATTTATAACTTTTGAAATTAAATTTATACGAAATACGGTATTTTTGTACGGAATCACCTTACAAAATTCAATATTTTCATGACCCACACAAATTATCCGTCATGTAAGCAGATTTTCCATTCCAATTACTTAATTTGAAATTATAACGTAACTGATCATTCCTACTCGTAATGATATATCTGCAGATTAGTCCAATATTAGTACCTCGAGGAAGCTATGGTAAAGTGTTCGCGAAATTTTTTATTGTTACATACAAAAATATTTTAGATATTTTCTCCCAAATAAAGCAGGCCACGAGCTATAAAACTATTTTAGTTTATTAATATTTATACGACCATATCTCGACAGACACGTCAAGCCACATTTTTAGGGTCTCGTAATTCATGACTCCGACACTTATAGATTTGTCATGTCCGTCCATCATCGACCTACCGCCCAAACGGTTTGTGTTAGAAAGATGAAACTTTGCATGGAAATGTGTTGTAATTACGTCGACAAAGTGCTACAATAAATTTATGAAAAATATTTTTATTTGGGGTACACGTAACACGTACCCCCTATACGTAAAGTGGGGATGTTCATTTAAAAAACAAGTCGTCCCCATCCCGTCTAAAGGCTAAACAGTTGGCTAGAAAATCTGAAAAAAAATATGCTAGTAGTCCATATAATAAACTTTAAAGGAAAATTATAGCGGTTTTGATAACTTCTTTATTTTATGAGTTATAGGGGCCTGACCTGAAAATACACTCACTAAAAAACTGTTATTGAAACTAGACATTCGGATTAAAACACTATAAATGGTCACAGAATTGGTTATTTATCAATTTATTTTTAATTTTTACTCTAAACCCACAACAAAACCATACATTAATATAAATAAAAATGGAACCTAAAGCGCAAACAAAGAATGACCTTAAAATAGACGATTGGTACTTTTCTCTAGTGCACGTTTTCAAGTTGTATAATTATATCTGTTTTTAGTGCTTTTTGTATTAGTATGGCTACGATGTTACGAGTACACACTGCTACAATAAGGATGCAGTAGAAGTAGGACGCTTAGGCGATTCACACACTGGCGACGCGCCCACGCGCATGGGTGCGGGACAGCAGATCCTGCGCGCGGCGACGTAGGATCAGATCTGCCCCTTGGAGCAGATTTTACCGCGCCTCCACGCCTGACGGCTTTGTAACCTAACCTAACTAAAGGTTACTTTCCATTTGGTCGTTGTCGTCTGTATTCTTTGCATTTCATAACCCAAATTGCTGGACATTATTCAATTTCGTATATAAATGTGTTTACTGCTGCGATCCGCCCCGGCTACGCGCGCGGTAGTACAATCTGCTAACGGCACGCGCTCACGCGCCGCGCCGTAGCGCATTTTTGGTGTGTTGGACCTGGCGTGTTTTCTATACTAATAGATGTACTTGCATACGATATTAAAATCTGCCATTCCGCGCTACACGACGGAGCGCGGGGCAGTATGTGAATAGCCTTACGATCCACTGCCTTGCAAAAACGCCACAGTATTCGACATTATTGACCGATAATGAAATCTTTCACGCACTTGTGTGAAAGAGCCTTTATAATATAGCCTGCTGAGACAAAAATAACGTGCTCTGGGATTTATTATTGTCTGATTACCATAGTACAGGTTCTGCTTAGATTGAAAACAAACAGTCGTGCGTCATACCTATGTCAAGTTATTTTCCTAAAAATTATAGTAAAAACGATGTAGTAATTTTTAATAGGTCTTAATTTATACGAATTTGAATCAGAGGAAAACAAAAAAAATCTAAATAATTAGCAAATTAATTAGCGTACGAGGCTTAAGAGAACTTTGTTTTTTATCAGTTGTTCTATTGTTTTAACATTATATACGAGCATGTTTTAACATTTGAGACTTTTTAAAGTACCCATGTTTATGACAAAAAGGTTACAATAGATTTTTTTTATGACTGTGTATTTATAGAACTTAATATAACATTGTATGGTAAAAAAGAGCAAATATTATCTATATATATATTTGTCCGTGTATAGTTTTTCCGTGTGGTGACGGATTACGATTAAAAATACATACCCCTATTTATTCCATGGGTGTCGTAAGAGGCGACTAAAGGAACAAAATAAGCAGCTAACATCAAGAGAAGGAAAACTTGAAACAAACCCTGTACCAACCCGTCTGGCCAGCGTGGTATAGTAGGCCAAAACCTAATTTCAAAGGAGAGGCCTATGTCCAGCAGTGGACTGTTAAAGGCTGTTGTAGATGATGATGATGATATATTATTTTATATTAATTCCTGACTAATATTATAAATGTAAAAGTAACTCTGTCTGTTACTCTGTCTATTGCAACGGTTTAAATGTGATTTTATGGCTACTTTTTACCGCGATAACCGACGTACACGAAGGCGAAACCGTGGGCCAATGTTAGTTGTACACAGTAACGTAACGAGAAGCAGAGGATCGAAATAAGTGGCGTACGATTGAGGCACTATGTCCGTTGGTTGGTAAAACGATATATTTTGAAATTACACATAAAATATATACTACCTAATGTACCAGTCAGATTAGAAAAAAAAATCAGTGTAAGATAACCCAGTTATGGAGGAAAACTATATATCACCATACTACAACCAAAAGGAGCTGACTATTGACAAGTATTGCAAAGCTCATCATCCATTTGAAATAATCATGTTTCTGTACTTACCTTAATATTCATTTTATAAAAATACTAGCTGACCCCGCGAACCGCCTAACAGTCGATTCAACGTCACTCAATTATTTTGCATTCTCGGAACCCTTCCAATAAAAGTTATTAGATATTTTTTTTATTTTTTTTGTTAAGAACCATCCTCGTACTTCAAGCTATATTATAAAAAAAGAATGAGCGAAATCGGTCCAGCCGTTCACGCGTGATGCCGTGACCAAGGAAAACGGGTTTCATTTTTATATATATAGATATATAGATAAATTTGACGAAACCTAAGATTAAATTTATCGTGCTTCCCATATCATGTTTTATGTAATAAAATATAATTAAACACTTAATGTAGTGTCAACTTCATTGTTCACAACAAATATTATACAATTTACCTGTAATACATACATATGTAAAGAGCGTTTTTTACCGTGTGTATTTACCATATTACAGCTCATTCATCTTTTACCTCTGCACTTTTCGGTACACTTCTATATATAGACGCTGTTAAGCATTTGTGTGTTAACCCACAAAAAATCGAGTTTTGACTTATGAATGCTGTCTTAATCTTTAGATCATAAGGTTTACGATAGTGCAATCCATTTTATTGAAAACAAATCGTAGAATATTCTAGAGTACAAAAATTGTTATTGCTTATTTCCTAAATTAAGATTTGTATTTAGCATTTATGTCACAAGTGCCTTACATTATTAATGCCAAAATCTAATGAGACTACAACAAAAAGCATTAATGTGTTATACTACGGTTAACATAGAAATGCGTAAATCGGATTGTGGGTTAGAACAAAAATGCAATATTTGGCGAGCGCGGACGGTGGCGGGGCGGTAAGGATTGCGCGGGCTTGTTGACCACACCGACATGTAAGTTTTTAAGCAATTGCATAGCTTTTATCGCGGGCTTTAAGCGCGGGGACCGAATCAAGAAATTTCGTAACGAAAAAAAACCTAACACCATGAAAACGGATAGAGATATGATTGTCACTGCAGTACGACAAGGACGCCACATGCGTCTCCGTGCGCATGCGTACTGCCGCCACTGGCCGTTATCCGTTGCCTTGACAACACAGTCATTCTAGATTATTATCCCTACTATTTTATTATTTATTATATTATTATTTTATTATTAATATTATAAATGCGAAAGTAACTCTGTCTGTCTGTTACGTTTTCACACCTAAACTGCTAAACTGATTTTGATGGAATTTGGTACACAGGTAGTCTAGAGTCTGAGGAAGGACATAGGCTACTTTTTACCACGATAACCGACATATACGCGGGCGGAGCCGCGGGCCAAAGCTAGTATTAAATAATTGTTTCGGAGTCTGGGTGTTTTCTATGTATAATATATATGTATTTACAAAAAAAAAGTATGTTTCTGTATTTATATCAGTTGTTTAGTACCCATAATGCAAGCTCTGCTTAGTTTGGGACTAACTAACTAGTAACTAGGGTCTGATGATGGCGCTGGAAGGTGGCCATAGGAACCCCATCGAGTTTGGGCTCATTTTATTTGTCTTGACAAGTACTTTGACACTATATGCTAACCAGGGTCTGATGATGGAGCTGGAAGGTGGCCATAGGAACCCCATCGAGTTTGGGCTCATTTGATTCGTATTGACGAGTACTTTAATACTATACGGTATGAATGTTATTCCAACAAAGCAAAATATTAAGTTACGAGTACCAGAGTAGAGTTTAATTGTAGCGTGCTGTAAAAAAAAAAAACAGTCGTGTGGCACTCGGGGACTGCCGCGGCAAAGGTATTGCATAGCATTTTTATCAACTTATGCAATTTAATTGTTTTTTATTTATTGTTTTTTTTGATATTAATTCAAGTTTACAAAACAATATACACTGTCTTTTTACTAACATACATTCTAACAATATTATTGCCAAACAATATAATCATCCTATTAACCGAAAGACAACTAAACAGAGAACATAATAAATAGTGATATGAGCATATCTATGGAATGAAAAACTAAATAAATAAAAAAAATGTGAGCCGTCACGGGACGCCTGGCAGATGTGAAACATCGCCATTATTTTGTAAAAGTAATGTGCAGAAAAGAACATATTGTAATAGGAACTAAATATGTCATAATGATAAAATAAAATATTACTAATTATTAAAATAGTACAGTACACACTACTGCATATAGACTGTATATATATACCATCGTATAGCGTGCCGTGGCGACGCGTCGCCAGGCCAGAAATCTGTTTTACGTGCGGCTATAGATGTTTCACATCAAAAATAATTTGAGAGGGACACCTCTCAAGTTCTTTCTCAAGTCAAGGGACACTCGGATGGAACGAAGTTACACGCACGCTAACTTAATATTTTGCTTTGTTGAAATAACATTCATATCGCATAGTGTTAAAGTACTCGTCAAGACGAATCACATGAGCCCAAACTCGATGGGGTTCCTATGGCTACCTTCCAGCTTCATCATCAGACGCTGGTTACCATATAGTGTCAAAGTACTCGTCAAGACGAATCAAATTTGCCCAAACTCGATGGGGTTCCTATGGCCGCCTTCCAGCTTCATCCTAGACCCTGGTTACCATATAGTGTCAAAGTACTCGTCTAAACGAATCAAATGAGCCCAAACTCGATGGGGTTCCTATGGCCACCTTCCAGCTCCATCATCAGACCCTGGTTACTATATAGTGTCAAGGTACTCGTCAAGACGAATCAAATGAGCCCAAACTCGATGGGGTTCCTATGGCCACCTTCCAGCTTCATCATCAGACCCTGGTTACCATATAGTGTCAAAGTACTCGTCAAGACGAATCAAATTTGCCCAAACTCGATGGGGTTCCTATGGCCGCCTTCCAGCTTCATCCTAGACCCTGGTTACCATATAGTGTCAAAGTACTCGTCTAAACGAATCAAACGAGCCCAAACTCGATGGGGTTCCTATGGCCACCTTCCAGCTCCATCATCAGACCCTGGTTACCATATAGTGTCAAGGTACTCGTCAAGACGAATCAAACGAGCCCAAACTCAAAGGGGGTTCCTATGAAGAATCTAGAATGACTGTGTTGTCAAGGCAACGGATAACGGCCAGTGGCGACAGTACGCATGCGCACGGAGACGCATGTGGCGTCCTTGTCGCACTGCAGTGACAATCATATCTCTATACGTTTTCATGGTGTTAGGTTTTCTTTTCGTTACGGTATTTCTTGATTCGATCGCCGCGCACAAAGCCCGCGATAAAAGCTATGCAATAGCTAAACGGCAAAGGTCCTTTGCTAAAAGCTATCAATACACTAAAAAATATTTAGTTACGAAGAAAATTTCTTGGCTTAAAATTTTTCAAATTAAACCTAAAAAGATACTTCTTCCATGATGTATATAAAATCTGCTTTAAATGAAACCCCTAGTAGATAGTAAGTAGACTTGTCCAAAAACAAAAAATTAAAAATATGTAACATTTTAAAAACATTACATTGCCTTTGTTATGGCCAAATAGTAGGAAATTATCCAGCAGCAAAGTAAAAGATCTCAAAGATATTCATAAGTTAATTCCAGAAGATTGCAAAGCTATAGCTTCTTGGATTATAATAGATTTGTACCATATGATGGATACAAAAAAAATGGTTTTATTTAAGTAATATGATTAAAATAATAATAATAAAAAAAGTTTAAAATTTTTGGTTATGATTTTTGAACAATTGAAATAATATAAGCGTTAACTTGTTGTATTTCTTATTTTAAACAGAACTTAAAATGTGATTCAAAACATTTTAAAGCAATTACTTAAATAAATAAGTACATGAACATTTTAATATGTTAGCAGTTTATTTTATTACATTTTTTAAAAATGAGTACAGATATTCATTTTAAAACAACAAATCAGAATTTTGCATTAATGTCTTTAAGGCACATAAGTCACATAACACATTAATGCTAAATGAAATAAACCCTTCAGCAATTTAAGCATCAATCATTTTTATGCTTTTTCTATTTAATGATTAATTTATTAAGAAATATACATTAATTTTAATAATCTATGCATTTCAACAAAAAAAATGATACCGCTTAACAATATTTTTTTGCTTAACATACGCGGAAAAAGAAGATTGTTCTTAAAAAACTTTAACAGCTGATTACTCAAAACTAGCTCGGTGTGGGTTAACACACAAATGCTTAACAGCGTCCATATATAATGCTCGATGCTCGCTGCTCCTATGAAAACTAGATGTTGACCGATTCTCAGACCTAATATGTACACAAAATTTCATACAAATTGGTTTTCAGTCATTTCGGAGGAGTATGGTGACTAACATTGTGACACGAGAATTTTATAAATAAAATGTCTTTCTTTTAGTAATGATCGCTATCGCTATAGCCAAGGCATCCTTCTCCCTCCAGCCACGCTCTTCAAATCGTCAGTACATCGTGTCGCAGGGCGCCCTATATTCCGTGTGCCTAGTCATGGTTTTCACTCAACCGCTATGTTGGTTACTTTGGTTCTCTGTCGAATAACCTCATTGTGAATTCTGAATTCTTAAAGTTTTTTTTTTTAATTCTTAAAGTGTTAATTAAACATCATTGTTAGTAATTTATTTTTTCTTTTTACATATCAGCGTACTACTCAGCTTGCGATGCTGGGTGTTTCTGTGTCCGATAAAATTCTGAAACTGCTAATAATAATGAATTTTGTTTTTTATGTAGTACTTGAATTTAATGTGATAACACCAAGGGTCATTATTTCTTTAATTTACTTTTCGGAGTGAGTCTTCTATACTGGTATTATTATGTATTTTGTGTTGTAGTACGCAGATATGTAAAAAGAAAAAAGAAATTCCTTACAATGATGTTTAATTAACACTTTAAGGCATCAGTGCAAGCTTGTATCGGAAGGTCAATCCAAATATCTGCATTACAGAATAATTGCTTTTACAAAGAAAAGTCAAATAAACTGACAACGCCTACTTATTAAAATACAATTTCCGTATAATGGAGTAATTGCTTTCTTAAAATAAAGAAGTAAAATATGTCATAAGTTGAATCCATGCAGCAACTCAAGCTCCAGACCGAAGTTGCTTATCGAACAGGTCCTAAAGTAGTATAGCCAGCCCATTTCGAACAAGAACGGGCCTGCTCAAAATGACAGCATTCGTGATGGCATTCGTTGGTGGAGGCCCATGAAAGTATCTCAATACATCGCCATTTCCACCACCATGCTTAATCACTCGCATTCTCAATGGCAATGGGTATAGTGATATATATAGTATAGTCTTCACTCTTGGGTTCTGCTCATGGTTTTTATCAGGCAGTGTAAAAATGACACTTCGGCAGGATTACATGTTTTTTTTTTTTTATCACCTAAAATAAAAACACCTACTCATGCACATAAAACTTCCGCATTATGGAGTAATTTCATTAAATATGGCAGGCAGCGTTAACTCATTGGTCGAATAGGTCTTTCAAAATATCCGCATTACAGAATAATTGCTTTCACAAAGAAAAGTCGTATATCATATCGCTTCCTGGTTCATAATTACGCACTCAACGTTTACGTTGAAGTTCCTTTGTTAAACTACAGGAAAACTTTTTATTATCGCATGTACATATTAAGTTATTATCTTTTAAGAACTACCTTTGTTCTTAACAAAGTCAATAATATCGGTACGATAATATATCTATAATAAATAAATAAATAATTTGGACATCTTACACACAATGCCATCTATTCCCAAACTAAGCAGAGCTTCTATTATGGATTCTAGATAAATGATATAAATACATAAACATATTTTTTATGTATTTATATCTGTTTATTTATTTATCTATTTATACATTTCTTTTGTAAATATATACATATTATACATGGAAAACACTGACTGTTCTCCGCTGCCGAGATGACGTCTTCGCAGATCGTCGCGACCGCGATAAAACTGCTTTCGCTACCGGCCATGGAGCATACGAAGGCCGGTAGCAAGAGATCTCCTCCGATGACTGCAGTTAGAGCCACATGCGGGGCAGATCGCCAGCGTGTGATGAGCTGAGTCCTCATTGCAGTCGAAGTGGTGACACGCGGGTCTCAATTCGCTCCTAGCGAACGAGCGAGGTACTTTCCGAAGCAACTGTGCCCGAAAAGAACCTGCGTCAGTCGGAAGGAAAGGGTCCCGTGCTGCCGCCCTGCCCACTCCAGGATGACCGGCTGGAGCGCCTCCACGGCGGCGAAGCCAGCACGCGGAATCACCAGCCGGATCGACCAACGAATCATCGTGGTTCGTCGAGTGGCTTCGCGCCACTCGCCTATGTCCTCGGGCAGAGGTCAAAATCCGTTCTCCGCCCGGAAGTCAGCAACTCGCCGATAAACTTCGGCCAATATAAAATCGGAAAAATATACTGTCAACTAGTTCAACCGAAGTCGAATTTTGAACTCCGCGGAAAAATTGATATTCAAGAAAAACCGGTTGAACTAGTAGCCGTCCCCGAATAATATTGCGAATAAAGGTTAGGAAGAATTAGAAGAAGAATACCTTATACTAATAACTAATAACTATAAAACAATTAGTAGCGTACTTACCAATAAAGTTTAAATTAATTTTATTATAACAATAACTACACGGAACGAATAGTAGATTGCAGCTAGCATTTGTATGCACAAAAGCAAGATCGTAGGGGCGTCTTCAAGCTCGTGTGCATGCTTCTCTTGTACAGATAATCCCATTTAACATCTAAATAGAACAATTTACTAATAATGCAGGGTACACAATCAGGTACACCCGTGGTGAATCGCTACTTGCACTGCTGGAATGCATTTACAACGTGGCCCTTGTTAGAGTTGGATTATGAATTTCAATATGGTGTATACGGAAGTTAAAATTTTGGACGGTCACAAATAAGAAAATTAAGCAACAGTTGATTTAATTCTGGGTGTTTTATGTGTCTGTTTGATGCTTGTAAACTTCTTCTAACAAACAAGACTCCTTGTGCAAGAGATGTCTCTTTAATAGAAGAATAACAATTAATGTCCATCAAGCCAAATACTTGAAGCAATTGCATTTAGAAGCAAGCATATTTTTATTCTTAAGTAAGTTTATGTCTATCTATGTCAATTAAGTGTGACGTTATGGTACAAAGTGATGACGATTATCTGACGAATAGCTTTGTGAATTCAAATAGTCGTCTACGATGGATGTAAACAAAATATCAATACAAAAATATTATTATATTAAACAAAAATGCAGAGGCTTTTCTAGTAACAGTATTAAAGTATTAAATTAAATATAAAAGTATTAAAAACACAATAGTGTTTTATTGTTAAACTAATAAATAACAAATACGTCATTTAATGGTTTATTAATGATGTTATATGTTCTTGATCTTGTTAATTTTCTGGAAGGTTAATAATTAAATTAATTAAAGTATTATCACTGCACGTTTAGCCTAGTTTTTAAAGCGGTCGTCGTGCCGCTTTCTACTTTGCCAAGTGTCGTAGGTTCAAGTCCTACACGGAATAACTTTTTGTGTGATCCAGAAATTATCATTCTGAGTCTGCGAGTCTGAGATCGTTCTGCTTTGTGTCCGTTGCATGTATGTCAAAAATGTGAATCAAAAGTGATAAAGACATTTATGCGTTTAAATACATATTTCAACGACGTATGTTTCCATTATCTCTGTAATATCCGACCTGCTTTTCACATTTATGTAATCTAATCCTACGTGCCTGATAATTCGAGGAAAGCAACGAAGAATTTCAGAAAATGACTGCCTTAGTATACAAACTCATGTCATATTCCCTTTTCAAAACGTCTTCAATAGGAAAATTGATATTCCTAAGCTTAATTAGCTGAATAATGTTGATAAGAAATATGTGATATAATAAGGCCAATGAATACATTAAATCTGATATTTAATAACCAATCTGAAACTAAAAATCCAACTTAAATAAAAAAAAATCGTGTATCATAATCGGCTTGACCACTGAGTTACTATATATTTTATTATACCGTTGTGGCGACTTCTGTTCCACATACAGCGCGACGACATACGACAGCGTCCGCGAAGATTGCCGATGGCAGAGCGAGCGGCGCGCGCAGATCTGGATTGTTGATTTTTACGTATTACATTTTTCGCAAGATAAATGTTTTATCATTTAAATTTTGTGCATTTATTATTACAACAAATAAAAATAGTGAAAGCACACTTCACCGTCACTATATACCATAGATTTACGAGTATGTTTGCTATAGAAATTTGCTACATTACTCGCATACAATGCTACTGACATGCAACTGATTTATTCTAGTAATCAATGAAATTTGGTATACAGATAGGTATATAGGTATACAGATAGGTGTATAGGGTATGGTCTAGAGGCTGAGAAAGGACTTAGGCTACTTGTTACCTCGATAACCGACATACTCTCGAGCGGAGTCACGGGCAAAAGCTAGTATACTATATAATATAGATAAAATTTTGATAAACGCTATATACAATAACTTTTTCTTTGTTTAGGTGCACGTAGCATTCTGCACAATGTATCTGGCGAGCTGCGTTCGGGTGAACTGACTTGCATTTTGGGACCCTCTGGAGCTGGGAAATCAACATTGCTGAACATTTTAGCAGGATACAAGTAAGTAATCTTTAAAAAAACTGTTTTTAGTACATTTATTATTTGTTTAAGTTAGTAAACTGGGTATTTGGGTTCACCTAATATAATTTACCATCATATTACAGTCCAATGCTGGACTTAGAGCTCTCCCAATACACGCCACTCTAATCAATGTTGGTCTGTTTCTATCCAGCATCTTGTATCCATGCAGTCATCTTGAGTAAGTCCTACACTACTGGTCTTTAATCTAGGACTCATCTACTTTAATGATTATAAGTTTTGCGGCCAACATGGCCAGCCTAAAACTTAACGTCTATTTGCGACTAAAGAGAGGTCTGTTGCCGCCCTTTGAATTCCCAACGGGTTTGAGTTACCCTCGAGCCAACCCTCTCTGGTTGGCTCTCGAGTAACTTCGCTCTCTCTGTGAAGAGTTAAGAAATGTTATAACTATTATTATTATTCTGCAAATGCAGTAATTACAAATACAGAAAATTAAAAAAAGTACCTAAAATAACTAAAAGTTAGAAATTTATTCGAGCACTTATAACATGAAAATACCTTAAACATTTGTTATTAAAAAAACAAGTACCCATCGGCTGAACGCCGATAATTTTTGTAAGAGCAAAGTGAAACAAATGATACAAAGAATTCTTTATTACATTTATATCACACATTCACCTTATTACAATTACAAACAAATTAAGATAAACGAGCAATAACCACAATGATAAATATGTGCATAAAAACGCTCGTGAACAGAACCCTGACTAAGGCATTTTGGACCCATCTGCCATACATTATTCCAACGTAAGGTTCTAAATACCGAAACATATTTTATATGAAATAAACCGTCATCACAAAAATAAATAAATAAAGTAAATAGTTAGGTATCTTTCCTTAATCATTTTACTTGAAAAAAAAGACCAGTTCCGCAGTAGGAAAATTTCTAAGTCGACTTTGACTTAACAAACATACATGAGTCTTACAATATAAAGCCTTAAACACCTATACATCAGTGCAGTTTTATTATGATTATTTATAATTTTTCCAGTAGGTTGGTTTCAAGGATGCATACGCTCATCGTAAACCGACTTCATAAAGAAGTAGATTCTCAACTCGACATAATTTTTTTGTCCAATCATAATATCTTCTTCGTGTGTAATGTTTTTTTTTACATACAACATAATTGACTGAGTTGATTGCCTCGTTGGTCGAGTGGATAACGTATGCAATTGCTAATCAAGAGGTCTTGTGTTTAAATCCAGGGTCGGGCCAAAAAACATGTTATTGGATGTTGTTTACAGGAAATTTTTAATAGCAGCCTGGAGTTTTGAAGTTTGGCGGTGAGAGCACGTTAAGCCGTCGGTCGTAGTTGTCATGAATATCTATGGCAATCGGTATTGGGAAATCAGTACCCTCAAATATACTGACAACTAGTTCAACCATCGGATTTCAGTTCTCCCTTAGGGTTGCGGCGGTCCGATGCCAGTCGCTCCGTGGAATAACTGATATTCAAGTAAAACAAGTTGAACAAGTAGCCGACCCCAAATAATATTGATAATAAAGGTTAGAAAGAAGAATTGAATAAGATGCACTTAAACTCAATCTGTTGATTATTAGTGATTTGTAGTGTTTGTACAAAAAACGTTTTTTATGGAATGACAAAATAAATGAATTATTTAGAGCCCTGCTGATTTCAGCACGAACGGCCCGGCTCGACCAGGACGGTAATACACTCTCATTTAAGACCATTCCAAAATGGTAACATTCGTGTTTTAGCGTGTTTCGTTGGTGAGTGCACACCCGTAGACCCAATGACGCAGAAACAGCTTAATAGGATGGGTCACCATGCTGTAGAATCTACACTCACAAAGTGAGTGGTCACTACTACTGTAGTCACCACTACTGTAGAAAAATTTTGACGTAACAAGTAGAACTTAACAACAACGTTAAGTGTAAACAACTTCACAAGTTCTTTATGAATTTTAATCATGTACCTATTATCTACCTCGTAGTCCATAAACACATTCAAGGTCCAAATTTGCTGGAATAGGAAAACAAAACACCGTGTCACATCATTACATATCTCTATTCTCTCTATTCAATATAACTAACTGTTCCTTCGGAAATAAAAGGTGTATTTTATAATATATTATTTCACTACGTAACTACACCTTGTTAATCAACACACATATACCTAATCGTGTTGATACATAAGTATCACTTGGAAGTGCTTACTTATACTTATAACAGTAGTGGTTAAATCAGACATTAATGATCGTTAATCTCCTACCTAAGGGGTTTTGGCAACCGGACTTATACGAATACCGTTAATCTTTAGATATTACAGTTATGTTATGACACCTTTTAGATTTATGAACTCCTTTTTGTAGATAAAATGCAATTAAAAACGACACGATACACGATTTGTTAAAAATATAATTATATTTGAAAACTATAATATCCTCAAGATTTCTACAAACAGGTTCGTGCGAAACGACTTTTAAACGACAACACTATTAGTAACTGTTGTTTACTATAGTCGTTCTGTACAATTCAACCGACTAGAGTTCTTTTTATGTCACCATCAAATCAATATCGGCGTTACTTAATTACACTAAGACATTTTCTCTTCTCGTTGAAGTTTACTTAAACTAATTATCTAACCGCTGACCTCTGTAAGGTTATGATCATTTATTAAATTACAAACTTGTAAAAAAATGGAAATCCTAATCGTGTTTTAATGACAGTTTCCATTATGCAAGTCGTCCATGATGCTCTTTTAACGATCTTAAACTAAATTAATATAGATATTACACACGATTATTGACGCTTCCTGACATGTCGTTATTGACCAATAATTATATTAATGTGTCAGTTAGATAAACTGACCGCATAGATTTATATTTTGTTCCAAATTAAGTTTCATCGTATGCTTTTAATTTTTTAATTCAAACGTTACACATCTTTCAGCTCAATATAATATATTAATTCGTGCGACTGAGACAGCTCTTCTTTTCTTGCCGAACAGTGCTCGATTCTCTTTTGTCTCAAGCTTAATCAGCTTGTAATTCTTGGTAAACAGATTAGGCGCTACTCGTAACTAAACACAAGAAATTCAAAAATCTTTTCTGAACCGTGCTAGATTATGAGTAATATAATAAAGACTTCTAGTGTTACCCGCAATCGCGAGTAACGCTACGGAGCGAAGCTAGCCTAAAAAAAGCCTAAGTTACTCCTTGCGTCATCAACTTTCGGCCGGTGAATGTCTCGTCGAAATCGGTCCAGCCGTTCCAGAAATTAGCCGTAATAAAGAGAATGAAAGACTGACAGACGGGTTTTTTTTTTCAAAATTGCATATTTGATGTTAGTACCGTATACTTTCATATACATTTAATAAAAAAACTTGTCCTTTAATATTTAATACAGACTAATTATATTTATTTGTATAGATTTCTTAGTCAGCTCACAGTTCCAAGTGAACGTATTTAGTACGACTCGGGCCAAATCTGCTTTTCTTGCCAAACTATATTCAGTCGTCTGTTATGCAGATGTCGGCAGAATTCTCAGTTTGCACTCCAGATGAACTAGATTAATGTACCTTTGAGTAAATCCGGTGTCACTGTTATCTGTTAAAGGTAATTGCACACTTATCAGAGCCGAACGCGTCGAACGAGCCGAACGAAACGAATTTTTGAATTCTTTATATGAAATCTCATGAAACCTCGCACACTTACCCGCGTCGAATCGTCCGCAACTGGAAGAACCCCAGAAATCCTAGACGAATTCAGATGACGTCCAAAATTTGGCGCGCATTATGCAGTCGTCTCGATCGATGCGCTCGCACTCTATTAATTGCGTATGACAGAGCAACGCACGAGTATAGTACTCGTGCGTTGCTCTTTTATGATTATTCTTGTAATGATTTGTTGTTGGTTGTTGCTTTCGACACGGTCGATTCTTCTGGTGCGGATAAGTCTGCGAGGCCTCCTTGACTTCGATTCGTTTGACGCGTTCGGCTTCGATAAGTGTGAGTTCACCATAAAGCTACAAATTACTTATAGGTTGTTGCATAATAAACATAATGCGGTCGCATAAGCTACTGTTGTTTATGTTAACATAATTTCGAACAAAATAACATAATGTCGAATATTCAGATTTATGTAACATTGTGTTATAAATTATGTAATGTAGATAAATTATACCTAACGCAGTTCACTTCGAAAATGGTTTCTAATGTATCATCATCATCAGCCTATCGCAGTCCACTGCTGGACATAGGACTCTCCAATTACAAGCAACTTAGTTCGGTCCTGGGCTACGTTATAATGTATTTTTATTCTAATTAAATAAAACCTTAAAAGTAACTGAGATTTAAATAGGGGAGCGAAGGGTTTGTTGTAAACATTTTTAGTTAAACCTATAGATAGGTTTAACATCCAAAATGGTGCAACGTTTAAAACGTGAAAGATACAGAGACAGACAGATAGACTTTCAAATTTATAATTTTAGTATGAATTTGAGGGTATAAAAGTATCAACCAGGCACTTAGGCAGTTGTTGGAAATAATTTAGCAAGCCTTATTAATTGGAACTACGAAAACACTTCGCTGCATTGTTACTGTCTTTAATTTTGAAATCAAAATATCCTACAAAAAGTATCATGAGAATAATTCAAGATTTCAGTTTAATTATTGGACACTACTAAGTTTTACGCACTAGGAGAACTACTGGAAAATATACTACTACTACTAATAATATACTGAAAACTTATTTATTTACTTATAACAACCAATTATTATGATAAATCGCGATTTAATGTGCAAATCAACACAACACACAATTACTATTTGATCTCATCATAAAATAATAGCAGCCCTGCAGCAGATAACGACTCAGTTTAGTTTTATATTCTTAAATAACTGTATATTGTCTGGTATTTTCTCAACATTGATATTTAAATATAATGAGATTACTGAAACTTTTTAAACTTACTTATAAAAAAAGCTATCGGTAAATCTGAACATGTTTGGTCTATGATAATCGTTGAAAAGCCTTTAAACACGGAGCTTATAAAAAGGATTATCGGCTTAGGCGTTATCCCGCAGTACACAAACGAATACCGCTTTGGTATTCATATTGTACAAGTATAAACACCGGTGACACTTGAACAGGATTATAAAGTATTAACTTATTAACCTGTTTTTATGATGTTCAGTAAACGTATGAATAAATGTTTCAGTCGAGAATTTACGACAAAACACACAGGTTCTTTTAAGTTCTCACAACATACCAAAATGAAATCTTAGGTTTCATTTTTTTCTTGTTCATTTGTTTCTTGTATGTTTGGTATGTATAATATTCAAAAATAATGTTATATTTAGATCGATAGATTAATACATATAATAGACTAAATAGAGAGGTAATAAAGGAATTTTAATTACTGTAATAAAATGGTATTTTCCTAAATCCTTACTAATATTATAATCGCGAAAGTTTGTGAGTATGTGTGTATGTTTGTTACTCTTTTAATCAAAAACTACTAAATGTATTTGGATGAAACTTTACAGTAATATGGCTTATATAACAGAATAACAAATATGCTACTTTTTATCGCGATTACTTATACACAGGCAGAGACGCGGGCAAAACCTAGTCTGGAATAAACATTTGAAGGTTAGCAAATTCTAACCTTTTGCGCATGAGATTGAGTGTATTAGGATTAGCATGAATATTAACTTAATAAATTTATTAAAGACCGTTCAAAAATAGTAATTAATTCAAATATATCGGGTGATATAGAGTTGTTACAAACTAGCGGAGTGTATTTTTCGATTTAGGTATCCCTTTGCGAGTTATTCAACTTTAAACTCATTTTTTTTGTAAAAACAGGGCGGCCCCCCCCTCTTTAACTAGCTAACTAGTGAAATACACTTACTTGAAGAACTTCGTACAAAATATAGAAGTATTAAGTAAACACAACAATTATCTATTGATTCGATTGATCGCACTTGCCCAATTTTTATTTATAGCATTTTCATATGAACTTATATAATATTAACCTTATATCAATTTTCACTCGTTGAGTTATGTTTGCAGTTATTTTATGATTAACATTTATTATATTTTATTATTACGACTGCCTCGTTGGTCTAGTGGTTAGCGTATGCGACTGCTAATCAAGAGGTCTCGGGTTCAAATCCCGGGTCGGGCCAAAAAGTGTTTTTGGGATTTTCTTAGGAAATTCCTAATAGCAGCCCGGAGTTTGGAAGTTAGGCGTGGTTCACGCCCGTGCCTCGGAGAGCACGTAAAGCCGTCGGTCCCGGTTGTCATGAACATCTATGGCAATCGTTATTGGGAAGTCAGTGCCCTCAAATATACTGACAACTAGATCAATCTTCGAATTTCAGTTCTCCCTTAGGGTTGCGGAGGTCCGATGCCAGTCGCTCCGTGGAAAAACTGAAATTCAGGTAAAACCGGTTGAACTAGTAGCCGACCCCAAATAAAATTGGGAATAAAGGCTCGGAAGATGATATTTTATTATTACGACACGACACGAACTTAGCACGTTTACTTTAAAAATATAAAGTTTACTTAACCCTAGAAGCCCAATCTAGGTAAATTTTACCTACATGGAAACGTATATTTGGTATCTTTTTCGTATGTTTCGTTCGATCGCCGTGATTGATCAAACCAACTTAGTGCCCGTCAAGAGCTAATAGGAGGCGGTTATAAGACTTTGGTAAGTATCGTTGTTTTGTAGTTATCGCAATGTTATAGGTCATTTTGACCTATGTTTGGGCTTTGTGTAAGTTTTGCATTCGTTTTACGTATTTATAATCTGCTATTTTATAGGTTTAGACGTAGTTTCTTGGTTTATTTGTAACTATAAACATTAGTTTTAGGTAATAAAACAATATGGCATCCTCTAAGCACCTGACGGTGGTCGAGATAGTATCTTTTTTAGAAATTACAGACAATTTGGAGCCGTTTGATACAGTCTCTGAAGAGGACGATTGCGTGGCTCAAGACGAAGTAAAAAGTGATGTAGAAGACGAGGTGGTATATAACGTGAAAATTCAAATGAGCAGACAAAACGAGGTGTTGATACTTTAGACCAAATGTGTTCCTCCATATTAACTAATGGGAAGGCAAAAAGAAGACCCATGGCTGTGTTTTACGGGATGCTCAATATGGTTTTCGTAAATGCCTACGTAATTTACTGTCGCAACAAGCTGACTAATAAAGAAAAGCCATGAAATCGCGAGGCCATGAATAAATTGGAGCACTGCCCTGATTTCGTCATGGATGCAAAGGCGGCTGAAAGCTCCTTCTTTCTAGGGTTCCTACTTTGAAATTATTACAAATATTCTTCAAGTTAAGCCACAACCATCGTCAGATGATCTTACTGTTGAAACAGAACCAAAGAAGCGTCACTACTGTGGATATTATTGTAATGAAAAGCAACGAAAGACAAACTCACAGTGCATCAAATGTAAAAAACTAATCTGTCGTGTACACAATTTTGACATGAGTCAAAAGTGTTTATAAAGTGAAAATAATATACTAAAACTGTTAATATTATTATGAAAAGTAGACTACTTAGTAGTAAACAGAAGTATTATTTGATTAACGCAAACATAACATAGCATCCTATATACAAAACCGAAAGGATCTCATTATGTACCAATTTTATGTATCGTTACTTTAAAGTTTTAATTTTTATAGTATATTAAATAAATATTACTCTAATGTTCCTTTTTCTGATTTAACCATAAAATAATATAAATGCATTATTCAAAAACAATAGGTATAATGTAATAAACTATGTCTAGAGTATATTTATTTGTGTAGGTCAATTTGACCTATGTTTGGGCTTAATAGCTAGTAAAATATGATTGGGCTTCTAGGGTTAAAAAGAAACGAAAACAATAGTTAAACGACGAGTTAAAAAACAAAATATTTTTGTCGTATGTTGCTGTTTTTGTGCGACAATGTCTGATATAGCACAGTTAAATGAAGGAAGTCTACTACATTGGGTTTAAACAAAATATTAATAATCAAATTCTTTGCACTTTACCAAAAATTATCAAGTAATCATAAACACACCAACCAATTTTGGAAGTCTTTTACTTCCAAATTTGTCAATGTGTTTATGTTACTAATGTTGTAATGTGACATTGTATTGTTCATAGTTTACGTCAACACTACCCCCTTTTAACGCAGTCGGATAAAAAATAATACAACACATATCATAGCGTAAAAAAAATCTTTTCTTAACTTAAAAATAATCAAAATGTATCCTACACTGTCCGAATATCAATAAGGGTAATCGCACACTTATCAGAGGCGAACGCGTCGAACGAGCCGAACGAAACGAATTTTAGAATTTTTTATATGAAATCTCATGAGCATCTGGAAGAACCCCAGAAATCCTAGACGAATTCGGATGACGTCATAAAATTCGTCGCGGATGATGCGGTTGCCTCGGTCGATGCGCCCGCATTCTATCAGTTGCGTATGACAGAGCAGCGCACGAGTACAATTTCATGAAATTAGTTCTTCGACCGGTCGATGCTTTCGGCGCGGTCGATTCTTCCGTTGCGGATAAGTGTGCAAGGCCTCCTTGACTTCGGTTCGTTCGGCGCGTTCGGCAAGGATAAGTGTGCGATCACCATAAACAAACAACAAACATACACCTATACAAAAATGTAAATAAAATTGGAGTGTCTGTATGTAACATAAAATGATCATTTTTTACAAAATGCATATCAAAGCATATAGGTACCTACATCAAAAATTCATCGTTTTTTTTGCATATCTGTATGTCTGGGTAATCTCTAGAACGGCTGTACCGATTTTGACGGGACTTTCACTAGTAGAAAGATGATGATGTGGGTTTCAGCTAGTACATCCATAAAATCCACATGTTTCCCCTAAGGAGTAGGCAGAGAAATATTAAACTCTATCCCACGTTATAGTTGGCGAGCCAATTTCCTTTTACGTGGATTTTTAGTTTGCCATAGCCTCGTCCGTCGATGAGCAGGTGTACCATTGAAGGCGAGCACAATAAAAACCAAATCAGATAACTAAGATAACAGATAAATATTCAATACTACTAGTACTGTACATTGACTATCATATCATCTTAAGAGTATTTTCTCAGAAACAATTAATATATATTACAATGGATTACGTCGATTGCGGCAAGATAATACAAAGTAGAAGAATAATTGATTAATTAATGTTTATAGATGCGGTAGATAAGATAATTACTTTTGTTCTGGTGGTATTTTTAACTCACATATACATGTTTGTTCTCGAAAACTTTAAGTGGTAGATGTATTTTTGTGTATCTACGTTGTTCGTAAAAATGATTATCCTTCAAACAATTTTATCCTAATTAATCTATATATAGATAGCGTCTATTATAGTCTTAAAATTGGTTGTAAGCGGTAGTGATTCATGTAATTAAATAGAAACAGGTTTCACACGGTTTTTTTTTATTCGAAAAAAAAACCGTGTGAAATTGTGGTATTTCTCAAAACGAAACATTTTTTGTTGGAGAACGGCAAATAGGCAGGCTGAACCGGAGTGATACCAAGTTTTTTATCTACCATTTTTTTTTGTTTTTACCTAATGTGTGAAATAAACGGAGCTCAATCCTTTTCTTTCCCACTCAGAGGTGACCCTGAAAAGGCTGCAAAGCACTAGTGACTCTTAAATTGTGAGTTTCTATGGCCAACAGCAGTCACAAACTATGATCGTTTTCCATTTATCCTTTATTCCATAAAATATAGTGTAAGGTATTATACTGACTTTATATTTTACACGGCAATTTTTTTTTCTTTTTACAGTTCGATATATAGTCGATATGTGAAGACCTAAAAATAATATTGGCTCCATTAAAACAACAAAACAATTTATTGAAATTGAAGATTCTTGTATTGATTTTTAATTACGACAAAAAAGTTATATGAGCTATAAATATTAAACTTGTTTCATGAATTATATTTGACAGGTATTAAAAAAGAATAATTCTTAAGAATTGATTATTGTTTGATCACCAATTGAGGTATAAAATATAGTTATTTATTGCGTTAGTATTGCAAAGTTTTTAAACTAATAATTTTTTACTGAGACATCTGTTTCTGTTCAATTTTATAATTCCTGTGGAGGAACGGGTATCATGTTCCTCCAACACAAAGGGAGGATCCTCCGACCAGGCGAGGTGATCATGCCTGGTGGGCCATTGCCCAACAGTTGATGTTGGGATATTGTATATATGCTAATCGGCGCGAGAAGTCACTTTCGCGATTCAGGATTAGTAATTACTCCGTATAGATTCGTTACGTGTTTTCTTCGAAGTTCAATGTTTCTTCGGTAGATGGCAGTGTTGTATGTTATTTGCTTGCGCTGTATGTAGAAGTGGCCACTCTCCATTGTTATTACGCTCATACTACGTAGTGGTAGGTATATAGTGTACAATGTGACAAATGGAAGTGTAGAAATCGTGATTTTCGTATTTTTTTAAATTATATTACAACAAAATTTTATGGAGGGCAGTAAATTAAATACTCATCTACATGTACATCTCTCATCGTGTAATAAAATCTCAGTCTCTCTCTCTCTCTCTCTCTCTCTCTCTCTCTCTCTCTCTCTCTCTCTCTCTCTTTACACTCTTTCGTCACTAACCTCATTCCTTCCAACAAAAGAGTCTTTAGTTGAATACTCGTATTCAGAAACATGAACTTAACTTAGCCAATTGTCACAAGTCAACTTCATTAAAAAACAGGGAACCCCATATATATATAATATCGCTATAGTATTGTTCTTTGCCTAACATACATTATTCTTCATATTCTTATCTACTGGCTACTGTGTATATTTTTTACATAAAATACAGCGTGAGCAATGAACTTTTAAGTATGAAGTCGATGTAGTATTTTTAAACATTCGATACTCTCTATAGAAAACTTTACTAAATATACTACGGGGAGACTATAGACTATACATGGGCTATAACATCATCACACTACGACCAATAGGAGTGGATTGAGAAATGTAAAATTTTTTTCTTAACGTGTGCTGTTTAAACGGTAAAATGTTCGTAAAAATTATGTATGAAAGATACGTTCCTCTTGAAAAGTTCTAAACGAAAGTCCGCGACAGTATCTATGTCTATCCTGTAAGTTTGACTCACTATAAAAAATAGATAGAAAACTCTTTATTTGTACACCTTATTACACATTTACAATAGATAATAAAAAAAAGTAATTTAAAATGAATGTACAAACGATGGCCTTATTGCTAGAAGCAATCTCTTCCAGGCAACCTTAGCCAGGCACTATTTTTTTATTATTGGAAACAATTTTATTTGCGTGGCACAAGATCACGCTTCGGGAAATAGAAGACGCAGACGGGGCTCTGTGGTCGGACATTTCGGACATTTTGGACATCTTACACACAACATCATCTAGTCCCAAAATAAGCAGAGCTTGTATTACGGGTACTAAACAACTAATATAAATACATAAACATACATTTTTTTTGTAAATACATACATATTATACATAGAAAACACCCAGACAGACCAATTATTTGTGGATCAGTTAATAAATAACAAATGATTGAATATCAAGCTAAACCTACATATAAGGAGTTTCGAATATATTCTTTTGCTTACATTGTATGGTGTATTATTCGATATAATTTTAAGAGCATAGATTTTTTTAAAATATAAACAAAAACTAATCGGAAAAAATATGATAATTTGAAGAATAATCATAATTCTACAAGCTCTTTACAGATGTAGAAAATTTTCGCAACAATTATTTTGATCCGATTACACGGTTAATTCTTGTTTTTCGTTCTCTGTTCAGCCTACAAAAGTATTGCCTGTATGTATACAAAATTTGATCTAATAGGGTCGCGCCGGTCTAATCACTCCAGCCGATTTGAAGCAGTTGGCTATGACACACCTACCGAAAGTAATCAAATCAAGTTTTCAATTTTTCATTCGGACGTACGGGAACCTATAAATAATTTTAACATTCGAAAAGCAATATTTAGATTGAATATTATCGCATTGTGTTGATTAATTGTTGGTCTTGTTGGTCTAGTGGTTAGTGTATGCGGCTGCTGATCAAGAGATCTCGGGTTCGATTCCCGGATCGGACCAAATATTTATGTGATCCACTTAAATGTGTTTCGCAGTCTAAGTGTTTTCTATGTATAATATGTGTGTATTTAAAAAAAAAGTATGGTTATATATTTATATCAGTTGTTTAGTACCCATAATACAAGCTCTGCTTAGTTTTGGACTAGATCATGTTGTGTGTAAGATGTCCGAAATATTTATTTATTATTATTATTTTCTATAATTGTGTTCTACCATTTAGAACCGTATTTACATTTGATTTTATTTTTTCAGTTCGAATGGTGTAACCGGTCGTGTTACAGTGAATGGACATTCGCGCGACATGTGTTTGTTTAAGAAACTGAGCACATACATCATGCAGGATGATCTACTTCAACCCAGACTGTCAGTGCAAGAGTCAATGGTCATCGCTGCTGACTTAAAACTTGGGAAAGAGTTAGGAAAACCGGAAAAACAACAAATTGTGAGTTGAAAGTTATTTTGCTCTCTCTCTTTTTCTTGCAATGTACCTGAACTGTCTGCAAATTTCTTGCTATTTTTCTTTTGATAATCGAAAAATTACCAACTGGACAATTATAATATTGTAGTAATCTGATTCCAAAATAAATGCATTTTTATATAACTCGGTCTGTCCGTCTATACCAATTAGGTCAGCGGTCGGCTGGATCACTGTACTGACTTTGCATACTGATACTTTGATTTTTGAGTAAGCAAGATCATGTGGATTACTTTTTACTAACTTAAGCTACCACGCTACTTCAAACTTCTAAAAGTGTAAATTGCTATTTACACTCCAAGTACTTCCAAAACTCACCTTATTTTCTAAATTACTCATAATATAATGTGCTTGCTGTATAAAATAAATGCTTGTGACTTGTAATCGAAGAGATCTATAATTTGAATAACTTTTTTTATGATGTTTCTTTTTGAAGAAATGAAATGAATATTAAAATTTTACGAAACAGCTTAACTTCTGCTTAAAAGACCGGGTTAGTTCATATCAGGGTAATGACATTTATAAGTGTTAATATGTCTTTAACAACTAATACGATCCTTACGTACCTGCGACTCGTATGAAATCAAGAATGAAATAAAGACTATATACGCGTGTACGTACAGTAAAATCGCTGTTTGCTCATTGCTATCGATTATGACCGTATTAAATTAATACCTATAGGAAGACGTAATGTCACGGAGATACTTAATATTATTGCTCTTTTGCACTGACAAGTGAATAAATTTAATACAAAATTGTTTTAACGAGCGAATTTCAAGGGTGTTTGGTTTCGCATACCTATTATCTACGTAGTTACAACGCGTCTTTGGCAGTCCTCTATTGCTTTTATCGTGGGGAGTGTTCTGAAGAGTTCTTGCTGCTAGTTGCATATTCGTCCTTTATCTATAGCACAACAAGTCGTGACTTTGGAAGTCACCTTTTCAGAGTAGTAACAATACGCTCGCGAACTAAACGTTTTAGGTCTTCCTTCTTCTATACTGCAGTCGAAAACTGTAACTGGCTACCAGCACAGGTCTTCCCCTCTTACTATGATCCAAGGCATTTAAGTGGGGCATGAGAAAGCATTTTACTAAGTCACGATATTGCGGATAGCCCCCACTTCTAGTCTTTTTAATTTATATTTATGAAAACTCCCGCATTGGAAATATACCTTCCGTGACACGAGGATTTTTACAAACATACAAGAAATGGACACAAAGATTACTAAGACTCAAAATAACAATTTGAGGACCACACTAAGTGTCATTCCGTGTGGGATTTGAACCCACCACGCCTGGAAGTACAGCGTACAACGTAAGAAGTGGCGTGGCGATCACTAAGCCACTAGGCCAACCGTGCAGTCAGATCAGAGTCACTTTGGCAAGCTTCATTAATAAAAAGAGACCTTGTACATGATCGATAGGAATGTCCATACCTTTATTTGTTTATATGACCTATCACATTTAACACAGTTATTAGTAGATCTTAGTATGTAAGTTTATTTCGTATATTTTACAACCAATCTAAATGAAATCCTTTTTATAAATAAACAAAATCTTGGTTTGATATTTCAGCAATCTCATTTCTTGTCTCGTGACTAATACGATTTGGACGTAGTTCATGCTTTTATTCGATATAGAAGGTACTTAATAGACAGTGGATTTATTAATCGGCTTTTTGATTTTTTTCAAATTCGTATTTAGTAATTAATAAGAACAATGTTAGGGAAATCCTTATTCAGCATTTGATAATAATTTATTTATGAAATAACAATTTTTAATATCAATCTCTCTATCAAATTTGGTCAGTCATTATGATGTGTTTAGTTAATATTTATTATTGTTATTTGTTTAATAACTTTATGGATTTACAAATACGTAGATACAATACATTACATACACACTTATTCAAATTTACATACATAATACACATATACATACATACTATAATATCAAGTTTGTAAACATTCTGTTATACTTTGAGTAAAAGAAGCTTGTACCTTCTCCTTGTACGAGTCGCGACTGGGTGCCATTCTGATTTTTTGGAGAAGAGCATTCCAGAGAAGATAGGTTGAACACAGGCTGAAATATAAAAGGGACATAACAGAGGTTATTTATTGTAGATCGAAGGGCTCTGTTATGAGTAGAACAAGATAAGATAAGATAAAATTCTTTATTTATAGAGATCTTAGGGCTAGTTTTCGTTCTTCATATTTCGCCTACTGAATTCGACATGCAAATATACAATTATAACTTTACTAAATGGATTAACATCAATTAATTTTACCAAATAATGTCAAAAAATAAATAAAAATAAAAATGTAAAGAAGCAGGAAGCATTTTTTTTAATGGTGCAATATTTATTACATGATATAGGTATAATTTTATATAATAACTGCCTTGGTCTAGTGGATAGCTAATGCGACTGCTAATCAAGAGATCTCAAATCCTGGGTCGGGCCAAAAAGTGTTTTTGGGTTTTTCTTACGAAATTCCTAGTAGCAGCCCGGCGTTTGGAAGTTTGGTGGTGATTCACGCCCGTGCCTCGGAGAGCAAGTAACGCCGTCGGTCCCGGTTGTCATCAACATTGACATGAACATCATGAACATCATGCCATAGAGGCACTAACTTCAGTGCCCTCAAATTTACTGACAAGTAGTTCAACCTACGAATATCAGTTCTCCCTTAGGGTTGCAGAGGTCCGATGCCAGTCGCTCCGTGGAAAAACTGATATTCAGGTTAAACCGGTTGAACTAGTAGCCGACCCCAAATATTGGGAATAAGGCTAGGAAGAAGATAGGTATAATTTTATATATTACGAAATATATGAGAACACTATTTGTAATCAATATTAGACTAGTTAGAATAGGTAAGTATATATAATAATCCTATACTTACTACACACAAATAAACATATTCTAGAAGACTTTCATGCAGTTGGACTTAACAGTAACACGTTCAGATTAAAACTACTTACTGAACAGTACTGAATACAATAGAGTATTGTTCTGCATTTTTAGGGTTCCGTAATTCACGTCTCAGAACCCTTATTTATTTTTGGTGTCCCTTTCAAACAAGATTAGATCACGTTTACTTTATATTGAGTCAAATCGAACCTTTCTGAGGATTGTGTGAGCGCAAGATTTAAGTATACAAACGTCGCAACGACAACAATAACAACGACTATCTGTATTATGTTGTATAAGTTTACGGATTATACTCGTAACTCCTTTCTATAAAAATGAATTTGGTATTTTTCGCCTCCATATATGTTCAAGACAACCGGAACCGAAACATCTCGACTTACTCTCCGAAGCCTGAAACTCTACCCAACTACTATACCTTCTCCGGACTGTTATTAGGAATTTCCTGTAAGCAAAATCCAATAAGATCCGCGGAGGGAGCTGCAGGCAAAAGCTAGTTCAGAAATAAATATATAAGGATAATAATATTATATTATATCAGCACGCTGAAAACCATTGCACAGATTCTTCTTGTGGATTCATTTGAAAATTAGTTTATGTTTTTTTTTTCTGTTTTCTTAGGTTGAAGAGATTCTTAAAACCCTTGGCCTCTGGGATCACAGGAATACTATGTCTGAGCGGTTGTCTGGAGGTCAGTTAAAGCGACTGTCAGTTGCTTTGGAGCTGGTCAATAACCCGCCAGTTATCTTTTTAGACGAGCCAACCACGTAAGTTCAATAGTTGTTAATTCCTTCAACTGATGTTTACTAACATAACGTATATGTTACGTGCGTAATTTTTTTCTATAAAATTAAGCTATAATACTCTGAATTAACTCGATCAGTAATAATTACATTTTCTATCCTCACAAAACAAATAATCTAACCAAACCATTGAATAAGCATTGCGTAAAATACCCAGAAAACGGTACTTAAATAGTATATTTAAGTTATTCCTGGATAAACGAAGAACAAAATATGACAGAATTTAAATAAACAATTTTGGTGATTGCTCAGTTCGTGATAAATTATGGAATACCGAAAATAAAATTATCCCCTTTTGTTTCATTGACAAAAATACAAGGATTTAGCTTTATTCATTAAGTTAATAATGTTTCCACGACTGCCTTGTTGGCCTGGTGATGAGCATATGCGGCTTCTAATCAAGAGGTTTCGGGTTCGATTCCAGGGTGGGACAAGTGTTTGTATGATCTTCAAATATTTGATCCAAGTGTGCAAGTGAAGAAGCAAGTGTTACAGTTTTAACTTTTACTGTCACAATGTAGGTGTATACTCCAAAGAGATTTCATTAAATTTAAATGTATTTAAATAAAAAAAAAAGTATTTACGATGAATTATGAACACTGCAATGTCAGTTTGTTAATTACATTTTATTGCAGCATGTTTACTGGCTTAATATACAGCTAAACACCGTCGATTATTGCAGCTATATAAGCTATCTTACTGTAAAGTTTCATCGAAATCCGTTCAGTAGTTTTAACATACATACATACTTACTAACTTTCGCGTTTATAATATTAGCTGAATATACTTTAAGTAGAAGTTGACATTAGATTTCTGAAAGAGTTGTTTTCCGCTACATTTTTACTAATCTCGACAACCTTAGCAAAAAACTAAAACGAAAGTTACATTTTTGTAAGCGATTAAAATATGTATGGGTGATTTATAAATATCAGTTTTTATAATTTTTATAATTACTCTAATAAATATAAAAAGTATCAATTGTTTTTGTATCATCCCTGTCTTAATCTAAATAAAATATAAACAAAGGTTTTTTTATATTAAATCTGTTTCTTCATTGGCTAGTTCTCATTCTGATACAATTTATTTTACAAATCTCCTGAAATCACATTGTTAAGTGGAAAACGCCTGAAGCATTTTTTTTTTTTTTTTTTTTTTTTAATTTATTTATTTTAGGTCGCTTTATAACAACTCAGGTCATTAGCGACCACGATTGACAATAGTGATACATGCACAGTACAGTAGCTTATATTAATTCATAAATATTAATCATTTTCAGAAAACATAAAGTTTGTATACATCCATTTTGATTTAGACTGTCTTGTAGATTACTTGGAATTTTACATGATTTTTTCTCAGTACTATAGGCTGTACATTCTTCTAATAGATGTTTAACAGTTAAATCTTGTCCACACTTGCATTTATTTCTATTGGATTTAGTTATTAGATGAATATGTGTTATGTTTGTATGTCCGATACGTAAACGGGTAATGGCCACCTGATCTTTTCTACAAGTAAATTTATCAGGGGATTTTTCAAAAATAGATTTCCTTACGCTATGTAATTTTGATGTATTTTCTGATTTCCAATAATGATCCCAAGTCGTTTTAATTTTGTGCCTGAAATATTTTTGCAATTCATCCGGTGTTGATTTATTTGTATGCCAATTTCCATCCTCATTAATAGCTTGCCTCGCTTCAATATCTGCTTTTTCATTGCCAGCTATCCCTTGATGACTTGGAATCCAAATAATTTCAAATTTATAGTTATTTTTAAGAAGGTTTATAATTTTTTGTTTTATTTCTATGATTAAGGTATTTATATTATGTGTATTTTGTAACGCTGTTAAACATGATTTCGAGTCAGTGTATATTATATATTTATCGGTATTAGTATTACCACATATTAATTCCAAGGCTTTAAGGATAGCTATTGCTTCGCAACTGAAAATTGTATTATAATCTCCAAGCCTATAACGATAACAAGTACTCCCATA
The DNA here is from genome assembly GCA_932526445.1 of Phragmatobia fuliginosa. Taxonomy (NCBI): domain Eukaryota; kingdom Metazoa; phylum Arthropoda; class Insecta; order Lepidoptera; family Erebidae; genus Phragmatobia; species Phragmatobia fuliginosa. The sequence goes on from OW052064.1 coordinate 19,030,347, forward strand.
GACTATTGAACATCCTGATTTTCCATCCTTAACTGACCCGTCCGTATAAAATATTTTATAATCAGTGTACCTACTATTTATTTCTAAAAATAAAGTCTTATACATGTCTTGAGGAGTATCTCTCTTGTAGTTTTTGGATAGTTCGAGGTTAATAGGTAATTCTAAATTTTCCCATGGGCCACTTGTGAGTAATTTTTTTGTAAAGATTTTTGGAATCTTAAGATTCATTTCATTTAAATATTTAGTTGATCTTATTCGCAAGGGTCTCAATAAAATGGTTTTAAGTTCATATTCTGTATCTACAGCTGTTGATTTAGTGTAAGTATGATAAGTTGGGTTTTCTGGTTGAGATAATATGTTAATACAATATCTTATAACAAGTTCCTTCCTTCTAAATTCTAAAGGTATTTCTCCAGCTTCAGCTAGAATACTCTTAATCGGACTTGTTCTAAATGCACCAATACTTAATCTTAGGGCAGTATTTTGTATGCTTTCTAGAGAATCAAGCGTTCTTTTTTTTGCCGAGTCATAAACTATGGAGCCATAATCTAGTTTTTGTCGTATTAAAGCGTGGTATGTACTTAGTAGGCACTTTTTGTGAGATCCCCATGATGTCGATGAAAGAGTTTTAATTATATTTATCCGTTTATAGCACTCAGATTTAAGATTATTTATGTGCGGAATCCAGGACATTCTTTTATCGAATATTAACCCTAAAATTTTCATTTTATTAACTTCACTAATATTATGCTTATTTATAGTTAGCTGTATGTTCCTTGACTTAATTTTTTTATTTGTCATAATCATGAACTCTGATTTAGTTTTGGAAAATTTAAAGCCTGATTTCATAGACCATTCCTCAAGAGTATTAAGTGTGTTTTGAATAAGTTTTAAGGTTGGTTGCAATGATCTACCACTACAAGATATTGTTAGGTCATCAGCAAAAAGATAACCTTGAACTGGTTTATCAAAAAGTGCTAGAATGTCGTTGATGGCTAGTAAAAATAGAATAACGCTAAGTACCGAGCCTTGAGGTAGGCCATTCTCTGTACCTACAGGGTTCGATATTATATCATTGATTCTGACCTTTATTATCCTATCAGAAAGGAAGTTTTTAATGAAAGCTAAGACATTTCCTTTAATATTAATTTCTTGTAATTGTTTTAGTAATCTCTGTTTCCAAACCATTTCATAAGCCTTCTCAATATCTAATGCAACAATCACTGTGTAGGTATCATTAGCAAATCCATCTAGTACGTTACTTTCTATATTGACTAAATGGTCTATTGTGGAGCGAAACTGGCGAAATCCATACTGAAACGGCGATAAGAGTTTGTTTACTTCTACATACCATCGAATTCTTTTACTGACAATTTTCTCAAGTATTTTACATAGGTTACACGTTAAGGATATAGGTCTAAAACTTGTTCGTGAGCTTGAAATCTTTTGTGGTTTTAATATAGGAACTACTAAAGCTTCTTTCCAACTGTCAGGAAATACGTGATGCATATATATATGATTATAAAGCTGTAGTAAATACTCCAATCCTCTTATTGGTAAATGTTTGATTAAGATATTCGGGATATTATCAGGACCTGGACTAGAATTACCAATTTGTGAAAGTGTGAGGGTCAATTCGTGCATTGAGATTTCTTTATTAATTGGGTTGGAATTATTGTGTATATCAAGATATAAATCAGTCTCATGTCTATTTTTATATTCAATAAATTTATCATTATAATTATTGGAACTAGAATTTGCTGCAAAGGTTTCAGCTAAAAGATTTGAAACTTCAATAGGGTTACTTGTAAATGTACCGTCATTTTTTTCTATTACTATTTGATTGTATCTAGTGTTTTGGTGGTTCAGTTTCTGAATTTTCTTCCACATGTCCCCAATGGGGGTTTTGTTGGTAATAGAGGAAACCCAATTTTCCCAATACCTTTTTTTATTTTCTTTAATAAGTCTCCTATAGTATGCTCTTTTCTTCTTATAATCTATTTTGTACGCTGAATTGGGGTCATCCCTAGCATATCGTTTGAAAAGTTTTAGAGCTTTTTTTGTTTCCCGAATTGCGATTTTACATTCATCATTCCACCATGGTAAATTACCTTTTCTTAAAATACCAGATGTTTTTGGTATGGACTTATCAGCAGCTTTAAGAATAGATTTAGTAAATTTATGAACGACCTCGTTTATAGAAAAATTTCTAAATTGGTTCACAGGTATTAATTCTGTCATATTCAAATCAAAATCTTCTCGAAACATGACCCAATCTGCTTTGTCGAACTTCCACTTCTTAGGTAGTCTTATGTTTTGTGATGTATTGTGATTAAAAAAATTGGATCTAATTGAAATTGGGAAATGGTCACTATCATACAAATCGTCTAGGGCGTTCCATTCAAAATATGACGTTATATTTTGTGAAGCCAAAGTTAGATCTATATTACTTGTGAGACCGGTATGACTATTAAAACGTGTAGGTTGTCCGTTATTTAACAAAAATAAATTATCATGTTCGTCAATCCATTCTGCTATCAATTTACCTCTAAAATCACATTTATCTGAACCCCAATTAAAGTGATGGCTATTGAAGTCGCCCAAAATTACCACAGGTGGTGGAAGCTGACTAATAAGATGGTTTAAATGCTGTTTATCAAGAGTAGTACTGTTTGGTAGGTAAATATTACATAATGTAAGAGATAATGGATATTTTATACTTATTGCAATTGCTTCTAGGTTTGTATTTAAGATGATTTCTTCCGGACTTGTATGACTTTTAATATAAATTGCTACTCCGCCACTAGCCCTATTTCCTTGTAACCGATTTTTGTAAAAATGATTATATCCTGTTAATAAAGCACAATGATTAGAATTAAAATTAGTTTCCTGTAAACAAATGCAAGTTGGACATAATCTACTTATTAGTAATTTGATGTTTTCAAGTCTTTTATAGTAACCGTTTACATTCCACTGTAAAATATCCATAACAACTAAAAAAAGTAGTGGTAAATATAATAATTTATCTAAACAGAAAAAGTGGTAAATAATTTAGTTAAGTATACAATTATTGATTTATGTCCGCTGTTACAATAGGCGTAAAAGGTGTTATTAGTTCATGTAATTTTCTGGACAGATTAGCGGGTCGAACGGAGTGAGACACGCGCGTCCGCTGCGACCGCTTGCGCGGAACTGCATTTTTTTATTGTTTTCTTTTGTTTCTTTGAAAAAACAATAATTAAAATCTTTAAACGTAAAATATTTTTTTACGAAAATGTTTTCTGAAAATGAAAAAATTGCAATCTTTTCCATGAAATCTTACACGTATAACTAATGAAATAAAAAAGTACTTTCTTTACTCCTATTGCATTATGTACAGGTTATAAAAAGCAATTAGAAGAGACCGCTGTAACTGGTGTAATCCTAGCCGAGAAAAAATATAATCCTTGGATTAAACATGAGTAATTGGCATCGTTATGACAACCCATGTGTTCGTCGGGAACAACTTTTGTACGTAATTTCTCCCGGTTGTGTAAGAAAAAGCGTGCTGAAATACTTTTTGTTGCGGAATTGAATAAAACCCGGTATAAGGGTTATGTACAGTATATATATATATATATATCCATACTAATATTATAAATGCGAAAGTAACTCTGTCTGTCTGTCTGTCTGTTACGCTTTCACGCCTAAACCACTGAACCGATTTTGATGAAATTTTGTATGAAGATAGAACTGAACTTGGGAAAGGACATAGGCTACTTTTTACTGCAATAATCGAGATACAAAGGCCAAAGCTAAGTGATTATAAAAATACATAAATCGTAGGTATCAAAATCTATCACTGTTTATCTCCTGTCAAAATTTCACAGGTTGCTAGGCAAAACACAATTGCATGGCAACCATAATGATAGTTTGACAATGACATATAGACCAGTAGTCTAGGGTAGATAATTTTTGAAAACAAATAAAATTATAGTAGGATGAAACCTATTGGAAAAGGAGGAGAATATTAAAAAAATGAAAGGAAAAATAATTTACGGGGGATCTGAGGTCGGGAAGGGGTAGGGGGGGAGGTTTTCGGGTCCTTTAAGCGGGGCGTGAAAAAGCATCTCACTAAGCCGCCATAGTGTGGGCCGCCATACATTAATGTCTGCATTCGCAGCAAGTGTGGTAGCCCCGACTCTTGGATTCTGCTAATGCTTTCCATCAGGCAGGGTAGAGTCACTTTGGATGGCTAAATATATAAAACAAAGGGAAAAGAACGGTTTATCTCGATTTCCGGCAAAACTACAAGTCCTATGGAAAAAAGTTAAATGGCAAAGTTGTAGGTAATCAAAAGATCTACAGTTTTTAGTGTTCCGAAGTTTATGACCTCGAACCCTTATCGTCCGTCCGTCCGTCCTCCTTACCGTCCAATCGGTAAGTGCTAGAAAGATGAAACTTTGCATGAATATGTATTGTAATTACGTCGACAAAGCATTACAATAAAATTATGTAAAATATTTTTATTTACGGTACCTCCCCTACACGTAAAGTGGGGATGTTTTTTTTCTCGCAGCTACCCCATCATCTGGGGTATCATTATATAGGTCTTTTAAAAACATTAAAAGGTTGTTAAGACTATCTTTAAACCCATTTTTTGATTTAGGTATCCGTTTGCGAGAAATTCCACTTTAAAGGCCACTTTTTTTGTAAAAACAGGGCGTCCCACCCCCTCTAAAAGCTAAACGGCCGGCCCAAATAATCTGGAAAAATTCGTGATAGTGGTCCATATAATAACTTTAAATGAAAACTATAACGAATTAGATGACTTTGTTAGTTCAGGAGTTATAGAGGCTTAACTTCTACAATGTGCTTACTTGGAAAAGTCATACAAAATTAACGCATTAATACGTAAACAGATCAATTATCCATTGGATACAATTTCTAATCCACGTACCATTATGGGTGACTGAGGAACCCTTTCCCGTGCGTGGCCTGACACGCACTTGGCCGATTTTTTATTTACACTTTTTTTCACATAACCTCAAATTATATGTGAAAAATTCAAAAAACTAAGTTTTTGGTTTTTATTTTTATCTTTTACAAATAAAATTATTTTTAAACGAAATTTAGTGAAAACTTACCTTTTATGTCTCGAATACACTGTAATTTGATTTGAAATATTTATTTTTTCACCCGATTTTGACTTAATACCGTAAATTCACCAAAATATCTACTTTTTTAAAAAAATTAGGGTGTTTACTGTTTGATGAAATCTCTACTTTCCGATGATGTAATCCCTACTTATTTTATAAATGCGAAAGTAACTCTGTCTGTCTGTCTGTCTGTTACGCTTTCACGCCTAAACCACTGAACCGATTGAAAATAAAGGTAGAAAGAAGGGTTTGAAATAGGGGACGAAAGTTTGTGTCTAAGTTCCTTATTATCAAACATAAAATTATGTAAGATTGTTTAATCTACCCTTACCGTGTCGCGCGTTATATACGAATTCCACGCGGGCGAAGCCGCGGGTGGAAAGCTAGTATATATATATATACAACCCCTAGGTATTGTATAGAATACTTGCTTTTTTACCGGTAATGTGTTCAATGTGAATAAATAAATAATTGTTTCTTACATGTATCTTACATTACAATCAATACTATCTGATATGAAACATTTTTGGCATCTTAATTCAGATTCATGAAGGTTAGGTTAGAACGGTGATCACTTCGGGGGAGGTAATTTAATTCTTAAACCGATCTTTACAAAACTTTGAAAGCTGATTACGTTACTACAGTGTACACCTTTGCAAGCGATACTTTGTGTGTTAGAATATCTTAGTCCCTGCAACCATAAAAGCTCCATTGTCCATAGTTTACTCAACATTTATTTTTGTTGGAAACTAATTCAGGTTCAATTGTTATCGTAACATCTAGATTAAGTGTTTGATACGAAACCTTTCTCAACATGAAATAAAACCTAATTGCTTTTGTATTTTTTCAATAACTGTCATTCCTTTTGTTGAGCGTAAAGAAAATATTTTGGCTGTTAATAAATTGCCAAAAAGGTCAAGCTCCAATTCGAAAAGCCTAAACAGAATTACATAAGTACAATGGGGGGCAATGGCTCTAATCACTGCGTCCCGCCATAAATTTTTATTGGACGTTAAGCCTGAACCGTGTTAAGTAAAATTCGGATCATCTATCGAAACGGGACAATTTTGATAAACATTACCTGTAGGAAGTACTGATTTCACAAACCTTTTGACTGATCCCTTTGTAAATTTATTAATTTAGTCTACTTTTCTAGAAGGTTTGTATTTATTTTGGTTATGGTGGAGCGTGGTATTTATGGCAGACGTGCCCGTGTAAAGGTTGGTTATAAGAAGACGGTAAAACGAAATTAGTGTAATCAATGTAAGTAATGGAAACGTATCTCATTTACTTTTTGACTCACTCACGTTTTATTTCAGTCTCCGATAAACATGAGCTTTTATTCAATTGGCTATCCATAATTGACATCTGTATACAATTAGACTTATTACAAGTCGTATTTATTGAAGCCAATGGCACACACACATGTTGCTAATAATTTAAATAATAATATTTTTTTTTAAACATTAAAAACTTACACTACATTTTACATATTTCTTAACACATACATTACATTTTGATAACCACGTTGGCGCAGTGGCAACGTATGCTGCAATGTCTCGAGTTCGATTCCCGAGTCGAACCAAATGTTTGTCAAGTATAATATTATCTGCAAATATTTGTTTTGGATTTGGCTATCTTTGATCTACGTGTGTGTACATGTACGTACGTATATATGTACGTATTCAAAAAATTATAAAAAACATTTTTGGTACAAAACTCTACACCGCTTTATTTTATGATGAATTTGACATCAGAAAACTTCTTCTACTAAATTTCGAAACTGTGGCAAATTATTAAAATACGTTCAACAACAGCTAGGGAATTTTAAGGATTATATTTGAGTTCTCAACTTCGATGTTCTTTTAATAACGTGGACGGCTGCACAGATGGTGAATTTATATTAAGAATAGATGTATTATTACATAAAAAATCATTGGAACTTGGGTTTTACTTTTGAAATTTTGTATGAACGACTTTTATATTTATATTAAGTTTTGTAGAAAAAACTTACGAAAATTTTAAATGTACATCAAGTTGAAATTAGAAAAACCTACGATGGAGCAGATATTATACGATTGCTACTTAGTTATTCATTGACTTATGGACTCGGTATTTACTAAGACGTAACTTTCCTTGAAAGCTGGTACTATTAGGTATTCTGTGGTGAAACTGTGAAGTGTGGAATTGGGAAATCAATCTCACCACTCACTATGATACCGCTGAAACGTCTGAAGTGGTTCTCTCACAGTAAGATTGCTTAATATTAGTTTGTGTTTTATTAACTTTGGAAAGAAATTGTAGTAGCCAAGTCTATGAAAGTTTTGTTTTTTTTATTTTATTTTAAAGCGCAATTGAAACTACTTTATTGAAATTAAGTTTTATTGATATGAAGGATTGAGAGTAAGAGATTGCAGGTTTTTTTTACCTTGGCGAGGCGTTCATAGCTTAGTTGCCCTAGGTGATTAGAAATAATTGTCTACGTTCACAATGAGAATGGTTCCGACGACTACTATTGGATTCTACGCATGCTTTCCATCAGGCAGAGTAAAGTCACTCTGGCGAGCTCATTTTTAACCGACTTCAAAACAGGAGGAAGTTCTCAATTCGGCTGTATTTTTTTAAGTTGGTTACCTCAGAGCGTTCGATTGGGTGAACCGATTTTGATAATTCTTTTTTTTTTTAATCTCGTGCCTCACATGTGGTCCCATAATAAGGAAACTTGGATCTGATGGTTGGATCCTAGAGAAATCGAGGGAACTCCTCAACTGTCATAGGCACACCTGTCGCTATTTCGGTACTCTGAATAGTTTTTCTTTGTAGTCGTTTTTTCTTGTTAAAACTATAAAAAAAAAACAAAATAGCACATGAACCTCTGAAACAAATACTTGCAGATCATATAAGCATTAAGTAGATTCAACATAGCAGAAACATTTGCGTCACGGAGGTACTCCTAGCATTATAAATATAAAATATATAACAGAACATGCTTTCTCTCATAAAAAACATTATTTTTCTCTTTTCTTGAATTGAACGTACTTAATACGTAACACTTCTGAGAATTTCAATCTATTTTCTTATACACGTGGCATAAAACATAGTTCGGCAAATAAATGAGAAATAAACATGTTTGCTGTTATGTTACCCACGCGATATCTACGTGTACTGAACAGATTTAGAATAAGCTTGAGTAAATTCTCCCACGTATTACTAGCTAAAGAAAATGTTAAAAGCGCCTTATACGTATAATATAGTCTAATACAACAGCAGAGACTATTAGGTCGACCTCGGTAGAAGCAAGTTATCACTGATCCTTGGTGCATCTTTCATCTTTTGATAGGAAATCGATTTCAATACATACACTAACATGCACCTTGTTGCCAACAACAATCAGGTCAAATTATTATGTACATTTTTATTCCTGTTGTATTTTTTAGTTCGAAAACGTAACACTACTTGAGAAAAGTCAAATATATCTTGAAATTTCGATTACGATATCACTTCGAGGTCTAATACCAAACCTTAAAAATTACATAAAACTGACAAAGCCTTTTCGGCTCCCATAAAATTTTATAAACAGCTTTCATTTAAACAGTGTTTAACTTTATGGGCTCGTAATTCAATTTTATTTGTTTAGGTGCGTCAACAAACCATAAAATTAAAGAGTTTGTGTTAAAAACATATTGCATTGCTTCTGTAATTTTATGGTGATATGCATGTTCGTGTAGCGTGTAGTTGCTTGGGAAGAATAAAGTTACTTATTGATGAGAAATTTGTTCTAACATATGTACAGAGACTCAACAGCTCACATCAAATAGATGATTTCTATTCGTAAAAGCTAGAAATATAGGCCTTTCCAATGGTATGCCACTTGATTCGATACTTGGCTTCTCGCAACCACCTATTGCCAGACGTCTTGAATAAACCATCCATTTGAAATTTATATTTGCCCTGAGGCGGTCACCAATCATGATGAAGAACACCTTTACCCCAACTGTAAACAGTATACAGCCCTCTGCCACTTCAGCTTACTAATCCTGTGAGCTAAGTCTATGAACATGGCTTTCTGCTGATTGACCTCTTTTCTAATATAATCCCGTAGAGAGCCCCGAGATCACTTGGAGAGGCCTATGCCTATGTATTTTGATAATAAATATTTGAATTCTTTTAGGAGTTCTTTATGTAAAGGGCTATTTGCCTATACTTAATTTATAGGTTACCGACAAATTGATCTAGTTGTTAGTAATAATTGTATATTTATCAGCAAGGCAGTGTAAGATATCTTAAGTATTGTTGTTATAATTATACATGCATGCAATAGATGTTTTATCAAGAATGTTTTCCTAGATTAAATCTGGAACAGGTTCACCGATTTCTGTTACTGATGATATAAAAAATAAGACAAGGTGATAAATTAAATGTGGTAGCATGAAACCCGCTAGCTTTTGATTTCCAGTTTAACACTATCGCTTTACATTTAAATATTTTTCAATCTTTTTCAGGGGTCTGGATATAGTGGCTATTCGTCAGCTGGTGGTGCTCCTTCGTCTGCTATCCCGCCAAGGCAGAAATATCGTCTGCACCGTACATCAACCTTCAGCGTCGCTGTTCGCGTTATTTGATAAGATCTACGTGTTGGCAAAAGGGATGTGTTGTTATCAGGTAACGCACTTAAAACAATGACTTTTAAAAAGCTGTTTGTCATTCGTAAACCCAAAAATTAATAGTAAATAAAAATTATACTGCAGAACAAGTGTGGCATCTTCTAGAAATGTAGACTTCTTCTGAATCTTTCTTCGAGGACAAAAACTTGGATGTATAAATGGTATCTAACACTGATGTTCTGTGATAAAATGCATTCCTGAACGGAGAACGAGAACGGGAACTTCATCCGAAGCGTAACTTTCTTAAGCTATATTGAATCCTTATACATTGAACTGTAATTTCCATATTTTTATTTATCGGATCAGAAAACTTTATTCATCTTTCTATAGCCTTTAGGAACGAGAGCGTGACATACACGAACCGCAGCTAATGCCTACAAATAGCCTTGCATCACTAACAAACTTTTGATTGTCTCTCAAACTAATTATCCAACTTGCTATCACCAGCAATGTCAATCAGTAGAAACTTTCCGTAAGCCAATATCAAATGGTTTATTCATTAAAATCGTCACGATTTGATTTACGTCACAAATTAATTAGTTTGTGCTCGCCTTCAAAGACATCTGGCTTCATTTGCATTTTGTGATATTTCTAGAGATTTGTTGAAGAAGCTATCGTTAGTTTCAACCGAGGTTTAAAGGTCAAGTATTTTATTCCAATGTTAATGAATATAATAATGGTAACGAGATACGGCAGAGAAGAATTATGGGAGGTTTGACAAGATCTAGTGTCTTGTGAATATTCCCGTTGCTTTTCGCCTAGTTGCAACAAATTGTTGTTACTTGATTAATAATTATAGATTTAGAGGAATATGATGTTTCACCACCCCTATTCATCCATGTGTGACGTCAGAGTCTACTAAAACTGCAAATTACACCAACCAAAAGCGATGTTAAAGTAAATAAAAGTTGATCGCAATCCTTTTACCAATATTTACTAAAACCTCCTTTCTAACTAGACTTGTAAACCTTATTGCTAGACGTTAGTCCATCAGTGGAATGTTGGGAGCTGGTAATGACGATGATGATAAATAAAAACATAAATGGGTTCAGTTCAGCAGAGGTGGTAAACAACAGATACAAGAACATTCATTGACAATTTAGTTGTTAAAGTAAACATTTGAGACGTGAATTTAACCTCTATAGAAATAATTTACCTCACAACCGTCGCAAGATATCAATATACAAAAACTTTGAACATGAACTACTCTCAACTATCAGCCACTTATACTGAGACGATAAGCCGCTATAAGTTCGTAACTTCTAAAGAGCAATATACATATTTCTTTATCGATACTTCTGGGTAGCCTAAAACATAATATTTTATAGAAATTACTTCTGAGAAACTTTTTCATAGCAGTTGTCTACTCCATATTACTTTAGCGATACCGAATGTTCAGAAAACATTTTTTGTGCAACTTATAAACACCCTCAGTGCCTTCGGCGTTTAGTATGACATATTAAATGTTTTAGTATAATAGTGTTTTACGTAAATCGTTAACTTATGTACTATCCTAACTTTTAAACTTTCGCGTTCCATGATAATTAATATTATTTTTACGGGAATTAACGCGATCACTTATTGAAGGTATTGGCCGTGGTCGAAACGTCAGGCAAATCAGAGGTATGTAATTCCTTCAATAAGTGATCGCGTTAATTCCCGTAAAAATAATATTAATTATGTGCTATCCTCATAATTCGTTAAAAAGTGTAGAAAACTTAGCGTCACAGATGTGACTTATTGTTTTTAAAAATGTCTTACATTTTGTGTCTATGTTGCTTCCATACCTTTGTTGTAGTTAGTACCTTGATAGAAATTTAGAAGGCAGAACGTGAATCTTCATTACTCATTCAAAATCGCATACTATAAAAAATCACAATAGCCAATACAAATGAGTCATAATGAATTCACAAACGCCAAAACGTTCTGACATGAACTGGGGCCAAAAATGAAGTGGTAATTAAATTTCCTCTATCCATCTCTTGACTTACATTGCGGGGCACACAAGTTTTATATTTAAAATGTGGAAAAAAATATTTTTTCTCTACCTCTTTTTATATATAAAATATCATTTGTTCCCTAATTCAGTTTGTCGACCAGCTGACGAATCGTCAGTCGCTCTAGGCATTTATTGAAGCAACAGAATCTCTCACCTAATCTTGAACGTAGTGCACGTGGTCTACTTTTTCGTACGTACCTAAAATTCTCAGGTTGATTATCACAACTTCTCAACATCAGTATTTTTACCGCGGTCCATGAATCATGATATAGTAACAAGGCATAGCAGGACAGAGAAACTTCTGTGTTCGAGAATCAGGTCTACTTAGTTTGACTTAGAGTTATATGGCACATTAATAGTACTTAATTGACTCTTTTGCTTCAGGGCGTGCCACATTTACTTGTACCGTTCATGGCTGAAGCGGGCTATGTTTGTCCTAAAACACATAATCCTGCTGACTTTATTCTCGAGACACTCTTGATCGAGGCCGAATCTACATCTCAACTCTCCGAGCTGTGCATGAACGGAAAGCTGTGTAGAAGAGGGGATAGATTAACGGCTACAGGTAATAAGTGAGTATAAAATCCTTACAGCTATCAAGTTGTAAACTAGCTTTTTTGACTAAACAATGCGATGCTAGCTTATGCTATAAATCCTAGTGTCCTCATCTTTAAGTCTGATTCTGGAAGCTTAATGGTCATTTTAATTTAGTCATGCTATCTGTCGAGTTACGCAGGGATTCTTGATGTAAATATATCTACAACTTCAGGTCAATTTTTTTTGTTCTAGAAAACCAATCTTACAATCAGATGAATTTGTACAACGCATTTTCGTTGAACATATGGCTAAGGAACAAGCAGTAAATATGGAATACCCAACTACTTTCTGGACGCAGTTCTACATTCTTAGTAAGCGGATGTTCGTACAGAATACAAGAAATTCGGTGAGTGTACATAAATGAGATAGAATTGAACTAGCACTAGCACATTTCAACGAAACCCATAAAAATGAGTTTGATGGTATGAGGGAGCTGTTTACTTATGATCTCAAAAGAAACTTCAAAAACCCAGTGTTTTATGTAAACTTGATCTGTTTACATCTTTAAAGCACATAGAAGACTGAAGACAGATAATAGCCTAATATTTCGACATAGGCACAGTTTGATATTTATTAAGAGAAAGAAGGCAGGCAAGATCATCTGATCTGAAGTCATGTCCGTTCAACACAAAGGGAGGATCCCTTCATTTTAGAGGGACATGACTCCTATTACTCATTTTATTTATTTGCCCCCAGGAGTTCACAAATTGAAATTGTATAATTTTACTTACAGACAGCGCTGTGGATCCAATTAGCGCATCACGTCCTCTCAGGATTGTTAATCGGCAGTATATTCTTTAAAGTTGGCAACAATGCTGCAATGCCTGTCGTCAACTTCAAGTTTTGCCTAACCTGTTTAGTATTCTTCGTATATACACACACAATGGTCCCTGTCTTACTATGTAAGTAATATACCTTAGTATACCTTAAAAATCGGCATAATAAGATGAAACACAAAGTTGTTGAATTATAAGATAAATAGATAGAAAACTCTTTATTTGTACACTGTGTTACAGATTTACAAAACAGAACATAAATAACTTATATTTAATGTACAAAGAGCGATCCTATTGCCTAAGGCAATCTCTTCCAGGCAACCTTTTAAATTTTTTTTGCTACAGTATTTTGAAAAGGTAGCAAGCAACCCTATTAAGATATTGCCTACTATATTTACATGTACATTCTAAAAATACACTCTAAAAATTAGTCTTATATCCCTGATGTCAATGTTAAGGTTATCTGGAAGGAACCACCTTGAGCTATATGCGTACACATATAAATACATATATATGTATATATTAACAAAGATATATGTTTGTTTCAGTTCCATTGCAAGTTAGATTGTTGCGTCGAGAGTATTTTAATCGCTGGTATGGACTAAGGCCCTATTACGCAGCCTTAACAATTTCTACTATTCCTACGATGGTAAGTACTTTTGCAATATTAAGGGCATTGTGCGTTGATAATATGCGTCTAAATTCTTGTTAATGATATAATAGAGATTAATAGTTCCAACCCTAGTCACCCTTTAACAACTTATTTTTCTCTTTCTTTTTTTTTTCTTTAGCATTTCATAGAATCACCTGCGAACTAATTATATTAGAAACAACCGCGTTTCGCGTTTGATTATATTTGTATTGTATTAAGCTGTATTTGGTTAGGGACTTAGTAGTAAAATATGTCAGCAAAATATGGTATTATTGTATATGTGTTTTCAAAGCATTTAGCTATAACTTATAACACAACCACGTTTATTTATACATAATCTAATGAAAACATTTATTTTCATTTATTACAGTTCTGCTTCGGTATGGTATTTTTGGTAACTACGTACCTAATGTCAGGGCAGCTTTTAGAGTTTGACAGATTTTTGTTATTCTCCATCGCCGGAATTGTCATCGCGATTTCTTCTGAAGGATTTGGACTAGCCATTGGCTCCGCAGTTAGCGCAACAGTAAGTATTATGGTAACATACTTGTGATAGCTGTTCGGACGAACTATGTTACGCCAAATTACACTTCTCAAAAAACTTGTCATTTCCCAAATGAATTAAAAGCAATTTTAAATGTTCTTTTGGTGATACCTTTTACTGGCATTACGTGCATTTTACTTTGTCAAAACTTGATAAATTAAAATGATACCGTCATGATACGACCCAAAACATTTTATTAAGGTTCCTTAGTTCAAAACTCGGAAACCTTATGGTTTCATCAAAGCCGTCTATCCACCCCTCCTGGGCTTACCTTCCAAAAGGTTAGTGCTAACAACTACCAACAAATGCGATTGTGAAACAAATGTATTTTTTAAACGTAAAATTTTATACCGATTCCTACACCTCTATAGAAGGTAAAAGGAGCCGCAGACCTATGAGTGAGGCCAAGTAAAAAACTAATATTAATATTTTTTATTTTCTTTTCAGAACGGTTCCATACTAGCACCAGCTATAGCCGCTCCTCTCCTTGCCCTATCATGCTACGGGCTGGGTTTCGGATCTTATATAGAAAGTTCGATGAGAGTGTTGATGTCACTCTCTTTCCTTCGATATGGAGTAACTGGATTCTCTCTAGCACTGTATCAACATCGCACTTCATTGGATTGTCCAGATCCATTTTGTTTGTATAATGACCCGAAAATAATAATGAGGGATTTAGGAATGGAAGAACAAGAATACTTCGTGCAAATTCTTGCACTTTTAGGATTCGCTGTGCTACATAGATTGTTAGGGTATCTCGCTCTAAAGTATCGTCTGACAGTAGAGTTCTCAAGTAGATTCATGAATTATGTAGGTAAAGTCCTAAAACATAGATAATCCATAAGGATTTCTTTATTTTATCTAAGTGATAACTTACCCTGTATTGCAACTAAGCACTGCAAGAAGACAGGGAGCTAGATAGAGAGAGGGAGTACAATATAAGGAGCCTGCCAGTCCTCGTATGGATCTTTAGTAGTGGGCTTGTTTATTTTGTAAACCATGATTTGATTATGTTAAAATGGTTACGGTTATTTTATTTGAGGGACTTCTACGTAAAATTATAATAGAAACTTCTACACCGAAACACAGATACACCGGCTTGCTAAGCCTGAATCGCGCTATGAAGGTTTTGATGAATCTGTTTTTTTATTAGAAGATCACAACATCGGTTCTTCCACTCTAGTATATATTGACCCCAATAGCATAAAAGACTTGACACACTAATTTACACGTTTACCTTTATGAAAAGAAATATTGGATTAGAATGATGATTGGTCCTTATTGTGATGTTTTATTTATTACCATTTTATTTTTATAAGAATAAAACATTTAATGCGGTATTTAAGAAGATAGCAGAAATCAACAAAATAAAATACGCATATCTACCTTTCATCTCACTGAACCCAACGTCAAATAACGATAATATTTTGCTGTAAACTAACTCAGCCCCACGGTGCACCGGTGTTACCTACGATTGATGTTGTACCTTTAAAACAACGACCGCGATTAACCCGCAGTCTAAAACCTTTCTATCAACCACTATCTACCCTTTCTATCAACTGTCTAACAGCGAAAAACTCGTGGAATTCGGTACCTTCACTTTGGATTCTTGATTTGACAGAAATCTAAACATTAAAAAATTTAAGTCTGTAATTTCAAAATAACAAATTTTCTATAAACAAGTTTATAGAAAATTAAATAAAACAAATAGGTACTTTCAATAATTACTGTATTTTTTTTGTGTAGCTCTTTGTATTCCGCCTAATCTCTAGAATGGGTGGATTTTGCCGAGAGGTTTCTTCCATTTTGGAAAAAAAATTGTTGTGCGGAAACAAAATTAAGACCAATGAAATAATAAAAAGAAAGTAACTCTGTCTGTCTGTCTGTAACGCTTTCACGCCTAAACCACTGAACCGATTTTGATGAAATTTGGTATGAAGATAGAACTGAACTTGGTAAAGGACATAGGCTACTTTTTACCGCGATAACCGACATACATATATGTACATACATAGTATGTATATATTTACGAAAAAAAGTATGTTTAACGGCCCATTCACGACCTTTCCGCTGTGAGCGGCAGCTAAGAGCGAAACGCCGAGCGGCAATATCAAAAGTATAAAAAAGTACGAGGCACGCCACGAGTCGCCGCTCATAGCGAAAAAGCTAGCGGTTTTTGCCGAGCGAATTGCTACAGCGGCAAGCGGTATGGAGAGCGGCAGGAACAAAGGCACAAGTTAGTATGTGCGACGCCACGAAACAGAGCGGCGTGGACAGCGGTGCAGGAGTGACGGACTCAGCGGCGTTAAATAAAAACAAAACAATTTAGACGATTTTAGGGCGGTAATGGATACCGAGGCTTTTATAACAGAAATTTAAATAGGCCGCCTATATGGATGTCAAAATATCCCCAACATAAATATAAAAAGGTTGTGGGAAGAAATTAAACAATGTTTTCCGGAATATAATGGTACTTACGTTTAATTTAAATTGATAACACAAAAACATAGAACCTAGGTACCTACCAAACGAAGCTACTGATATGTTGACAAAACTACTGGTATGTTTACGTAATGTAGGTGGATAGTTGACAAGTTTTAAAAGTTAATTTTTTTCTCTGTCAGTAGGTACCTAATTAGCAAAACAGTTTACATATCAGTAGTTTTGTCTGTAGATATAACTACACACGAAACTACTAGTATGTCTTATACGCAATGTAAGTAGTTGACAAGTTTTTAAAGTTTTTTCTCTCTGTAAGTACCTACTTAGCAAAACACTTGGAAACATCAGTTACTTCTTATAGATAGGACCTTCGTATAGGTCACTAAATCCACCATCTAAATACCGATCTTTATTTAGTTCGTGCACTCATTCTATCAAATTAAAAAAAAAAAATGTTGTTTCTAAACAGACAGGGGATAATTTTTATAACGCCATGATTTTTAACACGTTTCGACTACCTAAATACGTCCACCGTCGCCGCTGCAACTAACCGCTACTAAGGTTCGTGGCGTGCAAAACGCACCGCTCACCGACGCCGCTCCGCTTTTCGCTAAGACCAAAACTCGTGGCCAGGCCGTAAATCAGTTGCTTAGTACCCATATTACTAGCTCTGCTTAGTTTGGGATTCGATGATGTTGTGTATGAGCAGTTCGAAACAATCATCATCATCAGCCTATCATGCCTCTCCCATTGCATCCAGCTCCTGCCAGCCATCTTACGCAGGTCGTCACTCCAACTCGCCTGTGGGCGTCCTACACTATGTTTACCGAAACGCGGTCTCCACTCCAGAACTCTTCTACCCCAACGGTCATCAGTTCTGTGGCTAGCCTACTGCCACTTCAACTTCCTAATCCGGTGGGCTATGTAGATGACCTTCTCTAACAGATCACCTAATTCCTGATACGATCCCTCAGAGAACTGCCGAGCATAGCCCTTTCCATAGCACGCTGAGCAACTTTAAGCCATTTTAAGTTCGAAATATTTATTTATTATTATGTACTATATCATATCTGTGATATACAAAATAAGAAGTTGTGATAAATTACTTTGTAACTAATTATTATAATTTCAATGAGCTACGGTTATAAGTAAAGTAAAGTCATTTTATATAACGTTGGACCACAGCTTAGAACTTTTTAATGAAATTACGAATTAGCTATACGAGTATGCTGTATGTATTTTCATCCCATTTTACTATTATTTGGTTTTTTTTGTATTTTCTTTTGAAAAAACCTTTAAAATATAGAGAATTTGAAGATGTATGAATATTCCATGATCATCATCATCATCCCATCGCAGTCCACTGCTGCACATAGGCCTCTCCAATTGGACGCCACTTGTTTCGATCTTCGGCTTCTGTATATTTAAAACTAATAAGATTATTAACTGTGCATTCCCTATACATAGGTCTGATGATACATTTGTACTTGAGGGCTTTAAAGGGTGACAAGGGTGTCAAAAAATTCCTCAACATCATTTCTTACTGGTAGCGTTCTCTAGGAGCACTGCCAGGATGAACGGCAATACTGCCAGTTTGTGACGAAGTATTTAGTTGGAATAGCAAATATAAAAGTTTGTAATATATATTAAGGTACAGGTAAATCAGCTTGGAGAAATTTTTGCGTTTGTAGTAGTGTATGGTCACGTGGCACCTGCGGACAGCGTAAACTGGTTTATTCTGGTTTTGTGCGTGTTTCCACTTTCCACTATCAAGTGACGATTTTTTGCTTTAGATTGAAATATCTCGAAAACGGTGCGTCCTAGGCCAAAAATAACAAAAAATTTGACCCCCCCGTAGACCCCCCGGAGTTTTAAAAACCTAGATGAAAGGAAGGAAAAAAATATATATATATCGGTCTCTCCTCTTTGAAGTTTCACTTCTATCGTGTGTGAATCGCACAAACACCTTTTTTATTTATAAAGTCTAAACCTTTTTCTTTAAAATAAAAACTTGTTTTTATTAAAAACAAAAATCAGAACGTTGCTAGGGATAAGTATAAAATTAAATAGTAATGTTAGGATATCTAAACATTTTTGTATTGGCCAGAACGATATAGTGGAAACGCGCTCTAAGATCTGAGTAATATACACACCACTACATATGCAAAAATTTCTCGAGAATAATTTCACTGTAATAAAACTGAACTAAAAAACAAAACAAAAATTAAATATTACGGCAGCTCTTGCTTAAGTAAAAAGTAAGGTGAAATTACTAATTTAAATTTCATATAGGATGTAAAAATCCTGTTCATTTTAGTAACTTGTCTGACGTTGTATAATACCAAATTTATAAATTCAATATTGTAATTATTTTTAAGTACTGTTGTAGATAAGGATAATGATAATAATAAAAATATACAGAATTATAATTAAATCATTTATTTTATATATGAGGTAAACTAATACTAACCAAATACAACTAAATGGATTTTTATATTTAATATACTAACTAATACCTATCTTTCCAATCCTAAATTGATCAGAACAGCTAAAACTATACATGAGATTTCAATGAAAATTAAAATTGAAAGAAAATATGGTAAGGAGAAAGAGTTTTCTAGATTTGTATGAGTATACAAAGATACCTTACATAGTATGATAATTAGGGCTCGGAATAGGTAGTTTAATTTTATGTACTTGCAGAAATAAAGTCAACGTAAGCATAACATGGATAAACCATAACATAAAATTTGCAATACTGATTATTCCAAAATGTTCTTCAATAAAGGTTAGATCACGTCGAAGGTTAGGATTTTGCAATACTTCTTTCGCTTTCTTTATATATTGTACTTCTTCATCATGAAATAAAGAAAGAATATTATTATGTGATATTTCATTAAAATATTTTTTATAGTAAAAAGCAGCTTCTAGCCATGTACCCCACCGAGTTATAACTGGCTCTAGAGGCAAGGGCATATAGCTTTTACAATCTCTGAAAATAGTAAGTTCCCCGGGATTTCACAGGCATATCCATACTATTGATGTCACAAAATCGCAAGTACATAAAATTAAACTACCTATTCCGAGCCCTAATGATAATACTACCTTTATTTCTACGAGTATATTTGTATAAAACCATGGCTTCACTAAAAGTTTAGTGACTATATTATATATATATATATATATACATATAACTATACCTATTTTAATAAATGAATAACTTAATTAATAACTGAATGAAAAGGATAAAGGAGCCTTCGAACTTAACAACAGACTTGAATAAATTAACGAATGAAATATATCTATTTACATTGTTCTGGCTGTTTTCAGTTATATGTATTTACATAAGTATTTACATAAAATGTAAGGTACTGAAACTACATCTTACAACTAATATTAGTCAGGCTCTGGAGATAGTAGTAATGAGGTGATAACCATTCCCAATGTATGTCCTCTGTGTGTTTAATCATACAAACCAGAGAAGGATCTATACAAAAAAATTAAATTGTCTGTTTGTAATTTCAAATTAATACCTTTCCACTAAATGCATATACGGTACTTATTACATTCAAATAAACATTTATTGAAATTTTTTGTCTGTCATTCTGTTCCAGCTCTAGTCTGGAAAGACATGACCGAAGGTAAGGTGACTTTCATTGATAGAAAGCTGATGATAGAAGTAGTAACATTAGCTACTTTTGTAAGACTGACTTCGCCCCGCGGCGTTATTTACGATGGTTTAACAAACAGCGGGTAATACTGCGGGGTTCAGCTTGTTAGAATATAAAAAATCAGTGTGACGTGTAATTCACGTTCAATTTCATTAAAACGCATCAGTGTTGCACATCAAAGTGCCGTCTTTCGGTTAATTCCGTTCTCGACCTGTTTATTTTCTTTACGTTTATAATCAATAGCTGGTGGCGATTTTTTGACACCTGTAAAGAAAAAATATATTTAAGTAGATTTATATCACAGATCACTTAGAGTAAGAGCCAATTCGTTAGTTACGTAAGACAATTTTTACTAGATTTTGACGCCCTCTTCCACCTGAATAAGAAAACCGCTAAAAAAACTCCAAAACTTCTGCACCTCACCGAATAAGCTACAGTTTTGACACGATATACAAACAGTTTCAAACCTTGTTTTTATCTATTGTTCAATGTTGTCACAATGTGTGGCATAGTCTAACTAGTTACATAATATAACATTAGCTTTTGATATTAAATTACCAGAATGTGAACTAAATTTGTTACAACCTAATCTGGGAATATTTATAATGAAGAGAAAGATAAATCAAAGAAAATGTCAATAATTAGTATTGAACACTACCTAAAAAAAGATTTGTTATTCTTACGAACTATCTATAAAACAGTGTTTCTCATTGTACAGTATATTATCAACTTACTGCCGCCCAAGAAGTGCCTCACTAAGGTAGAACAAGGCAGGTCCACAAATATTGTCATGAGGAATGCAACTATCACAGCCAACGAGAAGTCCGCCAGAAACAGTACTAGCTGCAACAGATATTCAACATTTTATTGCTAACAATTTTATTAAAGGTCATATAAATATACGATAAAGAGAAATTCAATACGAATACATATGAATAGAACTTTTACTTAGCTCTTTAACTAAATAAAGGCAAGATCGTCTAGTTTAGGTGCTGTTACATATTCTTACATACGTCTAGGTCAAGAGTCTGGTTCAAAATTAAATTATTTTGCAGTAAAATTCTGTTTTCTTTGTCAAGTTTTGATCAAACAATTTTTTCTTTTATTCGTTAACTCGAGTCACAAGAGTGTCACCGCCAAAATTATGGAGCAAATTTAGACTTCAAACACACATAGAAAAGAACTGGTTAAAATTTTTTCTGCATGACCGTGGTATCGTTCTTTTCAAGGATCACCCAAGAATATTTTCATTAATTTCGGTTTTAATGTGAAGCTAAGTTCTTGTATTTTCTATATAGGTATTGGGACCCACATATTTTTTACCTGAATATATCAAAGCCTAAAGTAAAAATTTTTTTTTTTACTTTACGTATGTTTGCTGTAAAAATTTCTGTTGGCTAAATAACGCCATCTTCCGATATACCTCCAAACTAGATATTCTGCTATCTCAGTAACTTGTCAAATGACATCTGTTGTACAAGCTTATAGTTATGTACTTGAACAACAGATGTCATTATAAACAAAATAGGAAAAGTTTTTTTATGTTTCAAATTACGAATCCATAATCAAAAAAAGTAATATCCAAAATGATTACTATCAAACAGCTCGCATAGGATCGAATAGAAATGGATGCGCGTCGAAGTAGTAGGAAGTTCTCAAAGGTAAAAAGCGAACTTGATCTTTACCTCGGTATTAATAGGTATACTGGAATAAACAGAGTAAGTACTCAAGGCTACTTACCGAAGAAGATACGCTAAAATGTATAACCGAGACAGGCATGGCGTTGACAAGGAATATTAATGGATAGTGTACAATGTACATCGCATACGATAGCTTGCCCAATACTTTAAACATTTTCAGTGTTAATATCCAGTTGACAATACCTGAAAGTATAACGAATTATTTAGCCAATATGTTATAAACAAGTTTAGGTTCCTGTTCGGATTTAATTAGGCACTCAACTACGATTGTATAGATTCTAGTCCAGTAGTCCTACACACAACCACTACTGTGTATGATGAAGTCTTAATCTGCTGTGTTGAGTAACAATACTCGAAAGTAAGCAAGGCATAACAGAGTAGTTTATTCAATAGAGAAAATGTTTTTTTTTTGTTATATATCGATTTCAGTACAAACAGGCCGTCTTGAGCGGTACGGTAGGTACCTCGCATGCCTCGCATAGAAGAGTAACCTAAAATAACAGATTCGTGCTGTCGTATTTCGTTGGTGACTATGAGACCAGAGGCATGATGATGTGAAAGTACCTCACTAGTCCGCCACAGTATGGGTCATTATGTTGCATTTTCTGCATTCACAATGAGACTGTTGATCAATATTATTGGGTTCTACTCAATTTTTTCATCAAGCGGAATAGTCATTCTGGTGGGCTTAAAATAAACTCACAAAAAAAATATAAACTCACCGCCATATCCGTGTTCACAAACAAATATAAAACAGCTCACTCCTACAGCCCATAAGGGTCTCTTAAACGAGTTCACTAAATTGTCAATAAGTTGGTTGTCCCAATCCACTTGCATCAATGGATATGTAATAAATATTGCACCGAGGATTATAAAGCCTGACAAAAACCAAAGGACTCCTGCAGTTACCTGTAAAAAAGTTATATAGTTACATTGCGTAATTATCAGATACATTATAATATATAGGGTTACTGGGTTGCTCATCATTTCTGATAGAAATAGATTTCAATATAAAAGACCCAATCACCAATTTAACCATTTACAAAATATTGGACCATTCAGACATATTTCAGACCAACATATTTCTGAATTTCGGCGAAAATTTCCAACCAAGCATTGGTAAAGTTACGTTACAACCAGAAAAATAAGGATCCCAAACAATAAAAGTATCTCGGAAATAGTATATAAATATCTACGTTTATCCTGTTTTCGATGACAATGTTTGAATCGTTATTACTAATTTGGGCTGTCTCGTATTAATATATGGTCAAATATTAAAAGTGGAGAATACTGTTATCTTTAATATTTCTACAACTATCTCACTATTCTTTTTTTCTATTTTGTTCTCACATTAAGTCCTATAATTACCACACTTGATATACCTTATATAGATTCTGCTTAAAAGGTCAATAATTGGGTATTTTACTTTTGACTCACATACTAAAACAATTTTATGTCACTACGAACTCACACAACAATTAAAAGAAAACATTCACAATTTCACACACATTCGTGGGCCCATTTGACTTGTGCTTTAACAGAGAGTAACGTCTTCGTATTACTACTCCCTACCGTGTTACCTTCTCTTTTATATTTGAATAAACAAACGGTTGTAATAAAATGAATTTAATAAATAATAAAAATGAATACATAGCAGTTTAATTATGAAGAAATTTAAAAACATTACATACCCAATTCAAAACATTCGTTTTTCCTCGGTAGATGGACAGTAGGTATCCGATTATGAGACCAACGAAGAACGGAGAAGCTCTTGTTAATGTGTTTACGTAGAAATAAAACAAGTAGTAGTCCGAGTCTTCTGGACGTCTGAAAATATATTCAAATATATTCAAAAAACAGATACAAAGAGAAACTCTGTCAACGTGTACTGTTTGAGGAATTTGTTTATTGACGAGACGGAAAATCTCTTCGGATCTCCATCTCTTCAGGTACGCAGGAGTTAGGAGTATGTGGTGTATACACTAAAATCACCCCGATAGCCGATTTCAGTGCTCTAGGAGGACCCGGGCCATGTGATTTCAGGTTTTTTCCGAATCGACGCCATAGCCATTATCAGGTCTGGTCCCAGGTGAAAATTATTCTAGAATATATATTTTATGGTCCGGGAGCCAGGTAATGATTTAGGATCCATTCTCGAACGATATTGGTGAGACCCAATAGTTAATTTGACTCATAATACATCGTGTTATCCATACTAATATTAAAAAGAGGTACAATTTGTAGGTTGTGAGTTTGAAGGGGTAATCTCTGGATCTCCTGAATGGATTTTGAATTTATTTGTAAGTATCATAACACGAAAAATGATTACCACAATGTTTGTCACTCCATTTGAAATACGAGCAAAGGCAAATATTTCAAGAGGTAAATTATTACAAAAGCTAGTGATAAACTAAGTGTACTAGAAGAAATAAAGGTGTATATGTATGTAGGCGTATATATGTAAATAAACTTACGATGGTGAAACAGGTGTAGACGGGAAATCGTTGGCAAAGCTAAAAACTGATGCGCCAGTCAACACGGCTACGAAGCTAAATATTAGAGCAGTCCACGCCATAAGTCTTTTGCCACTCAACACCCACACCAGTATAATTGGCGATAAAATGTACAGTTGCATGTCTATGGCCAAGTACCACGAGTGGGGGAGGCACTGAAATAAAAAAAAACAGTTATGTGAAAAGTAGAATACCTACTGTTCAAAATTTTGTTAGGCTTAAAGTAATTCAGGCAAAATGATAGTTTAAAATCACCTAAGGTCACTTGGCTATGAGCGCTTCAATTCCATGATTAGAAGTAACATAATTATTTTGCAATTAAGTCTAATTTGGTTTCAAAGGTACACTAACAGTACCAAAGAATTTCAATTTACATTTCAAAAATAGTTATTTAAACATGATAAATTCTCTCATACGTTATATGCCTAATTTGAACTTAAAACTCAAAATTGAGACTCACCATGCCACTGGGATTCAGGTAATTCTGTATATGTAGTATGGTAGACCACCAGTAAACTCTGCAATTATGTACTTGATTCATTTTCACCTCCCAAAAAGGTCCATCTACTATCCAATTTAGGAAAGAAACTTGGACTAATATCATGGCACATAATACGGGTAATATCCTGAATATTCTGTTCAAATAGAACAAGTGGAGATTCTTGAGAAGCTTTACTGTAAAAAGAAATTACCACCTTTAATAAGATCTTGATACGCCTGAAGTTGTAAGACTTAAATATATATAATAGTTAGTTATATTTTTGTGGTAAAATGGCACCACAATAGATTTCAGTTAAATTTCTAATCAATAATAAATAAACTACGCCGGCTCATGAACAATGAGATGCCCGATGATTAGAGCCCCGAACAACTAAACAAATTTTGGAACACTGTAACAAATATGTTGTTTTGTAAACAAAATAAAACTAAATTAACTCGATCCATACGCTCTCAGAGGATACATCCAGGTTTTCTGTCATACAGTTTATTAGAGTCGGTTCGCTGTCTTACAAAATGTGGGCTTTAACTACTAGCACGTATACAGCTATTTGCAATATAACATAGAAGACTTACTGGGTGTCACTTTTCCATTGGTGGTATAGACCAGAAGGAGACCGCTTAGCACAAAGAAAGTGTCTACGGTAATCGGTGCCGAAGTAATCCATACTGAAGTCACCGACGTCATCCACTGAAACAAAATATTATTATTGTTAGAAAGATTTCGGATTCGTATTAGATAAACGGATAGTCTGATTTTTAATGTCACTCGACAACCACCGTACATAATTCCTAAACCGAAGCCTAAATTGACTTTCGTTTTAAGTGAGATCAGAATATATATAATTACACGCTTCTCAATAATGCAGTTAACAACGTTTTCATTAACCAGATACGAGTCGATACGATTCTAAAATTGTAATATATACGTACGTAAGTGTAAATTAGGTTTGAAAGGACCTATGTAGACAAGGGCTTACTTATGTGAAAAGTAGAATTTATAATATATACTCAGTAGACAAGAAGTGAAGAACCATAACAAAATGAAGACCGCTAAGTTAACATTGTATTTCCAGACGTAGGGCGTTTCCGGAGAAGAGACTGTATAGCAAAAGAACCATTTTATTGAGACAACCAAAGGATTACTGGCACGAAATATGCATATACAGATTATTCATTAGAAAGCATGTTTCGGCCTCCTATACCACGACGGTCAGACGGCTTGGTATAGAGTTTAACTAATTAGGACAGTGGAGATTCTTGATATGATTGGAGAAAAAGTGAAAGAAAAGATTCTCAATCTTTCAGTAGCTAAGTATATTATGATGGTCGTTGTTAGATAGCTCTCACATTGAATTATGAGAGTGAGGAACCAAAGATTACACCTGTGAGCATACACTTATGCACAATAATATATCCTGCATAATTGACTGATGGTCCTTGAAACTAGTCCTGTTTTGATTATACTACCAAACGTACCCATGGCTACACACAGACAGACAGAACACCCTTCAACAGTCCACTGCTGGACATAGGTCTCTCCTTAGAAGGAGGTTTTGGCCTACTATACCACACTGGCCAGACGGGTTGGTAAAGGGTTGGTTTCAAGTTTTCCTTCTCTTTGCATTGATGTTGCCTTGCGTAGTTTATCTCTTAGTCGCGACTTTTACGACACCCGCGGGATGAATAGGGGTAGTGACACTCTGTATTCTTAATCCATCACAACACCAATGACTGCGCTTACATTTATTTTCTTCAAAAAATAACTGCATAGAACCTTGGGGGACAATCAATCCTAATCATTCTATTCATACATTCGTAGTATTGTTCGGATTTTCTTGAACCGTGGAAATTGTTTAATGCAAAATTCGGTGCTTGGCTTGAGCCTATGATATACCTCAGCTTACCTCTTGCGGGACAAAGGCGTGAATGTAAATTTAATCTTATCCAAATAATCATTCATCACTGTCGTCGCAACTATTACAGTACAAAATTATCATCTAATAGGATTAATAAATCTATGATAAAACTTTAATCTTTGTACACTAATATGAACGGAGTGCTCAGATTGTTTACACCGGTAGTCACTAATACATATTTTAATGCCTATATCTTGATACGTAAATAACATTATTTGCAGGCATCTTTCACGCAAACGCTCAGTGATATAAATGTGAGACTTTGATTGTACTGTCCTGTTTTTTATTTAAGACATCTTCCGCATTGGAAATATAACTCCTGTTTCGCCCTACATGAAATGGACACAAATAACATCCAAACTCAGAATGACAATTTGCGAATCACACAAAGTGTTGTCCCACGTGGTATTTTAACCCACGACAGTTGACAAAGTAGAAAACGACGTGACGATCGCTTATGGTACCTCGTTAGCGTATGGGACTGCTGATCAAGTCCTCTCAGAATACGTTAAGCCGACAGTTCCGGTTGTTATGGAATATCTATGGCAATCGTTATTGGGAAGTCAGTGCCCTCAAATAACCTGACAACTAGTTCAATATTCGAATTTAGTTTTTCTTTAGGGTTGCGGTGATTCGATGCCAGTCGCTCCGTGTAAAACTAATAGCTGACCGCCGACATAATCTTGCCAGTCTTGGGAATAATAAAGAACAGGAAGATGATTTCCATTACGAAAATACGAATTTGAATTAATAGTTATATGGTTAAGGTATAAATAAACATAAATTCTAATACTTTTGTATTGAACCAGCTGAGTCCCGCGATTATTGTTGTAAATCGCGAGTAACGCTGCGGAGCAAAACTAGTCTAAAAAAGTGTAAGTGCCTAAGTTATTCCTAATATCACCATCTTACTACCAGCGAAAGTTCCGTCAAAATCGGTACAGCCGTACCTAAGATTAGCAGGAAAAAACACAGATAGACAAAAGTTTTAAAAATTGCTCTTTTAATCTAAGTAATGTATATTCTTTCTCATGCACTTAATAGTTTGATATTACGGACACTTCAATTTTTGAGAAGAGTAGTGAATTGTTGCTAGAGTAGAGACGGCGGTTAGGTAAACGTATAGGGCGCTCTGCGGTACGATGGACCGACTAAGTATATTTCAGGAAGTTGGTTGGCGGCGGGTGGATACGGACTTCCCAAGGCCGGGACGGTTGGCGCTCCTTTTGGGAGACCTTCGTCCAATTTATTTGTACAGATGTACAGATTTATTGAAAGAAATAATCTTCGTCTGCGCTTTACAAAATGAATAAAACTTCCCCGTTTTTGAAACAAGTTTTAATGAGAGTCAGTAGTTCTTAAATAACAATATTTATAACATATAACCAATTATAGTATGAATCATCTAAGAATGTGATTTTGGCGTTTACTGTGACTGGAGAACGTAACCTGATACTGTTCGATTGCATCATTAAACTATTCTAATATCAATAATTATACATACTGCTGCGTTAAATTAATAATAGGGGATATAATCTAGATTAAATTTCTACAGATAATAATAAAAATCTCGAGATTATTTATTTCTTCAAAACGTCTTAAAAGAGCTACATTCAATGATTTTTATTTTTTTAATCTAGTAATGTAACATTGTAATTATTATTGTTACGGAGGTTTAGATTAATAGTTTAAATAACATATCGTTTGTTAACGATTTCATAATAAGATACCATTTTTGTTATAATGTAATAGTTACCTACTAGTAAATTCTAATTTTGTTGTAATGTTTTGTGTATGCTCTATCAGTACAAATCAGTACAAAAAAATGAAATTTCTACTGACTAGATTTCTACCGCCCGTTGTCTCCGCGTGAACGTCAATAAACACGGTAAAGACGTGCCTTTGTCCATTTTCAGGCTCTAGACTAAATTTCATTTAAACTGTGTACCAAATTTTATTTAAATCAAGCTACAAATTCTGTATATTCTATTGCCTAATCTACCAGATGCGAAAGGTCCTCATGACTAGTAAATCTACATTCAGCATCGCTGGCAGCTCTCGAGATATGTTTCTAAGAAATATTTTATGTATACTCGTAAAAACACCACATATGCGTAGCTCCTGAGTCTCCGAGGAGCAGGAGATCCTTAGGGATTATTCCACAACAAAAAAAGGTTCATTTGATCTAACTTTGACAACAAGATGACCCACGCAGCCCATTCTGCGTCCCCTAGTGCTTGTATCACGATGTTAAAAAAATTGTTGAAATCCTATTGATTGTCCTTGTTTTGAATTCTAAAATCCGTGGAATTTGTACTTTATGTCCTGGTTTTGAAATTTTAGAGATGGCAGTCTTAATTGTACTATAGTGCAGATAAGACAAAAATTAACACAAAGGTATCGTTCTCTAAAAAAATATTTCTCTAAAAAGACAACTCCCGCATTAGCAATATAAATTCTTATGTCGCGGGGGACTTTACAAACATACATGAAACGGACACAAAGAATATCCAGACTCAGAACAACAAATTGTGAATCACACAAAGTGTTATCCCACGTGGTACTTGAACCCACGACACTATGCGCAGCAGGAAGCGGCGTGGCGACCGCTTAAGCCACTAGGCCAACCGTGCAGTCAAATACATCGTTCAAGAAGTACTGCAAAAATCAATACCTAAAGTAAGACATTCAAAAACATGATCATCTTACGAGTTTTACATCAAATAGACTTAGAAAACTGAAGAACTTTATATTACCTCTAAAACATCCAGCTTATTGCTTAGAATACCACCCATCGATTGGTTGATAAATGTATGGCCAAGAATGACCCAAATCATTGCAAATGATCTAATACCGTCTAAACATTCTATAGCGCCCGGCACAGATGTAATTGTAAATAGACGATTTGTGTTATTGTATATTGAGAATGACTGGAACAGCTTGTTCACTTTCTTCGGATCTAAAACAAACAAATAACACGAATATTTTAATATGGTGCTCATCACACAAATAATAACCCTGGATAAAAACGAACCCGTAATTCTTTGCTTAACTATCAACGATGCTAATTATTTTTGTCAGAAAATTCTCGTAAGTCTAAACTAAACAAGAATCACTAAAATTTAGTTTAGTACTGTCAAATGAAATTTCTTATTTGAAAACGAATAACTAAACTTTATTAATTTTTTTAGATTGACAAAACCAAAAATTTTATTGTTCTCTCAACGTCAAAGTTTGACGTCATACTAAAATTAGAATAACTAATCAATTGACTATCTAAATATAACTTTTTAAATAAAATATAAATATTTTTATGATGGAAAGCGATTACGTGACTTTATTGTTCATCATAAATCACAATTACACTATCAAGTCAATCTTATCTGGATTATTAAAACGTGCATTAGTATTATTTTTGAAAATCAACAGAGACAAGTTTAATATTATTTCGTCAGGGCTATTATGAAATAACTAGCTTTTGCCTGCGGCTCCGCCTGCGTGTATGTCGGTTATCGCGGTAGAAAGTAGCCTAAGTCCTTTTCGAATGTTTCGTCTATCTCTATACCAAAATTCATCAAAATCGGTTCAGCGGTTTAGAAGTGAAAACGTAATAGACAGACGGAGTTACTTTTGCGTTAGTAATAATTATAGTAGGGATACGCTGTAAACATATTCGTGACAACTTCAATGCATTTGAAAAGGCAGCGAAGTACTTTCAGAATGTGTAGAAGTCTAAGCTTAGGAGATGTTTTCGTCACATTGAATCTGTTTCAGCTGTTTTTCTGTTTCGTTTAAGAAGTTATAAATTTTAAAATACCTTTTTACTCTAGCATATGTTGTATTTGTATTTTTAGTTGGATTCATTTCATTGTTCGTTATTTTTTAAGTACATTAGGATATGGTTTGTCAAGTTCAGAGATATTTGGTTTAGTTACATAGATATCACGGTAATTTTAGACGGCTTATCAGATATTTGAACTCAGAAAAACTGTGTTTACTTAACAATGTATGAGAAATGCAACATTCTGAAAACTATTCGATCTATATAATATGCACTAATGACAACTTCTGGGTCTATCAAAAATTAAAAAAAAAATGTGTTAAAAGATTTCAGTAACGAAATCTTTTTCATATATTCATAATTTTTAGATATTGGTAACACTTAACTTTCAGTGATCAGGTTCTAATGTTATATATACATATATGTGTGTTTACTGAACATTAAATTTAGTTTAAAATAATAACCGAATGTCACTTTGGAAATTGCTCAGCTAAAATATAAAAGATGTGTATAAAACTAGCAACTATATTACGAGTATTTACTAAACAACAAATTAAGACGATAATACATTCAGAATTCAATTTTGAACTCACATTTTATGAATATGTGCTGCTTTGAAATATGTAACGGTATGTCTTGGCCATTGACCCATAAGATACGCTTCTTTTTTGTAGTTTTCCAAATCAATTTCATTTTATCTCTTATTATCTTTGAAATTTTGTACTAATACGTTACGACATACTCAGCGTCGTCTAATCAAATGATTAGACCATGGCAAAGTTTTAATGTAAACACTTGTAATATTTGGTATCACAAACAAACACTAGGATCGGATTAATTTATATAGTTTACTACAACTCACGGCGTAATATGCATATTTGTGAACAAACAAAGGAGTTTCAGAATCATATACCTACATAATCGTCTTCCAACATAAATCTAGTCTTATAAACATGTTAATATAAAACATACAATTGCACGCGGCTTCGCTTATGTTAAAATCGATCACGTCTATTAATTTATTCTTCACCTAATCTAAAAGCAATTCCAGACTATTTAGATATTACTATTTGTGCCGTAAATCATCTCAATCCATGCAGCTGTTCTGGCACAATTATGTGATAATTATTCATCTAAACTATCACACATACAGGTTGTAACAGAAAGTTAATTTTTAAAATTTATCTTATAACGTTAAAAAGGAGGAATGAGAAGAAGTACATAACCGGCGGTGGCAGTTTCACTAGCATGTGCATTGTGCATCACTAACGCTTCATAGCTGCATAGAAGAAAAACAACAACGAACAACAACGCATTTACTAAAAACATTCATTTAGTATACGACTTCACGATCTTTTTGTGTTACATTCAAATTACGGCATATCAGTTACTGTATTAAATAACGGTTTAATATATTAAAAAATGAAGAATTGATACAAAAAACTTGATCCAATATTCGCGATAGAGAAAAATGCACTGGTGTACGGATCCGTCAGCATATACATATTATGTTGATTGATTTTCTTGCTCACAAAATTAAAGGAATCTGTATTTTATAATCTTATGACAAGGTTTAGCAAGATGGAGACACGTGTTACAATGCAAAGGAAGGAATATTTCTGTTAATGGATAGGTGGGTTACCTCAGAAACAGTATTCACGGAAAAGTGATATATATCTGCCTATGAATTTTACCTGTTCCTTTAACATTAAAGGCTTAGAATTTAGAATCTATTAGTAATAATAAATCATTGTGCTATTATTGAGCATGAAAAAAATTAGTATTAAATAATTTTCTTAAATTCGTATGTATGTCATTTTGATGCGTGTACTAAGGAGCTATTTTAAATAAACTTTATGGTTAATAAAACTAAAGGCTTTTTAATATTACTGTTTTTTTTTTAACATCACAAGTAAATTATCTTTTTAATTTCTGAACGACCTGTATAAGTGCAGTAAGAAGCTTATCATTATCTGTTTGTATCGCTACGATAGTAACGTCTAATCATACGTTTACGAACGTGACTGATGTATAAGTGCTAATAAGACCATCTTCACCATTATCAGCCTAACGCAGTCCATTGCTGGACATAGGCTTTTCCCATTGCACACCACTCTGATCGATTTTGGGCTAATAAGACATCTAAACAAAAACATAAATACGGAATATTACGATATACAATATATTGGTGCAAAAGTTAGCTCACCCAGATTTAAAAATACTTAGCTAACTTTATATGAAAAGTATATAAAAAGGTTTTATAACAGTACGTAGCAACATACCAACTTCTCCGTCCACGTCGTAGGTAAAAATATCATCATCATCATCATCATCAACAGCCTTTAACAGTCCAGTCCTTTAGGTAAAAATATAGATTAACATTTAAATAACAGAACTGTCATTCCATAAATGGCAAAAATATTATTGATATTCTGTTAAAAATATTATATCACCTATTTATTCAGGATAACCCGTATCTGTATTTGTCCGTTCAAACTACTGCACAATTTTCCTTATACGACTTTTGCCTTTTCCTTATTTACGTTTTTTTTTCGATTCTAAGATAGAAAAAGTAAAAATGAGACCTAATCTTCATATAAATAAAACAGGATTTTGTTTTTCCTGTATATAATCAATTAAGTATTGTAATTAGTATTATCTGATTTCAAACAAAACTATACTAAAATGGACATTTGTCGTATCGCGACATTAGATTTTTTTATTAGATGGCGAAGTCGGTCTAAATACAATGAGGAAAAAGTAGGCACCGTACGATTTAATGTCGGGAACGTGCGTCGTTATTTCAGCCATAAGACCCGTTATGGAGGATTGGCTTAAGACCAGTCACGGCCTACTCTTATACCGGCTGACGCAGGTGTTCACTGGGAACGGATATTTCGGAGATCACCTGTATTTGATCCGGAAGGAACGGACACCTTAGTGCTACCATTGCGATGGCCGAACCGTGGACACGGCGCTTCACATACTTGCAGAATGCTCGGGGTGGTCGGAGCAGAAACGTGATCGGAGTCTCTAGCTTGGTGACATAATTACGGTCATGGTACGGAGCGAGAGCGCATGGAACTTTGCCGTCTGCGCTCCGCCAGGCCAGGGAACGGGCCTAGTACAACAGGCTCCGGTCGTTAAACAACCTCCGATATTCATCGGCACTAGCCACAGGTGAGGCCATCTGTCACCATATCAGAACCAGGGCCGGGTTGGAAGCACGATGCGCTACTGAGCACGCGCGCACTAATTCGGGGTTCCAGGGTACACCTAGTTCCTTGGTTGGTTCTCTGGGACGGCGTTTAGTTTTTGGTCGTTTTGAGTCCGCTATAAATACTGTATCCGGTGGGATTTCCGCACATGAAAAAGTGCCATTTAATGTGTAAAATTTTAAAAACATTGTGCTCTCACTTGTAATTGTCATGTTGTTACTAATCTTGACGGGCACGGGTATGAGATCTCTGTCTATTGTCTGTCTCCGGATTTACGGAAAATAAATGAAAATTTCTGTGCACGCAATTTGCAGATTTGGCCATTTTTCACTGCAAAATTAGACATATTTTCAAGAGGAGACTACCGTGATTGTTGATTTAAAACAATCAACAGTTACCAATACAACACATCTTCTATTGTTTCAGTGGTTTCTCCAAGAGCAAAACTTTACTATTTATAATAGGGGCAATACCAAGTACGACACACGGCAAAAGTGTTTTTGAATGATGCTTTTAATAAAAAGTGTTTTAAACCATATCATAATTTACAGTGTTAAAATCTCGAAGTTGACTGCTAATAAAACCTGTATGTCTGTCATGGTTGACATGTGGAACATGTTGACTCACAATGATTAATACATAAATAATCCTAGCCTGAAAGCAACAGTGGATAGAATTTTGAACAGCAGTGGTTTAACGTAGTAAGTGTTAAAGAAATTTCTACGCATACATCAACTATATAGATGAACTTTAACGGGCAGAGATGTGATTACTAGACTTTGTAAAAGGGAACACTGCTAAAAAGATATTTATTATATTATAAAAAAAATAGTTTTAAAAACTAAACAAACACGCTTTTAAAGTAAAAGTAAAAAATAATTTTAATGTAAAAAGCATGGGGCGACGTTATTGAAATATTTTCAAAAAGCACCCTACGCTTCATCATCATCAACAGCCTTTAACAGTCCACTGCTGGACATAGGCCTCTCCTTAGAAGGTTTTGGCCTACTATGGCCCCACGCTTTGTTACATTAAAATTATTTTCTACTTTTTAGTTTAAAAGCGTGTTTGTTTAGTTTTTTAAAACAATTTTTTTTCTAGAATACAAAAGACTTTTTTTTTTACTTCTTCTTTTTGTTTTTTTTTAAATTAGTGTATTGTCGGATACCCAATTAAAAAAAATGTCTTCACTTTAGTACTTTGTAGATGCATGGATATTCATGCAAAGTTTCATCCATCCATACATATTCATCTTTCTAGCACTAACCATTTGGAAGGTGCCGTAAATAAGATCGAGGACGGATGGACTTTCATAACAAAACTATGAGTACAAGGGTTACTAACTACGTAACCCTAAAAAGGCGACATAACTACAAGTATACCGGATCTTGGTTCGTATTCGAATGAATGAATGAATTAGTTACAAGTATTTCAGGCGGCGAGGAAAGGTGTTGTGACGGAAAGGTTTAGGATTTAAATAGATTAATATTTATTATGCCTCTTTAGAATGATTAAATAGATTATGGACAATCACCTAAAGGAAAATGCAGCTGTTACACAAATGATTACGATTTGAATGATATCTTTATCGCGTATTAACTATATGAATGTCTATTGTTCTCAGACGTGATACCCACACCTGGTAAATTCATGATATTGCTTACGTGCAATTCTCACTTTTTAAGCAGATTAACAATTACACGTGAATAAAACTTGGAATCTAAAGTTTGACCAAACGATTCAAAATAATGTTTATCAGTTATTTGGCAACTATTCCCAAGGTTAAAAAATATATGAATACAAATATACGAGTACAAAAGACTGGATGACTCACCTTTTTGCAGGAAAACATTATAACGAAGATCGTAGACTGTGCTCAATATTACAAGCAGACCAATCAGAGAAAATATTGCTCTGCAAAAGAAAGTTTTCATAAGTTAACTAATCACTAAACGAAAGTATAAAACTTAGATATAGCTTAAAGGAAAGTTTTATAATTTCCATTTATGTTATCTACTAGCTAAGTCCCTCGGTGTTACTCGCGGTTATTGTTGTAGGTCGTGAGTAACGCCCTGAGGCGAAGCTAGTAAAATAAATTTGCCAAGTTACTGCTTAAATTATCAGTCATCGACCAATGAAAATTGCGTAAAAATCGATCCAGCCGTTCAAGCCTGAATTAACAGACTGACAGGAAGACAAAAAGTTAAACGTTGCTATTTACTACGTGTAAGTGCCCTGCATACTCTCTTATGCGTTCGGTAAAAAACTGTTAATTTCATATTACAAATAGACAAATTAATTTGTTTTATTTGTATAGATGTATTTTGTTAGAATTTATTTTTTAAAGAAACCATAGAACATTAAATCTCTATAGACGATGATAGACGCTACATTACACACTCTTTTATCAATTCGTAACCTCCTATATATTTTATAGGCCTATGATGGTGACGATACCTTCTGAGGGGCCAGATTCTATTTATAAGTGTAAAATTTTGCATTGAGTTTGCTGGAATTCGTTTGTTATTAACCCAATTTACACGTGTAAGTAATAGCGATGATGATTATAGGATTCGACGAAATTGCACCAGACGTGCTCAACAGTGTTAGTTTAGAATCATCGGTTAGTGTAACTTTTTTTGTAAAGATAATGATAAAATTATAAATATTACAGTATTTCACTGAGTGCTCTGTACTCACATCGCAACGAAGTCACCAGCTACCCAAGGCTTGTCATTTGGGAGACGACAGAAACGCTCCTCGTAATGAAAACCAAGATCAGTTAAATTCACAAACGCATCTAACGCGTTCCTTGTTGAACATACTTTAGGCAAGCAAACTGCAAATCTCAAAGTTAGGCCGCCGAGAGTATTATTACCAGCAAACCTTAAAAAAAATACATTAAATAAACTCCCGCCATTTTGACTCTAAAACATTCTAGAACAAACAAACTCTAATATATAATAAATATACATAATAAACTCTAATATTCTCTGTTGAAAGTGATTATTTACGAGTATACCTGCCAAGACTCTGATCTCCAAGTCCTCCAATCGCATCAACACCTCTTTGTAGTGCATTATATTTATTCAAACTTTTTAGTACATTATCATCAAGTCCACGGCTGCTGTGATTCAGCTCCCATGTTGGTAAAGCTTGTCGGAGGACTTCTGGTAGTCCTTCTAAGTCCGGCAACTCTATATTTTGTTCAAGAGGTACACTTATCATGCAATATTTTCCTTCGACGACGGAATTAGGTATCTTTTCTTGGATACGAAGGCATTGGTTATAATTCCCGAGATCTTGTGTATTGCCATTAAGTATTCCCCTGGGAATTCGAGCGCCAGCATCAAAAACTGTAACAAGCAACGAAATGACTTAAGTAACTAAATTAAATTACTAAATTTACATTTATGTAAAGGAAACGTAAGATACTTATTTTGTTGGTTCCTGATAACAAATCTTATTTAGATACACTTAAGCTCATTACTGCAAGGTAAACCTTGATGAAAAATATTTGTGGGTTATCTTCGCAAAAACCTTGAAAAAAGTAGGTGAATGTCTTGTAATCATAATTTCACATATGTCAGTTAAATTTTTAAATGATTTCTAATTATAAATTACTAGCTTTCGCCCGCGGCTCCGCCGGTGTGTATCTCGATTATTGCAGTAAAAAGTAGCCTATGTGTTATTCTTATATACAAGCTTTATTACTGTTAAATTTAATCCAAATCCGATAAGTAGTTTTTGCATGAAAGAGCAACAAACATACATGCATACATACATACAAACTATCTCGTTTATAATATTAGTAAGGATAATCTCGATTGTCTAGGTACCACTTGTTAAAATACCTACATTCCTGAAATTCAACTCTTTTACACTTCTATACCACTATTTAATAAACTTAAAACCTTTTACGGGATCTATTTGCCTATCCTATCCCTTAAACTATAAGTAAAAGTACCAGTGACTTTAATTTCAAAAATGACTTTTCAATTATTTTGAGGTCGACAAAAAGCAGCTTTTTAAGGCTTCTTTAAAAGCCATTGGTGTATTAATTTTCAATAAAAGGGGAGTAGGGGACGATCAAGACCGTACAAGACACATCAGGCGCGGGAGAGCACTGAACGATCGTGGACACCCGTTGGTTAGAGGAGTTCGTATTCTGAAGACTTCGAACAAGAGTACCTACATGTACAATAAACTTATTTTAAATTGAACGTGAAAAT
The DNA here is from genome assembly GCA_932526445.1 of Phragmatobia fuliginosa. Classification (NCBI taxonomy): domain Eukaryota; kingdom Metazoa; phylum Arthropoda; class Insecta; order Lepidoptera; family Erebidae; genus Phragmatobia; species Phragmatobia fuliginosa. The sequence continues at coordinate 19,068,691 of OW052064.1, forward strand.
TTAACAGTTGATTACTATACTGTTTAGAAAATAATAAAACTTTTATAGTTTTGTTAGTGTCAACATTTAATTAACACGCTTTTATTTCGATCGCAACCTCCATGGTGCGCAACTGCAAGCATTTCTTTGTAAGTAACTGTCTTTTGTATATATATTTTTTATTAGGTACTAGCTGACCCGGCAGACTTCGTACTGCCAAAATCGATAAATAGAAGGCCTCAACTTTTGTATAAAATAAAAAAATGCAATTAATTTGTATATTTTCACCTTTTAAATCTTCTCTGGACTTCCACAAATAATTCAAGACCAAAATTAGACAAATCGGTTTAGCCGTTCTCGAGTTTTAGCGAGACTAACGAACAGCAATTCATTTTTATATATATAGATTTTATGATATGACAATTAAGTAGGCAGATTACCTGATGGCAAGGTTTTTTCTAATAAATAAATATAAAAATATTTCCTACATCATATTAAAACAGTTAACAATTAACTATGTTATGTTACGTTTATTATCTATATAAATTTTACAAGAGTGTAATTTTTTTGTAATTTACTTGGGAGTCCACCGGCAAGAAAGCATAACAATCGCTATCAGTAGGTCAAAGTAGGATAACAACGAGTAACAACAAACTTTATTCAATATAATATACTTACATGTAAATAAAAGTCCTGTATTGTTCACGATGTATCTGATCTGTTCGTCACAAAGCTCTGGGTCTAATACTCTCTCAAAAAGATCCAAATCTAAAGCATGTTGACTGTCGGGCACAATTACCTTTACATATGCATTAACAATAAACGTATTTAAACATACTACGAACAAAAAGATTACGTATTTCATTTTGATTACAATATTAATATTATGTATGCTTTACCCATACGAGCTACAGACTGAAACTAACGTAAAAAAAATCCGTGAATTGATTTATAATGCAATCGATTTAATAAGTAGTACTTATCACTGGAAATAACCATAGACATAAGCCGTGTAAGAATGTCTCAATTAGCGATAATGATGATACACATATTTACATAAATCAAATATGAGAAGCCAATCTTTAGATCAATAAAAGTAAACGCTGACGTTACAAAACATCCGTTGTAAATGTTATATCTTGTCAGTTATCAGACAGTAGGTTAGCGCCTTTCTAGTTAACTCTATTAAGGTAACTCAAACAACAAATTAGAAGAACACCTGAGGAAAATACGTCACGTTATTGATTAGATAAGTAAGAATAATAGTCATAGTATGACTACATAATGTTTATGTACCTACTGTAAATGTAAATCATTGAAACCCAATAGTATCAAATACAGTGTTTCAGGTTTCATTTCACGCTAACACCTTTCTTCCAGCTTGAGGACCGTTACCAATAATTTACTTCTCTTGGCTTAACATAATTTGAGGAGATTGTATATTAAACAAAACGTTTTAGAAAAAAAAAATAACTGCAGAAAAAACTGAAATAATAGATTTGGGATTAAAGAGGTTATTGTCATAAGAACTTACAGTAAGTTCACTTACATTAAGACATATAACACTAACTCATGAATAATAGATAAAACTAATGTAAGCATACCTAAACAATTTTTAGTCGGCGTCAAATAAAATCGTCCAGCGTCCTGGGAATAAAACTTTTTATCACGTAGAAAATTGTCCAATTCACAAAAAAATGGAAGTCCATTAGAGCAAGGTATGACGAATACAGAAGGCGACGAATGGTTTCTAATTGCAGTTCCTGTAGAGTTAAAACGGTTAATCTTGCTGTATGAGGTCTCGCGTTATCATGGAGCAATAATGGTCAAGAAAGATTCAAGAGTCGGGGCTGTTTTACTGCAAGTTTTCCTATCATTGCACGGAGTTCGGCACAGTAGACATCTGCCGTTATTACTTGACCAGATCGGAGAAAGTTATAGTGAATAACACTATGCTGAGACCACCAAACAGTTATCATTACCTTTTAATTGGTAAGCTTTGCTTAAGACACTGTTGCGGCGTTTGACCTGGGGTCAGCCATTGCATTTTTCTCTTACGGTTATTGTAAAAATTCCACTTTTCATCACATGTCACTATTCGATCCAATATTCCTACATTTTTGTATCGATTCAACAAGGCAACACAAGGTTCAACACACGTTTCATTCTGCATTCAAATCATGAGGCATCCATTTTACATATTTTTATATTTTACGCCGTTAGTGCACCTACGCGTTCGTATGCGGCAGCGAAACAACGAAAAAACTGTCAGTAGTATGGCAGAATTTCGCATACGCTACGTCTCACTCTAGCACTAGGCTACATGAAATAGTTGCGTCCTTGTCGTCCTTGAGGATTTTAGAAAATTCTATCCCCTAGGGGGAGAAAAAGGCAATCAAAATTATACATCAGAATAATACGTAGGCACAGCAGTGGAATAGCTAGTTTAGAAATAATCATACATCTTATTGTTTGTTTCATTCAGCGAGTGTTACTATTTAGCGATTTTATATGCTAATAACTTGTGCGCCCGCGAGTATGTCGGTTATCGCGATAGATAGTAGATAGTCTACATACTTCCTCATAAATCAAAGTCCAAAATAGTATCTATTAATAAAAAGTTTTTATTAAATTGAGCGAGTGTTACTATTTAGCGATTTTATATGCTAATAACTTATGCGCCCGCGAGTATGTCGGTTATCGCGATAGAGAGTAAATAGTCTACATACTTCCTCAAAAATCAAAGTCCAAAATAGTATGTAATAATAAAAAGTTTTTATTAAATTGAGCGAGTGTTACTATTAATCGGTTTTATATGCTAATAACTTGTGCGCCCGCGAGTATGTCGGTTATCGCGATAGATAGTAGATAGTCTACATACTTCCTCAAAAATCAAAGTCCAAAATAGTATCTATTAATATAAAAGTTTTTATTAAATTGAGCGAGTGTTACTGTTTAGCGATTTTATATGCTAATAACTTGTGCGCCCGCGAGTATGTCGGTTATCGCGATAGATAGTAGATAGTCTACATACTTCCTCAAAAATCAAAGTCCAAAATAGTATCTATCAATAAAAAGTTTTTATTAAATTGAGCGAGTGTTACTATTATTCGGTTTTATATGCTAATAACTTGTGCGCCCGCGAGTATGTCGGTTATCGCGATAGAGAGTAAAAAGTCTACATACTTCCTCAAAAATCAAAGACCAAAATAGTATCTATTAATAAAAAGTTTTTATTAAAATGAGCGAGTGTTACTATTTATCGATTTTATATGCTAATATGGCCTGTGGACGTCCTACACTACGTTCGCCGAGAGGCGGTCTCCACTCAAGAACATGTTTACCCCAACGGTTGTCGGAGCTGCGGTTAATATAGAAAGCCACTTCAGCTTGCTAATCCCGTGGGCTATGTCGATAACTTTAGTTCTCTGCCGGATTACCATAGCACGTTGCGTGATTTTGAATTTGTGGACCAGCAGTGCCGTGAGTGTCCACGTTTCAGCTCCGTATGTCATTATTACATTCAATTATGTTCCAATAATACTATTACTAAAGATATACATTCAACTATGACTGTGACTCCGTGCTCTGTGACGGATTTAGTCTATGGTAAAAATAAAAATAAATAACTACAAATGAATTTAATTCTAACACAAAATACAGTTGAAAATTTTGGCGGCAACGTAAAAGTTGGGGAAATATCTTAGCCTTGACGACATTAATATAAATCAATTGTATGAGCGTTTCTTTTCAATAGTTCACACGGAATTCAACAAAACTTTTGAAAAGAAGACAAAAAGTATTTGCCCTAAATTTATATTTAGTGATTGGGCAACTAAAGGTATCAGAATAAGTAGGGAAAGACTATTTGAGCTTTATGGCCTTAAGCCTTTTATAAACTCTGAAACTTTTAACAAGTATGTTGCTAAGTATTCAAAAACTTTTAGAAATACATGCAAGGTTGCTAAAGCCCTGCACATTAGCAACAAGATCAAATCAGCAGAAAATAAAATAAAGACAGTTTGGAAAGTCATAAATAACGAGACTAACAGGAAGAAAATACGTAACACTAGCTACACATTAGATACAGCATGTGGTCCTAAAAGTTCAAATCAGGAAGTAGCTGAAGAATTTGTAAATTTCTTTACCGATATACCATTGAAAACTACAGAGGCTCTTAATTCCTCACCTGATGTCTCAATTGATTTATTAAAGGCGAATGTGTCTGGCTGCCTGGCTGAATTTAAATTTAAACACATTAACCCTATGATAGTTATTAAGGCTTTCCGGCAAATAAAAATCAAACTGACCGAAGATCTATGGGGAATGTCTATCAAAGTTTGTACATCCATACTTGAGACTATAGCCCCATATTTAGCTTTAATTTTTAATTTATGTGTTGACCAAGGAGTTTTCCCTGATTTAATGAAATACAGTAAAGTAATACCTCTTTTCAAATCCGGGGATAGTAAAGATACTAATAATTATAGACCTGTATCCGTGTTACCAGTTTTTAGCAAAGTTTTTGAAAAGGTAATGCTTAATCAAATGCTCGATCATTTTAACACCAAGAGAATCATACATGATCAACAGTATGGTTTCACCAAGGGACGTTGTACAACTGACGCCGGTGTAACCTTATTAAAGCATATATTTACTGCGTGGGAAGAGTCCCAAGACGCCATAGGAATTTTTTGTGACCTCTCCAAAGCATTTGATTGCGTAAATCACGACACATTACTTTTGAAACTTGAGCATTACGGACTAGGAAAACTTGCACTGAGTTTGGTTAAATCTTATTTGAGTGATAGACAATAATATGTGCAAATAAATGGTGTTAATTCAGAGGGTTTAAAAGTAAAAATGGGGGTTCCTCAAGGCTCAATATTGGGTCCTTTCCTCTTTCTAGTATATATAAATGATTTACCATATTTATTGAAAAATCAACCTCAAAATATGGTGTTATTTGCTGATGACACTTCCTTAATTTTTAAGATAAATAGGCGGGCCCAAAATCTAGATGACGTGAATGATGCCCTAGTTCAAGTCCAGAATTGGTTCACAGCAAACAATTTGGTATTAAATGAAAAAAAAACCAAATGCATAAGATTTGCTTTACCGAATGTTAAGAGTAGTGATTGTGATATAATATTGAATAAAGAGAAACTTGAATTCGTAGAAAAAACTGTTTTCCTGGGGATTACGCTTGATGCAGGGCTACAATGGGGTTCTCATTTAACATCTCTTGCGGGGCGGCTAAGTTCAGCAGCATATGCTATTAGAAAAATCCGTCAATTTACTGATGCAGATACCGCTAGACTGGTCTATTTTAGTTACTTTCACAGTATAATGTCTTACGGCATTTTGTTATGGGGACGGGCTGCAGATATTGAGTCTATATTTATTCTGCAAAAAAGAGCCATCAGAGCCATTTATAATCTTCGTAGGCGTGATTCTCTAAGGGAACTGTTTAAGAATATTGGCATCATGACGGTACATTGTCAATACATCTACGAAAACATAATGTACGTCAGGAAAAATCTTCATCTTTTTGGTAAAAGAGGTGACAAACATAATTACAGTACTAGAAATAGGGACCAACTAGTTCAGCCAGGCTTTAGACTCGCTAAAGTAGACTCTTCTTTTATGGGGTACTGTTTGAGATGCTATAATAAAATTCCACAAAGTATTCTTGAACTGAATGAGACAAAATTTAAAACATGCATTAAACGCACACTATGTAAGCAAGCATATTACAAGTTGAGCGATTATATCGCTGATAAAAATGCTTGGCTCAATGCTGGTCCTGCTTCACAAGGACAGGGGCGCATAAATTGATAGCATTAAATGGTATTGTTGGAGCTGCTGAAGATTGTACAACTTTCTTTGCATTGTATAGATTCAATCTCTTTAGTATTATATAATCGCATAGCCCATATTGTGTGAGTACTATGTACTAGGAAGCTATCATTCACTGGAATCCTACGTCTTTTCTTGACTTGAATCTGCCCTGGCGGTTGAGAGTATGTCATGCTCACTTAAATGTCACGCTGATGGTGGCGCGTGTGTCGGACCATTTAATTCCCTTCAAAATGGTTGAGTTGAATGGTGCTGATCCATGCGTCATGTTCGTGAACGGGCGCTGTCAGTTGTGACTGGTCATCTCTTAGTTGCCACGGCTTATTTGAATTAATTATTTTAATTTTGAATTGTATTTTTGTTGTACTATGGACACTTTTAACATGCACGTCTTGCTACATCGTTCTCACATAATGTACCATCTCAACATGAATGATGTAACCAAGATTTTGTAAAAAACATTTTGATTTAAAAGAGTGTCCATGGAGTTTCTTGCCCGTTCTTCTCCATAGAGATCTACGCTAGGGAATGGGCAACTACAGTACTTTCACAGTTTTTATGTCTTGTGACTGGGACTGTAGCTACATTTAATTTTCATTTTTGTTTCGACAATTCAAAAGTGCCTGTAACTGGCCTACTTGAAATAAATGCTTTGATTTTGATTTTGATTTTGACAAGTCTAAGGGAAATATTAATAACATAGGTTTCAAACAATGTTAAAAATTGCAATGCAAAGTTTATTAATTTTAGGAGTTGAATCAAATCAGTGAGTATTTCATATCTATTATTTAAACAAGAAAAATAAATTCTTACAATTGAAGAAAATGTTTTATCACAAGTTTTGAAATGAGATGGTCTCGGTGACGCCGAACGCTCTCATCGCAGAGTGAAAGAAGCGGTCGTCGCGTAAGCCGAGGTTGCAGTACAAGATCGAGAGACATCAGCCCATACATAATTATGTCCTGTTCTTGTAAATAGAGTTTAACACTGATAATAATATCTGTACAAATTGAAGTGTCTGTATGTAATATTAAATTAACAGTTTTTGACAAAATGCATAATAATATGAACTAACCTCAATATCATTTATAAAGACCTATCCATAGAGACCCCACACGTATGGATTTTGGTTCTAAGTATGGGGAAGGAACCTCCAAATTGTTTTGTTTTCTATTTCTGTGTGAAAATCTTAATGCGGTACACGCAAAGACCTAGGTTTCCTACTTCATGGGTTTATGGAATACATCTACTTATCAAGTTTCAACAATATAACTCTTTTACTTTCTGAAAAAAAGTGGCTTTAACATACGGACGGACAGACAGACATTACGAATCTATAAGGGTTCCGTTTTTTGCCATTGTGCTACGGAACCCTAAAAAGAGGACGTATAGAAGAGGTGACACTGTAAAGTAGGTACAGCATACATAGCCACGCGTAGTTAGTGATATGGTAGGTACCAAAGAGTATGTAACACGTAGGTACGTTTCTATGTCATAAAAACGTACCATATCACTTTAACAATTTTTAGTTTTTTTAATTTAGATGTTTTGGTGCCATCGTAATATTAATTGAAAAGTATATTTTAATTAACAAACTAAACATACATACCATACAAATAGCATACTTTTTTAACACTTTAACACTTAACATAAAAAAAACACAAATTCTTAAAAATGCTTGTGCACATGCTAGTAATATATATACTTGCTGACCCGGTAAACTTCGTACCACCTTAGAATATTAATTCATAATAAAGTATTGTGTTTAGTTATTAACTGATAGTGACAAATCGACAGCAGCGTCAACTAACGGGCCTCGGCCGGTACCGCCACAATCGCTTTGTTCCTGCATTTTAAATCTGTAATATTTTCAAAAGTATTAATTTAAATTGCATACTGTAAAAGGCTATATTAATCTATATTAAATATTTCTATCTATATTATGTATTTAAGGTATTTAATTGGATAAGGATTAATACTGTGATGCCTATAATCGTTTCGTAAATAAACCATTATTTCTCGTAAAAAAAAAATGGTTACTGTGGGTTATACAGGGTGTAAAAAGACTGAAATCGAAAACTTAATGGTTGCATTCAGACCATGATACTGAATAGGTTTAGCGAAAAAAAAACGCAAAATATATGTTAATTTATCTAAGTTCTTTTTTGTATTTTTCTGGTTACATACACATAGTACAACATAATAGGACACTAACAACCTAATTATCTCATTTAGAAAACCAAAAAATAAATAAAAACAATAAAACTGCAATGTATTTTTAAATAAAATCAGTTGACCGGGGGTCATTACACAGTACCGCACGCGGTTCGATGACCGCGGCTAGGGCGCGCGGGCGCGTCCCGCCCGCAGTAGGTACCTAACACTAACTAAAACTTTAAACGAAATCACTCTCTATCTGACTTTCTGATGGGTTATCAACCAACGCTTAAATAATAATGGTATCCTGTGCACTTGTTATTTTTTTTCGTATAATGAAATCATTCATCGTCTTCAATGAAATTGAAGTTTATTTTGCGCCGGGAATCGAACCCATAGCACCGTGCGTCTGAAGTCTTAAGCCTAGACGTGAGCCTACGCCTACGGTTTTCTGATTAGCAATGCTGATTCGGCAATCTATTCACATTCGCTGTTCTTACATACCGTGGGAGAGCCACGCTTCGGCATGAATGAGTCAGTTCGACCAGAGTGATACCACGGCCTCACAGAAAACCGGTGTGAAACAGCGCTGGCGCTGTTTGTGCCGCCTATAGTATTGCGGTTATCCATTGGCGACGGTAATCGCTTACCATCAGGTCATACTTCAGCTCGTTTAAACCCTATTCCATAGAAAAAAAATACAAAATTTCCAATACAAAACGCGAAATTTGTCCAGGAAACCTACGGATGCATCTAGCCGTAAAACTTTGAATTACTTTGAAATTTTTATTAATTTACCTAAACACAGAAGACGAAGCACTGTAGCGGCAAGTTTTGTGTGCCTTTGTCGGCGAATATCAAAGAAGCGTGATCTTTGAGTTTATGCGACAAAGGGTTTCCGATGTCATGTCGTAGGTATTTACCTATCGATACGTCAGATCGGCGGCGTGTTTCAAAGAAATTTAATTCCCTAATTTTATAAATAGGTACGAACTAGACCAGTCGGTCTTCAATGTTCGCACAGTCTGGACAGTTGCGTGGTGCATTATAATTTTTTTTAAGGGATTTTTATGGGAATTTTTAAGAGACTTTCACGAAAGTTTTGTGTTGTAATTTTCCTTTTTTAAGTAGGTATAGTAAGTTAATTGTTTATTTTTTCGTTTTTTATTCTCTTAAGTTATCAGTTATCGCCGAATTTGTGTTATTTTTAGAATAGGTACTTATATTTTAACAGTGATAGTGAATATTTATAATGTTTAGTGCGAGGGAATACGGCCAAATTATTATGTGCTATGGTGTAGCCCGCGTAAATGCATCACGGGCTTTGCGTATTTACCGTGATAGGTTAGTCTACACGGCTGCCTATCAGAGAGGTTTGAATAATGAGAGGATTACATCCCAAAGGCATGGAGAAGGCCTAGAAGTAGATCTTCGAGTGGACGAACAGGTCTTGAGAGAAATCCTCGGGTTGGAACACGAACTACGGCCAAGTTAATTAGAGGTCATGGAACCCCAATATCGCATCAAACAGTGCATAAGATTTTAAGAAAAAAAAAAAAAAATGCTCAGTTTGTGCCATTTCTGGGTCGACCTAGGCTCTCGCAGAATTAGGTAAGTAGCGTGAAGTCACTAGCTAGGTATTTTCGTTAATAGGGAACTTTACCGACGCCGCGACGCGTAGGTAGTTAAATTAAATAGTTATGAAAGGCATTGACCTAGCTACTCAGTGCGCGCATACATTGCTGGCTTCGGAAATTAATAAAAATCTTGATACATTGTTTTTTCCGGCTACAATTTTTTTTAAAGACAACTGTTTGTTTTTTTTAATTAGTTTTGGGGTGCTGAAGCTGCATCTTTCGTTTTCGGAAGTCGTCTGGTTACACCCTGTATACCTAAGAGATAGACATACACCATCAAGGATTTTTCGTAAACCTTTTTAAGATGTAGTACATTATTTTGATCTATCTCGTAGGGTACAGCCAACGTTTGCAATTAAGCGTAAAAAATAGGTTTATTTACGACATCACATTAGAAACCTCTAAAATTATCAATGTTTCTCTACTACAATATTAAGCATGCACTCTGTCTATTATAGAAAATGGCATCAAAATCCGTTGCGTAGTTTTAAAGATTTAAGCATACATAGGGACAGAGAAAGCGACTTAGTTTTATACTATGTAGTGATTTGAAATGTGCAAGTAACACCCTTTCCAATAATACCAAATACGAAATACATATTTATCTCAAATGTATTTTTTAACACAGTACTTTATAAACGCTAAAGGGCGCCACAATAACAGTGACTACGTCACATGGCCCGGACGATCAAGACGCTTCTAAAAATATCTCATTATTTGTAGTAGGCCAAAACCTCTTTTCAAAGGAGAGGCCTATGTCCCAGCAGTGGACTGTTAAAGGCTGTTGATGATGATGATGATAATTTGTAATTTGTGTGTTTGAGCGGGAACAAATGAAAATACATACATAGCCTGTCAAATCATAACCCTCCTTTGTCTTTGCCGTAATCAGGTTAAAACGTAATAAAAAGATAAATAATTTCCATTTTAGTTCTATTATTTATTTAATAACATAAGTATGTTTGTCTGTTGTAATGTAATCTCTAGAATGGCTGGATGATTGCATTTTGATGAGACTGTCACAGGCAGACAACTGAATAGATAAGGAATAACTTAGGTTAGGTAACTTAGGTCATGTCCTGTACGAGTAGGTATACTTGCTTCATGTATACATACATCTAAATTCAATTTTCTGTTTGTAATATTAAGTAAATAGATTTTTTACTAAACGCTTAAGAAAATATACATGGTACTGACATCAAAAAAACATGTTTTTAAACTTATGCAAATTTTTTATACTTTGTTCCGCGGCGTTGCTCGCAATTCACATGCAAGGCAGTGACACCGTGGGACTTATCTAGAGAAGGAATTTTTCATAATCTAGGTAATTTTGTTTTGAAATAAGTCAGTGACATTTTTTCTACTTTCAATTCCATAGAAACGAATTAAATACTCATATTTTAACTGGTATTTCTTGCTGAATTTCCTTTTTTAATCGGTTTTGTTTTCTTTATGCTTCAAATCATTAGCTGGCGGTGTTTTTTTAATGCCTGGAATAAAAAGTTCAATTTCAAAATAATATCCTATAATCAAATTGAATATAAAGTAACGAGAATGACGCGTCGTCTACAGTTTTGCAAGTTTTGTATTAAAACTCTTTTCTTAAATTATATTAATATACATAGTTTCTAAATATAGATTTTTTCACCCTTATAATCACCCTGTCTCCCTTGTGGCGGGTTGTGGGTTGGAATCAGATCGACTACGAGTACAAGCGTCTGGAGATCGAATGCTACAATAACGCACTCCAATATTCTTCAAATATGCGGAGAACTTGCTCCTTGGAGCGCCCATGAACAAGATATTGGGGCAACACATCTTTGATCGAAGATACGACATCCAACTTTCCGCAAAAATAGAAGACTACTCTGGCATTGGGGAAGTTAGGATCTACACTGACGGCTCCAAAACCAACACTGGTACTGGAGCCGATGTCATCTTAGACGACCTAAACATTAAGATATCAACAACACTAGACAAGCTAAATACAATCTTCCAGGCAGAATGTATTGGTATTACCAGAGCGGCACAGGCGGTTGCTGCCCTCTGTTGAGCTCACTGATGTCTCTACATCGGTGACCTGAACATTAAAATCGTCTCTGATAGTGCATCCCTGCTTCAGGCCCTCCGCAACAACATAATAAACTCAGTCCTGATAATGGAATGCCATAATGCACTTCAATCCATTGCGGCAACCAACAGAGTAGCTCCGCAATGGATAAAGGGACACAGTAACTCATTAGGAAATAACGCCGCAGACAAACTGGCTCATAAGGGGGCAGACACAAACGTGCATGGTCCGGAACCTCTGCTACCCATACCTCAGGCCCAGATTAAAGCATGGCTGCGCGAAAGAAAGTAGGAAACTTGCTTGACAGAGTGCTCAAATAACGAAGGATGTCGGCAAACTAAGAATGCTGTATCAGCTCCTAACAAAAGGCTTGCCCGCACCTTTATCAGAATGAACAGAGACAAACTCCGCAAGATCATAGGAACCCTAACCGGACACTGTCTCCTCAACAAACACCTACACACCATAGGAGTAACAGATAGCCCTCTGTGCAGGGGTTGCATGGAAACAGAAGAAACGCCTCAACGTGTCATCATGGAATGCAGTAGTGTGGCCGAGCAACGGGCACAAATTCTACAGTCACCGGCAACATTTCAGGAGGCCTGCAGAAATCTTCGGAGGCTGCTTTCCTTCTAGACCAACCTAGGCTGGCTGGAGTAAACGCGAAAAAACCTCTTCACGCACAATGGTCCACTAGCTAGGACTAACTGCGGAAACCGCCCAGGAAAACTAAACTAAAAATGAGGCTTAATTCAAACGACAAAAATCTGTTTTCCTTACGGTAATCTATTGTTTTTTAATCCACGTCGTCCAAACACTTGACCAACAGGAAAAAGTGCAAGTCATCCGATCGATCGGATAACACTCTCTCAGAGAAAATAACGGTCTCGGTCGTTCGATAAGGTATAGTCGTGTTTTACATCGAATCTATAGGAGAAAAGTCCGCGTTATCCGATCAGTCGGACGAAACGACCGGACCAAGCGAGCATTATAATAGGTAAGATTAACAACTTACTTCCGCCCATGAAGTGTTTTACCAGGACTGCACAAGGTAGATCCACAAATATTGTTAAAAGGTATGAAAACATGACAGCCAACGAGAAATCAGTCAGGAACTGTAACAGCTGCAACAAAAAATCTACATTTTAATCTATTTAATTAATTAACATAGTACAAACAACAAAGATAATTAGTAATAAGAACACAAAGGAATGTCGCGGTATCTGAATATTTCCAGCAAATTAAATAAATTAATAATTTGATTTTTATTCTCATTAGCATATGTACCTAATTGTTACAAACTTGGTCAAGTTCTTAAACTAGGTTTGACTACACAAATACAAAATTGAAACAATAATATCATTTTGCTGTGTGTGGTTGAATAGTCTTTCTATTTGCTCCGTGGTACTGGGTATAGGTACTGATACTGTGTATAGTCATTATTCAACGGTGATCACCGGTAAATTACCGGAGCTGACCCCAATCAAAGGTGAATGCAATTGGTACCCGAAATTTCACTCCGGTATAAACTGTTTGACCCTTTTGCTCAAGAATCTTCGTAATAAGAATTTCGTTTGTATCTGTTTGTATCAGATTAAACCAAATTTGTATTTTTCACGCAACAGCGACATCTTTTGATACAAGCATAAAACAAGGTCGTAGCTATGTCCGTTACATTTTAAAATTGTTCTATTAGTTTACAACAGATGGCATCACAAACTTTTTAAATACCTATTTTAAATTAAAAATCCCAAAAACTAAGGCCCGACTTCAGTGACTGAACAGCAGAAAAAACAAACAGATATTTAAATTCAAAACATCTATGGTAATTCAAACGTTTAACGAATCTATAAGGGTTCCGAGTCGGAACTACGGAACCATAAAAATAAGTGTCTGTTAGTAATTAGGTACAAATTATCAATATTTACCAAATGCATATGAAAGTTCCGTCAAAATAGGGCCCGCCGTTCCAGTGTTCTAGAGATTAGACAAAGATAACACAGACCGAGAGACAAAATATACTTTCAAATGCAATAAGTTAAAAACTGTTCATTTGATTATAACAAACAGACACTTTAATATTTTTTGCTTGTATATATGAGTCTCAGGAGTTAGAAGTTTATAAAGGACATAGCTATAGAAAAAAAGGTAATATTTTCATTGAAAAAACATATTGCTGTGAAAAATTAAATGCTTTAGGCTACTTACTAATGATGTTACGCTGAAATATATGAGCGAGACGAGCCTGGCGTTGACAAGGATCATTAATGGATAGTGCACGAGGTACATCGCGTACGATAGCCGTCCCAATATTTTAAACACTTTCAGTGTTAATATCCAGTTGACAATACCTGAAAATATAAAAACTTTTTTGGTAATTGAATAAATCTGGAACTTAAAATGGAGTTAGGATTCAGTAGATCCCTGTTCGAATATGATGAACCGCAAAGTATAGAAGTACTTAAACCAAATAACAGTAAACTGTGGTTAAGGATAAGTGCTTCCAGTGGTACTCGTAATGTTTGCGACTGCTTTGCTTAAAGTATCGGTTTCAAATTCCGAGCCGAACCAAATGTTTGTATGATCTGCAAATATTTGTTTCAGACTTTGGGTATTGCTTTAGTATAGGATACAGAGGCTATACTATAGGAACTAGTCCTATAGTATAGCTTCTGCTTGGTTTGGGCGTGAATGTAGTAAAAAAAGACAATTTCAGTTAGCGAGACACAGCTGACCTGTATTGTATTCATCACTGCTATTACACTTTGGCTTGGCTTGTTTTCGAATTTGATTAGATTCATGCATTAGGCGTGACTAGGAGCAGTTAATTTTCGATCCATCTAATAAAATTTTAGTTTGTTCAATAAATACTTATTCACATGGATTTTGTATTTTCATTGGACACATGCCAGTTTTTTGCAATGGCCCGAAGTACGTTGGGGTCCCAGGGTTATCTTTAGGTGTCCATAGTTTCCTGACTTCTAGTGCCCGATAAGACGGTTATGATGGGTTTGAGTCCGACATAGGGACCATCGTGTGGCATCTGGGGGGATTACCGCACGGAAAAAGAGGAGGCAATAGGTAATTTATAATTTTAGTCGGGCAGAGGCAACGAAAATCTGGAAAAACTGATCCTAGTGGGTACACCAAAAAGATGGACCGACCAAGTAACGGACTCGTCGACCTCTGAATTCTACTCAGGTGGAGGAAGATCATCCGCTCCAGATGCAACCCTGAGGCTGACCACGATCCTCAGACACGAGGAACCGAGTCCAGAGAGAGAGAGAGGAATTGTAGTTTAGAGTTAGTCGGAACCCAGATATTATTTTGACAACTGACCACTAGGTGTGATTATATATGATCAATATAATTTATCTTTATAATTTTTTTGTACATCAAAGCTATTATGAGAGTAAATATAACAATTCCAAACAAAAGCTTAACTGCCCTACATTGCATTATATTACATTACAGTAGGTTCTGTAAAAGTTGACTCACCACCGTATCCGTGTGTGCAAACAAATATAATACATCCCACTCCTATAGCCCAGACGGTTCTCATTAACGAATTGGTTATATTGGTAACTAGTTGGTTATCCCAGTCCGGCTGCAGTAATGGATACGTCATAAAGATTATACCTAAGATTATTAAGCCCGAGAAAAACCAGAGAATTCCTGCGGTTATCTGTAATAAATAAACGCATATATTTATTTTAAATTTAAAAAAAGAAACAAATGAGAATATAAATATTGGTCTATGGTAAACTGTTCACTTCTCTATTCTGTGACTTTAATTATATACCTACACAGATAACCGATGAAAATCACCTGTGAAACTTACAGGCTAATAACTAAATAGACTTAGTGAAATTTGGAATGAAGATACTTCAATTTACGGGACAAAGGCTACTTTTGACCGCGATAACTGACACACACGCCGGAAAAGGTTACCTTCTAACATATTATAAATTACACAAAACATGTAGACAAACACTGAGATTTTAATTCTTATTAGACACAGGGCCGCGCCGACGCTCTTACAGCGCCTGTGTGCGAAGCCTAGGAAGCGCCTCTTTTTTTCATGCTACATCCAATTATCTCTGAGGTATCCAAAATTAAATAAAAAACATCCTGTTATCTTCAACTAGCGATATACGATATCTCGGCAACCAATGGTCGTATAGAAAATTATAGAATGGTTTTTTAATCTGCAATAATCTACAAAATCCAATATACATCATAATTTCTTTGAATATCGACTTGAATTTTTATATATTGATTTATGATTGATGATATTGCTGGTTTAAGATAAAAGGATGATTTTTCATCCAATTTCGGATATCTCCGAGACAAGAAGACGTAGCAAAAAGTTTAAACCAAATTGATGGTGAATAAATAGGCTATCAGTTCCAAATAGTCGTTTAATTGAAAAAAAAGAAATTTTAAGCCCGTGAAGCAAAAAAAAGCAGGCTACTAATTTTGAAAAAAGTTTTTCACTCTATTTGATCGAATTGCGTTGAAACCGTTGCTTCTTAAATATGTGATTTTAATATCTGAAAAAAAAGTCTTGATGCTTTAAAATGTTTTCTTTTTTTTTGCTCTACGACCATTTTTAGCTTAGATACAGCCCGTAAAAAATCGGCCAAAAATTTTGATTTTCTTTCATCTCTCTTAATATTTGTGCCAAGTTTATGTTTTGTTATTTACAAGGCATATTTTTGTATCGAACTTACGTAAGTACTTATCGATACTCCACTACAAGAATATGTTGATGTGCACACTGATAAAAAAGTCAACTTGATCCAAGAAAACCATTTAAAAGAAACTGGGGTCACGAGAAAAAATTCTTGAGCCAAAAAATTTTACTTGGCATTTTATAATATCATTGGGTATGCGCAATTTTTTGTTGTCTTTAGAGTTTTTTCTCTTCATTCAAGAACATCAGTTTCTTCAAAATGATTTACTAGGTGCATGATTTCTTTCTTAATTCAACTTATTTTTTTCATCAGTGTAACAAAAATAATTTCGATGGCGGCGCCGCGCCCCTTTTTTCTTGGCGCCTGTGTGCGCCGCACTCTTCGCACACAATTGACACTGGAGCAGCTCAGCCCTGATTAGAGAGTTATCTTAACGAGTAATAATTAAGTGGATAGCTTACCGAATTCAAAACATTCGTTTTTCCGCGGCTGATGGACAGTACATATCCGAATATAAGTCCAATGAAGAACGGTGACGATCTTGTCAAGGTGTTTACGTAGTAATACTGCATGTAGTTAAATTTTTGTACTGGTTCACTGAAAATTAATTTAAATAATTAGTGAAAGAAAGAGAGCGAATGTCTTCGTGGAATATTATCAACTTGTCTCTGAACCTAATCAATTTTTCGAGCAACTATAGGTGGCTACTCGTAGTTTCTCAATAGCCACACTCAACACAGCCCGTCTGTTTCTTTTATTGCCCATAGCGTGATGATATACCGCGGAAGCTTTCCCTTAAAAAAGGTTATAGTGACTGTCGCAGACTTTTTCAGAACTTTTAAGGGGGAACAATTCATGCATACATGATTTTTGCGAAACTTTAACCGTTTACGCAGCGCACGCGCAGAATCTCTGAAGAGGAAAAACAACTCCCGATTTTGAAACATTCTTTATTGGTGCTCCGCTCCTATTGGCTTTAGCGTGATGAAATATAACCTATAGCCTTCCACAATAAATGGACTATCTAACACTCAAAGAAATTTTCAAATCGGATTAGTAGTTCCTTGTTGGCGCGTTCAACCAATAAAACAAACTTCAGCTTTAATATTATAATAATAATAATAATAATAATTGTTTATTTCATCTCCACAAATTACATAGGATAGGAATATGCAAAATGAGTCTAAAACAAAACTAATAAACAAAGAAAAAACAAAAACATTTTAATTACATGTGTGTGTATGCATGGGTGTGTGTGTGTGTGTGTGTGTGTGTGTGTGTGTGTGTGTGTGTGTGTGTGTGTGTGTGTGTGTGTATGTGTGTGTGTGTGTGTGTGTGTGTGTGTGTGTGTGTGTGTGTGTGTGTGTGTGTGTGTGTGTATTATGTCTAAGTTATTATTTTCGTATAACCATAAGTTTCTCCGTTTCATCGTAGTCTAATTTGACCAAAAATTTATGAACCAACTCTCTCACACATCCTCTAGTCTTTGGGTATATATCAAGTTCTTTATTTAATTTGTTATAGAGGTAGCCGCCCAAGAAAGAGAAAGATCTGTGAGAAAAGTCAGAACAATTTGGGGTTATACATACGCTGTACTTGCGGCGCTTGACTGTAGTTGTGGTGTCAAAGAATAGGAGCGAATGTTGCTTAAGTATAGTGTATAGAATAAATAGCTGTCGGACGGTTAGCAAAAAGCTATTCCTATATAGTTCCACAGTAGGAAAGCGAAAAGGTAACGATAATGACCTTTTCAATACTGCTCGTTGTGCTCGCTCCAATTTTAAGAGTGTAGTTTTATATGTGCCGCCCCAAACAATCACACAGTAGATCAACAATGATTGACAAAGCGACTCGTATACAATTCTAATTGTTGTATGGTCAGCAACCCCACTCAAGCCCTTGAACACATACATTAGCTTCCGCAACCGCCCCGAAAGCAAATCAATGTGCTCATTGAAGCTTAAATTGTGATCGATCAGCACACCAAGGTACATTATTTTGTCGACATTTTGCAAACGAGGACAGTCGCACGAACATTGCATACTTCGTTGGAGTGTGCAACAGTGAGTAACAATTGCCCAGGGGTGGGGTGGTGGGCAGCCTCGCTTTGAGAATGTCATATATTTTGACTTCAGAGAATTTAGTGTCAAAACGTTTTTGTTTAGCCAAACAGTGACACTGTCAAGGCCAGTTTGTGCATGAGCAAAGACCTCTGCCCATGTTGGTGCACTAAACACTAGTGCTGTGTCATCCGCAAAGGTGACGATTGAACCATGTTTGAGTTGTAAGTTGCAGAGCTGATTGATGTACAGCAAAAAGAGAGTAGGACCCAAAACGCTTCCCTGCGGGACCCCAAATCGTATAGGTAGTGGCTCGCTTACACAGTTCTCAATTTTTGTACTTTGGGATCTATTGCTAAGATAATCACTGAACAACTCCAAAGGGGTTCCTCTCACACCAGCACTCTCAAGCTTACTCAAAAGTTTTTCGATAGAGACCGTATCAAAAGCCTTAGCAAGATCCAGGAAAATTGCTATGCACTTCATGCCCCATCCAGTTTTTTAAAAATATAATCGGTAAGGGCGTGGACCGCATCGACAGTTGATTTTCCTGACCGAAAACCGTACTGGGAAGTTGACAGCATTTTATTTTCCTCAAGGTACCTACTTCATGAGCCTGCCATTCATTATCTTTTCCAAAACCTTAGACATAGCAGGTAGGATAGATATAGGTCGATAACTGCTGACACGGTCTCTAGGGAGTGATTTTTTGGGTACTGGGATAATTAGAGCCTGTTTAAACGCGGCCGGAAATGTACCATTACTGAGAGCCAAGTTACATATATGTGTGAGTGGGGGGACAATTTTTTTTTTATATATTTTCAAAATCTTAGCGCTAATACCATCTGAACCCGTGGCATCACTTTTTAGCGATGAGATTAGTTTTTCCACCTCGTACTCATCAGTGGGTAGGAGCACGAAAGAATTACAAAGATTAATATCGATATCCCTCCCATGGTCAATAACAGCGCCTGTACAGCCGTTTCTAAGAATACTATCAGCCAAGGTACTGCCTACGCCCGTGTAGAATTTGTTAATGTCATTAACCGCTATCGAGTCACTGGAATAATTATTTATCAGTTCTTTGGAAGTAGTAGATTTTTTTGTCTATTTGTCAAGTTATTAATTGTTTTCCAAAGTAGTTTCGGATTATTTTTGACCCTATTAAGTTCGTTGATTTCATAATTTCTCTTTATTTTTTTCAATAAATTGTTGCAAAAGTTACGGTAACGTTTATATGTAACTAATATTGAGTCATTGTCGGGATGTTTTTTAACTTTTTTATGTAAATTATCCCTATTGTGCATACATTTTAATAGACCAGGTGTAATCCAGGGCTTTATCATTGCTCTTCTTCTAGATCGAGTAATTTGTTTCGAGTTCGTCTTAAGTGCCAGAGTAATATTTGATATTAATAGGTCAGTAGCGAAATTGACATCATTCGAATTGTAGATTGGGCTTAAATCAATATCATTAATACTTTGTGCGAGGCCCGCATGATCAACACTTGAGGACATAGTAAAATAATCATAATGTGGTTTAGACTTCAAAAATAGAAGTACAGTTTCGTGGTCATCAGTGATGTTTGAGCTACAAATGTATGTGCTTGAACCTTAGTTTTCAGTAGCACGTGGTCAAGGCAGCTATTAACTCGCGTTGGCAGTGTATGGGCGGGTAACAAACCGTGATATGATACAAGATTTAAATAGTCTTGGACATTATTTTCTAATACATCTCCGTTAATGTTAAGGTTAAGGTCACCTGTCAATACAATTGTCCTACAGCTTGTATAAGTCATTAATAAATTATCTAAAGATGATAAAAAATTCGAAATATCTTTATACGATGGCGAACGGTATATAGCTATCAAAATTATATTAGAGTCAATTCTAGCCACTAAGCAATTAGCATCCATGAAAACTGGTTCCTCTGTAAGGGTAGGGATACAGTCTTTAATGTACAGTACGACACCATCATTTTGTAATACATGTGATGTTGTGGAAAAACAGTTATAGCCACGTAGTACCGGTAAGTTACTGTCGCCACGTAGCCAGCACTCGGTCAGAACAATGACATCCCAATCTACATGTGACCTAGTTAATAAGGTTTCTAATCCTGTAAAGTTTGCGGATAAACTGCGTATATTTTGGTTCAGAACTTTTAGAAAACGATTCGGGTTAGCAACCAAGCTCTGACAGTCCTCAATATCACATTTAGCTGAGTCAGAAATAGTAAAAGAATCAATACTAGTTTGAAGTTGTAGACTATCGAATTTTAATAATTTTAATTTTGAAATCAATCACAGTCCACTATCATTTCACAACCACAAAAAAATCGTGTACAGAAATGGTACATCAGTGTTGTGTGTGTGTGTGTTAAGATATAATATAATAACCACCTGCTACCTAATGTGCCACAGAAACACAGTACCATTGTGCCATTGTAAATATAAAGTGAAAAAAATAAAAATGTTATCATATCAATATCCAAATGAATCGCCAGGATTTCACAGTTCTTTATGAGTGTAATAATTTGTGTGATCGAACGAGGACTGTTAGTGTATGAAGTGTAAAAGTTTTGTGTAATAACATTATAATTGCAATAAAAACTACGTATAAAATTATAAAAATAAAAAGTGGGTACTTTGGCGAACACATGCATGTCTGACAAAACAAACATTGATTGTTGTATTTCTTGGAATCGTATACGGCCGGTGATACACTGAGTCCAAGATCTATCTAAATTTATAGCCGGGCACATCAAAATTGAAATAAGTAATTTAAAAAACAGTGATAAATTTTTACCTAGTCATTTTGATTTTAAGTTCGGTAAATCATTTTCATTCTTAATCGTTATTCGTGTACCGCCGTCCTCCTTCCTCATGTAGATATTTCCTCTTCTTATCCAACAGTATTTATATTTTTGCGTCTTCGCTGCTTCACGGGCCAGAGCAAATAATTTTTTATCTTTGTTTGTGAGACTTTCAACTATGTATATAGGATTCATGGGACCCGGAAAACCAATTGTCAACGAAGAAAGTTTATTGTTAGGATTAGTTTGATTAAATTCCTTTACGCCATTCAGTATTTTATTTTTTGATAAAACGGAGGTTAGGTCAGTTACAACTGCCGTTCCTGATTTTGTGGTTATTCTATATATGTCTTTTATTTCAGAGGACTGCACGTCAGTGTCAAACGATCTGCAAGTTTTTTTTATTAATTCACATAAATCCTGCTGTGTCTCTTGCTTTGTTTGTTGGGGTAAGTTACGGAACTCAATGACCGTGGACTTAAGCTTTTTTTGCATGTCATCTACCTTATTTTCCAATGTGGATATGTAGTTTAGGTTCTTCTGACGTTCTTGTTCCATTTCAAGAAGTCTATGCTTGATATCTTCATATTGTGACGACATAAATTTAATAGATTTTTCCAGTTCGTAGCTGGTAGCTTTAATACTGGCATTTTGTTCCTTAAGTTCGGCCATGTCAGAGCTTAGCTTGTTCAAAGTTGCATCTTGCTCTGTCTTCCAGTCCAACAGCATTGCCAATAGCTCCTCCTTAAGGGAAAGTTCTTCGGACCTCTTTTCGTCTTCTTTTCGTGGTCTTTTTGGTCGTCGACCAACGCATCTAATTGGGCTGTCAGGATTAAGCGTGGCTATATCCGTTTCCGAAGAAACTTGGAGTACATTTTTATTTGGAGGAGTTTTCACAGGTGGAGCCATGTTACAGTTAATTTCAAATTTATTTAGGTTCACAGTTTCTTTGGTCAAAATGATTCCAGTACACAATCACTAGTACAAACAAAACCGAACAAGATGTTTACTGTTTGATTTTTTGTAATATAAAGTTTGAATATTAATAATTGAGAATATATATTTAAGCGTAGGGTAGTGCGCACGACTAGTCGCTTTGGCGGTCGGGGAGCGATGTGATAAATATTATTAGCATAGATTATTGTACGCGACTGAGTCAGCAGTTAAAGGTGATATAAATGAGGTGTTTTGAGTATGTGTGTGTATGCATGTACTTACGCGGGTGACAAAGGTGAAAACGTAAAGTCATTTTCAAACATAAAGATCGTGGCACCAATTAACACGGCTATGAAGCTTCCTAGTAGAGCAGACCAGGCAATAAGTCTTTTTCCAGTTAATACCCACACGAGTATAATTGGCGTTAAAATGTACAGTTGCATGTCTATGGCCAAATACCACGTGTGGGGGAGGCACTGAAATAAAAAAAACATGTTACAAGTAAAAAAACTTGACTACCTCTCTTAATTTAAATTTTATAAATAGGATGTATTGGTTATGACCATGTGGAGATCGATTAAGATGTATTAAGTATCGTCCACCCATAATCATCTTACGGCGGTCGTAAGAGGAAGACCAAGGGAATTTTACAAAAATTTCTACGTTCTCACTTTTCTGAGAATTGTTTTAATTTATTTTGAAATTGAAAGTAAACTTACAGCAATATCGATTGCTATTAAATATCTATTAGATATGACCCTTAAATAACTTGAGAACAAAATAAAACTCACCCTGCCGGAAGGATTTAGGTAATTCTGTATATGTAAAACAGTAGACCACCAGTAAACTCTGCAATGATGTACATGATCCATTTTCGTTTCCCAAAAAGGTCCATCTACGATCCAGTTAAAGAAAGAAACTTGTAATAGAATAACTGCACATAAAACCGGCAATATCCTTAATATTCTGTTCAAATAGAATAAGTGGATGTTCTTGATAAGCTTTACTGCAAAAAAAAAATATGTATTATCGACATGAATTGCAATGATTCGTCATACCGTTATCAAAGCCTTAATTATCCAGCTGCTGGACATAGTCATTTCATCACTCTTGTGATGATGTAGTGATATTATATTAGGTGTAGGGGGAATTTGGGATCTTTCGATGTTTTTGCACTTTCTCCCTTAATCACCTCCTATAAATCCCAGGGAATAATAATAATTAATATTTCGGATATCTACACACAACAATGGAGTTACTAGAGCCACGCTGATTTCAGCACGAATGGGTCGGTTCGACCGGGGCAGTACTACCCTTACACAGAGGACTATCCTAATTATGACAGCATTCTTGGTCCAACTCGGGAATCGAACCCGAGACCTTAAGTACAGCAGTCGCATAAGCTATCATTACGCTACCGATGCAGTCAGAATGAATAAGAGTAGTAAGTACTATATAATATTCTTTATCCGAGATAAGAAGGACCATAAACAACTTTTAATAGTCCACTAGTGGACACAGGCCTTTCTTTAGAAGGACTTTATTAATTTAAAATACTATTTTAAATATAACAGAACACTTACTAGGTGTCAATTTTCCATATGTAGTATACACCACTAGAATGCCGGTTAACAGAAAGAAAGTGTCGACCGTAATAGGTGCTGAAGTAAACCATACGGCATTGAAAGACGTAAGCCACTAAAACGACATGTTAATATTAGAAAACTGCCGAGTTTTAAAAAGGTAAACAGAAAAAAATAACACCCGAAAGTTGTACCAATATTGTTTTTTATTGTATTCACGTGAACTCAATTGCCACAAAATATTGTAAAAGAAGTTGTGAAAGTAAAGATAATATTCTAATAGCAAGTGCAATTAAAATCGCGTTCAATAGATGACTGTTATTTCGTTCTTTTTGTACGAAGTTTTCCAAAGTAAACGTATTTCTACTACTAACTAACAAAGTTATCTCAGTCGTTTTAAATTTCCTTTCAAGTTCATCTCATGGATTTCTTTCATGATATTTTTTCGGATTTTTAGAGCGAGCGGTTTAGTTTAGCTTTCAGAGGGGGATAGGCTGTACAAAAAATGTCCTTTAGAGTTGAGTAACTTGCAAACGGATTCCTTATTAAAAAAAACATCTTAGCAACCTGTCAATGTTTTCAAAAGGCCTGTCTAATGATACCCCACACGATAGGATGGATGCGAGAAAAAAAAATGAAATATTTTTTGTGATTTTGTTTTAGTACTTTGTCGATGTGGTAATAGCAAATATTATCCATGCAAAGTTTCATTCTTTTAGCACTAACCGTTTGGACGGTAAGTCGAGGACCGACGAGCGGACATGACGAATCCATAAGGGTTCCGAGTCATTAACTACGGAACCCCAAAACTGGTGAGAATTATTTCTTTTGAGAGCGTCTATTGCATGCAATGCGTAAATGGTTAAATATTTTTCATAATTTTATTGTAGCACTTTGTCACAACACATATTCATGCAAAGTTTCATCTTTCTAGCACTTACCGTTTGGACGGTAAGTCGAAGACGGATGGACGGACGGACGGACGAACATGACGAATCTATAAGGGTTTCGAGTCATAAACTTCGGAATCCTAAAAAGTCTGCGACGGTACATTAATATGTCTATCTTTTATGGTTGGCTCATTATATCCATTCTTTAACATATTTGTTTCCGCGGTATAACATCATGCTACGGGCTTTGATTATATACATGTCTAAGATGGGGTGTTGTGCTGCATTCGCAACAAAAACAACAGGCCAGATTTGCAGGGCATGTGTGCGTGTTACACACACATGCAAGCGTAGCCTACAAGCGCACGCATGACGTCGGAGCGTTCTGAGTGATACCTAGTGATGGGTCGAGGGCGAAAACAAATACGGGCGGAAAGGCATAAACTGGGCAGATTGGGCATAAATAAGTTTACGCCCGAATAAATGCCCGAGCACTGGGCAGAAAAAACGAATACCTTTGTTTTGTGAAAAACAAATGTTTTCTTAATCTATTTTTTCTTAATTTAAATGGAAGTAGTATGTTGTAAATTAAAACTTATAATTAATTATTAATTATACATTTTTGTAATTAAAATCACAAATAATCACAGTTTGTTTCATTATTTTTGTAGAAAATTCGTAAAAAATTAACAAATAAAACTCTTTCAAATATGTATATAATAATAAATAATAATAACATTTTAAATTTTTTCATTCGATGTTATTTTTTATATTTTTAAATGTATTTTTTAGATTTATATATTTAAAAATGTAATGAATAAGTATTTTGATTTTAATAAAGAGAACAATAATAATATAAATAAGTGGCAGCTTGGCAGTGTAGAGTAAAACGTATTGCTGAGTCCAGGACACTCATCGCCAAATTAATTGCCTATGAATCTGGTAATACGCGACCGAGACCCATGCGCTTTATGAAACAGGCATTTTTAGAGACTACCATCAGTCCTCAACAGTATACATATGTCAAGTGTCATTAAAGAGAATAATAATAAATCTTTAATTTCATTATCATCGTCATTTAAGTCGATGTTAGACGTTACATCAAAAAAATCGGTTCGACTGGTTGATTTTGATGGTTGAGCATCATGCGACGCTGATCCAAACTATAGCGGCTTTGTGAGATGCTTTTTCACACCCCTCTTAAAGGACCCGGATTCATAATGGGAAGGAAAGACGTGGGATGGTAGCGAGTTCCAGTTTTTAACCGCTCAGCACAGGTCTTTCCTAAACCAAGTTTTTTTCGGTATTAAGTCAAAATGAGGTGAAAAAATAGATATTTCAAATCAAATAAATTACGGTGTATTCAGGACATAGAAAGGTAAGTTTTCACAAAATTTATTGAAAAAATAATTTTATTTGTAAAAGATAAAAAGAAAAAACCAAAAACTTGGTTTTTTGAATATTTCACATAAAATTTGAGGTTATGTGAAAAAAGTGCAAATACAAAAGTTGTAGATCTTGTTATTACCTACAACTTTGCTTTAAATTTTTTTTCATAGGATTTGTAGTTTTGCCGGAAATCGACATAAACCGTTTTTACCCTGAAAACCTCCCCCTACCCCTTCCCGACCTCAGATCGCCCGTAAATTATTTTTCCTTCCATTTTTATAATATTCACCTCCTTTTCCAATGGGTTTCATCACTTTCATCCTACTACAATTTATGTTCACTTTTCATTATTTTAAGACGCTTCATCATCATCATCAGCCTATCTCAGTCCACTGCTGGACATAGGCCTCTCCCATTGCACACCACTTTGATCGATTTTGTGTTTCTCGCATCCAGCTCCTGCCAGCCATCTTGCGCAAATCATCACTCCACCTGGCCTGTGAGCGTCCTACACTACGTTTGCCGAGACGCGGTCTCCACTCCAGAACTCTTCTACCCCAACGGTCATCAGTTCTGCGGCTAATATGGCCAGCCCACTGCCACTTCAGCTTGCTAATCCGGTGGGCTATGTCGATGACTTTAGTTCTCTGACGGATAACTTCATTCCTGATACGATCCCTCAGAGAAACGCCGAGCATAGCCCTTTCCATTGCACGCTGAGCAACTTTGAGCTTGTGGACCAACCGCACCGTAAGTGTCCACGTTTCGGCTCCGTATGTCATGACAGGTAGGACGCACTGGTTAAAAACTTTCGTTTTTAGGCACTGTGGGATCAACGATGAGACGACTCGACGTAACTTTCCAAATGCCGCCCAACCCAGCTGAATTCTTCTATTCACCTCGTCCTCGAGGTTATTCCTACCCAACTGCAATGTCTGCCCAAGTTAGACATATTTTTGAACAACCTCGAGAGTGGTACCGTGTATTGCAATCGGTTCCGGTTGTACATGTTGATTAAACATGACCTTGGTTTTATCCAAGTTCATCCGTAGGCCGATGCGCATAGAAGAATCTGCTAGTTTTTTGAATATTTCACATAAAATTTGAGGTTATGTGAAAAAAGTGCAAATACAAAAGTTGTAGATCTTTTTATTACCTACAACTTTGCCTTTGATTTTTTTTTCATAGGATTTGTAGTTTAGCCGGAAATCGACATAAGCCGTTTTTACCCTGAAAACCTCCCCCTACCCCTTCCCGACCTCAGATCGCCCGTTAATTATTTTTCCTTCCATTTTTATAATATTTACCTCCTTTTCCAATGGGTTTTATCACTTTCATCCTACGTAAATTTATGTTCACTTTTTATTATTTTAAGACGGTTCTATCCTGGTTTATTATGTCAGTTTTACATGTAATAGGTATATACTTATACTATCGACTATTGTTATCGAAACAAAAATACTGTGTTTATGTCACAGATTACTAACTATAACATATAAAGAACTGCTATCATTATAATACTCAGTTTGGTTTTTTTATACGCCCATGACCATAGATTTAAAGAAAAAACTAAAATAGTAACATATTTATAATCAGGAATATATCATATTTTTTTGTTAATTAGTCTTTGCTGCATACACATATATTTACACACAATTTAAATTAATAAAATGTAAATTGAAGTTTTTGCCCAGGTAAAGGGCATTTATTCGGCATTTACGGGCATTTATCGGGCGCTTATTCAATGTGCCCAATCCGCCCGGGCAGAAACCCATCTCTAGTGATACCAGCCCTTGAATGTTTCCCATAAAAGGAGTGAAAATAATTATGTACTGATTTTGAGATTTTTATGTAATTTGTATTAAATTTAAAGTCAGTAACTAAAAAACTTTTGATTTACTAGGTAAAATATATGTTGGTGAAAAAGGGAATTGCTATTAAAGCTTATTTATTCTTAATACTTACAACAACAATTGAGTAAAAATATATCCTGTACCTTAGAAAGAAGTCTGAGGTTCCGGTACTTTGAAAGGCGGACGAAGGAAAACCAATTCACAGAGGTCTTTAATTTAGTTAATATACAACATATATTTAATTTAACGAAGGAAAGCCAGCTCATAGAGGCCTTTAATTTAGCTAATGTTGAACATATATTTAATTTCATTACCATATTTAAAACTAGATGATTGTATATCTTGTTTTTTTATATCGTTCTCGTTAAGAATTCAGAGAAAGTGTAGCTTTCGATTAGTGAAAGAATTTCCAGAATCAGTTCAGAAATTCTGGAGATTAGCGCGCTTACACAAACAAACAATCTCTTCAGCTTTATGTCGTACATACTACTTTCATTACCAGCATCCATAGAGCGGTGAAATTGACACCCATATCAGATTTTAAATAAAATAAACAATATCTACCACCTTAGATTTAAATATATATGATATATATTTGTTTAATTGACTTGAATTCCCGAAATATACTTTTTCGATCATGATTCAACATTTAGTAAACTGGCTAACACTCACATGGGAAATTTAAATTCAATTAACAGGCAACCCTGTAAACATGCGGTCAAAATGGTGGTCAAACTTTTGATAAAATTTCACTGAGTTAATTTATTTGTTTCTTTACAATATAGTTATTATAGTTTACTTACCGATGAAAGGTAATTTTTTTAGTTGATTTCAATCGTCCTAAGTAATTCCTGCATACTTTTTTCATGTAAAACGTCATTTTTATACGCCACTCAATACGTGTTTATCGTTCAATGACAGTAACGCCACTGACCGGCCGCGACGAGCTTAGTCTCTAATAGTTAAAGACTATTTTATTGGGCGTTTAGACGCTCGAACTCTCTATCTAGACATGTTTATAATCAAAGGCTACGGGTAATAGAAGTCGCAAACGAGACTGCTTATGTTAGCTAGTGAATAATATGTAATGCAGGCACCACACTTCGTTATGCGCTATTCGTTAAGTGTCTACGCCGTATTCGCCCAAATATTTGTTATGCGCGCAAACAACAAACATGCCATCCACACTTCGAACTGGTAACTTTCTTGAGTCTCTTGATCGTATTCTGGAGAACAATTCTGGGTTCGGCAATACTGTATTAATAGGAGATATCAATATAAATATTTCTGAGGAGAGTTGTGACTCTAGGGCTTTCGATTACTTAAATCTGTTGGCTGGCCATGGTTTATTGCCCGGTCATACTAAAGTAACTCATTTTAATACCTGTCTAGATCATATAATATTGAACAGTAAAGTTAAAAATACAGTTCTAGTTCTAGATTCCATGGTAACAGACCACAATGCGGTCATGCTTTGCTTAAATAAATCTTACAAACTTCAAAATAACAATAAAGTTAATAAAATTAATAACAAACTTCTTGATAACCATATTAAAGCTATAAATTTCGCTTCCTTATATAAAATATCAAATGCAAATGACGCTTGCAGGTGCTTCATGAATTCTCTTTCTAGGGCTATTTCACTCAGTTCTAATATCTACTCAGTGCCGCACCGCCTTAGAATTTTAAAGCCATGGATAACTGCGGGTTTACTAAGGTGTATGCGTAATAGAGATAGAATGTACAAAGCACACAAAAAATCACCTGAAAATGAAGTACTCAGGACTCCTTCAAAAGATATCGGAATTACTGTAATACTATTTTGAAACATACTAAAAGACAATACGAGAAAGATCAACTTGGGAAGGCGTACAATAATCCTAAAAAGCTTTGGAGCGTAATCAAAGAAGTCACACACACCACCAATGAGAAAGGGTCGGCTAAGGAATTACTCCCAATAGATCGCTGTCCCTTCGACACCATTAATACTGTTAACAAGTACTTTGTCGAGGTTGGAGGGGCCCCTTTTTTTTTTTTTTTTTTTTTTTTTTTGCCTGCCCGCACTGTTGCGGGCACCATCTCAGAATTTTACTCTCTAATTAGGCAACGTCCGGTCACACGCGGACGTCGCCCCCTCGCGGTTGGCCTCCACTGCGGACGGACGGGAAACCCGTCCCGCCCATCCGCGGCCACTCTCAGGGCGGCATGAGACGCAGGTATGCGCGCCTACGCCGCCCCGGGCGCCGGCGGCGGATCGGGTCCGATTGGATTGCATCCTCCCGGGCCTTCTCCGCCACCTCCTTCTGCAAGATTACGTCCTCGCAGAAGGTTGCGACCGCGGTAAAACAACTGTCACTGCCGGCCATCGATCTTATGACGGCCGGCAGCGAGAGATCCCCTCCGATGACTGCAGTGAGGACCCGGCGCTGCGCCGCCCAAGCGGGGCAGACCGCCAGCGTGTGCTGGGCCGTGTCCTCACTGCAGTCGCAGTGGTGGCAGGCGGGACTTGGTTCCCTCCTAGCGACCGAGTGCAGGTACTTTCCGAAGCAACCGTGCCCGGAAAGTACCTGCGTCAGCCGGAAGGAAAGGGTCCCGTGCTGCCGCCCTGTCCACTCCGCGATGACCGGCTGAAGAGCCTCCACGGCGGCGAAGCCAGCGCGTGGGGTCTCCAGCCGGAGCGACCATCTCTGCATGGTGGCTCGGCGAGCGGCTTCGCGCCACTCGCGCACGTCCTCGGGCGGAGGGCGAAATCCGCTCTCCGCCCGGAAGTCAGCCACTCGCCGATAAACTTCGGCGAGCACTTCCGCCTCCAAATCCCACGGGGGTGTTCCGGCCAAGGCACACGCCGCCTCTGTGGACAAGGTGCGGTATCCGCGTATGGCTCTGACCGCCAGTATCCGCTGGGGGCGCCAGAGGCGCGCCCTGTTCTGGGCGGACAGAGCCGCCGCCCACACCAGTGCACCGTAAAGTGCCATCGACCGGACAACCCCCGTGTACAGCTGCCTAGTGGGGACACTGGCCCCGCCCAAATTGGGCAGAAGTCGCCCTAGGGCGGAGGCAGTGCCCACCAGCTTAGGACCAAGCTGTCGGAAGTGCTCGTCGAAGAGCCACCTACCGTCGAGGACCAGACCCAGGTACCTCATCTGGGCCCGGACCGGTACGAGGACCGAGTTGACCTCGATCGAGGCGCCGGCGGGCGGACCACGACGGGGCCCATGAAATAATAGGGCCTCCGTCTTGTCCAGGGCCACCCGCAGACCCAGCGCCTCGATGCGCCCGACCACCCGGGAGACTCCCGTGGTGGCCAGGCGCGCCGCCTCCTCAAAGTTTGCCCCCCGGGCCGTGACCAGGGTGTCGTCTGCGTAACAGATCACACCCAGCCCGGGGGGGAGACGCCCTCGTAGGGCCCAGTCGTATCCCATGTTCCACAGGAGTGGTCCTAGGACAGACCCCTGTGGAACACCGCACGACATGGCCCTGCGTCTCAAGGCGCCACCTCGGTCCTCGTACTCGACAGTACGCTCCTCTAAGTAGTCTGCCACCAGCCGCCTCAGGTACCCTGGCACTCCGTGGTATTGGAGTGCGGCCCTGATGCAGCCGAATGGCAGACTATTGAAGGCGTTGGCGATGTCCAATGACACCGCCAACAGCACTCCACCGCCTCTCACCGCCTCTTCGGTCACGGCCCTCAGGCGCAGGATCGCGTCGACCGTCGAACGCCCTTCTCGGAAACCGAATTGGGCGTCCGACAGGTCGGGCCCCACCTCGCTGAGGTGCCGGACGATGCGGACAGAGAGAACCCTCTCGAACAACTTGCCCGCCTTGTCCAGCAACACGATGGGCCTGTAGGCCGCGACCGAATCGGCAGGCCGTCCATGCTTTTGTATCAGGACCAGCTTCCCGCACTTCCAACGCTCAGGGAAGCGTCCGGACGCCAAGCTAGCGTCCAACACTCCCCTGAGGTAGTCCGACATGTAGTCGAGGGCTCGGGCCATCACTCGGGCTGGAACCCCGTCCGGCCCGGGGGCGGTGTTCTTGGACCGGATCCGTAGAACAGCCGCCCCTACCTCCGATTCCCTGACAGGCGGAACATCACCCACGCT
The DNA here is from genome assembly GCA_932526445.1 of Phragmatobia fuliginosa. Lineage (NCBI taxonomy): Eukaryota > Metazoa > Arthropoda > Insecta > Lepidoptera > Erebidae > Phragmatobia > Phragmatobia fuliginosa. The sequence continues at coordinate 19,100,716 of OW052064.1, forward strand.
GCCCCGACGACGACCACGACGGGCCATCGATGGGGGTGTGTGTTCCGCCTGCTGCGGGAATAGGCCCTCGACCACTTCCTGCAGGAAGCTGGGCTGGAGAGTCTCCGTAAGGGGGGGGCCCTGTGTGCGGAGCTTTTGACGCACCGCACGGTAAGGGCGACCCCAGGGGTCACGCTCGAGACTCTCCAGCATCTCCTCTCTAGACGCGTCTTTGCCGCGGCAGATGGCCAGCCTCAGAGTTTCCCGAGCTGCTCGGTACTCCTCGTGAAGCCGGTCCACCTCCTCACCGCCTCCGCGGTGACGTCGCCGACTCCGGGTGTGGGACCTCCGGGCACGTACGCAAGCCGCACGGAGGTCCGCCAACTCCTGGGAGGTTGGTAGGAGCCTAGCCGAACAAGCGACTACTTCACTAGTTTGTGACGAACAGGTTATGGATTGCATAGACTGTAATAATAGAAATTCCTTAGTATTCCTAGAAACGGACGAAACTGAAGTACGCCAAATTATTAACAGTTTACGGACTGACTGTGCTGCGGGTATTGATGGTGTTCCTGCTTATGTGCTAAAAAGGTATGGGTCTATAATTGTTCCACCTATTACTTATCTTTTTAATTTGTGCATTAATACCGGTATTTTTCCAGACCTGTTAAAGAAAGCTCTCGTGCATCCTATACACAAACAAGGAGCCAAAAACGACGTCCGCAATTATAGACCAATATCCTTGCTGCCTGCCCTCTCGAAAATACTAGAGCGAATAATGAATAACAGACTCAAAAAGTATCTCGAAGGATGTGGCCTTTTATCTGATAGACAGTATGGTTTTCGGAATTCTAGATCTACTGATGGGGCAGTCCATGATCCCACAAATTTTGTGGTAAAGGCACTAGACAATAAAGAAAAATGTCTTACAATATTCCTAGACTTAAAAAAGGCATTCGACACGGTCTCTATTCCCAGGCTATGTGCTAAATTGGAAGCAATAGGAGTCCGTGGAAATCAATTAAAACTTTACCAAAGCTACTTATCTGATCGTACGCAATGTACAGTGGTTGATGGTCATGTCAGTGGGGAACTCCCAGTTCTACATGGCGTCCCACAAGGAAATATCCTTGGTCCTACTTTGTTTTTAGTGTACGTGAACGATATGTGTTGCTGATGATACCGCTTTGACCTTTATAGCACAAACGTGGCAGAATGCTTTTCATGCAGCCCAGATTGGCTTGAATAGGGTTACGCAGTGGCTTACAGCTAACCTTCTGACCTACCAGCAATTTAGGTAACTACAACATTAAAGTCCACAAACAGGCCAATTGTGATTCTGAATGTCACTGCTCAAAACTTACACATGTATCTTCTACTCGTTATTTGGGAGTCATACTGGATGATCATCTGTCGTTTCGGCCACATATCAGTAAGCTCGCTGGCAGAGTGCGCAAACTTATATTTGTTTTTAAACACCATTTATTGCATTTCTACTTGGGGTGGGGTAGCAAAAAGCCTTTTAATAGAAATCGAGCGTGCCCATCGGACAGTGCTTAAGGTTTGCACTTTTAAGCCATACCGCTTTAAAAGTAATTGAAAAATACCTGCAGAAGCTTACATACGATGAAACCGAATCATTTATCAAAACCCATTTATGATTTTATTCGACCCATTTATATTCGACTGCCTTGTTGGTCTAGTGGTTAGCGTATGCGGCTGCTGATCAAGAGGTCTCGGGTTCGATTCCCGGGTCGGACTAAATGTTTGTGTGATCCACAAATATTTGTTTCGGAGTTTGGGTGTTTTTCTATGTATAATATGTATGTATTTACCAAAAAAAAAGTATGTTTATGTATTTATATCAGTTGTCTAGTAACCCATAATACAAGCTCTGCTTAGTTTCGGACTAGATGGCGTTGTGTGTAAGATGTCCGAAATATTTATTATTATTATTTTATGATGGTGGCTTGGACGAGATGTTACCACACCCATACAAACACTTACATATACACGCTAGCACACATACACACACGCACACACACTTACACACACACACACACACACACACACACACACACCCACAAACGTAATGGCAAAATAGATTGTGATTGTATGAGATGTCGTGACCAAGAGTGAGTTGTTTATGTTTTACCAGTACCTACCTTTTATTACTTGATGAAACAGAGCTAACTGAAGTGCAAATATCCTATGTCACATGAAGGTTACTGATGCTTAAAGCACAGGCTATCCTTTTTTAAGCATCGGTTGATTGAAGATATTGTAAATACATATACGTGAAATGATGTAGCTCATCTGTATTTAATGTGAAAATGTTGAGTAAATAAACTTTATTATAAACTTTATTATTATTATGGTATGCCAAATAAGCATCAAATAAGGCAAATATGTGTGTTGTAGAGATGTGTCATTGTCATTTTTATGGTGAACGAAACGAATATACTCTCCACACTTCGCCGTATGCACGCGAATAACCCGCATAACGAATAGCGCATAACGAAGTGTGGTGCCTGCATGAGAAGTCTTCTCTGCATTAAGAACAAGAGCAGACAGTTTGAACTTTATTTGTCGAAAATGTATAGAAAGTTACACATATTATTGTGTATTGTTTACCAGTTGTTTCTTCACCTTTGCATGTACAAAAAGAAATAAATATTACGTAAAAACGCCTACATAAAACATATATTAAGACCACATGTTGGGCCCACATACAACTATAGGGGCCTGGTATTTTAATCTCTCATAGGTACGTAGGTACTTCAAAAGTCGAAAGATTAGATTTTTTAAATACTAGCTAAAATTTGTACTAAAAAGATACCTCCGTAATATCCAGCTGATTGGCAATAATACCACTACCCATTTGGTTGCTCAATGTATGACCAACAATGACCCACATCATTGCAAATGATCGAATACCATCTAAACAGTCTATAGCGCCGGGCACAGGTGTAATTGTGAATAGACGATTTGTATTTTTGTATACGGAGAAAGACTGGAGCAGCTTATTCACTTTCATCGGATCTAAAACAAAAAATAATTAATTATTAATAATATTGGTAGTGATTCTCTTGTTAACATCACCAAATTTAAGAACACTAAAATTTGTTGCTGGATATGTACCTACTCATACTCATTAAATTACAGTCCATTATTTAATATCGCGCGCATGGATGTTTAGTTCATAACTACCTAAAAGTTCATCGCAGAAGAAATTATTTCATTTCGCACACACATTAAAAAAGAATGTCGGCGCCAACTATTGTTGTGGTAACTTATACTAAAACATGACATAGTCATAATCTAATCAATTCATGTTAACCCTTGTAAAATTTGGTTTCACAGATAATTAAAAGTAGATACCAGATTTATGTAACGAATATGTCCAAATGTTTTTAAACTTATTTCTTTTTAAGCTTTTATGTCATTTTGTAGCTCAGTACTAACCTTTCTACTGACTTGTTGGTTTCAATTGGGTTTGATTCCAACTAAGGAAAAACAATTATTGATAAACATGGTCATGGTGTCTGCCATGTCTATCAATAATTATGGTGGTTCCAAATCTTCGACATCTATGGTAGTTAACATGCGATTGTATCTACTTACCTATAATGTTTTGTATAAACAGCCTGTTCGTATCTAATGTCCATACTAAATTAATTTAAACTACGTAATTTTCTAACCAAAATTTCTAGAAACAGTAGGAAATACATAAAAGTAAGTTTATCAATCGTGATTACAAAAATATTTATGGACTGTATCATAAAAAGATACTATACATTGCCGACTTTTCAATAAATATACAAACCAATTTGTTATTCTATGAAATAAAGAACAAAAGTACTACTGCTTGTTGGAAATGTTTTGTCTACTAAGATGATGTCGGAATTTTCATATGTTTATGATCCTTAAAGCTTCGGGCACATTATGTCGGGCCGCAGCGTGTCGGGGCGGAGCGTAAAAATCCGCTCAAATCGCTCTAATACAAATTGTAAGAATTATCGCACAATGTGTCGGACCGCAGCGGCTCGCATTATGCGACGCGGATTTGCGTCCGTGTGATGCGGCCTGCACCGCCCCGCTGCGCCCCGTCAACAGTGTGCTATAGCAAGCGAATTACTGGCTCTTTTACTATTTCGAGTAATTGAAAAAATCGATCAGGAGTCATACGAAAATATCCCCAAAACTTGTCTTTGTCTGCTAAAAGATCGGGAAAAAGATGATGGTATTCGCCGAATGGCGAATGCGAGAAGCCCAAAATCGATCAAAGTGGTGTGCAATGGGAGAGGCCTATGTCCAGCAGTGGACTGAGATAGGCTGATGATGATGATTTGCCGAATACCTTTCTTTTCGAACAAATTGCAAGTATCAATATTTTACGTTTTCTTTTTTGACGAACGTCTTGTTTCTGCTATTCATTAACTTCTTCTTCTAACAGCAGGCAAAAAAAAGAAAGTTCTTTGTCAGAGCTATTCATAACGTGCAGTCGCAATAAATGCACAGCAGTTGCGCATGCAGTACACTGTACTCAAAATCCATCAATGCACTGCGACGCGGCCCGTCACTAATGTGCTAGGTAAGCATTTTGCGCTGCGCTGCGGCCCGCTCCGCCCCGCTGCGGTCCGACATAATGTGCTCGAACCTTTAGGGATCTTAAACATATGAAAATTCCGACATCGTCTTAGTAGACGAAACGGGTTGGGTTTCGAAATACGTCACCTGAATCTGAGGGTTTTGGTGGTGTAGGGGGCTTAAGGGAGTTAGTCTTAATCCCCCCCAAGTAATTTTGGCTGCCGGAGTTGCGTCTAAATATTTTTAAAAAAAAATCAAAAATTCTTAAATACAATTGCAATTATGCAAAACGGAACGTATTTTTATGCTTTAGTACAGTTTTTAAAATGTAATTTTTAGTTTTTATATGAAAAACGTGAAACGAAACGCAACATTTTGACACTAATTGACAGCAAATTTCAAATTTATGTGTCATTCCTTTGCTTTCGAGTTTAAGTGAATGTGTTCTTCCGTATCGATTTGTGTTTTTTCTACGACTTGGCTACGTTCTTGGATTCTGTTTGGATTGCTTTACTGTAATTAATTAATCAAGGTAATTATATTGGCACAATCCGACTTCATTGGGTTAGGTTAGATGGGTAAGGAGGGAGCGTAGCGCAGCGAAGCTGCCGCCTTACCCATCGTGGTTATTTTTTTTTAAACCACCCAGAAATAGGAGCCCCGCGTAGTGGGGCTCCGTCGACTATAATGCATAAAGCAATAAAACATGCACATAAAGTGGTATAAATAATGTTTGTACAAATTTTCCAAAGGGAATCAAGTATTTTCGGCGGGTAAAAATGGTGAGGCAGGGTTCAGAGGGTTCAGACCCCTCCCCCATCCCCCCAAAAACTCACAACCCCTTAAAATGGCGACGTATTTCGAAATTTTTACCATTTCTGTTTTTAATTTTTCTAAGGGAACCAAGTATTTCCGGCAGGTAAAAATGGTGAGGGGGGGTTCCGACACCTCCCCCCCTCCCCCCCAACCACTCACAACCCCAGAATCAGGTGACGTATTTCGAAACTTTAACCGACGAAACATTTCCAACAAGCAGTAGTACTTTTGTTCTTTATTTCATAGATTAACAAATTGGTTTGTATATTTATTGAAAAGTCGGCAATGTATAGTATCTTTTTACGATACAGTACATAAATATTCTTGTAATCATCGCGTTCAATTTTTGTTATCGTCGCATAGCGCGGAGTGTCAGATTTTAATATTGTATGCAAGTACATCGATTAGAATAGAAAACACGCCAGGTCTCCAACAGTCAGCATCTTATCAAGTATATATCTTTTAACGTCAAACCTCCACCAGAGTTAGACATACAAATACTTTGATAAGCTCAAGGAATTAAAAGACTATAATTAGAGCATTTGGAAATGTTTTTTAGATAAAAGTATTAAGAAAAAGACTGTTCAAAAGACTGGATGACTCACCTTTTTGTAGCAAAACATGATAACGAAGATCGTAGACTGTGCTCAATATTGCAAGCAGACCTAACAGAGAAAATATAGCTCTGCAAAATAAAAACAAATGTGATTGAAATAAATCACAAATGTATTAAATTGTTTTAAATTCTAAAATACATTATCAACTGCGTAATATCCTTAAAGGATGTAATGATATTTGCTTATATGCAGCGACTTCCATCAGACCTCCGCAGCCCAAGGATTAAGTACTATAACAGCTCTGTGGAAAGACTGTTGTTGAACTTTTTAAAGACTTCAAACTATCCATCATGATTGACAGAGATACAATATTTCAATGATGAAATTTTGCTTAAAGAGAATTATGGGAATAAAAATATTAGTAATTTAGCAGAGTATTCTTTACTCACATAGCAACGTAGTCACCAGTCACCCAAGGCTTGTCGTTTGGGAGGCGACAGAAGAGCTCCTTTATATCAATACCAAGGTTAGGTATATTCAAAAACGTTCCTGATGCATTTTTCGTTGAACAAACTTTCGGCAGACAAACTGCCAGATTGAAAGAAAAGGCTCTAAGAAAGCCAATGTTGGCAGACCTTAAATAAAATTAAGAACTATTTTACTCATAATCTATATATATTAGAAAAACAAAAAGTAACGGTAATCTACTCTTATCTAAATACTTGATTATTTAGGATAAAATTTTGTCATGCAGTATTTATGTGATTTACCAACATATTTTACGAACCTGTAAATCATTCTATTTAGTATTACGTAAATGTAAATTATAAATTTAAAAAATAGGCTAAAATTCGCTTTAAAAATGGCTCAATAAACAATAGTATTGTTGATATTTTGATAAGAATATATAGTGGAAGTAACGTATCTTCAATCTGGTAATTTGTAATAAACTAAATTTATCTAAACTTAATTTTCTCGTTAACTATAAAATATACCTGCTAAGGCTCTTATTTCCTAGTCCGCCAAAAACCGTATCAACTGAAGTTTTTAGTTCATTATACTTGTTAACACTTTTCAAAATTTTATCGTTATAGTCAAATCTATGAATGCCATGATTCAACTTGGGTGTAGGTAAATGTTGCCAAAGCATATCTTGTAATCCTGCCAAGTCAGGTGACTCGGGGATAACTTGTTCAAGAGGTACATTTATCATGCAATATTTTCCTTCGACGACCGAATTGGGTATTTCTTGCTTTATACCAAGACATTGATGGTAATTCCCGAGGTCTTGAAAATTGCCAGTTAGTATACCTCTAGGAGTTCGAACACCAGCATCGAGAACTGCAACAAGAAACAAAAATAAAGATTTTCAGTTAAACAAAATGTATCATCATCATCGGCGTATCGCAGTTCACTGATGGACATAGGCTTTTCCCATTGCACACCACTCTGATCGATTTTGGGCTTCAATGTAATTAAAAAAAATATTTATCAACATTTATACCACGAAAACTATATAATATACAAGTGCGACTATAGACAAGAACCGAAGCTAGATTTCGTTTTAGACTTCCGTAGTTCATGACTCGCAACCCTTAGGCTGTGTTCAGACCAAACGTATAGTCAGCCGCCGAATGTGAGCGAGCGTTACGCAGTTTATAATATTTCCATACATATTCACTTTTTCGTTCACATCTAACCGACAATACGTTATAATGCTATGCGTAGACGCTGACATTCGGCGGCGCCGATTAATATGGCGCGTCACTACGCGCCGCGGACGCTGATTGGCTACGTAGCTACGTTAGCATATTGGATACAGCTCTGCCGGCGGACTCTATTCAATTTAGCCAAAATAGTCGGCCGCTCAGCATACGCATACGGTGTGAACGTATACAAGCCGACTGTTTTGTTCACACCATTAGCGTCTTGTAAGCTATAGCGTATTGTAAGCATACTGTGAACGAAAAATACCGTTTATTTTCACGTTCACACTGGGGCTCACAGTGAGCCTGCTGACTATACGTTCGGTCTGAACACAGCCTTATAGATTCGTCATGTCCGTCCTTCCGTCCTCGACAAAGATGACATTTTGCATGAATATGTGTAGTAATTACGTTAACAAAGTGCTACAATAAAATTATGAAAAATATTTTTATTTATGGTACCTACGTTTCCTACATGTAAAGTTGTAAACCCTAGCCCTGTGTAGGGGGGATAGTAGGCCCTAGCCCTATGCAGGGGGAATCACTCACCGGTGCGCCAGTCAGCAGAGCATGGGTTTTCCCAGGGCGCCGTTCACAAGTAGAATTTTGAATACAACAAACGAAGGAATACTAGAAAGGTGTGTGTGCTAGTGACGATGGGGCGGTTAGGGAACTCTTCAAGGAAACACTGATTATCAGTATCACACATATATCTATTCAATATATAACACATTTACAAAGGTCCATAGTTAATTCTATATCATTAAATTATCATACATTATATATCAGTAATCATTGTATTATACAGACAAACAAAGAGAAGTGCAACATGCAGTAGAAGGATGTGTGTAAGCTTAGTACGAGCTTACCACACATAAAAGAGGACTGCAACTTGCAGACAAAAGTGGTGTGCAGGACTACAAGGGTCCTGTCACATCAACAACCAAAGACTCCCTATCAAACATCACACAGTTGTGTGCAGGACTAGCATGGTCTTGCCACATCAACAGACAAAGCTCCCAACCAACATCGTCAATCAGCTGTGTCAGGTGAACAAGGGACCTGACACAGCAGCGTGTAGGCTTGTTTTAATTCGCCAAAGACACACACAGTCACCAACCACAAAATACCAGCTCACCATAGAAGACAAAAAAATTAATAGATATTACTGTTAGAAGTGTGAGAGGAAACAATATAACTCGTCACCAGACAATAGGCTACTTTACTCAAGTTGACAATGTAATATTGTCACAAAGTCGATCAAAGTATTCACTAGTAAAGTACAGTTAGTACACAGCAGAAGAGACTAAGTCAGTTCAGTAAGTACAGAGAAAAAAATTAATTAAGTAGCGGTTTCGATGGGTCGAGTCTAACGGACCCCCTATTGCTCAGGTGAGGTGTAGTGTGCACCGACACCATGGGCAGGCATGGCCGTCTTTAACTACACAGGAGGCCCTGGGCACAAAAGATTTAGGGGGCCCTTATTAAAAGTAAAGAAATTGAATTTTACCACCTTTTTTGTATGAAATTTATGTATAGTAATATTATCAATAAAAAGTGTTTTTTGGTTTATAATATTACTATAAATTACCCAAAACAAATGATCACAACGACATCACAATCACAATTATCACAATCAAAAGACTTAGTTTGGTCACAAGCATTAATCATAGGAACTGCTAATTGGATTTGAAAAATTATTTCGGTCTTAGATAGCCCTGTTATCGAGTAAGGCTATATATCAACACGCTACGACCAAAATTAAGTGGAGTAAAATAGGAAAATATTTTCCTATTTTACTGTTCCTCAAAAAGTTTCAGTCTTGCAAAAAAACGTATGAAAGAATTGTTCCTCACTAAAAATAAATAAATATTTGGACATCAGACACAAAACATCATCTAGTCCCAAGCTAAGCAGAGCTTGTGTTATGGGTACTAGACAACTGATATAAATACATACATATTATACATAGAAAACACCCAAACTCCGAAACAAATATTTGTGAATCACACAAATAATATTTGGTCCGACCCGGTTGAATCGAACCCGAGACCAATATTAGCTCTTCATGTCCTGAATACACCGTAATTTATTTGATTTGAAATATGTATTTTTTCACCTCATTTTGACGAAATACCGAAAAAAAAAACTAATTTTCAATCGATAATTCATCCGTCAAAATATCAACTTTTTTTATAAAAATAGGGTGTTTTCTATTCGATGAAATCTCTACTTTCCGATGGTGTAAAATATATATATATATATTACCATAGTAAATCTTCTCAGAAAATGCAAAAAATGAAAAAACTCGAATTCGATTTTTTTTAATCGTTATTGAGATATTTATTAAAATTTACACTTTAATCACTCGAAAAACGTAAGATTGCATGTTACAATGATAAACAAAAATATTGCGAATCGAAATATACTACTATAATTAAGAAACAAATAAATAATAAAGTTAATATTAAATAAAACATCTACAATATTTTGAAAGGTGCAGAATCTTCTTTAAAGTATATGCGTATATGCCTATTTAATACTATTTTAAGGTAATTTAATACCTGAGTGACCTACGAAAAATTTTAGGCCATCAAAAGGTATTTCATAGAAAATAACTCAGCCTGCACGTGTAGTTTTATAAACGATGTCGTACACTGCTCTGTTTTACAGCTGCTACGAAATAGCAAGTATGTAGTTAGGCCCAGAGCTGCCTAGCCGACTTCTCTTTGAAAAAACTTTTAATAGCCAAAATTTTTCATACATTACTCAGTTATTAAATTATTTAAAAATAGCAATAAATAGGCACATACACATATAATTTAAAGAATATTCCATAACATTCTCATAATATTGTAGATGTTTTTTTTAATATTAACTTTATTATTTATTTGTTTGTTATTTATAGTAGTATATTACGATTTGCAATAATTTTTTTTATCATTGTAACATGCAATCTTACTTTTTTCGAGTGATTAAAGTATAAATTTTAATAAATATCTCAATAACGATTAAAAAAAATCGAATTCGAGTTTTTTCATTTTTTGCATTTCTGCGAAGATTTACTATGATAATATATATATATATATATATATATATATATATATATATATACACCATCGCAAAGTAGAGATTACAACAAAAAAGTTGATATTTTGACGGATATTTTCGATTGAAAATTAGGGTTTTTTTCGGTATTCCGTCAAAAGGAGGTGAAAAAATAGATATTTCAAATCAAATAAATTACGGTGTATTCAGGACATGAAAAGCTAAGTTTTTACGAAATTTAGTTAAAAAACAATTTTATTTGTAAAAGATAAAAATAAAAAACCAACAACTTGGTTTCTTGAATTTTTCACATAAAATTTGAGGTTATGTGAAAAAAGTGTAAATGCAAAAGATGTAGATCTTTTTATTACCTACAACTTTGCCATTTAACTTTTTTCCATAGGACTTGTAGTTTTGCAGGAAATCGAGATAAGCCATTTTTTTCCCTTAAACCCCAACCCCCCTCTCTCCCTTCCCGACCTCAGATCGCCCGTAAATTTGTGCATGTAGTAGTTTAAAAGTTATTTTACAAAAACACTTTTTGCTGGAGTTATGTTTCAAACGTTACCCCAGCAAAAAAAATTTTTTTTTAAACGTTTCAGACCCAAACCACAGAATACATAATAGTACCAGTACAGAAGACTCACTCCGAAAAGTAAATTAAAGTTATAGATACCCTCGGTGTCAAAAGATTAAGTTCAATTCAGATCGCACAGCGCCGAATCACTACGATTATATTTACCTACAATTGCGTCTCTTTCTATCGTGTAACTCTTAACTGTTCTGACGATGTCTGTTCGACCGGCGTGTCTGACTCGGCAGGCAGCCGGCCGACTATACCTAAACTGCGGAATGACACCCCCCTGCCCAAACTAAATACATGAATACATAGCTTTTGTTCCGTATTAGTAACATTTAGTTAGCAAACAGCAAAATTTGTGTGAGCTGTGGTTCTTAAGTTATTGTCAATTTTGCTGGGGCAATATTTCGGTCTTGTCTAGAACTTGAAAATGGCTGAAAGCAGAAGTTTAAAAAAAAATACCATCGATAGACCTTTTTTTGCTTAAATTTGTTTAATCATTTCTTTTTAAATTGTTTGATGTAATAAAATGGTTTTAAAAATCAGAAAAAACAGTTTTGCTAGAAAACAAGTATACTTACAATCAAATAAAAAGCTGTAACATATAGCCATGGTTTACATTTATAATGACTGTAAATTTGAAATTAGTAATTTTAAGCAATATGAAGATATAAGTAAATATTATTAATTTTTAATGGTATATTTAAGTCATCGAATACGCAGTTCCTATAAAAGAAGGAAACGTGGCAAACTCTAACAAATTTAAGTATATCATCAACAAACAAGCCTGTAAATTTCAGCTATCAATCACGAATATTATAAAAGTTATATGTAAAACAAGAATGTAACAACATTCTCTTATAACCCGACCAAATTAAAAGGTTACGTAAAAGCGACCGCGCCATAGCATAGCCGCGCTTAGCAGTACTCGTATAGGTTGTTACGTCGACAATGTCTGCGTAAACAATCTGAGTTACGCGGACGACATGGTGCTGCTGAGTGCCTCTATCAGTGGCATAAGGCAATTAATCGCAAGCTGCGAATCATACGCCGTGAAACATGGCTTAAAATACAACCCCAGAAAGAGTGAATACATGGTATTTGAGGCCGGTGGTAAAAGCCCTGAGACTGTTCCTAGTATAACAGTGGAAAGTCTGCCTCTCACTAGGGTGCACAAGTTTAAATACCTTGGTCATTTACTAACTAATGACCTCAAAGACGATGCAGACATTGAGCGCGAAAGGAGAGCGTTGTCCGTAAGAGCAAACATGCTGGCTCGCAGGTTTACCAAATGTTCACAACAAGTGAAAATCACCCTGTTCCGTGCTTACTCTACATCGCTTTACACAAGCAACCTGTGGGCCAAATATACTCAAAAAGCGTACAGCGCTCTGCGGGTGCAATACAACAACGCGTTCCGGGCGTTGTTGGGGCTGCCTCGTTTCTGCAGCGCATCATTAATGTTTGCCGAAGCCAGGGTAGATTGCTTTTACGCCACCATTAGAAAGCGATGTGCATCCTTGCTCTGCAGAGTGCGGGACAGCCCCAATCGAATACTAGCTATGATAGCTGCTAGGCTCGACTCCACCTATATGAACCATTGTTCTAAGGTACATATAGAAAAATAAGTTAATTTTTATTCGTTTTAAACTTTATGTACCAAAATACATGTATATATTTTTCGTATTGTGTTTTTAATTTATAATTGTTATTTAATTGTTGTGGAACTTAATTTTTGAATTAATTGTATTTAATTTTATTACTTTTGAATTTTGATTGAATTTAAATTGAACCATTTTTTTTTTATTTTTTTTTAATATTTATTAATGTTTCTTATTGTTATTGTTTTTAATTGAATGAATACTGTATAGATTTAATGATGTTTGAATTTGAATTTAGATTTTTATTATTTCACAATAATTGTAACATTTTGTATGGGTCTGAGATACCTGAATAAAAAGATTTATTATTATTATTATACATTCGGGTTACACCTGAAATGAATGGTATAATAGAATATTTTGTTGGTACAGTTACGAACAAAAAAAGTTAGGTCAGGGTGACAAGAATATTGAATTGAGTATGATAAAAATTTATTATTTAAAATCAGTCTTATACGCTCACATAAGTACATAAATATTTAGAAAAATCACAGATAGTTAAGTAATTTCAACATGTTTAGATACTAACTTAGATATTTTTTGTTTCTTTTAACAATGAATTAAATAAATATTTACAATGTTTAGTAACATTTTCTTGTAAAATTTTCCTTGTCCTTCCTTGTAAGATATGTTCAGTATTTTACACGCATTATTCTTTTTAAAATTACATTTGTTGCCTTCCTGTTGCTTCCATGGTATCGCGGTGAAAGTAACTTATTATTTTTCTCATAACAAGAACAAAAAACGGCAAAAATATAGCATACTATTTGAAATTTTGTAATTGTTATATTGTTTTATAAAACACTATTCCCAACTGTTCCAACCCCCCACTAGTTCTACAAGCAAGAAAAGAGCTACAAGAGCAAGTAAATGTTGAAAGAGAAAAGCGTAATTCAGCTATTATCAAATATGACAAGCTTATTATATTAAAAAATACACCTACAAAGAAAAATAATAACAAAAGAACTCTCTCGAACTCGCCGGAAGATACCACAATCAATCTTGCTGAACAAAGACCCCGTGTAAACAAAAAGAACAAAACTCAACCTGTTCACTCTAAAGAAAGATCTTCCAGTTTGTCTGAAAACATAATAAAACCGGGTATGCTGAACTATCTGATTGGCAACAAAAAATAGTAATAGTAATATAAACAAAGAAGACACCGCCGATTAAGCATAATAACAACTCCTCTTCAAACATACAAAAAAAAATAACACAAAGTAGAACATCGAAACGATACAAGATACACATCTTCCAAGCGGGCTGGTCACCGTGGAAGAATATGACCACAACCCTCCAAAGACACCACCGAAACCAAAAAAAAAGGTCAAAAAGGAAGTTAAGAATTATTTATATTTACTTAAAAACCGAATTAAATGTAAATGTTTTGGAGGAGGCCTATACCTCAAGAGGGTTCCAGTGGAAAAACATACATTTAAGATTGCAAAATACTAATACTAATAAACTACATAGAAAAAAGTTTTATATAAGTTATAGTTAAATTTATGTTAAAATGATATATATTTAGTTAACTTACTTTACTTACGATATAGTTTCTTTATTTTAATTTTTCTATTCTTAAACTTAGTTTAAAGGTAGGAACAAATACTATTTAATTACTATACTACTACTATACTAAACTGATACTCTACTACTAACAAATTTAATGTAAAACAAAACTGGAAATTAAAAGGCTTTTTTATTTATTTATTTATTATATTCCCAACTGAGTTATGATATTTTGGTTTGCATTAATTTGAATTCGAATGAAGCATTAAATTGTATGAAACAAAAAATTTAAAGTTTTAAAATTAGTTTAAATATTTAAATTACAATCTGATAAAAATATTCTGTTGACTGTACAAAATACCAGATACTAGGCCGTTAATTTACGAAGATATTTAAATGTATGGGGCGGTCGCTTTTGTACTATTCTCCTTCTTTTACAATGGGTTTCATCCTATAATTTATGTTCACTTTTTGATATTTTAAGAGGCTTCTACACTGGTCTAGCGTGCGTTACCCCAGCGAAAAAGCAAAAAAAATTGGGCCTTAGAGAGATGAGAGTATAACAGAAAATTAGTGTGTTCTGAGGTGTAATTTGTTACAAATAGCAAAATTTGTGCATGTAGTAGTTTAAAAGTTGTTCGACAAAAACACTTTTTGCTGGAGTAACGTTTCAAACGTGCAATATTTTGGACTTGTCTAAAACTTGAAAATGGCTGAACGCAGAAGTTTGCAAAAAAATAACATCGATAGACCTATAACTGCTTAATTTTTTTTAGTCATTAGTTTTTAAATTTTTTGATGAACACTGTTATAATTAATTGATTTTGAAAATCAGAAAAAAACTGTTTTGCTAGGAAACCAGTATACTTACAATCAAACAAAAAGCTGTAACATGTAGCCATGGTTTACATTTATAATGACTGTAAATCTGGGTTAAATAACTTTAAGCAATATAAAAAAAATATTAATTTTAAATGGTATATTTAAGTCATCGAATACGCAGCTCCTATTAAACAAGGAAACATGGCAAACTCTAACAAATTTAAGTATATCACCAACAAAAAAGCCTGTGAATTTCGGCTATCAATTACGAATATTATAAAAGTTATATGTAAAACAAGAACGTAACAACATTCTCCTATAACCCGAGCAAAATTAAAAGGTTACGTAAAAGCGACCGCGCCATACATTCGGCTGACATCTGAAATGAATGGTATAATAGAATATTTTGTTGGTACAGTTACGAACAAAAAAAGTTAGGTCCGGGTGACAAGAATATTGAATTGAGTATAATTTTTTTTTATTTAAATTTATTTAAACGTTTCAGACCCAAACGAAATACATGAATACATAGCTTTAGTTCCGTATCAAATGTTGGCAATCAGCAAAATTTGTGTGAGCTGTGGTTCTTAAGTTATTGACAATTTTGCTGGTGCAATATTTTGGACTTGTCTAGAACTTGAAAATGGCTGAACGCAGAAGTTTGAAAAAAATACCATAGATAAACTTTTATTTGCTTAAATTTTTATAGTCATTAGTTTTTAATTTTTTTTATGAACACTGATGTAATTAAATGATTTTGAAAATCAGAAAAAAAACTGTTTTGCTAAGAAACCAGTATACTTACAATCAAATAAAAAGATGTAACATGTAGCCATGGTTTACATTTATAATGACTGTAACAAAGTACACCTCAGAACACACTAATTTTCTGTTATACTCTCATCTCTCTAAGGCCCAATTTGTTTTGCTTTTTTACTGGGGTAACGCACGCCAAAATTTGTTACAAATAGCAAAATTTGTAAAAGCTGTAACATGTAGCCATGGTTTACATTTATAATGACTGTAAATCTGGATTAAATAACTTTAAGCAATATGAAGATATAAGTAAATATTATTAATTTTAAATGGTATATTTAAGTCATCGAATACACAGTTCCTATTAAACAAGGAAACATGGCAAACTGTAACAAATTTAAGTTTATCATCAACAAACAAGCCTGTAAATTTCAGCTATCAATTACGAATATTATAAAAGTTATATGTAAAACAAGAATGTAACAACATTCTCCTATAACCCGAGCAAAGCGACCGCGCCATACATTTAAATATCTTCGTAAATTAACGGCCAGAATATTTTTATCAGATTGTAATTTAAATATTTAAACTAATTTTAAAACCTTAATTTTTTTGTTTCATACAATTTAATGCTTCATTCGAATTCAAATTAATGCAAACCAAAATATCATAACTCAGTTGGGAATAGTGTTTTATAAAACAATATAAAAATTACAAAACTTCAAATATTATGCTATATTTTTTCCGTTTTTTGTTCTTGTTATGAGAAAAATAATAAGTTACATTCACCGCGATACTATGGAAGCAACAGGAAGGCAACAAATGTAATTTTAAAAAGAATAATGCGTGTAAAATACTGAACACATTTTACAAGGAAAGGACAAGGAAAATTTTACAAGAAAATGGTACTAAACATTGTAAATATTTATTTTATTCATTGTTAAAAGAAACAAAAAATATCTAAGTTAGTATCTAAACATGTTGAAATTACTCAACTATCTGTGATTTTTCCAAACATTTAATTATGTACTTAAGTGAGCGTATAAGACTGATTTTAAATAAAAAAAATTAATCATACTCAATTCAATAGTCTTGTCACCCTGACCTAACTTTTTTTGTTCGTAAATGTACCAACAAAATATTCAATTAAACCATTCATTTCAGATGTCAACCGAATGTATGGCGCGGTCGCTTTTACGTAACCTTTTAATTTGGTCCGGTTATAAGAGAATGTTGTTACATTCTTGTTTTACATATAACTTTTATAATATTCGTAATTGATAGCTGAAATTTACAGACTTGTTTGTTGATGATATACTTAAATTTGTTAGAGTTTGCCATGTTTCCTTCTTTTATATGAACTGCGTATTCGATGACTTAAATATACCACTAAAAATTAATAATATTTACTTATATCTTCATATTGCTTAAAGTTACTAATTCCAAATTTACTGTCATTATAAATGTAAACCATGGCTATATGTTACAGCTTTTTATTTGATTGTAAGTATACTGGTTTCCTAACAAAACTGTTTTTTCTGATTTTTAAAACCATTTTATTACATCGGTGTTCATCAAACAATTTAAAAACGAATGATTAAACAAATTTAAGCAAAAGAAGGTCTATCGATGGTATTGTTTTAAAACTTCTGCGTTCAGCCATTTTCAAGTTTTAGACAAGACCGAAATATTGCCCCAGCAAAATTGACAATAACTTAAGGCTCACACAAATTTTGCTGTTTGCTAACATTTAATACGGAACAGAAGCTATCTATTCATGTATTTCGTTTGGGTCTCAAACAATTTAAAAAAAAATTTGCTGGGGTAACGTTTGAAATTTTGCTATTTGTAACAAATTACACCTCAAAACACACAAATTTTCTGTTATACTCTCATCTCTCTGAGGCCTAATTTTTTTTGCTTTTTTGCTGGGGTAACGCACGCACGCCTTTGTAACTGTAACGTGGTGGATTGATAATTAATTTTATTTTATTTAAATATTTATTTATTTGTTGTTCATAAAAGTCATCACTCCACTCCGCGTGATTTTTAATTCACGAAAGACACCGCCGCCCGTTCCGGGTCTTACCTAGTGCCGGGTATCGGGTCTTTCGCGCTTAATGGTTCCTGACGGCGCGTTTTAAGACAAGGGGTCCAGCCTTCGGGTTGAGGAAGAGGTCCACCCTTCGGGAGGATTAACCGAAGCGCAACCTCCGTGCTGACCGCACTCTGCGGTCACCCGTTTCCAGTACACGACGGGCATCGTCGGCCACCCATCCACGGGCCGACCTCGGGATGGGTTGTTTAACCCCTGCTCGACCTGCGCGGCCTCGCTACGTAGTCGCGATGACCCCTAAGTTAAGTGCGCCTAGGATTCGGCCTTCTACAAACAAAAAAACTTCCAGTGCCAAAACCCAGTTCCTGGTGTTTATTTAGAAACTCTAGTGCTCATTAACATTTAATTGTAAATTGTAAATTTAAAGTTGTAATACTTTGTTATTGCATTTAAATTGTAATAAATTAATTTCTTATATTAGTGTTTTTATGTGCCTGCCGTCAGGCGGAAGTAACAACTACACTACATATACCTAATGTTTAATATACTTAGGTGTGTTTGTGTAGTGTAAAAGACAAAACAGCCGCGGATGACCCGACCTAAAAAACTTGACTTGCCCCCCCTTAGGCCAGAAGCTGGGTACGCCCATGAGTCTGTAGTTCATCTCCCGCCACCGACTCCTTTGCCTACTGCAGGAATTCCTCGATCTATCCGCCCTGCTGCGTCGGTAAGACTCCGCCGTCGAAAAGACGGAGCCTGACGGGGCTGGAACCGGGGAGGGTGACGTCGTTCTGCGGCTATGCTTCTGCTGGGATGCGTCATCGTCGTCATCCCCTGGGAGCTCGACCGCTTAAACCACTTTTTTTTTAGGCCAACCATGCAGTCAAATCAACATTAATGCTACTGCATTGCACCTATAATGCGAAAGTTGACATTCGATAGACAGCTTCCATGGGATAGATTGTAACAGGCACACGATACATAGTTCAGGTAACAGATTGTCATTGTAAATGTTCAAAATAGTATACGATGCTATTTAAATATTTTTGTACACAAAATTGAGGCTCTGTCTTGCTAGCTAACTTTTTATTTAGTGTTATAACAAATTTACTTAATATTTGACATAAAAAAGAATAATAAGTAAATGCATACTAAAGATTCATGAAGATTCATTCAGAAAAAATACATGGATGCTAAAGATTCTTCATTAAACTCAAGAACGCCTAAGATATTGCATTAATGGAATTTATGGTTGGGTTATCTTTAACATAAACAAGAAACATAAAAAACAGTAAAAGATATGTAACAAAAAATAATTACTCACATGAAAACAAAAGAAATGTATTATTATTCACCATGAATTCAGTTTGTTCGTCACAAAGCTCGGGATTTAATACTTCCTCAAAAAGATTCAAGTCTAAAGCATGTTGACTGCTGGGTATATTTATTTCTATATACGCGTTGACTAAAAATGTATTTACAGATATCATAAACAAAAATAGTCCGTATTTCATTTTTCCTACAAGGCACTTTAATCAAGACGAGAAACCGATCCAAACTAATGTTTCAGGTCATGAATTGATTTATAAAGCAACCAATTTGTTGTACTTATTGTTAACGCCATCTATCGGCGTTTATTAAAAAACCATCGTGTCGACGAACTTCACACACTCGCATCTTGTAACTCGTCTATTCGTATTTTTAAAAAACACAATGTAAAATACTGTTTTATTAAACGTATTGAAAATCTACTATGAACGTATATCATTGAGCAACACCATTACGAAAGGATCCTTGCCTCAACATAAATATGGTCTTCGTATCCGGATAAACGCTTCCACACTTCACGGAAAGTACCTACCAGCGAGAGAAAAAAAAACGGTCAGAGTCGTAATTCCCTCGTAATCCTTCAATTCCCATTCAAATTTGTACTACGTAGCACTGCACAGTGTTACGTTTCCATAAACGTCATATAAATTTAGTTTTCCTTGTGAGTCAATCAAGATTTCAAGTTTTTTCTGCGACGATGCGGTAATCGTAATCCTACCTTTTCCATTTTATACCGCCTAAATGAGTATTGTAGAAAGAGATGATATCAAAATTAGCGAGCTTATTAAACTTCGGGGTACATTAAAGACACATACACGTTGACTTTATTCGAAAAATACATAAATAAATACCAATCTAGCAAATTATCGCAACTGCAAGTAACTGAAATTAGTATGAGAATCCAAGCAATAATAGATTGTTATAGTAATTGTAACATTCAAGGTCATATATAATCACTTGTATTAGACTCATAATCAGATTTACAGCTAGAATACCGTGAGGCCATTGAAGAACAATGTTATACAAATATGGCCGTCGCGAAGTGCTTGTTAAAAGAAAACAAAAATGCTAATTCTAATTGTACGCATAAAGAAAGTCAAACTTTCAGGTCCGTTAAGTTACCAGTAATTATGCTACCCTCCTTTGACGGCTCGTATGATAATTG
This sequence comes from Phragmatobia fuliginosa, assembly GCA_932526445.1. NCBI lineage: Eukaryota > Metazoa > Arthropoda > Insecta > Lepidoptera > Erebidae > Phragmatobia > Phragmatobia fuliginosa. The sequence goes on from OW052064.1 coordinate 19,121,290, forward strand.
GTTGGAATTTAGGAATTCATACCTAACCATGATTTGCAAACATACAGATTTAGATCCCGTTCAGAAGTTTCATTATCTAAAATCATCTCAGTGGTTGTGCATTACAAGTAATCAGTTTTCTAGAGTTCACGGCATTAAATTACACTCATGCGTAGGATTTACTCGAACATAGATTCCATAATAATCGTTTGCTGGTGCACAATCATGTAAAGTCACTATATTCTATACCAAATATCTCTAAAGAATCACCTATACAATTAACATTGTTAATTGATACGATTTTGAGAAACTTGCGTGCTCTGCAATCCCTCAATGAACCGACTGAGTCGTGGGACACACACACACTACAGGGTGTCTGGTGGCAGATTTATATTTTCAAACTTAAATAAAAAACGTATTAATTGACACGAAGTTTTATTAGGAGCATTGATCCATAGAAAAGAAATGCGGATTTAATTTTTTAAACCGTATGCCATCCAAATGTCTTCCGTCGAGTTGAAGTGTTGAACACACTGTTCAAAACGGAGCCTTGTATTCTGCGCCACACGCTGCAGTAAACTTCAATTGAGCTGATTTCTCGACGAATATTTTCTTTTAAAGCCACAAGAGATTGGGGATTGTCATTATAAACCCTCTCTTTGAGGTAGCCCCATAAAAAAAATCAATGGGAGTTAGATCGGGCGACCTCGGTGGCCATGGGATGTCCCCAAACCGAGTGATCAGTTTCTGGGGGAAATTTTCCCGAAGCAAATTTATCGAAGCTCTGGCTGTGTGTGCAGTCGCCCCATCCTGTTGAAACCGTGTGTGTGAAGAGAACGATGGATGAGCTCGCAGGTTTGGCAAAAAGAAATCCGTGATAATGCGTTGATAATTTTCACCATTGACATTCGTTGCCTGGCCTCGAGAATTTTCGAAAAAAAAATGGTCCAATTATCCCATGTGTTGATAAATTTCACGTCCGTTAAGTTACCAGTAATTAAGCTACCCTCCTTTAAAATAGGGCTTACCCCCCCCCTCCGCCCCCTTCTAAAAGCCAAACGGCTGGTAGCGAGTTCCAGCTTTTGACTGCTCGCCATAAGAAGGAAGAGTCGAACCGCTTCGTTCTAGTGCATATCTCTGAAGCGGTGACTTCCAAGTCCAGCACGCGTTGTTCTGTAAAGGAAGGGAGAAGGAGGGACCAGTTGGAAGAGCTCTTCCGAACACTCACCGTGGTAAAGGCGATAGAGGACCGCCATGGAAGCGATGTCTCTCTGCAACTGCAGAAGCTCCAGGAACTCGGTAGTTTCGGGACTGTCAATAATGCGGATTGCTCGCCGCTGCAACCGGTCGAGAGCGTCAAGTAAATATTGCGCGGATCCATCGCAAAGGTGAGAACAGTACTCCACGCAGGAACGAACCTGGGTCTTGTAGAGAAGACACAGATGCCCCGGCGAGAAAAACCGTCTCACCTTGTTTAGCACACCGAGCTTTCGCGAGGCCGCCTTGGTGACGCTCTCTATGTATTCCCGTCGGTTGAGATCCCGGCAAATATCCATACCCAGGATACCGAGCTTGTCCTGCATTGGCAGTTCAGTGTTCTGGAAGGTGGGGAGGGGAAGGAACGGAGATTTTTTTGTAGTGAGCGCGCACACCTGTGTTGATCAAAAATCTGAAAAAATCATGATAGTAGTTCATATATTGAATTTTCACTTACGTTCTAAAATAAATATTATAAATATAAATTTTTTTCGCGATCTAGTTTTTTTTAATAAATAAATATTTCGGACAACTTACACACAACATCATCTAGTGCCAAACTAAGCAGAGCTTGTATTATGGGTACCAAACAACTGATATAAATACTTAACATACTTTTTTTTTGTAAATAAATACCTACTATACATAGAAAACACCCAGACTCCGAAACATTTCCGAAACAAATATTTGTGAATCACACAATTATTTGGTCTGACCCGGGAATCGAACCCGAGACCTCTTGATCAGCAGCCGCATACGCTAACCACTAGACCAACAAGTCATTTAAAATTGCCAAACTAAAAATGACCGCATTCGTGTTTTCCATCAGGCAGAGTTCCGTTATTGACCGTTCGTGGTGACTCTACTGCCCTGGACACATACTCACGGAACTCATCTTGTAACACAGAGTTTTAATAATTTCAGGAAAAGCGGCATAGTAAGCTTTGTAATGTTTATCTAAATGTACAATTCCAGGTGACGGTGTTTTTCTATTAAAAACACTGAGAGAAAATATATTTAAAACATGAATTAATGTAAATAATGAATCATCATCAACGGTCTTTGGTAGTAGTGAACTACTAAGGCTATTAACACATGGCACCGCGCACCGCCGCGGTGGGCGGTGAAGCGGATCTCATGTCGTATTGGGATCTACTAAATCCGTTGATGCTTAACACACGCACACCGACCGACCGCGCGGTCGAGCGGTGTTCTCACCGCCACCGCCTCTCCATGCTAACGTACACGTGGAGGGGCGGTGCCTAACACACGGGCATCCGCATAACCGCGCGGTACATTTATTTATTTATTATAGACACGCCAACAGTATACATATACAACACTGAAAAACAAGAATTAAAATGCAATACAGTTCTTATTTCTAGACAAATAAAAGGCATGCACAATGAACAATAATGAAATTGTGTTTTAAGCGGTTTGAGCAGAACAATGTATTACGCAATATAGAACTGTATTTGTAATTACACAGAGTAGAAATACAGTATTTTCAATTAAAAATCATCGTTGGTGCAGGACGTGGTGCAATTTAAAAATGGAATTTGCTAACAAATAATAAAATAAAGGAGTGGACATTCGCGTATAGTTGGAAAATGTATCTTTATGTTGTCTCAAACTTTAATAGTATAACATTAATGCCCCATTTAGAGTTCTGCTTCGTAAAAATCCAATATCATATTTTTCCTTTCTACGCCATAAAAGCGCACCAAGTCTGCCAATGCATTTATTTGTGTATAAAGTAAATAAATAAGTAAAAGCCAGATTGCTGCTACCACTTCGGCATCCATTCTTGCGAGTGTCTATGATCAAACTGGTCAAAACCACGTTAAATCAAACCATATAGGCGCGCAAACCGCCTGACCGCGCGATACACCGCTTCGAAATCCACTTTACCGCCACCGCCCACCGCGGCGGTGCGCGGTGCCGTGTGTTAATCGCCTAAGGCGGTTTGCAATTGTATTGTAATGCTTTTTTTAGTGTTAAGTATACTATTTGCGTGTCTATAAGACGTATAGATTATCCGTAACTAAAGGATAAATATAGATCTAATAAAAAACTTAATTTGGCATGTTAAAGTAGTAAATCAATATGCAGACCATGTTGATTCTATTATCTGTAAAGAATCATTCTAATACAGTTTGCACTTATCATATTTCCATCTGAAATTAAAACAGAGGTCTCATCTATTGACAAGTAATATAAATTGATTGCTTTATAAATCAATTCATGACCTGAATACATTAGTTTCGATCGGTTTCTTGTCTTGATTAAAGTGCCTTGGAGGTAAAATGAAATACGGACCATTTTTGTTTATAGTATCTCTAAATGCATTTTTAGCCAACGCGTATATAGAAATAAATATACCCGACAGTCAACATGCTTTAGACTTAAATCTTTTTGAGGAAGTGTTAAATCCCGAGCTTTGTGACGAACAAACTGAATTCATGGTGAATAATAATACATTTCTTTTGTTTTCATGTAAGTAATTATTTTTGTTACATATATTTTATTACTAGCTTTCACCCGCGGCTCCGCCCGCGTGTATGTCGGTTATCGCGGTAAAAAGTAGCCTATGTCCTTTCCCAAGTTCAGTTCTATCTTCATACCAAATTTCATCAAAATCGGTTCAGTGGTTTAGGCGTGAAAGCGTAACAGACAGACAGAGTTACTTTCGCATTTATAATATTAGTATGGATTTTTAAGCTATTGTATAGCTTTTATCGCGGGCTTTGAGCGCAGCGACCGAATCAAGAAATTCTGTAACGAAAAAACCCAACGCCCTAAAAAAGAATAGAGAATGTGATTCTTACTGCAGTGCAACAATAATGTGGCGGCTCCGTACGCATGCGTGCTGCCGTTATTTATTTATAAACTTTATGCACTAAATTTGTACATGGGCGGACTTAATGCCCTCTCATTCTCGCATTCCAACCGGTTCAGGTTGTTACCTGAACCATGTATCGTGTGCCTGTTACAATCTATCCTATAGACAAGCTATCTATCGACTGTCGACTTTCAAGAAATCGAAAAATTCGAGCGCGTGGAACTCCACCGTCTCTTTCTGTGAGCAAGTCATGCTTGCAAAAGAGATAAACGAGACCGGGAGAGGTTCAGAACTCTTCCAGTCCGCCAGGCCCGGGAACGGGCCAGGTACCGCAGGCAACTCGGGCGCCGGAGATCGTTAAATGATCTCTGTCCTCCATACGCGCAAGCCTGGGGGTGGCAGATTAGGCCATCTGTCACCCCAGCAGAAGCAGGCTGGGGTGGAGGCGCGAGCGCTATAAAGCGAGTGCCGTGCCATGTAGGGATTTAGGGAACGTACCCCAATTAAAAATATATTTCATAATTAGCACTTTGTCGACGTAATTACATACAACACATATTCGTGGAAAATTTCATCTTTCTAGCACCAACCGTTTGGACGGCAGGTCGAGGACGGACATTAACAATCTATAAGGGTTGCGAGTCATGATCTACGGAACCTTAAAACGAAATCTAGCTTCGTTTCTTGTCTATAGTCGCACTTGTATCCTAAATAGTTTTCATGGTATAAATGTTGATAAATATTTTTTTCATTACATTGAAGCCCAAAATCGATTAGAGTGGTGTGCAATGGTAAAAGCCTATGTCCAGCAGTGGACTGCGATACGCCGATGATGATGATATATTTGTTTTTAACTGAAAATCTTTAATTTTGTTTCTTGTTGCAGTTCTCGATGCTGGTGTTCGAACTCCTAGAGGTATACTAACTGGTAATTTTCAAGACCTCGGGAATTACCATCAATGTCTTGGTATAAAGCAAGAAATACCCAATTCGGTCATCGAAGGAAAATATTGCATGATAAATGTACCTCTTGAACAAGTTATCCCCGAGTCACCTGGCTTGGCAGGATTACAAGATATGCTTTGGCAAGATTTACCTACACCCAAGTTGAATCATGGCATTCATAGATTTGACTATAACGATAAAATTTTGAAAAGTGTTAACAAGTATAATGAACTAAAATCTTCAGTTGATATGGTTTTTGGCGGACTAGGAAATAAGAGCCTTAGCAGGTATATTTTATAGTTAACGAGAAAATTATGTTTAGATAAATTTAGTTTATTATAAATTACTAGATTGAAGATACGTTACTTCCACTATATATTCTTATCAAAATATCAACAATACTATTGTTTATTATGCCGTTTTTAAAGCGAATATTAGCCTTTCTTTGTAAATTTATAATTTACAAAATGATACTAAATAGAATGATTTACAGGTTCGTAAAATATGTTGGTAAATCACATAAATACTGCATGACAAAATAATCAAATATTTAGATAACAGTAGATTACCGTTACTTTTTTTTTTCACATAGAATAATAGTAAAATAGTTTTTAATTTTATTTAAGGTCTACCAACATTGGCTTTCTTAGAGCCTTTTCTTTCAATCTGGCAGTTTGTCTTCCGAAAGTTTGTTCAACGAAAAATGCATCAGAAACGTTTTTGAATATCCCTAACCTTGGTATTGATACAAAGGAGCTCTTCTGTCGCCTCCCAAACGACAAACCTTGGGTGGCTGGCGACTACGTTGCGATGTGAGTAAAGAATACTCTGCTAAATAACTAATATTTTTATTCCCATAATTCTCTTTAAACAAAATTTCATCATTGATATATTGTATCTCGGGCAATCATGATGGCGTTTGAAGTCTTTAAAAAGTTCAACAACAGTCTTTCCACAGAGCTGTTATAGTGCCTAATACTTGGGCTGCGGAGGTCTGATGGAAGTCGCTGCATATAAGCAAAAATCATTACATCCTTTAAGGATATTAAGCAGTTAATAATGTATTTTAGAATTTAAAACAATTTACCTAGTACATTTGTGATTTATTATAATTTATTTGTTTTTATTTTGCAGAGCTATATTTTCTCTGTTAGGTCTGCTTGCAATATTAAGTACAGTCTACGATCTTCGTTATCATGTTTTGCTGCAAAAAGGTGAGTCATCCAGTCTTTTGAACATACTTGTTTATACTTTTATCTAAAGAACATTGCCAAATGCTCAAATTGTAGTCGTTTAATTCCTTGAGCTTATCAGAGTATTTGTATGTCATACTCTGGTGGACCTTTGACGTTAAAAGATAAATACTTGATGATAAGACGCTGACTACAGCCAACGACCTTGAGCAAAAGATACGCCCCTTACAATGTTCGATAAGGCGATTCACACACTGCACCGCGCTACGACGCGTAGCGCGGTGCAGCGCGTGCGGCTAGCAGATTCGGGATTAGCTGAACACTGGCCACGCGCCCACGCGCGTAGGCGCGTAGCAGCAGATCACGCGCGCGGCGACGGAGGAGCAGATCTGCCTCTTCGAGCAGATTTTACCGCGCCTCCGCGCCTGACGGCTTTGTACATGGCCCGCACTAAACTAAAGGTTACTTTCCATTTGGTCGTCGTCGTCTGTATCCCAAATTGCTGGACATTGTTCAATTTCGTATATAAATGTGTTTACTGCTGCGGCCCGCCCCGCCTAAGCGCGCCGGGGCAGAATCTGCTAGCGGCACGCGCTCACGAGCCTAGGCGCGTGTTCGGTGTATTGGACCTGGCGTGTTTTCTATACTAATCGATGTACTTGCATACAATATTAAAATCTACCACTCCGCGCTACGCGACGTAGCGCGGTGCAGTGTGTGAATCGCCTTATTGGTACTACTACAGACTTCGAGAACCAATTTTCGACTTTAAGTTTGCACTCTGCTAAAATCAACAGATGGCGCTTTGTAATTTCAGCACACTTTACACAGGGCCTTAGAATATTTTAGATAGGGCAAAATAAAAATGCTATGGTATGGTATGATAAAAAAAAACATAATTTGAAATGGGTGTTATTTAAAGGCACTTAGAAGGGTAAGCAATAAATTTTGTGCAGCATAAAAAATAGCAAAAATGGCATTCGCAAAATAGGCGCATTCCTTAAAAAAAAAAAAAAGTGTTATTAATGAGTTTACTTTTTGTGGGGTTAAATGAAGTAATAGAAAATATGTGATATAATATTCTTTTACTTTGTATTGTTATAGATAAAAAAATAGGACATTTCATAACCATGTTTTTGTGCCCTGCCTCCACGCCCCGCGTACGTCCCGCTGATACCTGATTTTGTCTTCTGCGTAAGGCAGCTTGGTTCGGAGCGGCCATAAAGTTTGGCGAGTACTATAGTACTATAATCGATGTAATTGATGATGGATGTTACGGTAAAAACTACTCCGCCTTATCTATCAGGTGCAGGAGCTATTATTGGAAGGAAAACGGGTGAAATTTTATTTTTAGGTATGCGCAATAAGTACTGCTATACTTGCGATCGGGCAGAAAAGAAAAAAACTACAGCCAAAGAGCACAAATGTTATAAAAACTACAAGGTCCCATCAACTGGGATGGAAACAGACATAATTTTACAAGGTTTTTAAAAATCTGTAGAGACACATAATTTTATTTATGGCCACTTAATATCCGACGGTGATTCAAGTACCTCAAGAAATAATTGAATGTTGTAATCATTTCCTAAGAAATGTTTGTAATAAAATGCAAATTTATCAAACTGACAAGATATCCAATACGTGACAGAAAGGTAACTAACAAATAGTAAAATTATGAGCTTAAGATCAGCAATCAAAAAGGCTATAACAAAAAATAAAAACGACGAATGTCCAGAAGTTCAAAACTTGTTTGACTATATAATGCTGACCCATCTCTATGCAATTGAAGACCATGCCGGTTGTAAACAGTACTTCTGTGAAAAAGGCGGTACACAAGAGAACAAGGAGCAGCAAACGCTTTTTTTCAAGCTCATTATGGCAACGTATTTGTCTTTTGACTCAAAATATTGCTAGCCATGCTCGTAGTCTTATCCATGATGTGGATAGTAATATTGCACAGCATAGTGGCAAAATTTTTGGGAGGGAAGCGGATAAACTTTTCTTTAAAACAATCGAACGGAACGAGATGCAGATCCCGAGTATATAAAAAAACTTACTTGCCAAAGTCCGAAAGGAAAATTAAAATGACTGGAAGAAAAAAGAATAAAAAAAAGACCTTGAATAAAATATATGAAAAGAGAAAGAGGCGCCTAATTTAAAAATAATGAGATTACTTGAGACAAAGTTAGTAAGATACAAAAAATCTGCCAAGTGCATGTCAGGCCACGCACAGTAAAGGGTTCCTCAGTCACGTGGATTTAAAATCGTATCCAATAGATAATTATTATACTCCAAGATCCCAGAGCCGCCGGACCTACGTCATTTGTGCAAAGCTGAAATTTTCAGGATTATTAGTACAATGTCTTGTTAAGATGTATGCGTACCCATTAGCTTGAAAGCGGGGCCGTTTGTGAGATAGCGCGAAGTACAGATGGTAAAAAACCTTACTTACCTACGTTAAAGGTGCAAAGCTAGTATTTACAATTTTTTTAAGAATATTATTTAAAATTAAAATTCATTACTGCCAGACACATTCCGTGGGCCATTACTTCTGCCAGACGTCTTGAAAGTTGTGAAAAAATTACGTAAACTACGTTATAGGAGCAAACCTAAATTTTATAACTATATTACATATATAACTATATTTTATATAACTATATTTTACTAGCTGACCAGGCGAACTTCGTACCGCCTTAGAATATTAATTGTGACTGTCAAATAATAACAGACAATAATTAGCAATAAATTAAAATTGCGACTATAATTTGAGATTTAAACTATCCTATCTCTCAAGTTAGATCGAACTGCACATGGTGTGCGAATTTTATTATAATCGGTTAAGTGGTTTAGAAGTCCATTGAGGACAAACATTGTGACACGAGATTTATATATATTAAGATAACTAAAAAATGTATACATATTATCTAAGGTAGGTACTATTTTAAGACCCTTTGTATACGTTTGTTTGTTTGTAACCAACTCCTATGGGTGCGATTTTGACCCCACTTTAAACGGCCAGATTTCGTTGATGTTGTGAATAGCTACAAGTATATACAAGTATACGAAATCTGGCCGTTTAAAGTGGATCAAAATCGCACCCATAGGAGTTGGTTACAAACAAACAAACATACAGGTGAAGCTAATAAATGAGCGTGTAAAAACCATTTAATATTTTACAATTCTATTCTTGAAATAATACCAAAGATGATATACCTCAGCTTCCTAATTACTACAAATATTTAAAGGTATCTGGGGGGATGATTGGCCCTTCGGACTGGTCTGGCCGCATACAAAGGGTCTTAAAATAGTACCTACCTTAGATAATATATATAAAATTTAGGTTTGCTACTATAACGTAGTTTACCTAATTCTTTCACAACTTTCAAGACGTGTGGCAGAAGTAATGGCCCACCGAAAGTGTCTGGCAGTAATGAATTTTAATTTTAAATAATATTTTAAAAAAATATATTTAAATACTAGCTTTGCACCTTTAACGTAGGTAAGTAAGGTTTTTTACCATCTCTACTTCGCGCTACCTCAGAAACGGCCCCGCTTTCAAGCTAATGGGTACGTATACATCTTAACAAGACATTGTACTAATAATCCTGAAAATTTCAGCTTTGCACAAATGACGTAGGTCCGGCGGCTCTGGGATCTTGCTCTATTAAGTTCACGTATTAATGTGTTAATTTTGTATGACGTTTTCCAAGTGAGCGCATTTTACAAGTTAAGTCTCCATAACTCCTGAATTAATAAAGTCATCTAATCCGTTATAGTTTTCCTTGAAAGTTCATTATATGGACCACCATCACCAATTTTTCCAGATTTTTTGATCCAGCCGTTTAGCTTTTAGAGGGGGGGGGACGCCCTGTTTTTACAAAAAAGTTCCCTTTAAAGTGGAATTTCTCGCAAACGGATACCTGAATCAAAAAATCGTCTTAGAAACCCTGTATTGTTTTTAAAATACCTATCTAATGATACCCCACACGATGGGGTAGCCGCGAGAAAAAATTTACATCCCCACTTTACGTGTAGGGGAGGTACCCCAAATAAAAATATTTTTCAAAATTTTATTATAGCACTTTGTCGGCGTAATAACAATACATATTCATGCAAAGTTTCATCTTTCTAGCAATTACCGTTTGGACGGTAAGTCGAGGACGGACGGACGGACGGACGGACGGACGGACGGACGGACGGACGGACGGACGGACGGACAGACGGACATGACGAATCTATAAGGGTTCCGAGTGATATACTTCGGAACCCTAAAAAGGACTCAAATTATGAAGCTCCTCTTCATAATTTGAGTCCTTTTTTTAAATTAGGCTTTGTGAGGAATTGTGAGAAACCGGACATGCCAGCAAAAATTATTGAAAAAATTAGGACAAATTTCATACAGTCGTTAACCAAATCAGACGAAAATCGTCAACAAATAGAGAGGTCGACGATTATTCAAAGGGATAGTAGTGTGTGGATGGAGCTGAGGCGGTCGTAACCACTACTCTTAGATTCCACTCATGCTTTCCATCAGGTAGAGAGTACAGACACCTTAGCAGGCTCATATTAATGTGAATAAAATGACTTTCTGAGTTTTGGTGGTTCTTGTGTCCGTTTTATATAAATGGGTAAATTCCACCATGACACAGAATTCATCCCCAATGCGGGAGTTGTCTTTTTACCCAACAAAGTTTATTTCTAAACTACTGAACCGATTTTATTGAATAAGGTGTCAATAGGTTCGTAATCATGCAGAGTTGGACGGATTATAATTTTTTATCAAGTTTTTCTAATGTGTGTGCGTATTCTCCGATGAACTTTTAGTTAGTTATAAACTAAACATCCATGCGAGCGAAATTAAATAATGGACTGTAAGTCAATGAGTATAAGTCCATAATCCAGCAACAAATTTTAGTGTTCTCAAATTTGGTGATGTTAACAAGAGAATCACTACCAATATTATTAATAATTAATTATTTTTTGTTTTAGATCCGATGAAAGTGAATAAGCTGTTTCAGTCGTTCTCCGTATACAAGAATACAAATCGTCTATTCACAATTACACCTGTGCCCGGCGCTATAGACTGTTTAGACGGTATTCGATCATTTGCAATGATGTGGGTCATTGTTGGTCATACATTGCACAACCAAATGGGTAGTGGTATTATTGCCAATCAGCTGGATATTACGGAGGTATCTTTTTAGTACAAATTTTAGCTAGTGTTTAAAAAATCTAATCGATCGACTTTTGAAGTATGTACTTACCTATGAGAGATTAAAATACCAGGCCCCTATGTATGTACACGTAAAATGGAGAGGATTTTTTTTTCTCGCATCCATTCTATCGTGTGGGGTATCATTAGACAGGTCTTTTGAAAACATTGACAGGTTGCTAAAATGTTTTTTTATTTAGGTAACCGTTTGCAAGTTACTCAACTCTTAAGGACATTTTTGTACAGCCTACCCTCTGAAAGCTAAACTAAACAGCTCGCTCAAAAAATCCGAAAAATAATCATAAAAGAAATCCATGAGATGAACTTGAAAGGAAATTTAAAACGGCTCAGATAACTTTGTTAGTTAGTAGTAGAAATACGTTTATTTTGGAAAACTTCGTACAAAAAGAACGAAATAACAGTCATCTAATTGAACGCGATTTTAATTGCACTTGCTATTAGAATATTATCTTTACTTTCACAATTTTTTTTTAAATATTTTATGGCAATCGAGTTCACGTGAATACAATAAAAAACAATATTGTTATTACCTGGTACAACTTTCTGGTGTTATTTTTTTCTGTTTACCTTTTTAAAACTTGGCAGTTCTCTTAAATTAACATGTCGTTTTAGTGGCTTACGTCTTTCAATGCCGTGTGGATTACTTCAGCACCTATTGCGGTCGACACTTTCTTTCTTTTAACCGGCCTTCTAGTGGTGTATACTACCTATGGAAAATTGACACCCAGTAAGTCTTCTGTTATATTTAAAGTAGTATTTTCAATAAATAAAGTCCTTCTAAAAAAAGGCCTGTGTCCACTAGTGGACTAAGTATTAAAAGTTGTTTATGGTCCTTCTTATCTCGGATACAGAATAGTAAATAATATATAGTACTCACAACTCTTATTCATTCTGACTGCATCGGTGGCGTAATGATAGCTTTTGCGACTGTTGTTCTTAAGGTCTCGGGTTCGATTCCCGAGTTGGACCAAGAATGCTGTCTTAATTAGGATAGTCCTCTGTGTAAGGGTAGTACTGCCCCGGTCGAAACGGCCCATTCGTGCTGAAATCAGCGTGGCTCTAGTAACTCCATTGTTGTGTGTAAGATATCCAAAATATTAATTATTATTATTCCCTGGGATTTCTAGGAGGTGATTAAGGGAGAAAATGCAAAAACATCGAAAAATCACAAACTCCCCTACACCTAATATCATATCATTACATCATCACAAGAGTGATGAAATGACTATGGCCAGGAGCGAGATACTTAAGGCTGTTGATAGCGATATAACGAATCATTGCAATTCATTTCGTTAATACATACATTTTTTTGCAGTAAAGCTTATCAAGAACATCCACTTATTCTATTTGAACAGAATATTAAGGATATTGCCAGTTTTATGTGCAGTTATTCTGTTACAAGTTTCTTTCTTTAACTGGATCGTAGATGGACCTTTTTGGGAAAAGAAAATGAATCATGTACATCATTGCAGAGTTTACTGGTGGTCTACTGTTTTACATATACAGAATTACCTAAATCCTTCAGGCATTGTGAGTTTTATTTTGTTCTCAAGTTAATTAAGTGTCAGATAGATATTTAATAGCAATCGATATAGCTGTAAGTTTGCTTTCAATTTCAATATAAAATAAAACAATTCTCGGAAAAGTAAGCACGTAGAAATTTTTGTCAAATTCCCTTGGTCGGTCTTTTACGACTGCCGTAAGATGATTAACGGTGGACGATACATAATACATCTTATTCGATCTCCACATGGTCATAATTAATATATTATATTTATAAAATGTAAATTTAGAGGAGTAGTCAAGTTGTTTTACTTGTAACATGTTTTTTTTTATTTCAGTGTCTCCCCCACACGTGGTACTTGGCCGTAGACATGCAACTGTACATTTTATCGCCAATTATACTCGTGTTCGTATTAACTGGAAAAAGGCTTATCGCCTGGTCTGCTCTATTAGGAAGCTTCATAGCAGTGTTAATTGGTGCCACGATCTTTATCTTTGAAAATGACTTTACGTTTTCACCTTTTTCACCCGTGTAAGTACATGCATACACACACATACTCGAAACCTCATTTATATCACCTTTAAATGCTGACTCAATCGCGTACCTAAAATAATAATAAACTAATAATATTAAAGCTGAAGAGTTTGTTTTTTTTTGGTTGAACGCGCTAACAAGGAACTACTAATCCGATTTGAAAATTTCTTTGAGTGTTAGATAGTCCTTTTATTGTGGAAGGCTATAGGTTATATATCATCACACTAAGGCCAATGGGAGCACTCACGAAGAATATTTCAAAATCAGGGGTTGTTTTTCCTCTTCAGAGATTCTGCGCGTGCGCTGCGTAAACGGTTAAAGTTTCGCAAAAATCATGTATGCCAGAATTGTTCCCCCTTAAAAGTTTAAAAAAAAAGTCTGCGACAGACACAATATTTTTTTTTATGGGAAAGCTTCCTCGGTATATTATCATCACGCTACGGGCAATAAAAGACGCAGACGGGCCGTGTTGAGTGTGCTTGTTGAGAAAATATACGAGTAGCCACCGTATAGTTGCTCGAAAAATTGATTAGATTCAGAGACACGTTGATAATATTCCACGAAGACATTCTCTTTCTTTCTTTCACTAATTATTTAAATTTATTTTCAGTGAACCAGTACAAATGTTTAACTTCATGCAGTATTACTACGTAAACACCTTGACAAGATCGTCACCGTTCTTCATTGGTCTTATATTCGGATATTTACTGTCCATCAGCCGCGGAAAAACGAATGTTTTGAATTCGGTAAGCTAAAGCCACAATTATTACTCGAAAAGAAAACTGTCTAATCAGGGCCGCGCTGCCCCTATGTCAACTGTGTGCGAAGAGTGCGGCGCACACAGGCGCCAAAAAAAGGGGCGCGGGCGGCGCCGCCATCGAAATTATTTTTGTTACACTGATGAAAAAAATAAGTTAAATTAAGAAAAAAATCATGCACCTAGTAAATCATTTTGAAGAAATGAATGCTCTTGAATGAAGAGAAAAAACTCTAAAGACAACAAAAATTTGCGCATACCAAGTAAAATTTTTTGGCTCAAGAATTTTTTCTCGTGAGCCAAGTTTCTTTTAAATGGTTTTCTTGGATCAAGTTGACTTTTTTATCAGTGTGCACATCAACATATTCTTGTAATGGAGTATCGATAAGTAAGTAAGTACGATACGAAATATGCCTTGTAAATAATAAAACATAAACTTGGCACAAATATTAAGGGAGATGAAAAAAAAACAAAATTTATGATTTTTGACGGGCTATATCTAAGCCAAAAATGGTCGCAGAGTAAATAAAAAAAGCTTTTTAAAGCATCAAGACTTCTTTTTTCAGATATTAAAATCACATATTTTAGAAGCAACGGTTTCAACGCAATTCGATCAAATGGAGTGAAAAACTTCAAAATTATGAGCCTGCTTTTTTTGCTTTACGGGCTCACAAATAGAGTGAAAAACTTATTTCAAAATCATGAGCCTGCTTTTTTTTGCTTCACGGGCTCAGATTTTTTTTTATTTCAATTAAACGACTATTTGGAACTGATAGCCTGTTTATTCACCATCAATTTGGTTTAAACTGTTTGCTACGTCTACTTGTCTTGGAGATATCCGAAATTGGATGAAAAATCATCCTTTTATTTTCAACCAGCGATTTCACCGCAACCAATTTGCTACAAATAAAAATCCCAAATTCATCTTGAAAAAAAAAGGTTTTTTTTTTGACTTGTTAAGAATAAAAAGCGTCCAAGTGCGAGTCGGACTCGCCCATGAAGGGTTCCGTATCAGCAGGTAACATCATATAAAAGTTCTTGTAGTTAGTTGTAACTTTGATCGATGTTTTAATAATAGTGTTTTAATCAATGATATTATAAAAAATCGGCCAAGTGTGTGATAATTGTTATGTTTACGTAATAATGCGTTGATTTTGTATGACTTTTCCAAGTAAGCGCATTGTAAAAGTTAAGCCTCTATAACTCCTGAACTAACAAAGTCATCTAATTCGTTATAGTTTTTATTTAAAGTTCATTATATGGACCACTATCACAAATTTTTCGGCGGGCGGGACGGCCTGTTTTTACAAAAAAGTGGCCTTTAAAGTGGAATTTCTCGCAAACGGATACCTAAATCAAAAAATCGTCGTAACAAACCTGTAATGTTTTTAAAAGACTTATATAATGATACCCTACATGATGGGGTAGCCGTGAGTAAGAAAAACATCCCCACTTTACGTGTAGGGGAGGTACCCTAAATAAAAATATATTTCATAATTTTATTGTAGCACTTTGTCGACGTAATTACAATACATATTCATGCAAAGTTTCATCTTTCTAGCACTTACTGTTTGGACGATAAGTCGAGGACGGACGGACGGACGGAAGGACAGACGGACATGACATATCTATAAGGGTTCGAAGTCATAAACTTCGGAACCCTAAAAAGTTGTAGATCTTTTAATTACCTACAACTTTGCCATTTAACTTTTTTCCTTGTAGTTTTGCCGGAAATCGAGATAAACCGTTTTTTACCCTTTGTTGTATATATTTAGCCATCCAATCTGACTCTACCCTGCCTGATGGAAAGCATGAGCAGAATCCAAGAGTCGGGGCTACCACACTTGCTGCGAATGCGGACAATAATGTATGGCGGCCCACACTATGGCGGCTTAGTGAGATGCTTTTTCACGCCCCGGTTAAAGGACCCGAAAACCTCCCCCCCTACCCCTTCCAGATCGCCCGTAAATTATTTTTCCTTTCATTTTTATAATATTCTCCTCCTTTTCCAATAGGTTTCATCCTACTATAATTTTATTTGTTTTCAAAAATTAACTACTCTGGTCTACTGGTCTATATGTCATTTACAAACTATCATTATGGTTGCCATGCAAGTGTGTTATTCCTAGCAACCTGTGAAGTTTTGACAGGAGGTAAACAGTGATACATTTTGACATCTTCGATTTATGTATTTTTATAATCACCTAGCTTTGGTCTTTGTATCTCGATTATTGCAGTAAAAAGTAGCCTATGTCCTTTCCCAAGTTCAGTTCTATCATCGTACCGAATTTCATCAAAATCGGTACAGTGGTTTAGGCGTGAAAGCGTAACAGACAGACAGACAGAGGTACTTTCGCATTTATAATATTAAGTAGGGATTAAAAAAAAAACTACTCACTAGATCTCGTTCAAACCAATTTTCGTTGGTAGTTTGCATGTTAATGTACAACATATATTTTTTTTAGTTTTATCACTCTCTTATTTTAGAAGTTAGAGGGGGGGGGACACACATTTTTCCACTTTGGAAGTGTCTCTCGCGCAAACTATTCAGTTTAGAAAAAAATGATATTAGAAACCTCAACATCATTTTTGAACACCTATCCATAGATACCCCAAACGTATAGGTTTGATGAAAAAAAAATTTTTGAGTTTCAGTTCCAAGTATGGAGACCCCCAAAATGTATTGTTTTTTTCTTTTTTAATGTAAAAATCTTAATGCGGTTCACAGAATACATCGACTGATCAAATTTCAACAGTATAGCTCTTATAGTTTCGGAAATAATTGGCTGTGACATACGGACGGACAGACAGACAGACAGACAGACAGACAGACAGACTTGACGAATCTATAAGGGTTCCGTTTTTTGCCATTTGGCTACGGAACCCTAAAAAGTGGCTATTCCGTTGCTTTGATAAGTCGATGATTGTGATTGTGACAATGTTTAAGGGTAAAAACATTGCTCCTTTAATTTTTCGATAACTTGAATGATTGGTTCGAAAAAACCACTCGATGAATCGATATGCAATTCACCTAGTTCTTAGGGGTATATTGAAGTGTAAACATTTCTGAAAATATTAGCTCTCCCACCAATATTTACAAACAAACAATCCACTTACAAAAACAAGTGAAAAAGCCTCTTTTTAAATAAAAATTCAAGTCGATATTCAAGTTCAGTTTTTTTTTTTTCAAGACGTATATTGGATTTTGTAGATTATTTATTGCAGATTACAAAACCATTCTTTAATTATCTATACGAGTACGAACATTGGTTGCCGAGATATCGTATATCGCTAGTTGAAGACAACAGGATGATTTTTATTCAATTTTGGATACCTCAGAGATAAATGGACGTGCACGAAAAAAAGCGGCGCTTCATAGGCTTCGCACACAGGCGCTGTAGGAGGGTCGGCGCGGCCCTGTGTTTAGTAAGAAATAAAATCTCAGTGTTAGTGTATATGTTTTGTGTAATTTATAATATATTAGTAGCTAACCTTTTCCGGCGTGTGTGTCAGTTATCGCGGTTAAAAGTAGCTTTTGTCCCGTAAATTGAAGTATCTTCATTCCAAATTTCATTAAGTCTCTTTAGTTATTAACCTGTAATTATCACAGGTAATTCTCAAGGGTTATATGTGTAGGTATATAATTAAAGTCACAGAATAGAGAAGTAAACAGTTTACCATAGACCAATATTTATATTCTCATTTGTTTTTTTTTTACATTGAAACTAAATATATGCGTTTATTTATTACAGATAACCGCAGGACTTCTCTGGTTTTTCTCGGGCTTAATAATCTTAGGTATAATCTTTATGACGTATCCATTTATGCAGCCGGACTGGGATAACCAACTAGTTACCAATATAACCAATTCGCTAATGAGACCCGTCTGGGCTATAGGAGTGGGATGTATTATATTTGTTTGCACACACGGATACGGCGGTGAGCCAGCTTTTACAGTACCTGTACCAGTAATGTAATGTAATGTAATGTAGGACAGTTAAGCTTTTGTTGAAATTGTTATATTTACTCCCATAGTAGCTTTGATGCACGAAAAAATAACAAAGATAAATTATATTAATCATACATAATCACACTCTCTCTCTCTGAAGTCGGTTCCTCGTGTCTGAGGATCATGGTCAGCCTCAGGGTTGCGTTTGGAGAGGATGATCTTCCTCCACCTGAGTAGAATTCAGAGGTCGACGAGTCCGTTACTTGGTCGGTCCATCTTGTTGGTGTACCCACTAGGATCAGTTTTTCATGATTTTCGTTGCCTCTGCGCGACTAAAATTATAAATTACCTATTGCATCCTCTTTTTCCGTGCGGTAATCCCCCCAGATGCCACACAATGGTCCCTATGTCGGACTCAAACCGATCAAAACCGTCTTCTCGGGCACTAGAAGTCAGGAAACCAGGTACACCTAAAGAGAACCCTGGGACCCCAACGTACTTCGGGCCATCTATGGTTTGCAGACGGCTCCCTACTGTACTTATTGTCTCCTGGCTTCAATTGTTTGCCCATTCACGAGAGGCTACGCTTTATACCCCTTAAGCTAATGACGGTTATATTTCAAATAAAAATCGGCCAAGTGCGTGTCAGGCCACGCACAGGAAAGGGTTCCTCAGTCACCTATAATGGTACGTGGATTTAAAATCGTATCCAATAGATATTTGATATGTTTACGTATTATTGCGTTAATTTTGAATGACGTTTTCCAAGTGAGTGCATTTTACAAGTTAAGCCTCTGTAACTCCTGAACTAACAAAGTGTTCTAATCCGTTATAGTTTTCCTTCACAGTTCATTAGATGGACCACCATCACGAATTTTCCCAGATTTTTGAGCCCGCCGTTTAGCTTTTAGAGGCGGGGGGACGCCCTGTTTTACAAAAAGTGCTCTTTAAAGTGAAATATCTCGCAAACGAATACCTAAATCAAAAAATCGTCGTAGAAACCCTGTATTGTTTTTAAAAGACCTATCTAATGATATCCTACACGATGGGTAGCCTCGAGAAAAATAAATCATCCCCACTTTACGTGTAGGGGAGGTACCCCAAATAAAATTATTTTTCATAATTTTATTGTAGCACTGTGTCGACGTAATTACAACACGTATTCATGCAATGTTTCATCTTTCTAGCACTTACCGTTTGGACGGTAAGTCTAGGACGGACGGACGGACGGACGGACGGACGGACGGACAGACGGACATGACGAATCTATAAGGGTTCCGAGTCATGAACTTCGGAACCCTAAAAACTGGTACGTGTCCAATGAAAATACAAAATCCATGTGAATAAGTATTTATTGAACAAACTAAAATTTTATTAGATGGGCCGAAAATTAACTGCTCCTAGTCACGCCTAATGCATGAATCTAATCAAATTCGAAAACAAGCCAAGCCAAAGTGTAATAGCAGTGATGAATGCAATACAGGTCAGCTGTGTCTCGCTAACTGAACTTATCTTTTTTTACTACATTCACGCCCAAACCAAGCAGAAGCTATACTATAGGACTAGTTCCTATAGTATAGCCTGTATAGCCTCTGTATCCTATACTAAAGCAATATCCAAAGTCTGAAACAAATATTTGCAGATCATACAAACCTTTGGTTCGGCTCGGAATTTGAAGCCGACACTTCAAGCAAAGCAGTCGCAAACATTACGAGCACCATTGGAAGCACTTATTCTTAACCATCGTTAATTGGTTAAAGTACTTCTATACTTTGCGGTTCATCATATTCGAACAGGAATCTACTGAATCCTAACTCCATTTTAAGTTCCAGATTTATTCAATTACCACCAAAGTCTTTATATTTTCAGGTATTGTCAACTGGATATTAACACTCAAAGTGTTTAAAATATTGGGACAGCTATCGTACGCGATGTACCTCGTGCACTATCCATTAATGATACTTGTCAACGCCAGGCTCGTCTCGCTCATATATTTCAGTGGAACATCCATAGTAAGTAGCATAAAGTATTTAATTTTTCACAGAAATATGTTATTTCAATGAAAATATTACCTTTTTTTCTAAAGCTATGCCCTTTATAAACTTCTAACTCCTGAGACTCATATATACAAGCCAAAAATATTAAAGTGTCTGTTTGTTATAATCAAATGAACAGTTTTTAGGGTTCCGAAGTGTATGACTCGGAACCCTTATAGATTCGTCATGTCCGTCTGTCCGTCCGTCCTCGACTTACTTAATGCTAGAAAGAGATAACTTTGCATGAATATGTGCAACTTTGCAAGGTCAGTTAAGCTATTTTTCGATTTAAGTGTCCGTTTGGGAGTTATTCAAGTTTAAAGAGCATATTTTGCAAAAGCAGGGCGCCCCCCCCCCCCCCCCGCCCCACCTGTAAAAGCTAAACGGCTGGTTCAAATAATCTGAAAAAAATCATTACAGCAGTCCATATATTAAAATTTAAAGAAAAACTATAACGGCTTAGATAACTTTGCTAGTTCAGGTGTTATAAGTCAGCGGCCTAACTTGGGAAATACGCGTACTTGGAAAACTTCGTACAAAAGTAATAAAATAATAGCCTGACACGCACTTGTCCGATTTTTATTTATTTGTATAGATGATATGGTTTATTCTCAGAGGATCTTGTTGTTCAGATCCACGATGGATCTAATGAGAATATTGTTCTAATATGAATATAATGAGAATAGTACATTGTTCACCGAGGGAGGAAAGGAACCGATTACTAGCGAGGGAGCAGTTTGTGGCCCGAAGGCGCAGCCTAGGGCCACAATACTCCCGAGGTAGGAATGGGACTTTCACCCGAGTGCTACACAGTGCTTTATACTACACCTGTGAGGAACATTTAAAGTATATAAAAAATAAAATCAAAACGTAAGACACCATGTAAGACACAATTTAGCTTAGAATTTGACATAATATTTATCAATATTTCACGCTTCTTTTGTTTTTTTTATTCTTCACAAAAGGATGTCAGTGGCACGGAGATTCCATATTTAAATTATATGAAAACTCTTTCGGCAGGCGCGCGCCATAGATAAGATAACACATGAGAAATGAAAATTCATACAACTTTCTCTCCCGCTAAAACACGTTAGAAATGGATTTTCATACATTTTTTCCTCCCGCTTATTTAGGTCAAGGAAAAGACTAACTTTCTCTTTTCATTTTCAGGGAATAATGAATACTGTTCCGATCAGGTGTAGTATAAAATATATTAATTCGTATTAGATCCAACATAGATCTGTCCAATAATTATTTGAAAATGAACCGATGTTGAGGATGTACGGATGATAAAGCTACCTCTAGTGCCTTTTTAGGGTTCCGTTGCCAAATGGCAAAAAACGGAACCCTTATAGATTCGTCATGTCTGTCTGTCTGCCTGTCTGACTGTCCGTCCGTATGTCACAGCCACTTTTTTCCAAAACTATAAGAGCTATACTGTTGAAACTTGACCAGTAGATGTATTCTCTGAACCGCATTAATATTTTTACACAAAAATAGAAAAAAAGCAATAAATTTTGGGGGTCCCCATACTTAGAGCTGAAACTCAAATATATACTTTTGAAACTTGGTAAGTAGATGTAATCTGTAAATGAAACTTTTTTTTTCATCAAACCCATAAGTATGATGTATAAGATGTATGTATGGGGTATCTATGGATAGGTATTCAAAAATGATATTGAGGTTTCTAATATCATTTTTTTTCTAAACTGAATAGTTTGCGCGAAAGACACTTCCAAAGTGGAAAAATGTGTCCCCCCCCCCCTGTAACTTTTAAAAAGAGAGTGATAAAACTAAAAAAAATATATGTTGTACATTACCATGCAAACTACCAACGAAAATTGGTTTGAACGAGATCTAGTAAGTAGTTTTTTATATACGTCATATATCGTTAACCGCAATTTACCTTTCATTCAATCAATACACTACTATAATAACATCGATCGAAGTTACATCGAACTACAAGAACTTTTAAATGATGTTACTTGCTGATACGGAACCCTTCAGGGGCGAGTCCGACTCGCACTTGGCCGCTTTTGTTATTAGTATCTGTGTTGTAATGAAGATGGCATCGTTAAACGTTTGAATTCCCATAGATGTTTTGAATTAAAATATCTGTTTGTTTTTTCTGTTGTTTAGTCACTAAAGTCAGGCCTTAGTTTTTTGGGTATTTTAAATTTAAAATAGGTACTTAAAAAAGTTTGTGGTGCCATCTATTGTAAACTCATAGAACAATTTTAAAATGTTACGGACATCATAGCTACGACCTTGTTTTAAACTTGTATCAAAAGATGTCGCTGTTGAGTGAAAAATACAAATATGGTTTAATCTGATACAAACGAAATTTTTATTACGAAGTTTCTTGAGCAAAAGGGTCAAACAGTGTGCCCCGGAGTGAAATTTCGGGTACCGATTGCATTCACCTTTGATTGGGGTAAGCTCCGGTAATTTACCGGTGATCACCGTTGAATAATGACTATACACAGCCTGATACACAGTATCAGTACCTATACCCAGTACCACGGAGCAAATAGAAAGACTATTCAACCACACACAACAAAATGATATTATTGTTTCAATTTTGTATTTGTGTAATCAAACCTAGTTTAAGAACTTGACCAAGTTTGTAACAATTAAGTACATACGCTTTTGACAAAAAAAAAATTAATTATTATTTTATTTCTTTTGCTAGAAATATTCAGATTGCGCGACATACCTTTATTTTCTTATTACTAATTATCGTTGTTGTTTGTACTATGTTAATTAATTAAATAGAGTAAAATGTAGATTTTTGTTGCAGCTGTTACAGTTCCTGACTGATTTCTCGTTGGCTGTCATATTTTCATACCTTTTAATAATATTTGTGGATCTACCTTGTGCAGTCCTGGTAAAACACTTCATGGGCGAAAGTAAGTTGTTAATCTTACCTAATATAATGCTCGCTTGGTCCGGTCGTTTCGTCGTCCACTCTGTCAAGTGAGTTTTCTGAGTTCTTTCGCGCAGCCATGCTTTAATCTGGGCCTACGGTATGGGTAGCAGAGGTTCCGGTCCATGCACGTTTGTGTCTGCTCCCTTCTTAGCCAGTTCGTCTGCGGCCTCATTTCCTAATATAAAGTTAAATAGAGTTTGTTGGTTGCCGCAATGGATTGGAGTGCATTATAGTATTCCATTATCAGGACTGAATGACTGAAGCATGGATGCACTATAAGATACGATTTTAATGTTGAGGGCACTGATGGAGAGACTGTGCCGCTCTGGTAATACCAATACATTCTGCCTGGAAGATTGTATTTAGCTTGTCTCGTATTTTTGATATCTTAATGTTTAGGTCGTCTGAGATGACACCGGCTGGAGCCGTACCAGTACCAGTATTGGTTTTGGAGCCGTCAGTGTAGATCCTGACTTTCCCAATGCCAGAGTAGTCTTCTTTTTCTGCGGAAAGTTGGATGTCGTATCTTCGATTAAAGATGTGTTGCCCCAATATCTTGTCCATGGGCGCCTCAAGGAGCGGGTTTTCCTTGATGCATATTAGAAGAATATTGGAGTGCGTTATTGTAGCATTCGATCTCCATACGCCCAGAGATCTCAGTCTCAAGGCTGCAGCTTTTGCCTCTTCCTGTATCACTAGGTCTAGAGGTCTTAGGTTCAAGATATACTATAATGCGGATGATGGAGTTGTTCTCATGCATTCTGTTGCTGCCAACATTGCCAAGCAGTGCAATCAAAGCTCCAAAGTCTACAGACTTTGGAGCTTTGATTGCACTGTGCTCAGTTGGGTCCTGGGCCACCACACAACTGAACCGTAGGTTATCGAAGGCCTGATTACTGCTGTGTATAACCAAAGAGTGATCTTTGGATTAAGACCCCATCTCTTACCAACTAGTCTTTTACCCTGATTGAAAACAATGCAAGCCTTCTTTGTTTTTGATTCGATATGACTCGCCTAATTCAATTTATTGTCAAGGATTACATCCAGGTATTTCACTTGTGTAGATAGAGAGATAAATAGATAGAAAGATAGATACTCTTTATTGCACACCATAATACAGGAGATACATATATATCATAAATATGAATACATACATAAGCATATTCAGATAGCTCATAGTTGTTACAGAGATAGATAGTGATCCTTGACGAGCCTGTCAAAGTATTCACCGACTGTGCCTGCCTTATAGCCTCCAGTAGGGCATTCCACAGGGCGTGCAGCTTGTACTGTAAAGGATTTGTCAGTAAAAGTTGTGGAGTGAGAAGGAATTTCCAAGATTCGATTTTCCGATAACCTTAAGCATCGTGTGTGTGTGTGTCATTAACAAATGTCGTTTTTTCGAATAGGTGGGAGTTGTAGGGACTAAGACATTGTACAGTAGGGAGAGGATATGAGTATTCCAGAATCCAAATTGGGAGCCACTTGAGTTTAGTACGAAATTCGGATATATGATCATATTTGCGTAAACCAAAAATGAATCTGATACAAAATTCTGAAGTCTCTCAAGTTTATCAAATTGGTCCTCGCTTAAGTCAAGATAGCTGTCATCGGCATAGTCGAGAATCGGTAAAAGAATTGATTGTGCCAGCTTAATCTTAGTGGCAGGTGGAATAAAATTGCGTAGTCTTCTTAAACAAGCTGCAGAAGCGAATAGTTTAAAGCTAACATTTTGTACTTGAGTGTTCCAAGAGAGGGTTTTGTCGATGAATATTCCTAGGTTTTTAACTGTATCACTGATTGGAATTATGACACCTTCGAAAGACACTTGTGGTAATGCATGCCAGTCAATTTTTGACATAAGTCTGGTGCTGCCAATGACTGTTACCCGAGTCTTACTGGGGTTAACTTTCAGACCAAACATAGTTGTTCATCGACATATGCTGCTCAAGTCTCTATTTATGGCATCGATACCTAGTGGCAGCTCATTGAGCTTTGTTTAAAAATAAATTTTGTTTTAAAATAAGGGAGAATTTTGTTTTAAATGAAGGGAGAATTTTGTTTTAAATAATTTTGGTAGTTGTAGTTCCGGTAACATACGAGGAAGTCTGAAAGTAGCGCCACTAGATGAAAAGTTAAGAAGTAATAGGTTATCTTGGTATGGACATGTTATGCGGAGGGATGAGGAAAATGTGGCAAAGAAAATGTTGAGTATGGAAATTGAAGGTTACATGGCAAGAGGTAGACCAAAGAAAAGGTGGATGGATTAAGTGAAAGAAGATATGAATAGGAAGGGAGTTAACAGTGAAATGACGAGTGATAGAGTAGAATGAAATTGGGATAAGGGCAGGCAGATTATGTAGTTCCTGTTCCGGCTGCGAGTTTTGAAGATTTGTTTGTGATTGCCGACTCTATTTTGTGGACCACTGCGTGTAGTGCCGACTCTGTTGATCTGCCTTTCCTGTAGGCATGTTGTTGTGGATGTAGTGGGACATTTCCAAGTACTCCATCTCTAAGGTGTCGGTCTGTCAGCCTTTCTAATGTTTAAAGAAGGAAGAAAGTTAGATTGATTGATCTAAAGGCTTGTGTGTAATCGTCTTTTCCTGATTTTGGTAAGAAGACTACTTTTGCCTGTCCATTGTTTCGGAATGTATTTGAAACCCAGGGAGGCTCTAAAGATCGGTGTCAGGTGCCTAACTGCCTGGTTTAGTTGCCATTGAAGTAGCGCCGGGAAGATACCGTCTAGCCCTGCTTACTTGAACGGTCGAAAGCTTTTCAAGGCCCATCGATTGGCCGCCGCTTGTGTTGCCAGGGTGATATTAATGATCGTTAGTTAGATCGTTAGAGTTGTACCTGGAGCTACCGAATGTGAGCTCTTTTTTTATTTATTTTTTATTTTACCCTTTTACCCCGCCGGGGTTTTCGATTTGGCGGGGCGGTGTGTCGGACTCGAACCGACTAAAACCACATGGTGTGCCTCTCTGCGCCTGTGTTTTGGAAAGGGTCCAGGGAACTGTTTTCTCCTTCTGGACCCCTCCCGGCGCCTGCCAACACTGTTGCGGGCGCCATCTCCTTGTCCTGTCAAAATTGGGCGTCGTCCGGTGACACGCGGACGCCACCCCCTCGGGGCTGGCCACTACAGCGGATGAACTGGGAAACCCATCCCGTCAATCCGCGGCCAGAATCAGGGTGGCATGAGGCACAGGTGAGCGCACCTTCGCCGCCCCGTTCGCCGGCGGCGGATCTGGTCCGAGTGGAAGTCGTCCTCCTGAACCATCTCCGCCACCTCCTTAAACGACCGACCGCGGTAAAAAAAACTGTCGCTACCGGCCATGGAGCGGACTACGGCCGGTAGCGAGAGATCCTTTCCGATGACTGCTATCTGTTTTGGAGTTATGCGTGGGACAAATTTATCAGCTCAACACACGACAGATTTTTCCTAATAGGGATCGAACCCGTGACCGCTACAGCTTAAATACCAACCAATACCTACCAAAATTTTAAAGAATCACGTCGACCGATCTGTCGAACTAACGGGGAAAAAGGTCCGCATCGTCCGATTTGGCCTAGTGGTTTAATTGGTCGCCACGCCGCTTCCTACTGCACCTTATGTTGTAGGTTCCAATTTTACACGGGATAACACTACGTGATCCTCAAATCGTTATTCTCTTCAAAATGTTTGTTAAGTTCCCGCGACAGGAATATATTTCTAATGCAGAAGTTGTCTTTGAAAAAAAAAAGATTATGACATCTATTTTAGTAATAATTTTATCCTCATCGTAATGGATGTGTAGTTAAGGATTTAACAGGGATTGTGCATGTTTAAGTTAAGAATATAAACATGTTCCAAATAATTAAATATAGGTGTCACATAGCAATAAATTTAAGCCTTTGATTTGATGTTATCAAATGATAAGTATAAAAGCTGATTTATGGTTTAATTAACATATGAATATATTATATTTAAAAAAAGGTGTTACGTAGTGATTTCTAACAGATAAACATTTGTTTGGATATCAGCAAATGTTACTAAGGCTGGTTTATAATTTACTAATAAATAACGCAGCCGCACCTTGAGGTTTTTCCCTAGTGGCCAACCGCGAAGAGGCGACCAGTACACGCATGTGCCGTATGTCTAGCCGACATTCGAGAAATGGCATTGTGCTCTATTTTGGACAGAGGCTTGTACTCGTAGTCGGTCTGATTCCAACCAACAACCCGCCACAAGAGAGACAGTGTGATTACTCACGTAAAAAAAACTATATTAATATAATTTTAGAAAAGAGTTTTAATACAAAACCTTGCAAAACTGTAGACGACGCGTCGTTCTCGTTACTTAGTATCCAATTTGATTAAGATATTATTTTGAAATTGAACTTTTTATTCCAGGCATTAAAAAAACACCGCCAGCTAATGATTTGAAACATAAAGAAAACAAAACCGATTAAAAAAGGAAATTCAGCAAGAAATACCAGTTAAAATATGAGGGTATAATTCGTTTCTATGGAATTGAAAGTAGAAAAAAATGACACTGACTGATTTCAAAATAAAATTACCTAGATTATTAATTGTGTGTGTGTGTATTATTGACTTGACTGCACGGTTGGCCTAGTGGCTTAAGCGGTCGTCACGCCGCTTCCTACTGCGCAAAGTGTCTTGGGTTCAAATCCCACGTAGGATAACACTTTGTGTGATTTACAATTTTTTTCTGGTTCTGAGTCTGGGTGTTCTTTGTGTCCGTTTCATTTATGTTTGTAAAGTCCCCGCGACACAGGAATTTATATTCCTAATGCTGGAGTTGCCTTTTAAAACAAATAAAAAACAAATAAATTAAAAATTCCTTCTCTAGATAAGTCCCGTGGTGTCACTGCCTTGCATGTAAATTGCAAGCAACACCGCGGAACAAAGTTAGTATAAAAAAATTTGCATTAGTTTTAATACATGTTTTTTTATGTCAGTACCATGTATACTTTCTTATGCGTTTAGTAAAAAATCTATTTACATAACCAATGATATTAAAAGAAAGTTAGGTTACTTTCATACTGAACGGCGTACGATTATTGTTGCGGTATGACATGACGTACTTATCTACAAGTGTATACAGACATTACGATTGCGAAAGATAATACCGACACCCCCCGCGAATAATCCGGTAATGTGCTATTACGGGCTTTTTCATGTTATATGTTTTTCGGCTACTAGGAGTTAAAATACACTATGTAAATTTTTTCCACATTTTTTAAATGAATATTTACGAAGATATGAAAAATTACTTTGTTATTCCGTAAAATTGCAATAAAATATATTTTGAACGAATAAAATCGTTTGCGATCATTACGAAAAATAATAATAAAATGATTAGACAGTATACATTGTTACGATATTATTCGGGTTAATAATATAGTAACAGATTTCTGTAACCTGTATTACAATATTATTTGAGTAAATCGTTCACTCCCTTGTCTACGTAAATGTTACTACAGGCTTATTCGGGATTTTATTAGAAAATAAAATTTTCAATTAAATTCATTACCGAGTGACTCCTTACACAACTTTTAACAATATTGATATTACGACAAGGTGCTCGTAATAAAACACATCACCCGAATAGGAATATCTTACCTAATTGTACCTGTAAAAAAAGTTTTGGGTTATGTGTTTGGGTATTTAACACAGAGGACAGGCTAGCCATATATACAAATTTTTAAAACTTGCCAACTGAAAATTTCAATGACAATTTATGACACGACACTTATTTTCCTCTCAAAAATGAAGATATCAATCTTTGCAAGGTATTTTTAAGGGTTCCGTAGCCAAATGGCAAAAAACGGAACCCTTATATATTCGTCATGTCTGTCTGTCTGTCTGTCCGTCCGTATGTCACAGCCACTTTTTTCCGAAACCATAAGAACTATACTTTTGAAACTTGGTAAGTAGATGTAATCTGTGAACCGCATTAAGATTTTCACATAAAAATAGAAAAAAAAACAATACATTTTCGGGGTCCCCATACTTGGAACTGAAACTCAAAAAAACTTTATTCGTCAAACCCATACGTCTATACGGGGTATCTATGGATAGGTGTTCAAAAAGGATATTGAGGTTTCATAAATATTTTTTTTCTAAACTGAATAGTTTGCGCGAGAGACACTTTCAAAGTGGAAAAATGCCCCCCCCCCCCCCCCCCCCTGTAACTTCTAAAATAAGAGAGTGATGAAACTAAAAAAAATATATGTTGTACATAACCATGCAAACTACCAACGAAAATTAGTTGAACGAGATCTAGAAAGTAGTTTTTTTTAATACTTCATAAATCAATACACTATTATAAAAACATCGATCAAAGTTACAACGAACTTCATTTTTTTTTTATATCATGTTACTTGCTGATACGGAACCCTTCATGGGCGAGTCCGACTCGCACTTGGCCGCTTTTTTTAAACACACTTTCTATTACTGAGCAAGTGATTTACACAGCCATAACAAAACTATGATCGATAAACGAGAACTACATCAAAATAGACCACATCAGATGAAAATAGATACAGAAGACAGTATAAGAAATCATATAAATTTATTTATTGAACCACATTACACTAGTAAAAACTCCAAACGACAATATTTGTCTGAATCCCTAAATATATCAAAAATGTATCGACTCTACAAGCTATGGTTTACAAATTTTAATCAAAACTATCCAGATACTGCTATGGCTTCAAAACGACAAAATGAAAGAGTGTTTAACACTAACCACAACTTATCGTTTTTTAATCCCAAAAAGGACGGAAAGGAATCAGGCGAAAATTACAGGAAATATTTGAGTATGAAAGAAAGAGTTCGTGAAATTAAAAAAGAAAAACTGAATAAAGACGATACCATTGTGCCCATCTATGTTTTAGAAAGTGTCAATCTTTCACTACAAACATAAATATTCTACTTATAATTTTACAATTTTTAATGCTCTAAACAAACTCGGGTTCTGGTACGTTTGGCAAGCTCAAATCGGGAAGAAAGGCTGCATTAAAATAGGAAGTTGCTTGTTGCAATTTGTAAAGACCGTACACGAAAAAGGTATCCGCAAAATTTTATTTTACTCTGACGGCTATCATGGTCAAAATTAAAAAACAGATACATTTTTGCATTGTATCTTCACATTGCATTAACCCGTCAAACTGAGTTTTTTTTTGTTGGTGGGCCATAGCCAAAATGAAGGCGATTCGATGCACGCATGTATCGAAAGAGAGCTAAAAAAATTAAGTTTTGTATACACCAGACCATAATGTATATAGCAATATAATGAATGTTACGGTACTAGAGACAAATATATGAGATGGAACTATCTGATATACTCGATATAAATGAACTTGTTGAACCCAAAGATGGATTCAAGATAAGACAGGAGCAAAAGTACCATGATTCAACGTGATGGGGGTAAGTGTTTCACACACTAAACCTAAATGTGTTCTTTTCAAATATGATTTTGATCAGGATCGTATTGAACTGGATTACGATGTAGGCGGAAGTAGACAGCGTTGGCAGCGTCTAAACTAATTGAAACTGTTGAATTAAGGCCAGCATACGATAAGCCCCTCCCTATTAAAAAAACTTTGTTCCATGATCTCCTGAGCCTGTGTAACTCTCAATCAATTCCTAGTTATTAATAACCATTTTATAGGAACCTAAGCTTTTGTAACACTAATTTAGATTATGATGAAAATTCTGATTAAGTTTTATTACTGTAACTTACCTAATTATTGAGCAGTGTCTATTTTTTTTAAGAAAATATAACAATCATGTTTTTCAAACCAACCAAAGTTGTTTCATTTACTTGAATATCACGTACTTCATAAACAAAAATTAAAACTCATCAAAATAACACATAAATAAACTATTCGAATTAATGATAGGGGATAAATCAGGAAAATATACGTTAATTTTGAACATCGAATAATAAAGTAATTGCTATATACAAATGTTCGGCATAAAAATAATTTCACACGAATAATACTGCAACACGATATTATTGTTGCAGTTGAAACTAAAAATTTACACGAATAATACTGTAAGTTAGCTTTACCAACCAGAGCTCGTACAACATAGTATAGTAAAATCTATTTGTCTAATTTATATTGAAGCGATTGTGACTAGTTAAATTTTGATGAAATATCCAAATAGCTAAAAAAATTAGCTTTCATATGAGATATAAAAAGGCTCCAATACTTGTTGTTCAATGGAGTTATTAATAAAAAACAGTTTTTTATTTTTCCTGAACATTTTAAATTTTCTGATTACCGGATTATTCGCGGGGGGTGTCGATACATAATGCATGGTAAAGAAAAAGATAGCTATCTCTTGTGAGTTGCACTTTGAGGTACGGAGTAAATTATGGACTAGTTAAAATTGACGCAGATATGACATTGAATATCGTCATTTACATGTTTGCTAATATTTACTGATTGGTAATGAGTCTTCCGAAAAAATGTATGTAGTCAAATAAAACAACGAAGAATATTATTATCGAAAATTGGTTCGAACGAGATCTAGTGAGGAGTTTTTTTTCAATCACAATATTTTACATGTTTCATAAAAACACGGTAAATTTGTCCAGATAAAGAAGGTTATAAAGTTATTCAAATCTGCCGCTATAGATGATTCACATCAATATACTCATTATTTTAAATTAATTCTTCTTAATATTTTGAAGTCACTTAATTCTTTCACATCTTTTACATAAATATATCGATATGTGAGGGAACTTTTGAACGCGATCGGTTCTCAAGGAATATTAAAGGCAAAGCAAGGCAAGCAAAGAAAATTTAAGGCAAACA
The DNA here is from genome assembly GCA_932526445.1 of Phragmatobia fuliginosa. Classification (NCBI taxonomy): domain Eukaryota; kingdom Metazoa; phylum Arthropoda; class Insecta; order Lepidoptera; family Erebidae; genus Phragmatobia; species Phragmatobia fuliginosa. The sequence continues at coordinate 19,153,273 of OW052064.1, forward strand.
TTTTGTGATCTAACCAAAAATCCATGAATAGTGAAATGTGAAACCACCTAAATTAAATTTGATGTAACACTAAGGATAGATTTTACTTGGAACTAAAACTCAAAAAAAAAAATTCATCAAACCATTACGGAATGTATGAATAGGTCTTTAAAAATGATATTGAGGTTTCTAATATCATTTTTTCTAAACTGAATAGTTTGCACGAGAGACGCTTCCAAAGTGGTAAAATGTGCCCCCCCCCCGCCCTGTAACTTCTAAAATAAGAGAATAATAAAACTAAAAAAAAAAAATATGATGTACATTACCATGCAAACTTCCAACGAAAATTGGTTCGAACGAGATCTGGTGAGGAGTTTCTTTTTAATACGTCATCACTACATAGTATAAAACAAAGTCGCTTTCTCTGTCCCTTTGTATGCTTAAATCTTTAAAACTACGCAACGGATTTTGATGGGGTTTTCTTTAATACGAGTAGATAGAGTGATTCAAGAGGAAGGTTTTTATGTATAATACATGCATAATGTACCTACTAGATAATGATTTTAATGTCGTAAATAAACCCATTTTTTACGCTTACATTGCAAACGCTGGCTGTACCCTACGAGATAGATCAAAATAATTTACAACAGTATTGTACATCTTAAAAACTCTACAAAAAAGTCCGCGATGGTATATGTCTATCTCTTAGGGACAACCCGCAATAACCATTTTTTAGTTTTTATTTTTACGGGAATAAAGGCATATTTACGGAGCGATTTTTAACAAAACGGTATTATTCCTTATCCAATTAAGTACATACCATAAATACATTGTGTATATAACATAGATTAATATGGCCCCTATTAATATGTACAGTATGTAATTTAAATTAAAACTTTTGAAGATATTACAGATTTAAAATGCAGGAACAAAGCGATTGCGACGTTACCGCCGGCCGGGGCCCGTTAGTTGGCGCTGCTGTCGATTTTTCACTATCAGATAATAACTAAACACAATACTTTATTATGAATTAATATTCTAAGGCGGTACGAAGTTCGCCGGGTCAGCTAGTAAATCATAAACCGCAAAGTTACAACGAACTACAAAAACTTTTATATGATGTTACTTGCTGCTACGGAACCCTTCATGGGCAAGTCCGACTCGCACTTGGCCGCTTTTTTTATAATATCATTGACAACTGATTTTAGACGACCTTCAAAACGTTCCGAGTACGTATAACCTCAAAAATGTTCAACTTTATAATAGATCTGTCAGTTGCCAGATTGCAACACTAGGCTTGCCAAATCCCGAAACATAAAAGGGCAACCTATCGTATTATTCGATTTTATATGCTAATAGCACATGCACACGTGTATGTCGGTTATTTTCTATGTATAATAATGTGTTTTTACAAAAAAAAAGTATATTTTTAAGCTATTGCATAGCTTTTATCGCGAGCTTTGAGCGCAGCGACTCCAGAAATTCCGTAACAAAAAAACCTAACACCCCGTGTTAAAATAGGATAGAGAATATGATTGTAACTGCATTGCGACAAGGGCAAGTATGAAGCTAAGTAAATATGCAAGTGAAAACGTAAGTAAACAGGCAAGTAAATGGACAAGTAAATAGGTAAGTAGGTAGGCAAGTAAATAGACAAGTATATAATCAAGTAAATAGGCAAGTAAATAATCAAGTAAATGGGCAAGTATATGTAGGCAAGCATATGGGCAATTATATAGGCGAGTTGATGGGCGCGTAAATGAGCGAGTTGATGTGCGAGTAGAAGTAGATGGGCGAGTTGATAGGCGAGTAGAAGTAGATGGGCGAGTTGATAGGCGAGTAAATGGGCGAGTTAATAGGCCAGTTGATGGGCGAGTTGATAGGCGAGTACATAATTGAGTTGATAGGCAAGTAAATGTTCGAGTTTATAGGTGAGTTAATAGACGAGTTGATAGGCGAGTAAATGGGTGAGTTGAAAGGCGAGTTAATGAGCGAGTTGATGGGCGAGTTAATAGACGAGTTGATTGGCGAGTTCATGGGCGAGTAACTGGGCGAATTGATGGGCGAGTTGATAGGCGAGTAAATTAGCGAGTTGATGGGCGAGTTGATAGGCGAGTAAATTAGCGAGTTGATGGGTGAGTTGATGGCCGAGTAAGTGAGCAAGTTGATGGGGGAGTATAAGTAGATGGGCGAGTTTATAGGCGAGTAAATTGGCGAGTTGACGGGCGAGTTGAGTTGATAGGCGAGTAGATAGACAAGTAGATAGGCAAGTAGACAAGCAAGTATGTAGGCAAGTAATAGAACTAAACAGGTAAGAGACAAATATACAAAATTAGTGGGCCAGAGCGAGAGAGCATATTATTATGTCGGTGTGTACTGTGTATGTATATTCCACACTGTTTAATGCTTGCTTGTATTTGAGTACATATTTAAATACTAGCTGCGCCCCGCGGTGTTATGGTTATGGTTGCTATGCAAGTGTATTATGCATGGCAACCTGTGAAGTGTTGGCATCTACGATATAATGTATTTTTATAATCACCTAGCTTTCGCCTGTTTATCTCGATTATTGCAGTAAAAAGTAGCCTATCTGATATAATAGCTATATTACTGTAAAAATTCATCCAAATCCGTTCAGTAGTTTATGCGTGAAAGAGCAACAAACATACATACACACATACTCATACTAAACTTTCGCGTTTATAATATTAATAGGATGTGAAAAAATACTGAATAAATAAAAAAATAAATAAATAATGATAATTGCTTAAGTTGATAAAAAATACTATGCAATAGCTTTACCGCAGCAGTCCCCGAATGCACACATATTTTTTTATTTATTTCAGTTGTTTAATACCCATATTACAAGCTCTGCTTAATTTGGGACTAGTTAATGTGTAAGATGTCCAAAATATTAATTATTTATTTTTTTGATGTAAGTAACATACTTTCTTAAGCATTTAGTAAAAAACTGTTATTTTTGATATTATAAACATATATTTATTTGTATGCAGTATAGATAAACACAGCTATAATTACATAAAGCAAAGGTGTCATGACTATTTTCTTAAATTAATTTTTATCATTTTTTTTTTCACAGGAGAACCTTCACCTTTACCACTACCGTTATCTTTACCACTATATTAATGATTAAATAATCTTTATTTTGATACCAATTTCAATTGGTTTTCAGCTCAGCGTAATCACCTTTATTGGTACCAGTTTATATTTTGCCCCACAGTTTCACCTGCAGTTTCATTGTAGAATTAGAATAACAACCATAGATCACAGCACAGGAACCATGGTATAAGCTGTGAATATGTAACAAACAGATAGACAGAGCTACTTTCAAAATTAGAGTATTAGTGTGGATTCATGTGAGCCAGGAAAATGTATTTGTAATAAACCATTGCTATGATTCTGTACACTAATAATGAAACAATAAATTATACTTACACGAATAAGTAGCTACAAATTTATGGTAAATTACCACTCAGGTACATCTTGGTTTTAAATTGGTATCATTTGTTTTGTGTTTTCATGGACATTTCATGTGGTGTCAGTGGTGTAACCACAACACTAATTAAGGCAACTTAAAACAGGTTCAAGTTTACGTTATTTTCTTTTATTACATAGTCTCTAATGAAAATCAATCACAGAAATCACAAAAAGAAGATACAATTGATTACTTTTAGTGCCTAATAACTTCAATAAGTATAGCTAAAAAGTAAATTTTAAAGAAGTGCCTATTTTTGTCCAATAGGTTAGGTACCTATTTATTATTTTTATTTCAAAATGAGGGAAGAAATTTACAAAGATACCAACATATAATTTACACAACATAATTAACTACTTAATAAACACTTATTTCGTTAGTTACTGATGTAACGGTTTCACTTTTTAGGCTGTAAATCTATCTATTATATTTTTTATATTTATTGTTACTATTTACTGATGGCTACAGAGCTTCTGTTTCTAACGGCCCGTTCACGACCTTACCGCTGTGAGCGGCAGCTAAGAGCGAAACGGCGAGCGGTAATATCAAAGGTATAAAAATGTTTGAGGCACGCCACGAGTCGCCGCTCATAGCGAAAAAGTGAGCGGTTTTTGCCGAGCGAATTGCTACAGCGGCGAGCGGTGGGGAGAGCGGCAGGAACAAAAGTACAAGTATATATGTGCGACGCCACGAAACAGAGCGGCGTGGACAGCGGTGCAGGAATGACGGACTCAGCGGCGTTAATAAAAACAAAAAAAAATAGACGATTTTATGGCGGATTAGGATACCGAGGCTTTTTTAACAGAAATTTTAAATAGACCACCTATATGGATGTCAAAATATCCCCAACATAAATATAAAAAGGTTGTAGGAAGAAATTAAACAATGTTTTCCGAAATATAATGGTACTTATGATTAATTTAAATTGATAACACAAAAACATAGAACCTAGGTACCTAGCAAACGAAGCTACTGATATGTTGACAAAACTACTGGTATGTTCACGTAATGTTGGTGGATAGTTGACATGTTTTAAAAGTTAATTTTTTTCTCTGTCAGTAGGTACCTAATTAGCAAAATAGTAAACATATCAGTAGTTTTGTCTGTAGATATAACTACACACGAAACTACTAGTATGTCTTACACGCAATGTAAGAAGTTGACAAGTTGTTAAAGTTTTTTCTCTCTGTAAGTATCTACTTAGCAAACACTTGGAAACATCAGTTACTTCTTATAGGTAGGACCTTCGTATAGGTCACTATATCGCTATATAAATACCGATCTTTATTTAGTTCGTGCACTCATTCTCTCATATTTTTAAAAATGTTTGATGTTTCTAAACAGAAAAGTGATACTTTTATTAACGCCATGATTTTGAACACGTTTCGACAACCCAAATACGTCCACCGTGGCCGCTCCAACTAAGCGCTACCAAGGGTTCGTGGCGTGCAAAACGCACAGCTCACCGACGCCGCTCCGCTCTTCGCTAAGACCAAAAGTCGTGGCCAGACCGTAAGAGATGACCTGCCTATAATTTATGTCATTATAGGCAGGTCCTCTCATAGGCCAACCTTTCGGTCATGAGAAGTCGATTAGTCGATCAGTTGCTTGGCTAATTATTTAAAAATGGACCCCATGAGGCATGATTATATTATTATCATAAACAATTATGTTCAAATAATACTGTTACTAAAGATATTCATTCAACTAAGACTGTGACTCCTTGTTCTGTTTCGAATTTAGTCTATTTAAAAAAAAAATTACAAACGAATTTAATTCTAAAACAAAAGACAGTGGCGGAGACAAAACAAAAAAAAAAATAGTTGAAAATTTTGGCGGCAACGTAAAAGTATCAAACAATTAAAAATTGCAATGCAAAGTTTATTCATTTTAGGAGTTGAATCAACTCAGTGAGTATTTAATAACTATTATTTAAACAAGAAAAGTAAATTCTTACTATTGAAGAAAATGTTTTATCACAAGTTATGAAATGCGATGGTCCTGACGACGCCGAACGCTCTCATCACGGAGTGAAAGAACCGGTCATCATCATCGCGTAAGCCGAGGTTGCGGCACGAGATCGAGAGACATCAGCCGATGCATGCAACATAGGTAAGTAATCTCCTGTTCGTGTGAGTAGAGTTTAACACTGATAATAATATCTATACAAATTGAAGTGTCTGTATGTAATATTAAATTATCGGTTCTGACAAAATGCATAATTGTGAAACGAATACGGTAGGTAAAGCCGTCGGTCCCGGTTGTTATGAACATCTATGGCAATCGTTATTGGGAAGTCAGTGCCCTCAAATATACTGACAACTAGTTCAATCTTCGAATTTCAGTTCTCCCTTAGGGTTGCGGAGGTTCGATGCCAGTCGCTCCGTGGAAAAACTGAAATTCAGGTAAATCTGGTTGAACTAGTAGCCGACCCCAAATAAAATTGGGAATAATGGCTAGGAGGATGAATACGATAGGTACTTATAAGAAAAAGCGGCCAAGTGTGAGTCGGACTCGCCCATGAAGGGTTCCACCGTAGCAGCAAGTAACATATTATAAAAGTTCTTGTGGTTTGTTGTAACTTTGATCGGTGTTTTAATAATAGTGTATTGATGAATGAAAGGTAAATTGCGGTTTACGATTTACTTATAACGTATTAAAAAAACTACTTACTAGATCTCTTTCAAACTAATTTTCGGTGGAAGCTTGCATGGTAATGTACATCATATATTTTTTTTTGTTGTATTCATTTTCATTTTAGAAGTTAAGGGGACACATTTTACATTTGATGAAAAAAAAATTGAATTTCAGTTCTAAGTATGGGAAACCCCCAATTTGTTTTTGTTTTCTATTTTTGTGCATAATGCAGTTCACAGAATACATCTACCTACTTACCAAGTTTCAACAGTATACTTCTTATACTTTCTCAAAAAAGTAGCTGTGTCATACGGACGGACAGACAGACAGACATGAAAAAATTTAATAAAAACACAAATAATTACCATTTTAGTTCTGTTATATTTTATTTAATAACAAAAGTACTTTGATAACGATCGCTTAATTATCCTTATTTCTAATGAGTTAAAAGTATTATATTTACACTAATTAAACGAGTATGAGCACCCCAAAAACGCTTATTTATTATGCTTTAAGTGTCAATTTTATTATCTTATACATTTGGTCTGGTTAATGCAATCTGTACTAATAAAGTTGAAGTCTCTATTTGTAATTTGTAATTAACAGGTTTTCACTAAATGGAAATGGAGGTCTACGAGTACATGGTACATTCCAGAAAATAAATTTATAGTATGTTTGTCTGTTGTGATTAATCTTTGGAATGGCTGGACAATTTTGATGAGACTCACAGGCAGACAACTGAATATATGAGTAATTTAAGTTAGGTAACTTAGGTCATGTCCTGTACGAGAATACGTCCTTCCTGTTTACATTACATATAAATTGAATTTTCTGTTTGTAATATTATGTAAACAGTTTTTTTAAACTGATCACTGAACAAACATCAAAAAACATTTTTAAAACTGATGCAAATTTTTTGCACTAACTTTCATCCAAGGCGTTGCTCACAATTTACATGCAAGACAGTGACACTGCGGGACTTATATAGTACAAAACGAAGAAGGAATTTTTCATAATCTAGGTAATTTTATTACACGCTTTATATTAGCTTCACCTGTATGTTTATTTGTATGTTTGTAACCGACTCCTTTGGGCGCGATTTTGACCAACTTTAAAAGGCCAGATTTCGTTCAAACTTTGTAGATTTATCGAGGACCGATGACAATACACTAATTCGAAAAAAAACAACAAAAAAAAATATACATAGATAGTTTTAAAAAACTAAACAAACACGCTTTCAAACTAAAAAGTAGAAAATAATTTTAATGTTACAAAGCGTGGGGTGCTTTCTGAAAATATTTCAATAACGTCGCCCCACGCTTTGTTACATTAAAATTATTTTCTACTTTTTAGTTTAAAAGCGTGTTTGTTTAGTTTTTTAAAACTATATTTTTTTTTGAAATCAGTCCGTGACATTTTTTTCTACTTTCAATTCCATAGAAGCGAATTATATACTCATATTTTAACTGGTATTTCTTGCTGAATTTCCTTTTTAATCCGTTTGTTTTCTTTATGTTTCAAATCATTAGCTGGCGGTGTTTTCTTAATGCCTGGAATAAAAAGTTCAATTTCAAAATAATATCCTTTAATCAAATTGGATATAAAATAACGAGAACGACGCGTCGTCTACAGTTTTGCAAGGTTATATATTAAAACTGTTTTCTAAAATACACAGTTTCTAAATATGACTTAATTTTTTTGTTACGTGACTGGGTGTTTAACCATGCCTCTCTTGTGGCGGGTTGTGGGTTGGAATCAGACCGCCTACGTGTACCAGCATCTGTCCGAATTAGAGCACAGTGCCATTTCTCGAATGTCGGCTAGACATACGGCACATGCATGCAATAATCGCCTCTTCGCGGTTGGCCACTAGGAAATAACCTCAAGGTGCGGCTGCGTTATTTATTAGTAAATTATAAACCAGCCTTAGTAATATTTGCTGATATCTGAACAAATGTTTATCTGTTAGAAATCATTACGTAACACCTTATTTAAATGTATATTTATTGTTTAATTAAACCATAAACCAGCTTTAATACTTATCATTTCATAACATCAACTCAAAGGCGCTTCTATTTACGGCAAATTGTTATGTGACACCTAAACATATATTTAGAACATGTTAAATATTCTTTACTTAAATCAAACATGTACCTACAATCCCTGTTAAGGCGAGGTTATAAGCAGACATTCGGCAATCAGAGGGGTTGAGGTGCGGTACGTAAGCTCCGCCTACCGGGGGGACGCCGCCCGCTGTCGAGAGCGGTAACCGCGGACCGCGGGTCATCGAGACTTGTATGTTAAACTACGGCCGATATAATCTTGGCGAGTCCAAACTTAGCGCAGATGGTTCCGCAAATAACCTTTTTTTAGGAACAAAATGTTGGCATGCAGCGACGTAAGAGGGCGGTGGTCTAGGCTAGAGATTGACCTAAGTAAACACAATCGACCCTTTATTCAATCAAATATCGTAGTTCTTGGTTTTTGTTTACATAAGATATAATGGATTTACAAATATTAGTAAATTTTGAAGTGAATAAACGAGATTTCGACTATTATAAAAAATACTAATAAATCTTTGCTGGGATAAAATATATCCTATACAGTGTAAAAAACAATCATTTATTTAAAAAATATTTTTTATAATATTACTAATAAAAAAAATAAAAAAAAAGTCGTGTGGCACTCGGGGACAGCCGCGGCACAGCTATTGCATAGCATTTTTTATCAACTTAAGCAATTTAATTTTTTTATTTATTTATATAGTATTTTTTTTCTTTGATATTAATTCAAGTTTACAAAACAATATACACTGTCTTTTTACTAACATACATTCTAACAATATTATTGCCAAACAATATAATTATCCTATTAACCGAAAGACAATGACAACTAAACAGAGAACATAATAAATAGTAATATGAGCATATCTATGGAATGAAAAAGGAAAATAAAAAATAAGACTTGAGAGGTGTCAAGTGACACCCGGATGGAACGGAGTTACACGCACGGCTTGCTAAAATGTGTCGGTATACAGACGAAACCTCATACTCTACTAATATCAACTTGTCTAAACACGCTACAATTAAATTCTACTCTAGTACTTGTAACTTTATATTTTGCTTTGTTGGAAATACATTCATACCATATAGTATCAAAGTACTCGTCAAGACGAATCAAATGAGCCCAAACTCGATAGGGTTCCTATGGCCACCTTCTAGCTCCATCATCAGACCCTGGTTACCATATAGTGTCAAAGTACTCGTCAAGACGAATCAAATGAGCCCAAACTCGATGGGGTTCCTATGGCATCTTTCAGCTCCATCATCAGACCCTGATTACCATATAGTGTCAAAGTACTCGTCAAGACGAATCAAATGAGCCCAAACTCGATGGGGATCCTATGGCCACCTTCTAGCTCCATCATCAGACCCTGGTTACCATATAGTGTCAAAGTACTCGTCAAGACGAATCAAATGAGCCCAAACTCGATGGGGTTCCTATGGCCACCTTCCAGCTCCATCATCAGACCCTGGTTACCATATAGTGTCAAAGTACTCGTCAAGACAAATCAAATGAGCCCAAACTCGATGGGGTTCCTATGGCATCTTTCAGCTCCATCATCAGACCCTGATTACCATATAGTGTCAAAGTACTCGTCAAGACGAATCAAATGAGCCCAACTTCGATGGGGTTCCTATGGCCACCTTCTAGCTCCATCATCAGACCCTGGTTACCATATAGTGTTAAAGTACTCGTCAAGACGAATCAAATGAGCCCAAACTCGATGGGGTTCCTATGGCCACCTTCCAGCTCCATCATCAGACCCTGGTTACCATATAGTGTCAAAGTACTCGTCAAGACGAATCAAATGAGCCCAAACTCGATGGGGTTCCTATGGCCATCTTCCAGCTCCAGCATCAGACCCTGGTTACCATATAGTGTCAAGGTGTCAATAGCTAGTTTCTCACTTTCAATCATCCATTTCTTCCGATTTTGCATTTATTACCCCTTATTACATGTTTATAATTTGCATTAACACTATATCTGTTTAGACTTATGGACCTTACTATTTATATTAAATAAAAAAAAAATTACAATTTACAATGTAAAAAAAATAATAAAAGGGAGAAAACCCACGCGAAGACAGTAGTATGTGAGCCAAGCGCTATGTACTTGCGCGTCAGTAATATTTTGGCACAGAGCGTCCGGAACCGACTTCCCACTTCGAGCGTTGCTCGCAGACTGATTCGAATAGCGTAGCGAATATTACGTCTACTAGTGACTCGAATAAGGTTGAAAATCATACGCTCTGTTTGTTGTGTTTTTGCTCGTGAGTCTTTCTTAGGCGCTTACGTTTGTTGATTAATGGGCTTTTCGATTTATTATGACAAATATATTAATATAAATAAAAAAATAGCCAGTGATCGTTTTAAATTATCATATTTTTTAATTAATTCTTTAAAAAAATTGTACTGCTATCGCTTAAAATACGGTGTATTTCGACGATTAAGTGTAAAAGAAAGAGGCAAAGGTTATAATTTATTATGTAATTTTAGTAAGTTAATCTTAAAATTAAATTCGGTAGAGCTTTAGTGTAGATCTTTATCTATACATGTTATTTTTCTTATCTCAGTACCTTAAAGCTGTACTTCACACTTGACGTTAAAAGATAGTGCGTTTTTGACAAATCCCGATTAAACCTCGCCTTAAATCCTTAACTGCACATCCATTACGATGAGGTTATCCTCATCAAAAAAAAATGTAATGAGTTTATACTTATTATATTATTATATATTATATAATTATATTTTTTTCATTTTTGAAGACAACTCCTGCATTAGGTATATCCTTATGCCTCGACAGGTTCACCATCCTCATTGTAAATGCAGATAATGCAGGATGATGAAAGAAAAAAAAAATAGGATGGTAACCTACATTATGGGGCTTAGGGAGATGCTTGTACCTCACATGACATCCGGTCTCACACACACCAACGAAATACGACAGTTCGAATTCTGTCATTTTAAGATCATTTTCTGTATGGCCCCCCACTCCTGGATTCTACTCATGCTTTCCATCAGGCAGAATAGTGACTTGGTAGACTCACGTCAAGGTTTACACGTCAATAATATCAAGGTATTTGGTCCGAACTAGAGTTAATTTATCTCTCTTTATCACTCGTGTTATTCAGACAACAAAAAAATATAAAAAAAAATTAAACCGTCTCATGATGAAGCATGAAAAATCTAGTTATAAGAATGAAATACTAAAAAATTAATATATATGAGACAATTCAAACGACAAAAATCTATTTTCTATACGGTAATTTTAGTATTTTTTTTAAATCTACGTCGTCAGAACACTTGACCAACAAAAAAAAGTGCAAGTCATCCGATCGATCGGACAACACGGTCTCAGAGAAAATAACAGTAAGGGTTGTTCGATAAGTTTAGACTTTAGTCGTATTTTACATCGAGTCTATAGGAAAAATTGGTATCCGATCAGTCGGACGAATCAACCTGACCTGATCACCAAAAGCATTAAAATAGGTTAGATTAACAACTTACTGCCGCCCATGAAGTGCTTCACCAGGACTGCACAAGGTTGATCCACAAATATTGTTAAAAGGTATGAAAACATGACAGCCAACGAGAAATCAGTTAGGAACTGTAACAGCTGCAACGAAAATTCTACATTTTAATCTATTTAATTAATCATAGTACAAAAAACTAAGATAATTAGTACTTAATAAGAAAATAAAGGAATATCGTGCAATCTGAATATTCTTGAGTCAAGTCAATTAACCTAATTAGTAAGTATTTATCTCAGATTATAAAAGAAAGCCAGATGGAACGTGCTTGTAAAATAACATGACGCCGATTGATTATTTTAGTGTGCGTGACAGTCGCCAGAGACACTGTAGGAACACGTACATCTGTGTGCGTGTAATGATACCATACGCTGTAGAAAAATCCCTTTTTTTGATAAACATTTAGTTTGAAAAAGGGTTTAATATTAAAAAACTTTAAAAATTATGGTTTTTATTTCTGTTACTGTTACATACTGTGCAAACTCTTAGCAACCTTTATTTTACACTAACTTTATATAATATTTGCGTTTTGCGTTTCGTTTCGTACAAAAATAAAGAAAAATAAGTAAACATAACAATTATATATTGGACACGATTTTAAATCTACCTATTATTATGGGTGACTACGGAACCCTATTCTATGCGTGGCCTGAGACGCACTTTGCCGCTTTTTGTTCTTTAATTTAGATAGTTAATCGTTTTTTGTTTTGTTAGTTGTTTGATTTGATGTTAATTTTACTAAAAAATAGCTAAGTTAATGGAAATAAAACTGATTCCGGAACCTGTTTTCATTTAACTATTTCAAAATGTAACTAGGGAGGGGGGGAGTCTCACAAATTTGATCAACTGTGACACGGGGGAGGGGCAAAAAAATCATGAAATTCGTGTGACGTAATTTATGGATGACCCCTAATGTATGAAAAAATTTTTTTTTAATATTCTGCAGTTATACGGTAAGTCGGAATCAAGTTTCGTACTATTGATCATTCTCAACCATTCAATTATGATGTGAAGCACAAGTTGCAATTTGTAGAAACATCCACAAATTGTTCCTATGTAATAAATATCAGAAATAATTGTATCTCCAAAGAATACTTTCAGATAAGGTTCGGAACCAAGTCCCTAAATGAGGTCCACTAATGTCTGGACTAACAAGTAATTTCCCTAATTAAAGGGAAAAAAAAAATCATAAAAACTGGTATCACAGTCGAACTACGGTTGAGGTTTTGTGTTCTGACACAACATTAAAATTATCGGGTAAATAAATAATTATAGCAACTAAATAATCTGTATTTACATGTGAAAAGATATTCCATCTTCTTTTTTTTGTTTCTGGGAACTATTCTTACAGTGTTTAATGAGGCAAGACGGCATTTTGAAATTAAAATAAAAAATCACTCGTGACGTATACACAATATGGCGGTTTGTCAAACACTGGCGCGAGAATGTATTCGCTTTTTAATTCATATTTGCTTTGTAGCTTCATTGTCGTGTTCTTTACGGTCCATCTGGCTTTCTTTTGTAATCTGAGGTATTTATAAAATTTTTAAAACTGTGTCAAAAGAACTATAATACTGCTATCACGCCACAGCGACATCTTTTGATACAGACGTAAAACAAGGTCGTAGCAACGTCCGTAACATTTTGAAATTGTTATATGAGTTTACAACAGATGGCACCACAAACTTTTTAAATACCTATTTTAAATTATAAAAACCCAAAAAGCTAAGGCCTGACTTCAGTGACTGAAAAACAGAATAAACAAATAGATATTTTAATTTAAAACATCTATGGGAATCCAAACGTTTAACGATGCCATCTTCATTACAACACAGACATTATAAAGGCACTAGAGGTAGCTTCATGTTCCGTACATTCTCAACCGTGGTCTCATTTCATCGGTTCATTCTCAAAAAAGTTATTGGACAGATCTATGTTGGATCTAATACGAATTAATATATTTACTCATTATATTCATAATAAAACAATATTCTCATTAGATCCATCGTGGATCTGAACAATAAGATCCTCTGAGAATAAACCATTATCATCTACACAAATAAATAAAATCGGCCAAGTGAGTGTCAGGCCACGCACAGGAAAGGATTCCTCAGCTCCCACCCATAATGGTACGTGGATTTAAAATCGTATCCAATAGATAATCATTATGTTTACGTATTAATGCGTTAATTTTGTATGACGTTTTCCAAGTGAGCGCATTTTACAAGGCCGCTGACTATAACACCTGAACTAACAAAGTCATCTAAGCCGTTATAGTTTTCCTTTAAAGTTCAAATCTGGACTATATATATGTTTATAACGATTTTTTTAATTTTTTTTGAACCAGCCGTTTAGCTTTTAGAGTTGGGGGGCGCCCTGTTTTTGCAAAAAATGCTCTTTAAAGTTGAATAACTCCCAAACGGATACCTAAATCGAAAAATATCTTCAGTGACCTTGCAATGTTTTTAAAAGAACCATCTATCGGGGTATCATAGACGCTGGGGTTGATGCGAGAAAAAAATATCATCCCCACTTTACGCGTAAGGGAGGTACTGCAAATACAAATACATATTCTAGCACTAATGAATTGAAACACAAATTGACACAGAAAATGTATTGTACATAAATTATATTGTAATTATAGTGCTAGAAAGTTGATACTTTCTAGCACTAACCGTTTGGGCGGTAGGTTGAGGACGGACGGACATGACGAATCTATAAGGGTTCCGAGTCTTGAACTACGGAACCCTAAAAATAAGTGTCTGTTAGTAATTACAAATTATCAATCTTTACCAAATGCATATAAAGGTTCCGTCAAAATATGTCCCGCCGTTCCAGTGTTCTAGAGATTAGACAAACAGACAGACAGACAAAATATACTTTTAAATGCATTAAGTTAAAAACTGATCATTTGATTAATACAAACAGACACTTCAACTTATTTGCTTGTATATATGAGTTTCAGGAGTTAGAAGTTTATAAAGGACATAGCTTTGGAAAGAAGTTTATATTTCCATAGAAAAAAAATCTATATCTGTTGAACAATTAAAAGATATAGGCTACTTACTATGGAAGTTACGCTGAAATATATGAGCGAGACGAGCCTGGCGTTGACAAGGAACATCAATGAATAGTGCACGAGGTACATCGCGTACGATAGCCGTCCCAATATTTTAAACACTTTGAGTGTTAATAGCCAGTTGACAATACCTGAAAATATAGCCGGTTCCAAAAATAACGGGTCAGTCACATAAACCAATAACGGGTCAGTCACATAAACCCGAATATCTCCCGAACTACGTATGCCATCCTAATGAAACGAAGACTGTTCAATTGAGAATTTAATTATACAGATAAAAAATAAAATAAAACTTAGTTACACCCACAATATTAATCTTAAATTAAAAAAAAACTAAAGTAGTCATATTTTTCTTAAGATTACATTTTTTTTATGATTGTTTTTTTGCTGTTTGCTGTTTTGCTGTTTTTCTTCATTTAATACTTTGTATTGCCTCCACGTGATGAAGCCTCCAGTGATGAAAAACAGCAAAAAAACAATCATAAAAAAAATGTAATCTTAAGAAAAATATGACTACTTTAGTTTTTTTTTAATTTAAGATTAATATTGTGGGTGTAACTAAGTTTTATTTTATTTTTTATCTGTATAATTAAATTCTCAATTGAACAGTCTTCGTTTCATTAGGATGGCATACGTAGTTCGGGAGATATTCGGGTTTATGTGACTGACCCGTTATTTTTGGAACCGAGTGTATAATGACTTTTTTTGTAATTGAATAAATCTGGAACTTAAAAAGGAGTTAGGATTCAGTAGATTCCTGTTCGAATATGACGAACCGCAAAGGACAGAAGTACTTTAACCAAATCACAGTAAACTGTGGTTAAGGTTAAGTGCTTCCAGTGGTACTAAAAATGTTTGCGACTCCTTTGCTTGAAGTATCGACTTCAAATCCCGGGCCGATCCAAATGTTTGTATGATCTGTTAATATATGTTTCAGACTTTGGGTATTGCTTTACTATAGGATACAGAAGCTGTACAATAGGGAATAGTTCAGAGATTTTGTATTTTTATTGGACACGTGACAGTTTTTTGACAAATATCCTTCATTAGCTGAAGGGGTATAAAGAGTAGCCTTTTGAGAATGGGCAAACAATTGAAGCCAGGAGGCAATAAGTACTGTAGGGAGCCGTCTACAAACGAGCCCGAAGTACGTTGGGGTCCCAGGGCTTTCTTTAGGTGCATCTGGTTTTCTGACTTCTAGTGCCCGGGAAGGCATGTGCTTTTGATCGGTTCGACTCCGACATAGCCACCATCGTGTGGCATCTGTGAGGATTACCGCACAGAAAAAAAGCAATAGGTAATTTTTATTTAAGTTGCGCAGGGGCAAAGAAAATCTGAAAAAACTGATCGTGGTGGGGAACACCAAAGCCAAAGATCGCGCGGTCACTCACCAACAAGATGGACCGTTCGAGTAAAGGACTCGTCGACCTCTAAATTCTACTTTGTAGGAGACGCGCTGTACAGAAACCGGTGGAGGAAGATCATCCATTCCAGATGCAATCCTGAAGCTGACCACGATCCTCAGACATGAGGAACTGACTCCAGAGAGAGAGAGAGAGGAATTGTAGTTTAGAGTAAGTCGGAACCCAGATATTATTTTGACAACTTACCACTTACTAGACATGATTATATATATTATGATGAATATAAAATATCTTTATAATGTTTTTGTACATTAAAGCTACTATGGGAATAAATATAACAATTTCAAACAAAAGCTTAACTGCTTTACATTACTTAACCCTTAATTACTCGCACAAAGAATATTACATAACTGCTCGCATGGGGTCACAGGTGACCCCAAATAGTATGAGTAGTTTTTAATATATTTTGAAATATATATGTAAATAAAACTATTTTATTATTAAAGTACTTTATTTATTCTATAATATCTATAAGTAATAACATGATATACTGACTAATTATACAAAAACAAGTTAAACTAAAATAACTATCAATAATCAACAATTTGTACTAAGGTATACTGAGGTCATAATAAATACTAGTATTTTTAGGTACTCTCTGAATCACCATTGTTACACAGTTGACAGTATATGTCAGAACGATCATTGCACATAAATCTTGTATATTTCCAGCATTTTGTTGGAACGAGTTTTGCAGTGGTTGGTGGGACGCGATTTCCCAAACTCATGCACTTCCATCAGACGTTTTTCTACCTCCTTAGGAGTTGCTTTGACTTCTCTGGCTCAGAACCTGACCCTCCAACTTCTTTTTTTATCAGAACCTCCTTCATACTCTACCAGCTATTGCACAAAGTGCTGTTCTCTCCTATCCATGACCAACTCTGACAAAAAGACTAAGCTCTTAGTAAAACGGATTTTTTTTTGATAATTTCATTGTTTGAAGCTGTTAAAAACATATCTATAACAAACAATTATTCATTGAACATATAATAATACAAATTTAATTCATAATACACAAAAAATACATAAAATAAAAAACTTACCTCTTCCCAAAAAGTTACGTAATTACTCGCATGGGGTCACCGCTCAAGAGTGTAGCGGCGAAGCCTTCCACTTTCATGACTTGGTTGCTACTAAAATACAAACTTAGACGCGCATTATGAAGCTACCGAGGGCGTGGAGGGAATTAGGCCGCGACAAGTGCTTCATTTTTTAATCTAAAAATGATTTGACCCCATGCGAGTAATTAAGGGTTAATACATTACATTACAGTAGGTACTGTAAAAGTTGACTCACCGCCGTATCCGTGTGTGCAAACAAATATAATACATGCCACTCCTATAGCCCAGACGGGTCTTATAAACGAATTGGTTATATTGGTAACTAGTTGGTTATCCCAGTCCGGCTGCAGAAATGGATACGTGATAAATATTATACCTAAGATTATTAAGCCCGAGAAAAACCAGAGAAGTCCTGCGGTTATCTGCAATAAATAAACGCATATACATTTTAGTTTCAATGTAAAAAATGAGAATATAAATATTGGTCAATGTTAAACTGTTTACTTCTCTATTCTGTGACTAAGTACTTTAAATAACATATGCAAATAATTAAACAAAAATTATATAACTACACAGATAACTGATGAAAATTACAGGTTAAATTTTCTTAGTGAAACTAGACTTATTGGAATATGGAATGAAGATACTTCAATTTAAGGTACGCGTCCATTGGCCCGCACTGGACGCACCGCACGTAAAGAATTTTATTTTGCTTTGTATAAGGTGCGCGTCCATTGGCCCGCGTCGGATCTATTATAAATTACACAATACATATACACAAACACTGAGATTTTATTTCTTATTAGACAGATATCTTTTCAAGTAATAAATAAGTGGATAGTTTACCCAATTCAAAACATTAGTTTTTCCGCGGCAGATGGACAGTAGATATCCGAATATAAGACCAACGAAGAACGGTGACGCTCTTGTCAACGTATTTACGTAGTAATACTGCATGTAGTTATATATTTGTATTGGTTCACTGAAAATTAATATAGATAATTAATGAAAGACATTTACAGGTGGCTCCTCGTATATCTTCTCAATAGCCACACTCAACACGGCCCGTCTGCGTCTTTTATTGCCCATAGCGTAATCATCACAAAAAAGGTAGTGACTGTCGCAGACTTTTTTTAGAACTTTTAAAAGGGAAAAATTCTATCATATATGATTTTTGCGAAACTTTAACTTTCAGAGATTCTGCTTCGTGCGCTGGGTAAGCGACGCAGCGCACGCAGCAGAATCTCTGAAGAACAACCCCCGATTTCGAAACATTCTATATTGGTGCTCCGCTCCTATTGGCCTTAGCGTGATGATATATAATCTATAGCCTTCCACAATAAATGGACTATCAAACACTCAAAGAAATTTTCAAATCAGATTAGTAGTTCCTTGTTAGCGCGTTCAACCAAAAATAACAAACTAATTCTTGAGCTTTATTATTACTAGTATAGATTATTGCTTTAGGTACGCGACTGAGTCAGCAGTTAAAGGTGATATAAATGAGGTGTTTTGAGTATGTGTGTGTATGCATGTACTTACGAAGGTGAAAGAGGTGAAAACGGAAAGTCATTTTCAAAGATAAAGATCGTGGCACCAATTAACACGGCTATGAAGCTTCCTAATAGAGCAGACCAGGCGATAAGTCTTTTTCCAGTTAATACGCACACGAGTATAATTGGCGATAAAATGTACAGTTGCATGTCTATGGCCAAGTACCACGTGTGGGGGAGGCACTGAAATAAATAAAAACATGTAAAACAACTTGACTATTCCTCTTAATTTACATTTAATAAATAGGATGTGTTGATTATGACCATGTCGAGATCGATTAAGATGTATTATGTATCGTCCACCCATAATCATCTTACGGCGGTTGTAAGAGGCCGACCAAGGGAATTTTACAAAAACTATTCCGAGAATTGTTTTATTTTACTTTGAAATTGAAAGCAAACTTACAGCTATATCGATTGCTATTAAATATCTATATGACACTTAAATAACTTGAGAGAAAAATAAAACTCACAATGCCTGAAGGATTTAGGTAATTCTGTATATGTAAAACAATAGACCACCAGTAAACTCTGCAATGATGTACATGATCCATTTTCGTTTCCCAAAAAGGTCCATCTACGATCCAGTTAAAGAAAGAAACTTGTAATAGAATAACTGCACATAAAACCGGCAATATCCTTAATATTCTGTTCAAATAGAATAAATGGATGTTCTTGATAAGCTTTACTGCAAAAAAAGTAGGTATTAACTTAGTCAGTATAGACATAGTCATTTCATCACTCTTGTGTTATTGTAGTGATATTATATTATGTGTAGGGGGAGTTTATGATTTTTCGATGTTTTTGCCCTTTGTCCCTTAATCACCACCTATAAATCCTAGGGAATAATAACAATAATAAATATTTCGACGCATTGCGACGCATTGCGACGCCGCAACGCTGTAATCGGTAGTTTGCGTTGCGGCGCCGCAAAAAATAGCGTTATATGGTAACCAGTTCTTCGTGATTTTTGATTATTGATAGACGTGTCACTGCCATAGATCGGCGTAAGAAGCTTATTGCTTATTTGTTTTAAAGAAGACATATCTCTGTTTTAAATATACTACAAAGAAGATACTGGATATATCCATTTAATAACCTGTGAACAAAGGTGTGGGTTATATATTTATAATGTAAATTTGATGTACACATTTGTATCTAGCTATAATCTAACACTTATCTGTTTTTTGTACCAATATATAAAAAAAACCTACAAACAAGATCGTTCCTGAACCAAAGATGTAATAAATCGATGTCAACGTCATGTTAATTTTAAACTGCTGTCGAGTTGACGCGTTGTGCTTGCAAGAGTAATAGAAACAAACTGAAACTGAATCATTGTCAACAAGTATGACGTCATAACGCTGCAATTTGCGCCGGGGTACGGTGCCGCGCCGCTAAAATCGGCGCTGACGCCACTGCCAATTTTCGCGGCGAGGCGCCGCAACGCGGTTATGTGTTTCGGCCTTACACACAACAATGGAGTTACTAGAGCCACGCTGATTTCAGCACGAACGAACGGGACAATACTACCCTCACACAGAATACCATCCTAATAATGACAGCATTCTTGCTGTCGTATTTCGTTGATGAGTGTAAACCGGAGGCTCAATAAATCTGCATCATTCGCCCGGTCTTTGGAGGCGGATCATACGACGACATACATCATACAACGTCCGACTCGGGAATCGAACCCGAGACCTCAAATACAGAAGTTGTTTAAGCTATCATTACGCCACCGATGCAGTCAGAATGAATAAAAGTACTGAGACTATATAATATTCTTAATCCGAGATATGAAGGAACATAAACAACTTTTAATAGTCCACTAGTGGACACAGGCCTTTCTTTAGAAGGACTTTATTAATTTAAAATACCGCTTTAAATATAACAGAAGACTTACTAGGTGTCAATTTTCCATAGGTAGTATACACCACTAGAAGACCGGTTAACAGAAAGAAAGTGTCGACCGTAATAGGTGCTGAAGTAATCCACACGGCATTTAAAGACGTAAACCACTAAAACGACATATTAATATTAGAAAACTGCCGAGTTTTAAAAAGGTAAACAGAAAAAAATTACACCAGAAAGTTGTACCATGTAATAACAATATTGTTTTTTATTGTATTCACGTGAACTCAATTGCCACAAAATTTTTAAAAAAGTTGTGAAAGTAAAAAATATATTCTAATAGCAAGTGCAATTATTAAAATCGCGTTCAATAGATGACTGTTATTTCGTTCTTTTTGTAGGAAGTTTTCCAAAGTAAACGTATTCGTACTACGAATTAACAAACTTATCTAAGCTGTTTTAAATTACTTTTCAAGTTCATCTCATGGATTTCTTTCATGTTATTTTTTCGGATTTTTCGAGCCACCCGTTTAGCTCTTAGAGGGGGGGTAGGTTGTACAAAAAATATCCTTTAGAGTTGAATTACTTGCAAACGGATACCTAAATAAAAAAAAACATCTTAGCAACCTGGCAATGTCTTCAAAGGATATGTCTAATGATACCACACACGATATGAAAGATGCTAGATAAAAAAATCTCCCCCACTTTACGTGTAGGGGAGGTTACCCCATTTTTTTTTATTTATTTTAGCACTTTGCCGATGTCGTATAAGCAAATATTATCCATGCAAAGTTTTATTCTTCTAGCACTAACCGTTTCGTCGGTAAGTCGAGGACGGACAAGCGGACATGAAGAATCCGACGGGATCTGAGTCATTAACTACGGAACCTTAAAAACTGGCGAAATTATTTCGTTCGAGAGCGTCTATTGCATTTGCGTGCGTAAATAGCTAAAAATTCGTGATACTATCTAATGTATTAATTGTTGTTGAAAGGTTCTAAAAAAGTTCTAAAGAGTCTGCGACGGCATAATAATATGACTATCTTTTAAAGTTGGCTCATTTTAACCATTTTGTACATATTTTTTCCGCGGTATAACATCATGCTACGGGTAATAGAAGTCGCAGACGAGCCTGCGTAGGTAATCTAGTTGATAATATATAAAAAGTCTTCTCTGCATTAAGAACAAGAGCAGACAGTTTTAACTTTATTTGTCAAAAATGTATAGAAAGTTACACATATTATTGTGTATTGTTTACTAGATTTTTCTTCACCTTTGCATATACTTAAAGAAATAACTATTACGTAAAAACGCCTACATAAAACATATATTAAGATCACTTGTGAGGGCCCACATCCAACTACAGGGGACTAGTATTTTAATATCTCATAAGTACTTCAAAGGTCGAAAGATTAGATTTTTTAACCTTAGCTAAAACTTTGCACTAAAAAGATAATTACCTCCATAGTATCCAGCTGATTGGCAATAATACCACTACCCATTTGGTTGCTAAATGTATGACCAACAATGACCCACATCATTGCAAATGATCGAATACCGTCTAAACAGTCTATAGCGCCGGGCACAGGTGTAAGTGTGAATAGACGATTTGTGTTATTGTATACGGAGAAAGACTGGAGCAGCTTATTCACTTTCTTCGGATCTAAAACAAAAAATAGGAATGTTTACTGATTTTACTTTTAATTTTGACACATTGGTAGTGATTCTCTTGTTAACATCACCAAATTTAAGAACACTAAAATTTGTTGCTGGATTATGTACTTATATTCATTGATTTACAGTCAATTTTTTAATTTCACACGCATGGATATTTACTTTAGAACTAACTAAAAGTTCATCGGAGACGCACACACATTCGAAAAACTTGATAAAAAAATTATAGTCCGTCTCACTCGGTCATGACTACGAATCTATTGACACTAATTCATTAAAATCGGTTCAAATCTTTTTGAACTTTTAAGTCATTTTGTAGCTTAGTACCAACCTTTTTACCTTAAATGTTGGTCGATTGGTTTTTGACCGTGACTGCCAAGTCAGAGGTTTTGGGTTCGATTCCAACTAAGGAGTTGGAATCGGTATCATTTGGTGTATCTACTTACCTATAACGTTTTGTATAAACAGCCTGCTCGTATCTAATCTATCTACATTAATTTAACAACACAAATTACTAATCAAATTTTATAGAAACAGTAGGAAGTACATAAAGGTAAGTTACTTATCAATCGTGATTACAAATTTTTTTATGTTTAAAAAATACCTTATCATCAAGTATTTACCTTTAAACGTCCAAAGTCTACCAGAGTAAGATATTCAAATACTTTGATAAGCTCAAAGAATTAAAAGACTACAATTTGAGAATCTGGCAATGACTTTTTTAGATAAATGTATTAACATATTCATATGTTCAAAAGACTGGATGACTCACCTTTTTGCAGGAAAACATGATAACGAAGATCGTAGACTGTGCTCAATATTGCAAGCAGACCTAACAGAGAAAATATAGCTCTGCCAAAATAAAAACAAATGTGATTGAAATAAATCACAAATGTACTAAATTGTTTTAAATTCTAAAATATATTATCAACTGCATAATATCCTTATAGGATGTAATGATTTTTACTTCTATGCAGCGAATTCCATCACACCTCCGCAGCCCAAGTATTAGGCACTTTAACAGCTCTGTAAAAAGACTGTTGTTGAACTTTTTAAAGACTTCAAACTCCATCATGATTGACAGAGATACAATATTTGAATGATGAAATTTTGCTTAAAGAGAATTATGGGAATAAAAATATTAGTAATTTAGCAGAGTATTCTTTACTCACATAGCAACGTAGTCGCCAGCCACCCAAGGCTTGTCGTTTGGAAGGCGACAGAAGAGCTCCTTTGTATCAATACCAAGGTTAGGTATATTCAAAAACGTTTCTGAGGCATTTTTTGTTGAACAAACTTTCGGCAGACAAACTGCCAGATTGAAAGAAAAGGCTCTCAGAAAGTCAATGTTGGCAGACCTTAAATAAAATTTAAAACTATTTTATTATTATTCTATGTGAAAAACAAAAAGTAACGGTAATCTACTCTTATCTAAAAATTTGATTATTTAGCATAAAGTTTTGTCATGCAGTATCTATGTGATTTAAAAACATATTTTTACGAAACTGTAATCATTCTATATACCTACATATATTATCATTTTTTAAATTTAAAAAAGACTAAGATTCGCTTTAAAAACGGCTCAATAAACAATGGTATTGTTGATATTTTGAGAAGAATATATAGTTGAAGTTATGTATTTTCAATCTGGTAATTTGTAATAAACTAAATTTATCTAAAATTAATTTTCGCGTTAACTATTTGTATTCTGTACAAATAAATAACATTTAAATATCTGTTTGTAATTTCGAATGAACACCTTTTCACTTAATGCATATAAAAGTATATTCGGCCCTTAACATAAACAAATCAATTAATAATTATTTTGTCTGTCTGTCTTAGACTAATATCTAATAACGATTTTAACGGGACTTTCACTGACGGATGGCTAATGACATAAATAGTATAATAAATCAGCAATTGAGAATATCCTCCTTCTTTTTAAACGTGCGAAAATTACACCTGTCCAATCGTTAAGAGGTCTGGCCAACAAAGTATTCAGTAAAACATAAACTTGTTCTTGAAAATTTATAAATTCGTGCTTATAATTATACCTGCTAGACTCTTATTTCCTAGTCCGCCAAAAACCATCTCAACTGAAGTTTTTAGTTCATTATACTTCTTAACACTTTTCAAAATTTTATTGTTGTAGTCAAATCTATGAATGCCATGATTCAACTTGGGTGTAGGTGAATCTTGCCAAAGCATATCTTGTAATCCTGCCAAGTCAGGTGACTCGGGGAAAACTTGTTCAAGAGGTACATTTATCATGCAATATTTTCCTTCGACTACCGAATTGGGTATTTCTTGCTTAATACCAAGACATTGATGGTAATTCCCGAGGTCTTGAAAATTACCAGTTAGTATACCTCTAGGAGTTCGAACACCAGCATCGAGAACTGTAACAAGAAACAAAATTACAGATTTTCAGTTAAAAAACAAATGTATCATCATCGCAGTCCACTGATGGACATAGGCCTCTCCCATTGCACACCATTCTGATTGATTTTGGTCTTCAATGTAATAAAAAAAAAACGGGCAAGTGCGTGTCAGGCCACGCAAAGAAAATCGTTCCTCAGTCTACTAAAATGGTACATGGATTTAAAATCGTATCCAATAGATTACACTAGTTTACACGGTTGTTATACCCCAGCTGAAAGTTGTTTATTTTTTATATATTTAGGTTAAAGTTATCGAAAAAATATTTTAAAAACTGTCTGGTTTAAGAAATAATAATTTTCTTAACTGAATTACATAATTTTTGTATTCATGTCATAAAAAGTTAATAGTGACTAGTCTGTGCTTTTTTTTTAAACTTAATTGAAACAACTTTCATACAATTTACGAACAGTGATCTCCTAACAGGTTTTTATTCAAAAATCATTGATATCATCTATCAAAAGCCTTTGAATATTGGTGGAAACGTTCCCCTTGTTTACCACTTCCTACTTCCTAAATTTTAAGTGACAAAACTCAGATAAGAGTACAAGATCAAATTTTCATGACACGTTTAATCCCATTTAATAAATATTTGTCTGTAAATCAGTAAGAATTCCTTTGTAATATTATTTTTTAAATTCCAAAAATACTCCACAAGCATTTTGAATGACTTCCAAACATCGACTGATAAAAGGCTTTCAAAATGTTTTTTTTTTTTCATAATTTTACGGTTAAGATTTTTGTAAACACTGAAAAACATATAGTTTTGTTCAGCTCCTTTGAAAGTTTTTTCATGAGTCCCAATTCGATTTTTAAAGGGGCTAGAGTGATGTTATTTGAATCTACTAAAACCTCGTCTTACCACATTTTACCACAATATACAATAAAAGATGTGACAAAAAATATTTACTTACATGAAAACAAGAGAAATGTATTATTATTCACCATGAATTCAGTTTGTTCGTCACAAAGCTCGGGATTTAACACTTCCTCAAATAGATTCAAGTCTAAAGCATGTTGACTGTCGGGTATATATATTTCTATATACGCGTTGACTAAAAATGCATTTAGAGATACTATAAACAAAAATAGTCCGTATTTCATTTTACCTACAAGGCACTTTAATCAAGACGAGAAACCGATCAAAACTAATGTATTCAGGTCATGAATTGATTTATAAAGCAATCAATTTATATTACTTATCAATAGATGAGACCTCTGTTTTAATTTCAGACGGAAATATGATAAGTGCAAACTGTATTAGAATGATTCTTTACTGATAATAGAATCAACATGGTCTACATATTGAGTCACTACTTTAACATGCCAAATTAAGTTTTTTATTAGATCTATATTTATCCTGTAGTTACGGATGATCAATACGGAGTGCCGCGAGTCCTATTTCATTCCCGACTAAGGCAAAATACGCCGTCTAATAGCAACTGTAAAGATAAGAAAATCTTAAAACTAACTCTTTACCAACTTGTCCAGCCAGCGTTCTATTGAAGGCCAAAACAAGGGAGAGGTCGGTGTTCAACGTTATTAACAACCTTTAGTAGTTCAAGGCCGTTGATGATGATTATAACTATTTGATTATAGATATATGATTTTAGGTTGGCCTTCTCTTTGAGGGTAGTACTGTCCCGGTCGAGTCGGCACATTCTTGCTGATATCAGCGTGACTCTACTACTTGCCTGCTACCTACTGTGTATGTTACGCGATCAAAATATTATCTCCCCTATAGTTTAGAATTAAATTAGAACTCTTTGTTGTTTTGTGCCCAACTTCATAAATTACGCGCCACTTACAACGACACAATCACTGCAGCACTTAAGAAAATGCATTACATGCATGGATTTAAAGTAACCAGTTTTATAGTGTCTCTGTTCAATGATACTTAGTGCCTGTTTGTCTAAGTGTGTGATGGGAACTATCCTATTTTAAGTACATCAGCAAAACTCAAATGACAAAAATGTAAAAGTATTTTAAGATTAAAATGTATTTAACAACAAAGCTATGTGCAATGCTTTGTCAAAGAAGCCAACACATCCGTCCACACGACCCTACTACGCAGTAAATGACTAGATTTGACCGCAGATGATTTCCATGATCAAAAGTTTTTGCTTGGAGTAAGTAGCTGATAGAAAGATCGGGTAAACTACTCGACTCATTATTATGATAATTCTGTACCTCTGATTTTGTGAATTGTCACGAAACTCGAATAAGTCTCCATTTAGCGTCACGGACACCATTAGATAGCTCATTAAAATCAATTAAATTTGAATAATTATTTCAAACTTCGGTAATGTATTATTTGAGAATATCTTAAGCTAGTATAGCGAGCCCGCGGTTTTTGTCGTACCTTTACGACACAAATTCGTGGGCAACACCGAAGCTAGTCTAAATCTAAACTAAAAGCCTGCTTAAGTTACTCCTTATACCAACATGTATTTGTCAGTAAAAGTCCGGTCAAAAGCCAGCCACCCGTTCTAGGGTTTATTATACCGGAACAATCAGACAGACAGGCAGGAAGACAATTTTATTTACGGATACGGATCTTACGTGCTACAGGTCAATCTCGTATGAGGTGGTATTTCTCGACATTCCGGTCGACATGAACTCGATGGTCTACGTCGTTCTTTCGGTCGGAATGGGGGAGTCATGACTAGTGCATAAACAATATCTGGAAATTTCGCAGGCACGACTCGAAATCTTGGGTTGTATGATCGCTTCAAACGACCACGTCCTGAGATAAGTGACACCCTGGTGCAGGCGGGGGGTTGTCGTCTAATGCAGTGCACTGTGGCGTCTCTTGAAAAGTGAATGGGCGCGTTGACGTACCGACCTGGGGATGAATATGGTCATCCCGGTATGAATATTTTTCAAGAGGTAGCAGAGAAGACGATCAAGGTTCAGTGGGTAAACCGAAAAAAATGAAAATTTGAATATGTCTAAAACAACTACATGAAACAATAATATAATTATCAGAATGATGTTTATCTAGAATCGTTTTTAATTATTGATATTAAATATTTTCCTATAGACACATGTTATCTCTATATTGACAAGTACAATATTGATTTGAATAAATTCTTAAAGATTGTGTAGTCTAAAGCTCATTAATCTATGGTAATTAACAGATGTTAATCAAAGAAATACGAACACACCTGAAAAAAAACGCACATAGGGCTTAAACCTACAAGTATATACATGTAGCAAAGGAAAATTAAGTCCTCTATATAATGTGTATATTGTAACTAAAGCTGATAATATACATTATTAACGAATATTAAAAAAAATATATCTAAAAACCAATTAATAAGAGTGTACGACGAGCAGTAATAAGTTAACTGGCTGCAAATCGTATGGCCTGGTAATTATCGGCAGCATTACTCTTGAGTATAATGTCTCATTGTTAATTGTTAGCCAGCGGATATCTACGGCGGATCTCTTTGGTCCTGTCTGCCTTATCTCTGTGAGAGGACGCTGAGCCCGCTCCCTGTAAGGCGACCTATTCAAGTCAAGACGATTTTGTGGAGAGAGAAAGTAGACTAAGAAACACGCTCCTTAAACATATGACCACCAGCTATGGCCATCTACAATTTTTTAGATACGACGAAGAATTTAGAGAAACGACTTAAAAAAATCGGTAAATATGAAATCGCATGTGTTTTGATTCAACAGATTATAGTAACAAGTAAAATTTAAAAAAATTAAACAAACCCTGAATGATTAGACCGATTTCCATCAAAAATAATATATGTAACTAAGAACAATCCCGAGTAATTCACCTTTCAAACAAAACAAAAAACAAAATCTAAATCCGTTCGGGAGCTACGATGTTACACACACACACATACACACACACACACACACACACACACACACACAAACGCGTCAAACTTAAACACCGTGTTGTTTTGGCGTTGGGGAATTAAAAAGGTTATATATAAATTGTTATAAAGCAGATAAGCAGAAATATTTTTAAAACTGAGATTTTAATCATGCAACACTGTTTTATCACTATGCCAACTGTGGTCAATTCGAGGGATAAACTATGAGACAAAAACAACGAAGTGGGCATAAAACCGCTTTAATAAAACTCGCCTTTTACACATATTGCTTTATTACTTATAATGTTACATATGCTATGCTAGGGCGCAGACATAAATTATAGTCTAGCTTTGAGAAGGCAGCTTAATAAGTACGTTTTTCTTGCAATTAGCACTCCATGTAGTTGATGAAATTTTAAAGAATATCGGTTTTATAATAGGCCGGTAAGGTAACTAGACCTACATGTACATAATATTTACCTACATCGTTGGACGAAAATATTCCCTTACTTAAGTTTGAATAAAGTTTGAGCAATGAAACATTTTCAACATGACGCCTTTTATTTAATTAACTTTGACGTCAAATATATTATAGTTTTAATTTAATCAACCACGCGACGCTTGGCTTGTATTAAAATGTTTTTTTTTTTGTTATCACTTTCATAACTAAAGTTTTTCCTAAAAGTACTTATCGTGTCATTCAGACTGTGCCCATTCAAATTGTGGAGTATAAGCACGTACAGTGTGGAGAGTGTTTTAGTAATAAACTTCTTCATTACATTGACTGCCTCGTTGGTCTAGTGGTTAGCGTATGCGGCTGCTGATCAAGAGGTCTCGGGTTCGATTCCCGGGTCGGACCAAATATTATTTGTGTGATTCACAAATATTTGTTTCGGAGTCTGGGTGTTTTCTATGTATAATATGTATGTATTTAAAAAAAAAAAAAGTATGTTTATGTATTTATATCAGTTGTCTAGTACCCATAACACAAGCTCTGCTTAGCTTGGGACTAGATGATGTTGTGTGTCAGATGCGCAAAATATAAAAAAAAAAAAATGGATAAAATGATAAAAAACATGGTTCCTCTGTCTGTTTCCTTAGATCTTCGAAACTAGACGGACTTTAATACATTGTTCAGCAATAAATAAAAGGGTTTAAAAGGAAGGACGGCAGTTGGCTGAAGAAAAAGTAGAAGAAGAGGAAAGTTTATTTGTATAATATAGAAGAAATCCGTGAATTCCACAAACTTCCTTGCGAATCGCGACCGGGTCGCTTGGAAATAAAAAACTAAACAATTAAGATGCAAGAAAATTTTACAAAGTACAATCTTTTCTTTGTCTTAATATAACCTTCCAATTACATTTAGTTTTTATTTACGTTTACTTACAGAAAACTGTCTTGGCAAATTTCGATAGACCACTGAATAGTCGTCGATCGAAATTAACATAGGTAATAGGTAGGTAATCTATAAATCTTATAAAACACTTATTTACGAAATCGCTGTTGTTGATCGTCTCATTTAAATGGTATACATCGTGACTCGTGGCTAGACATAAAAGAAAATAATACATAACGAAGCCTAAAATATAAAACATTCAAATTCAATAATCACTCATGCTTGCCTTCTCGGTTCACGCATAACAATTTATTTACAACGCCCAGTATTAAAACTTTTGCATAATAAATTCAATCCTTTTGCGAATCTAATTGTTTATTATGAATAGAGATGGCATTAATTCAATAAATGAATAGGTTTTGTTCTCGATGAATATTATTTTATTGAGATAAAACTTGCAAAATTCTTGAGCTTACTTAACATTTACTTATAACCATGTACAAGTTAGCTTGACCTTTTTGACAGATGTAAATTTTGTATTATTTTCTTAATTTAATGATTTTAAAAATGGTCAAAATATAAAAATATATATATAACACAAAAGTCCGTAAATCAAGCGTTATCCGAAAATTTTAAGACTTTTTATCGCTTCAAAGTAAAATTTAAATAGGAACACTGAAAGTAATAGACCCTTGTACAATGTTGCATCGGTCGGACGGATGGGACACGAAATCACGAATAACAGTAGTTGTTGTAGTGGGCAGTAATTATTGTTACAAATATCGATTAAAAAAATCATTATTAAAGATCATTGTCTCTTTAGCTGGTATAACTCTTTTTTGAAAAATAAGGTAAAAAACAAATTGAATTGCCATAATTGACTGGCCATTTTAGCCGAACGTTTCATCAAATATGTACTTATTATGAATATTGACCCGTCGTCGCTTATCTACCCATTGTTTTATATGTCTAGCACAATAAAGAATTTCACACATAATATACCCACACCATCTCGTCACAGTTGCAAGTATTTTGAAACGTTATTTTTTGGACTACTAGAAAAAATCTGTCGAAAATGATTAAGCTAACTTGCACAGGGTATAGCGCTAAAGAACATAATGTTTTTCTTTAAAGACAACTCCCGCACTGGGCATATTTCTGTGTCACGGGGTTCCTACATCATAAACATACATGAACACACACAATGAATACTAAGACTCAGAATAACAATTTGTAAATCGTACAATGCGGCAACTGCAAATCAGTAATTTTATGGGAGATCACGTCTTATTTTAAAATTGACATATTTTTTTATCACAAATTACGATGTAATTTTTTTCTGTCCTGTTTTATCAGTTCATAATTATAATTAGTTTATTTGAATTGAAAATAGTTAATCAAAAGATTATGAATTTAAACAAATATAGATATATCTTTAGTGTGTAAATATTATTCAGTAGACTCGATAAAAAATTGCTTACTTAAGTATCACGTTTCCTAATATCAAAATTTATTTATCAAATAAAAATACTATAAACAGGTAATACCTATGTCATCAAAAACATAAGTCAAAAAAATCCAAGTCGAGTACAACGCAGTTATTCTTCTACCCTAAAAAATAAGAAATGCTCAAATTGCTTAATTTATTCAGTCCCTACATATAAGGTAACTTCTATTTTAAATTATTATGTAATTCACTAACTTAAAAGTGAACATATTAAAATTAAAAATCTATGATGGTTTATATTCATAAAATGACTTGGCAATCGCTTGAAATCCACATAAGCAATACATACAATATTAAATTAGACTGTTTAGAGTGTGATAATTTGTTATGACTGTTTAAACGATCTTACAACTTTTTACGGTAAAAGAACTGGGTTGTTTTCGACTTCTATTTTTACAAGTTATGTTTTTGATGACAACTATTGGCACTGTGTGCCCACTTGGCGTGATCAAACACGTCCTTGGCATCAATCCCGCGCTTCTGAGACTGCCGGCGAGTTTCCCTCTCTGACCCTACTGAGACTGAACCGTCACATTCCTCGGCTCGCTCAGCCACATCTAGGGGCATCGGAGTTATGGGACTGAAGCAAGTCGTTTTAAGTGATTGCGGTCCGTTGCCGGGACGGACGATTCCCACCTTATCATTCTTTCTCTTCTTTTACACTCCGAAGTCCATTTTCTGCCAAGCCAGTTTTGTTTGCATTTAATCCGTCCGGTGTTGTACTGTTGTTTTTCTTAGAGTATCTACATCTATTATTATACTAGCTTTTGCCCGCGGCTCCGCCCGCGTGTATGTCGGTTAACACGGTAAAAAGTAGCTTATGTCCTTTCCCAAGGTTCCGTCTATATCTATGCCAAAATTCATCAAAATCGGTTCAGCGATATAGGCTTAAAACGTAACAGACAGAGTTACTTTCGCATTTATAATATTAGTAGGGACTGTTGTATTATACATAGCTACACTGATTCAATAACTGTAAATGTAGCTTTGTATATTATATATAAATTGCGAGTACCTGTAAATAGCTTTGTTGTTAACTATGTTTAATGTTTATTTTATAATATTTAAGCTGTTGGTATTTCGAATAAAATAAAATAAAAATATACGGGATTCCAAAGTTATTTATGCAGTTAGGGAATAGAAATTGCAAAATATTATAAATTTTCCTTGTTTTATTTACTAAACACTAATTGTATTCCATATTTGAAGCTTGTATGTCTGCTAGAAGTGTCCTAGCATTTTCATAATCGGTCAGTGAGTGAGTGACATACTTATGCAAAATTACGAAACTTTACCTGGTAATAATTCTTAAACTACTCATTCAAATTGAATGAAATTTGAAATATTATGTGTTTATATACAGCTTGCGTGGTTACTGAAAATTCAATTCTGCTAGGTATATCCATAGCGAAGTTATAGAAGGTCAAAATGGCCTGAATTGCTTTGACAAGGGCATTGATACGGCCGTGCCACCTTTTTGCTGGATTTGGCGGGGATACTACCGTGCCCCCTAGTAATAACAGTATATTCTAACTTTATCAAAGCATTTAATAATCACGTATTAGATTTCATTGCCACATTAACGAATCAGTCTTAATAGTATTACTTTATTACATTTTGATAAAATTATATATCATTACAAATATTCACTAGGATTTGCCAGCGCTTTCTTCCGCTTGTCTGTCGGCTATCGTGGTAAATATGTTTCTGTATAAACTAATGGATGGTTTTTTATGAGTTGAAGATTAATTTCTACACATCCTCACAAAATTTACCTCTTGATTTTGCTTAGATTAGTTACTTTACTCAATATTAGGAGTGGTTTTCTAAAATACATACTATAGAAAAGTGATTGAGAGTAGCAGGATAAAAATAAATATAATATCCTTACTATCTAATCAAAATACTTTAAAAAAGGTTTTCCTTATTCTTACTATGACCATTACTAAACGAAATAACAAAACAATTGATTTGGAAACTATAATCACCTTACAATATTGCTTCTGATTGATAAACGAACAGCATAATCAGTCTTAACATTAATTAGTCACCATCATCTGAGATATCATCGCGTGTCTTTTTAACATTCTTATCTAATTGAGTTCAAATAAAAGTTTCATTACTTTTCTGTTAATTTTCCGTTTGTTGAATGCAGTGCCATATTATTCACTAATCAAGCCATTCACATCCGAGATGAAATTTTTAATTCTCATTATCACAGTTGCTTGAAAACTAGGTTGGTCTTGGCTTCCTATCTATTACGACACTGCAAAACTTTTATGTGAAATTGACTGCAATCACGTACCAGTCGGTATTGTAGTTACTTTATAAAGATTTTCCTCACAAAATCGATTTTTACAATTTCAACTAATATAATGAAAGTAGTGTTTTGAAGGATTAAAAATACAGACTATCGCCACCCCAATTCATCGCATGGGTGCCGTAAGAGGCGACAAAGTCACAAACTACGCAGAAAAACATCACTTCAAACAGAAGGAAAACTTGTAAAATACGTGTTTGTATGGCGAGCGTGGTATAGTAGGCCAAAACCTCCTGTCTAAGTAGAGGCCTATGTCGGGCTGTGGACTATTAAAGACTAGTCATGATGATGATCCTGATCATGAGATTCAACTAAGGAAATGATAGGTATAACTTTGTCACACACCCTATCATCTAATATTATTTTCTTAAGTAGGTACATAGTGTACATTGTTAGCTACATTAAATTTGTTTTCTCCATTATACTTTTTACATTATGTAGATACTTTGCTATCCAGGAGATATTGTGTTAAGGAGCATGGCAAAGAAAACGGCTGAATGTGTTTAGCCGACTTCCGATGATATTTGGGTGGATTTCGTATATTGAATGACGAATTGAAATTATCGTTAACGATCACCAACTTAGCAAAACATTTCTTTTATCTAGTCTGTAGTCTCTTCTTATAGTAATTTAGAATTTGTACATTACCTAATAAAGAATACTTTGCGATCACAATAATAAGAAAACAGCTACTAATATTTTCATGTCACACATTACTTATGACGTAAAAACTCATAAATCAATCATTTAACAAGGTTATACCCACTATATTTTGATCTTTTATCGATTTCAATTCAAACTTATAAATTTAATGAAATCGTGTTCCCAAAACTTAAAAAAATCTTCTCGTCTACATCCCCAGTCATAAAGTTTCGCTTTTACACAGACAGTAGTCATCATGGTATTGGTAAATGATGGGTGCCATTCGCCTCACCGTGGGCAGTATTAAATTACACACGAATTTAATATTCGTTCGGAATCGGACCGATATTCTGTAAACGTTAGAATGATAGTGATAAACTTTAAGGCTCTATTTGTGAGGAAATATTACTTAACTTAAGCGATGGTGATAAATTTTGGCATAGTTGTGTTATTAAAGGATACATGTTAAAAAACCTAATATACCAGATTATAATACGATAATCCATAGAATATAATACGATTCAATGGATTATAATATCCAATATATTATTTTGTGAGCAGATAAAAAAGATGCGGTGTGTGCGGATTAAATAGACAACTTAATTATCTTACTTTAAAAAACAAAATATTTTGGAAAAACAATGCGTCCCCCTCACTTCTAAAAGCCTACTGGATCAAAAAAAAAACATGATAGTAGTCCATATATTGAACTTTCAAGAAAAACTATAACGGCTTAAGTAACTGGGTTATGTAAGTCAGGAGTTACAATTGTTAAGTTGTTGGACATAATTTTAAACCCACGTGCCATTATGGGTGACTACGGAACCCTATTCTATGCCTAACACGCACCTGACTGATTTTTCTTTCTTTTTAAACACAAAACTATAGTGACTGGAAAAGAATCGTGAGAATCAAAGATCACGCCCTACTTTTATCTTCTCTGAATTGGATGAAAAATACACAATTGTTTTAAAAACCTAGCCTGTAGCAAAATACTTTGAATGCAGACCTTTTTTGGGCTCAGAACGTTTAAGTCTGTTTCAAAGCAATAATAACTCCCATAAATATATTCCCCTTGCTATCACACGATTTTTGAATTCTAACTGGTCGGAAACTAATATTGTGTGTAGTTTCAGATTATCAAAACATTTCTAAGATATCTCAAAATGTTTCCTGAATTTCTATTCATTTGTGTAATACGGTTAGAAGAAAAATATGATATAGGAACCATAAAATGTTAAATATTAAATAAAGTAATATTTACTTGAATCTGTTTTTTTTTACATTTGTAATGAATCAGTTACAATCTTAAACAACAAAAAATTCAAAGCTAATGATTTTGAATCGTTAATTTATATGCCTACGATTCTAGCAATATTGACACTTGGCAGTTATAAATAAAATTAAGTTTTAACTGCCATTTAAATAAATTGAACCAAAAAAAAACGATTTTGCTTTCGTAGGTTACAGTTGGTTTCCTTTCTGGCATATTATCTAAATTTACTATGATTAAAATATATGCATATTGTTTATTGTATTTATAGAAGTTGTCTAGCACCCATAATACAAGCTCTTGCTTAGTTTGGAACTAGATGGCGTTGTGTCGGATGTCCGAAATACTAATTTATTTATTGACGATGCCTTATTCGACCTTTAAGCTTTAAAGAAAAGACCGTACTCCCACGATATAGGCCGTCAACGCTCTCGAACCAATTAAATTTTGGACTCGTCTGATTATTCATTAACATTTGGAAAAAAAAACATATGACCGAAGTGAATGCAAGTACATCCGAACCCGCATGTAAAGCTAGTATTAATTCAATGCCCCTTGTAGAAGGCATACCATAAACATATTTATAAGTATTACCATCAATTATTCAAACTTAAATCTAATTAAAACCGCCGTGAATGCCTTTTTAATGATCACCTACTGAACAGTATGGTTTGAAAAATAGTCACATCTGAACTAACAATTACTTTAACAAGCCTGAGCCGTAGGCTGACATACAATTAATATCTTGTCAAGATTTATTCTTGCTACTGGTGAGGTAAATGAACTTTGTAAACAATAACTTTTTTAATACTACGTTTATAAATTAGGTTACGGTGGCGTATAGTTGTGGTGAAGTTCCGATAAGTTGTTGGGGGAACAATTATGACTATCATTTTGACCACAAGGTCATTTCAGTAATTAAATTCACATTAATGTATATCAAAATTAGTAGGTGTCCACTCTACCTGATGCGAAGAATGAGTAAAATCCAAGAGTTACTATGAATGACAGCAGGAAAGCTTTCATTTTAGGTTGGACTTTTGTGAGAAGGTAGTCCTGCGCCCGTTTAAGTCAGCCCGTTCATGCTTAAATCAGCGTGACTCTATTACATACTATTTTTAGATGTTATAATTTTCGTTTCTCATTTTTAATTTGCCAGCTATGTGTAATAGGCGTGTAATTTTTCCCAATATTTGCATTTATAGATAGAAGAGCTACGGTGTTTTCAGCACGAATAGGTCGGCACAGAAGACCAAGGTCAAATAAATTAAATTACTAGGTTTTTAGACCGTGTGGTGACGGATTAAGAATACAGAGTGTCACCACCCCTATTCATCCCGCGGGTGTCGTAAAAGGCGACTAAGGGATAAACTACGCAAGACAACATCAATGCAAAGATAAGGTAAACTTGAAACCAACCCTACCTCGGCTTGGGGTGCGCTCACAACTGAACTTCCCATCAGCCATGCATCCCCTGGCCACGCACCAGAACTTGGGATTCGGGGTAATTTTTTAGAGAGGTTTTCTTCCTCGCGGTCCGGGCGGTTAAGCCAAGACCCACGTCCCCGATCAAAGCCAACCCAACCCTATACCAACCCGTCAGCGTGGTATAGTAGGCCAAAACCTTTATTCTAAGGAGAGAACTATGTCCAGCAGTGGACTGTTGAAGGCTGTTGATGATGATGATGACTAGGTTTTTGGTTGATTTGTTCGTTGTAAGAATCGGTACATCTTAAGATACGTACTCAAAAAATGTTAGTGATTAGCAGCTAGTTAACATATTATAGTAGTTGTTGAGTAGACTAAGCAGTATAGGTGCATCACTATCCCAAAAATCCACAAGAACTATCAAGGTCATGTCCCTGTAGGTAGGCCCAAGGACGCAAATTGAGAAATTGAGTTTTAGATTAAGCATCAATAAATTATACACGTTGATTTATAATATTAAAAGAATAGACGACAATGTTTTGCGTAACAGAAAATATTGTAATCTATTATCCATCTCTTATTAGCTACCTACTTATATCAAAGGTGTTTCAGCGATTAAGATATATAGTCAACTCATATAGTCCCATAAATTGTATACGTTCTCTAATCTTATTATTTTTATCTATTATCTATCCATTATTATCTATTTACGTAATAGTTGTTTTTTCATGCTCTCTGATTCAGCGATACACTTAGTCTAAACTAGCTTTCACCCGCGGCTCCGCCCGTATGTATCTCGGTTATTGCAGTAAATATATATATTATTCAGATATAAATTTTTTCACATCATCATCATCATCAACAGCCTCTAACAGTCCACTGCTGGACATAGGCCTCTCCTTAGAAAGGAGGTTTTGGCCTACTATTTAAATTTTTTCACGCTTGTATGTAATTATTGTAAATATTTTTTTTATTTCCTTATACTTTAAGTTTAACATTCAATATATCACCTATGCTTAATATTATATAGAAGTAAAGTTTGTGTGTTTGTTAAATTGTAAGGGGTAATCTCGGGATCTACTGAACTGATTTTAAAAATTCTTTCACCAATAGAAAGCCACATTATTGCTGCGTGTCATAGGTTATATAAAAAAGGAAAAATAAAAAGGCTTTTACATGGTAGTCCGTTTTGCAAAGTGAATCGGAGAAAAAACGGTCGAATGAAAGCGTGTCTTACGAACGCTGCCATAACTATGAAAGATATATTTTCGAGTTCTAGAGAAAAAATGTGTAGCTTGAGAATGCCTACAAAAATTCAACGACAGCATATGTCTAACTTTTATATTTAAGTTATGCCCAACGAAGTGGGTACGGGTCAGCTAGTATTATAATATATTGCATGTTACAAAGAAGAGAGATTAACGGGATCTACGGGACAGATCTACGGGAATTAACGCGATCACTTATTTAGGGTATTACATACCTCTGATTTGCCTGACGTTTCGACCAGGTTGCCGTGCCGTGGTCACAGGCTGACTGGCTCATCGGTGCATAATATTAATTATCATGGAACGCGAAAGTTTAAAAGTTAGTATGGTGAAATAATTGTCCACTGTGACGGTTTCAGAACCCTTATAAAACCTATGATTTTTTTTTTCAAATAACCTTAAACGCCAGTACCTAACGGTTAATTAATAAGCAATGTGCAATACTTAAGTAATTTAAGGACCTGAAGGTCTCTAACGACATCCAGCAGATGAACAGGGATACGATACTCCGATAAACACGGGTTACGAACTACGGGAACCGCGTAACTTTAATAATATAATAAAAGAATAGTGATACGTAGGAATTTATATTGAGCATAGAATTTTCACTGCTTTGTGCATTGCTGTTACTATATTTGTAGGTGTATTTAACTTTGAAATATAGAAAAAAAACTCAAACGTGGATAGCATAAATTTATCGTTATAATTACTAAAAAAATCTGGTCTTTGCAGTTATAAAACTTAGTAATACTTATTTACAAAAGCAAATAGTAACATTTTTCAGTCTTAAATATTAGGTATACTTACATATTATAGTGTTTTTTTAATTGCCAGGTACTCACATAGTGTTTAAATTTTTGTAACTTCGTCACAGTATTACTGGGTTTATTTAAAAATATTAAATATCTCAATACAGGGGCACCTCAGATGAATAAAGTAGGTAGATACCGCACTTAGAACATGAAAGTGAAGTCACTTTTTAATGTGTCACTGAATTGTTGCAAATTTAATAAATATTAATTCTTATAAATTAAATCTAGGAGGCATATGTAAGCAAAAAAATATAAAAAACAAATTTGAAGATTGTTTATTAATAAAAAAATATATATTGGTCGTACTCAACTCAGTTTTATAGCAGCTATCCATTCCACTTTATTCAAAATATTCGTGGGCAATAATAGTATGTCAATAATAGTTCATCGGAAAAAATAAAATTTAAGTACTTGAGAATGTAAATAGAAACAAAGGAGTAAAATATTATGTTAAATATATAGATATGCATATATATGCATACATTATGTATTATAGTTACCCATTATAATAACGCATTTATTTTTTTAGGTTTAGAAGTTTTTAGGGTACCGAAGTTTATGACTCGGAACCCTTTAGATTCGTCATGTCCGACCGTCCGTACTCGACCTACCGCCCAAACGGTTGGTGCTAAAAAGATTAAACTTTGCACGAATATGTGTTGTTATTATGTCGACAAAGTGCTACAATAAAATTATGAAAAATATTTTTATTTGGGGTACCTCCCCTACGCGTAAAGTGGGAATGTTTTTTTTTTCGCGTCTACCTCATCGTGTGAGGTATCATTAGATAGTTCTTTTAAAAGTATTGTGAGGTTGTAAAAATCATTTTTAATATTTGGGTATCCGTTAGCGAGTTTCTAAAAACAGGGCAACCCCCCCCCCCCCCCCAAAAGGCTGGTTCAAAAAATTTGAAAAAATTCATGATAGTAGTCCATATATTGCTCTTTCAAGGAAAACTATAGCAGTTGCAGTTTTGATAAAAAAAAAAAAACACTAGTTATGGGGGCCTAATTTGTAAAATGCTCTTTCTTGGAAAACTTCGTACAAAAATAAAGAAATAACAAGTAAACATAATAATTATCGGCTAACTCGTAACGATATGCATGTATCTATAATACTACGAGTATAACTGAAATGAAAAATCTCCATAGCCGTCGGATAGTCTCCCATTAATGAATTTATAATTTGCGCCGCTCAACAATTATAGGTACTGCACCCGCATCGCCTCGGGAAGGAATTTAAATGTTAAATCAGCCGTCATTCACGGGAACAACCCACCGGCCGCTATGGTTTTTGTGAGACGACCATTTAGAGGTAGGTATGTTGTTCAAAATGGTCAATGTTTCGTGGTTCCCTTCCGGCAATTAGGTGGTCAGGTTTAATTATGTAATTTCGGAGTAGTCTTAGCGGTATTTTCTTAGTACGCGTGGTGAAGTAAGGGTTTACGATGATTTAATCGAAATTTAAGCAACAGTTCCTTGTAACAATTACAATAATATTACCGCCTTTGCGCTATTAGATAGCTCTCTTTTCTATCTTCGTTCTTGAGAATCAATTATTTCATAGTTTTGATAAATCCTTCAGTATTTCTATTATGCGTTCCTGCTCGACCATATTATTTTAAAAACTATCGAAATCTATAGCTTAGAACAGTTTCTTTCCATATTCAATATTAACACGTTGTTTAATAACTCTTAAAAATGGTCTGTTCATTAGGCTTAGCAATAATTTTGTTTCAAAAAAGTGGCTGAAACAACAAGCTGCTGTTAACATAATACCTACCTATATGCTCTACTCACAGAATTTTTCGTCAATTCCTGGTCCTCTTGATATGGTCCTTTTTCAGAACATAAACAATATGGTCTATTAATGTTCGCCGTGGACGACCTTTTCCGACACTTCCACACATTCGCTCTATAAATTATTTTTGTGAGTCCTCTCTATCATCCATATTCTTTAACTGGCCAAACACACCACACATACTTTGTAGAGGACGCATCTCTACAGCATTTATTCTATTTTCGTGCTTCTTCTGCCACGCCCAATATTCGCTACTATACATCAGCGTTGGAACCAGAACACCTTTGTGCACAGCTAAGCATGCCCTTTTCAAAATAACATTGTTAGCAATAAAAGAGTGCAATGTACCATTCACCTTATTTCCTGCTTTCTCTCTGTTTTCTAACAGTTAATTGAAAATAATTCGTTTGTAAGCCTCTTTTAATTAAACTTTTAAATCCCTACTATAATATTATAAATGCGAAAGTAACTCTGTCTGTCTGTTACGTTTTCACGCCTAAACTGCTAAACAGATCTTTATGAATTTTGGTATAGAGATTGATGGAACCTGGGGAAAGGACATAGGCTACTTTTTACCCCGATAACTGACATACACGCGGGCGGAGCCGCGGGCAAAAGCTAGTAATGAATAATATCGAAAAAAGTTTATCTATGTGTGTCTTTTAAATTCATCAAAGTGTTTCTTTTTTCCTATTTTATCATACACGTTACACAAAATCGCATATGACTCAACAAAATATACAAGGAGGAATCCCGTCTTGTCTTGAAGATTTCCTGACACTTTTCATCCAAAGAATTTACTACTATAACCAACTCATGGTAACTAGACCCTCTATGTATTAAAAATAGATCGAATACATCTAAATTTCAATGACAACTTCAGTCAATTTAATCACCCACCGTCCAAAGATTACATGTCCAAAACTTGAAGTACCAAAAGTGGTCCATAGCGTGTAGGAATGCGAGGACGATACGCCTCGGGCCCGGAAGAGAAGTCAAAATTAAGTGGTGTTAGTCGCATGCATGCAAAATGTCTGCGTAAACGAAGGAGCCGAACCGTCGTTTTAATGTGGACTGCTTCGATACTTATAGATACATTCAATAGGTATACGCAACGTATGGAAAACATTAGTTGCTGTAGTTTCGTTATGTTATGCAGATTTAGAAATATATTCATGGGCCTATGGGTGTAGTACATCCTGACAGCGATAGAATGAAGATCCTAACTCCTGGGACAGAGGTGCTTTATTATAAACAGTTTAGCAAACGATCATTTTTTCCGTATGTACCTACTTCGATGTAATATCCTATTTATCATCACAACAGCCTAGGTAGTCCTAGCCTCCTTAGGTAGGAGGTGACCAACACCTCTTAAAAGTAATACCTACCATGCTTGCCAGACGAGCTGGTATTGAATTTATATCAAGTTTTCCTTCTCTTTATAGGGTTGTGATCCTGCATAGTATAGTCATATAACTAATTATATTATTTTACGTATATATCACCGTAACGATAAGCAGAGGCGTATTAAAAGGCTATTACAATTTATACACTATTGTGTGAGTCCTCACAATAATAATACCTATAAAGCGTATACTCACTAATTCATTCATCTTTGTCCGTGTGGTGAC
This sequence comes from Phragmatobia fuliginosa, assembly GCA_932526445.1. Lineage (NCBI taxonomy): Eukaryota > Metazoa > Arthropoda > Insecta > Lepidoptera > Erebidae > Phragmatobia > Phragmatobia fuliginosa. Next base: position 19,195,909 of record OW052064.1, read on the forward strand.
GGATTAAGAATACAGAGGCCTATGTCCAGCAGTAGACTGTTAAAGGCTGTTGATGATGATGATGATAAAGCGTCGCGTCGTCGAAGATTTATATGAGTTTATATTTTTATAACATGAAACTTTTGTTGAGTAAGTATTAGCACACGTAACCACTTCATATTGAGTTAAAAGAAAACCTATTTGTTTATACTTAAAAAGCATCCCTATACTATGAGAAATAGTTTGCCCATCGTTACTTCTATTTTAATCAACTTTAATCTCTCAGTCTAGACAAACGTACTCCCAACGTTGTGTTACTTACGAACTCCGTTATTTAACAAAACCGATTTCCAAAGTTCTTTATACTTGAGAGTGTACTTCCCGTTTATTCCTATTCCCAATAAAAAAAAAGTATTTTCGAATAAAAATTAAATAGTAAAGAGTACAGCTTACTTTCATAGTGCTGGTGTTTTTCTACTCGTATACCTAATTTTTCCATACTAAAAACCATCACACAATTATAATAATTACTTCTTAACAAGTATTACAAAACATGAGTTGTACATGGAAACTCGATATGGACGTGCAGCATTGAGCATTAGGTAAAATTAATTCATATACCATTACAGGTATTCGATGTCAAATGTAAACCACAGATGCCCAGTGAATACGTCAAAAAATTAAGATAGATATGTATCTTGTGATACATTAGAACAAAAATCGGGCAAAAGTGGTGTCCACACGCTGAGATAAGGATTTTGGGACTAATACTTTCCATGTAAAAATAATAATTTGCAATATGTGTTATTTTAGTTCTTGATCTAGACCTACACATAGCGTCTTGTCATAGTAGTCTGTCTGAAAAATGTTCATACAATGAGAAGTACTATGTTGTGAAATTAAAAAGCTTTCCATCTAGTCAATTCAGTTTACGCTAGGCCCTACTACTATTTTATTTTTGTCTGATCAGTAGCTCAGATTGAGAGAGAGAAGGGTGTGATAACTGGAACCTGGGACTTACCGACTTATTTTTAACCTTTTAATATATTATTTTTAATAAAACCGTATATTTCAATTTATTTTAATTTTACACATTCTAAATAATAAAACGGTTCATGTGGACGTGGCGAGGGAAATTGTATCGAACTGAATACCATTTGGTTCGCTCAATGTTCATGAATCAGCTGCTGCGTTCGACGCTTGACAGGTGACACAAGTTGTGCCCGGGAAAGGAAGGAGTACAAGGAGCTCTGCGTCAATTCTTAACTGTAAAATATATGTTTCGGCGCAACCAAATATTGTAAATATAAATGCCTTCCTAACACCGTAAGAAAATCCAATAAAACTCCGAATGTGTGGTTCCCTTACTCGTCGGCATGTCGTCGATGTCTTTCGTCCAGATTAGGGACAATCCGATTGGCGGTGTCACTTGTTTAGATGCGACGCTTCGGTGTTTCTTGAATTTTTTTAATTTACTTTTTAACCCTCTAAGACAGTGTCGGTAAGATGACATATTGGTTTTCGATTTAGTACAGATATAAAATTTAGATAGATTATTTTGGGTGTCACGAGTTTAACAGTTAATTCACTATTTGTATATCATCTGTTCATCATTCATTTCTATTTTATTTATCTGATTGAATTGGAAAAAACGAGGCTAGTTTAATATTTTGTACTCACTAATTAATTTATCTTTTTATTCAAATTTTGTTTCATAATAGATAAGAATGTTCTAGTTTCTATTATTTGTAAATCTGTATTATCTGTCTTATTTGTATTCTTGTAAATCTGATTTGATAGATAGCAATCGACAGTTTGATTAAAGTTTAAAAAACTAAAAAACAAGCATAGAAAATTCGGGCGAAACGAACTAACATACAGGTGAAGCTAATAAAATCGTAAAATTTTATGTGTGTTGTGTTTTAGTCCAATCGTTAGTAGTTCATACTAGAATTAAATTTAAGTACGTTATGTTAACACTGGCTTTACGGTAGTAGTATTCAGGATAGTAGAGTCGCCCTGATTTCAACACGAATGGGTCGGCACAACCGGGGGGTGGGGACCCCTTCGATCACCATTCTCTTGAATTCCAATCTCCCCCTTTCGCCTTGGATACTACTATGCGTACTATCAGACAAAATAGAGCATCATTGATAGGCTTGAATATAATAAAAAAATCCCTACAATTATTATCATCTTTGTAAACTCGTAAATACTGAAAAGTTATTATAAACGAACCAAATATATGCTAAAAAAACTTATTATTTTAGCTTATATTTGGTTAATAACTTTATTTAAAGTCTTTACAAATTATTGGTGCATAAGTCCACATCTTGTATCTATGACTGATTATGAAATGTACCCATTGAATTGGGTGAGGCACGTATTTCAACAATATACTTATAATACTAATTATTCGATCCGCTTAAGCATTCTTATTTTCGACCACCAATATCAAAACCGTATTCAACTCACCTCCGAAATTGAAATAGGTAAGTTCATTTTTAGGGTTCCGAAGTTCATAACTCGGAACCCTTATAGATTCGTCATGTCCGTCTGTCCGTCCGTCCGTCCGTCCGTCCGTCCGTCCGTCCGTCCGTCCGTCCGTCCTCGACTTACCGTCCAAACGGTAAGTGCTAGAAAGATGAAAGTTTGCATGAATACGTGTTGTAATTACGTCGACAAAGTGCTACAATAAAATTATGAAAAATAATTTTATTTGGGGTACCTCCCCTACACGTAAAGTGGGGATGATTTTTTTTCTCGAGGCTACCCCATCGTGTGGGATATCATTAGATAGGTCTTTTAAAAACAATAAAGGGTTTCCTAGACGATTTTTTGATTTAGGTATCCGTTTGCGAGATATTTCACGTTAAAGGGCACTTTTTTGTAAAAACAGGGCGTCCCCCCCCCTCTAAAAGCTAAACGGCTGGCTCAAAAAATTTGAAAAAAATCGTGATGGTGGTCCATCTAATGAACTTTGAAGGAAAACTATAACCGATTAGATGACTTTCTTAGTTCAGGAGTTATAAAGGTTTAAATGGTAAAATGCGTTCACTTGGAAAACGTCATACAAAATTAACGTATTAATACGTAAACATAACAATTATCTATTGGATACGATTTTAAATCCACATACCATTATAGGTGACTGAGGAACCCTTTCCTGTGCGTGGCCTGACACACACTTGGCCGATTTTTTAAGCCTTATGATAGAAAAAAGAACAATGAGATAATAGTGTACAATACCGCATCAAGTGACGTGTTACACGTTATCCGCATTTGAACACAAATTGAGTTGAATTTTATGACAATTATGCTACAGACACGTGATGGGTTAAGACCGCTTAACGTCTGTCCCTTGTGGGATCATCGGTTTCGGAATATACGACGTGGTAATTGGAGCAAGCACGCATAGACGAAGTTTTGTGAACGTTTCTTTTCGCTTTGTACATTTTAACATACGATTACGGTGGTGACACATTATGTAATCATCATCATCAACAGCCTTTAACAGTCCACTGCTGGACATAGGCCTCTCCTTAGAAAGGAGGTTTTGGCCTACAATAGATCGTTGGTCAGACGGGTTGGTATAGGGTTGGTTTCAAGTTTTCCTTCTCTTTGCATTGATGTTGTCTTGCGTAGTTTATCCCTTAGTCGCCTTTCACGACACCCGCGGGATGAATAGGGGTGGTGACACTCTGTATTCTTAATCCGTCACCACACGGACATTATGTAATAGGTAGGTACTATATATTATGTAGTAACATTAATGAAGCCGACAAGTATCGATATAGCTGAGTAGTATAGTCAAAAATGCTTTTTAATAACCTACAGTTCTATTACTGAGAAACCAAAAGGAAGGGTATTACTTCTTTACAGTCAATTTACGAGTATGCTCGTATATTCATCCGTACCTCGTAAACTGCTGCCTTTTAGTCAAGTTGCAAACGTATTTCGATGTCCATTTTATTCCATTTCTCTATAATCTTGTTTCATTGATTAATGTCACTCAGTCACATTTATAAAATCACCAATGAAACAAGAGGATTGAATAGAAAATGATAAACAAGTGCAACTATACTATGGGGCTCAACTGATTTTAATGAATGAGGTATAAATCATCATCATCAACAGCCTTTAACAGTCCACTGCTGGACATAGGCCTCTCCTTAGAAAGGAGGTTTTGGCCTACTATACCACGCTGGCCAGACGGGTTGGTAAAGGGTTTGTTTCAAGTTTTCCTTCTCTTGGCAGTGATGTTAGCTGCTTATTTTGTTCCTTTAGTCGCCTCTTACGACACCCATGGAATGGATAGGGGTGGTGACACTTTGTATTCTTAATCCGTCACCACACGGATACGGACGGAGGTATAAATAGATTTGTTATAATGTCATAGTTTTTTTTTTTCTTGTATAAACTTTTATATTATTGGTGCCGATTCACGCCCGTGCCTTAGAGAGCACGTAAGGCCGTCGGTTCCAGTTGTCATGAACATCTATGCAATTGTTATTCGGAAGTAAGTGCCCTCAAATTTATTGACAAATAGTTCAACCTTCGAATTTCAGTTCTCCCTTAGGGTTACGGAGGTCCGATGAAAGTCGCTCCATGGAAAAACTGATATTCAGGTAAGGTAAAACCGGTTGAATTAGTAGCTGACCCCAAATAATATTGGCCATAAGGTTAGGAAGAAGACACTTCTATATTATTGTAGCTTAAAACACATTTATACGATAAATCCTCTTAAATACATGAAAATCTATTACAATAAATTTGTAGTAATAGATTTTGTAACTAATTAGTTTTACTTCGTTTGACTAATTTTGGAGTAATTAATACTTTTTTTAATCTGAACAAACTCCACCCACACTAGTTAGCCTGATGTTGTTTCTGACATCGATTTATCTGTTTAAATTGGGGGACAGAGCAAGTGGGTGGCCGAGTCAAATTATTTAATGCCAACTATTGTAAAATCACATGAAAATGATTAACACATGTCCTGATTAATGATCTGTTTTATATGAATAGGTAATATAAAAATACATTGACACGAACGCTGCTAGAGGAGGGACATGATGAAATTAAGATCTGTATGTTTTCAAAAGTAGTCTGACAGGTACGAATCGGTACGATAACCAAATCGAGAAAAAGTGAATTCCTTTAGTGAATGGTAGGTATATTGTACTATAAATATACCTACCTATGTTCTATGTATAGGTAAGATCTAAGGCGAACAGTTGACAAGTACCTACCTATATAGTCATGTTCACCGAAAGTAAGTTAGGGCCATACAAAAAGTATGATATGTATAATTGTATTAATTACGTAGAAAATAAAATGATTTTTTGTATTAAATAATTGATTAGATATTATATTATTATTAGATATTATATTACTGATGAGGATTGAGTAATTAGGTAAATATGTTTTTATTCAATATTTAAACCTATCAAAGCGACTCTACTCTGCCTGAAGGAAAGCATGAATAGAATCTAAATAGGCAAATAAATAAACTTGGATTGTCTGTTTGTAATATCCAATAAACAGTTTTTTACTAAATTCATATGAAAATAAATAGGTACAGTACTTACCTACATCAAGAAGCAGTTATTAAAATTTTTGTTTGTCTATGTGTTTGTTTATTTCGGTTAATTTCGGGAACGTCTGAATTTTTACGTAAATTTCAAAAAGCTGATGACATCAGTAATGCCGAACTTAAGCTATTTTTTACGATTAGGACAATTAGACTTTACTCAAGATACAGATTAATAGCCGCAGCACTCGGGTAGCTATCCAAACTAGGTGCTTCGTGCTTTTGTTTCTTTATAGGTACACAACTACAAGTTCTACAGAATGTAATTTGATATTGTTAATGTTTTTAACAAAACTATTGCCATAAAGCAATCATGTAAAGCAGGAAGGTACTTGGACCGTTTTAATTAAAATTCGTTGAAATTAGTTGTTTGACAAACACGCACATCATAATGATTCTTGTCGAACGTCAAAGAAAGTTATTACCAGACATTTTGAATGTAAAATGATCACTTAATTTAAACAGGCACGAACAAGTTTCTGCGTGTCACTAGACCGCTACTCGACATTTATAAGGCAATATATCTATTGACTAGTAAACGAACAGTGAAGTGAAGCAATATTGAGCGACGTTTCATAGACATGCGACTACTAAGGTACCTACATAATATTTTTTAATTTGTCATTATTGAGTTTTCTAAATTACATTTCTATCGTAGAGTTTATATAACATTTTTTGTTTTACACAATCTGTGGAAAAGAGAGTAGGTACTGGAGTAGATACCTAGGCATATACTAGACCCTATAGGTAGGTATTTTCTTGTGAGTACGGTGCCTTCCTAGCTAACAGATTTTCACACCTAAACAATAAATAACCGACTTTACCTATCTAGTTATATCTAAAGTACGGCCAACGAGAACCGATACAAAAGTTCATTCTATTCTTATGTTGAATGAACTTTTGTCTAATAATATTCTATTCTTTTGTTTTTGTTTCTAAAATATGTAACCTAAATTTCAAAAAGCTAAGTACCCCTGCTTTTTTGTTTCAATTTGGTATCGCTTCTCGTTGACCGTACCTACTTCATAGATATAGATCCTATAGAAAGTGTGATCATAACAGATGATATCTAAGACTGTTAAACTGTAAAAGGGATAAATAAAATTGTGTCGTTGGTGTTGTTGGTTAGTGATACTGACTGCTGAGCCGGAGGTCGTGTTTTCGATTCCCACCCAGTACAAATAACTGAATAATGATATGATTTTTGATATAATATAGCTATACTATATCTAATGAAAATTATGAGCGAACAGTTTTTAAACCTTACTAGCCGAGTCCTGCGGTGTTACCCGCGGTTATTGATGTAAATCACGAGTAACGCCGTGGAGCGAAGGTAGTCTAGGAAAAATTTGCCTATGTTACCTCTTATGTCCTCAGCTTTCTGCGAGTGAAAGTCCCGTCAAAAACAGTTTTGCCGTTCTAGAGATTGGTCGGGACATACAGACAGATAGACAGACAAAAATTAAAAAAAAATATATTTTTGATGTTTGTACCTACCGTATAGGGATATTTTGATATGTATTTAGTAAAAAACCGTTTACATATTTATATTTATTTATTTATAACACTTACGTCTACCACTACAAATATCTAGAATCTAATACGGTAAAGGTACGTAGACAATTTGTTTTAGTTAAACTAACTGTTACCAAGTTCACAGCAGGTGACCCTAGCAAATTTGCTCAGTAAACAATTAAATATGTCAACAAAATCGGCTACCGTATTGAGCGCATTTGATATTAAGTACATACAGACACTCTTTATTTGTATTGATATAGATAGGAGGCGGATACATTCACCGAAAACCTTCCATACAATAGCCTTACGCTTATTGACGGACAAATAAAACGCTATCCGCGCTAACAATAGCGTTTACCGGTAAAGCACAGCGAGAGGCCGGCCCTCAATGACCACGCCCCAAACTCCGCCCACGATGCGTATGCGCCGATCAAGTCGAAATTCGTTCATAATTTCGCCTCTTTTATATTAGTGGTCATTTCTATGATAATTTATTGTAAATGAATATTTATGTATGTGTGACTAGTATAAATATACAGTGTGTTTGTTGTTATAGAAGAAAATAAAACTGTGGTATCACAGTTTTATTGATTAACTTAACATTAGTAGAGCAATTTTAACATTAGGAAATCTAACTGGTTTATATTTATGTAATGCTATAAATATCTACCATAGCTGTCCCTAAACACGAGATATTTATGTTGGACTACTAGTTCAGTAGATGTTAACTCTGGAGCAGTAGATTGTGGGTTCGATTCCTGCCCACTAAAATTCATTTTTTGATAAATATGATCACTTGTTTCATATTTGTGTATTATTTATGTGAAACATAAAATTAGGTGTGCACCTACTTATTTAATTGCAGTAAATTATTGTAACTAAAATAAAGTTCTTAATACCTATAACTAGGTATATGACTGTACAAGCATCTGGTCGACCACAATGAATTTTTATAAATGCTAACTTAAGATTTCAAGCATTACAACCATTCGAATTCCGAAATTATTGCCTTATCTACTATGAATTATAGATATCTTTAAACGAGCAATTCTTGTTTAAACGTATATTTATTTGTTTATTTAGATTTATGATCATAAAATACAGCAAATAACTGTACGAGCTGTGCAGCACCGAATCAATTCGGGATCGATGAAGTGGCGGCAAGTAACGGCGACAATCTGTGACCCTAGTTTCCCCTTGAAACTTAAAGGACAGGTCTATAAAACTATCATCAGACCTGCCGTCCTGTATGGTTCTGAAAGTTGGCCCATTAAGAAAGCGAATGAAAGACGCCTGAACGTAGCTGAAATGCGAATGCTAAGATGGATGTGTGGTGTAACTCGGATGGACAAGGTCAGAAATGAATACACACGAGAAAGTCTGAAAGTAGCGCCACTGGATGAAAAGTTAAGAAATAATAGGAAGGGAGTTAACAGTAAAATGACGAGTGATAGAGTAGAAGGATGGACGGATAAAACATACTGCACCGACCCCAAATAAAATTGGGATAAGGGCAGGCAGATGATGATTTAGATTTAAGATCTCAGAAAAGGCTCTAACGATTTCACTGAAATTTTTATATTTGAAGGTTATCGGGGGTAAAAAACCAATTAAGATTAATTTTATGTTTGGTAAAACGAGAGTTTTCATGCGTTTTTCTTTCGCATTTATCATTAGTAGGTATTGCTTGCGCCATCTATACTACTCTTTCAGTAACACTTAGTGGGGCCTCACGTACAATGGTCTACTTAACGCCGTTAGTACACCTACGCGTTCGTATGCGCCAACGAATCACTGCGAAACTACTGCGGTAGCGAAATATCTGCGGAATGTTAGTAGATAGCAGTTTTTTTGCAAAGAAAAATATTTCAATATTTTCGTCTTCCATGGTACGAAAATCTGTCCTCAACGACAGAACGCATGCGAACACCTTGCGATGCGAAACACCACTAGCGAAACATCTGCGTCTGTGTAACGACGATTTCGCAGTTCCTTGCGATACAATACCGACAACTATTTCATGTAACCTAGTGCTAGAGTGAGACGTAGCGTATGCGAAATTCTGCCATACTACTGACAGTTTTTTCGTTGTTTCGCTGCCGCATACGAATGCGTAGGTGTACTAACGGCGTAAAGGACTAAGTGCGGAAACCGACCTACATAACATAGAACACTTAGTGGGTTGGTGGCTGGTGCTCTAACACAGCAACATTACTTGAGAGAATAGATGACATTGTTAAAAAATAAATAGTATTAACCGAGAAAAGCTCTGTCGCTTGTACGTACTTAGTATTTACAAAAAAAAAACAAATATTTACCTAACTGATTGTTTGACTACCTACAAAGACACATTTATTACAAATCTAGCTGAATACAATACTAGCTAAATCGCGAATAACGCCGGGAGAAAAACTAGTATAAAAATAGTTTAAGTTTAAGTTAAGTTTAAGTAAGTACATTTACTTCAATTTCATTTATTTGTAAAGATTTATAAATACAGTTAAAGTTTGTGAGAATAAAGAAAAATATGTTCTAACGACGTTTGTGTTAATAAACCCATTCTTTAGAGTAGAAATGTCTAATACTCGTAGTTACTGTGTGAGCTACTGTGTAAGTAGCAAACTTTTAAATTCTTATAACTAGGTACCTAATATTGTACAAGTAGGATTGCGGTTGACGGCAGGTGTGTCCAGGTCGACGACACTTCGTGTCATGTGTGTCCATTAGTTTAATGAAAACCAACTGTAACACTAAGTCTTAAAGTCAGTATTCGATTGACAGAGTTGTCTTTTCAGTGTTAAGGCTGCGGTCTGAACGTCGAGGATCCGATATCATAACACCACGTCTGTGAGCAATATCGATCAATTTCATTCGATTATTTTCCTAAAATACCACGAAGTCATCAATAAATTTAATACAACTGACATTTAAGACTCGATACTTAGAATTTGTGAGTACACGATTAGATGGAATTTGGTGAAAGATATTTAGGTATTTTATTTTAATATTTACATTTGGCATTATTGTAGGTATATTTTATTTACAAGCTATGACATTTTCACAATGTCTAGGTATACTTTCACATTTTTTTTTTAAAAATTCTTGCTGTTATTTTTTGTTTATATATGTAATTCCTGCACATTATATTTTCATGTTATTTATTATTAAATTAAGTATATACAAAGGGTGTCTCTTTTTAGAATCATTCGATACTACGAACTTGTACATAGTAAACTGTGATAAACGCCTATGATAAAAAAAATGATTTAGGGGTTTTCATGATAATTATTTGTTTGTTTCTTTCATGTTACTCAATCAATGCGACACTTGAACTTGATTCTGTCATCAATAATACGAAAGACATGCGTGTGAACGAAAGACTTAAGTTTTTTTTATTATATTGGCATATAACTAAGAATAATCATCATCATCGTCATCATCACCAGCCCATCGCAGTCCACTGCTGGACATAGGCCTCTCCCATTGCACAAATAAGAATAATTAAAATAAGTAACTGTAATAACAGTAAGTAAGTGTCAAATTATATATTAATAATTTTGACCAAGGATTATAATGTTGGAAGTATTAAGCAGGCCTGTTCAATTATAACCACAACGAATTATTGAATTTTCTAACTCTAACTTAAATATAACTTTAAACAAATGACAAATATATGTACTATAGGTATTACTTATTATCACATCATGTAAATTTATCCGGCTAAAACTGTGAACTGTTACGTAAATATCCTATCTTAATATTTAAAAAAAATGCACTAAATCATCTGACCCTGATAGCATCCGTAGTATTCACACTCACATACAAATTGATTATTAATTAATACCAAAAAACATATCAACGGTTACATTTTTTAAAATAAAATATCTACCGCTATGATGAAATACCTGTTACTTGCCTAATATAAAGATCGTAGTATCAAAAGAAAAAAAAAACATGTAAAAAAATGATCTAATGTGTACAGGTGTATGTCAGGTGCGCCCGCGCAGTGCAGCGCTCTACGCCGCTCTGACGGGCGGCGCACAGCCAGGCAGGTGCCGCCTTAGGAGGGGAGCACCTTACTATACACCTTACAAAAATAAAGATGCATACAGGTGTACTTTACGGCGCTTAAAATAAGACCGAATTTCCCATAAACACTTTTCAACAATTCTTGTAGGGCTCTACTCCTCTCCTTTTTATCGAACAAAAAATGAACTGTAAACGCGATCACGGCCGCGGCTAAGGTCAATGTTAGCGCTTCCTTCAGTGCACGTTCAGAGAAGAGCGCGTGCGCATCCTACCGCGCATGCGCCGTGCTGTACCGCCCTAAGCCGTAATGTAATATTGTACCGAATTACCGAACTTTACAGATACAGTATAACACGTTCGCGGATTTTTATTTTTTTTCTCGGACATTTTTATAGAAGTGTAGCATAACAAACTCATGCGCAGTGAATTAATACACAACGACATTTCACCGGGCGATCGATCACGTATAGTCGATATTTTGTTTGCGACATCGCCGATCGATAATCGGATCGACGTTCATATTTTTTTGTTCTTATACTAATTTATTCATCCTCATTAACTGTGATGGACGAGACCAGTCAACTTTTTAAATACAACTCATTTCTGACGTGACTGTAGGTTGAACTTTTGTAAGACTTAAGTGATATTGAAAATGGAGACTTTGGTATTGATTCCTCAAGACCTGAGCTTGGCCTTGAGACCAGGTGGAGCGAGAGGGCGAGAGGCTTCGGTTAGCGTTTGGACGTCAGCTGAACTTCCTCGAGGCTCGTTGCTGTATCCATTCCAGGGTACCATCAGAATCGATAAGCTACATGTTTACACATACGTGCCGGATCATGACGTAAGTATATAATATTTAATAATCACTTCTGAGGTACCCAGTTATGTTTCTACTTAAGTATTACTGATATCTGTACCAATCGTTAGTATGCCAATATTTTATTTTATAAGAAGAACTTTAGAAGCGTTTTCATTTATAAAAAAATGTTGTGTTTCTTTTAGTAGAAGTGTGATTAAACACTGACATAATAAAGGGTTGGGCTAGCTTTGTTTATAAACTTTTATCAGTAGTTAAAGTAAAATACTAACTTTTAAACTTTCGCGTTCCATGATAATTAATATTATGCACCGATGAGCCAGTCAGCCTGTGACCACGGCACGGCAACCTGGTCGAAACGTCAGGCAAATCAGAGGTATGTAATACCCTAAATAAGTGATCGCGTTAATTCCCGTAAAAATAATATTAAGTTAAAGTAACAGTTTTTTTATTTATTTATATAAATATTGTGAAAAATATTATATTTTGGTGAACTCGTAGGTCTTTAATACAGTCCATAAATTATATTATTTTCGCCTTTGATAATATTAAATAAACATTTGTTGAAATCGAGCTATTAGAATAAATTTATCATCTGACGGACTTAATTTTAAATTCTATTTGGCTTTGAATGACTAAACATATAATAAAACCCATATTATTGTCTTTACCTACTCACTTGTGTAAATATTCGTCTTCCTCATCTATAATGACATTTTCTTAGGATATTTCTTTAATAACCAATTTGTTTGCAACTTTTATAAGTTGATCGGATGTTTCAACAGTAAAGCGTAGCTACTGTTTACGAATGTTAGGGAAATACATTTTTATTTTCTCAACATAAAATTCGTCATGGCAATTTAAAGTCGTTGTTTTAATTTTATTTCATCAAAGATGAATATGTTTTCGAGGAAATTAAAATATTATATGAGAAAATAAATTAAGTAACGAACAATACAAACACAAATTGTAATTTTTTATTAGAGTGTGTGACGTCAAGACACCTCTTATGAGTTTTATAATTGGGATCGAGTTACGAGATTACCACTGTCATCCATTGTTATGTTAATTTTATAGATTTTTTCACGTTGAGAAAAATCAGTGAGGTATGAATTGAAACGCCGAACATGTTCCGTGTTTGCGTTTTAGTTTATAATATTATTATGAAGCTATAGAAATATTTAATGACGAGTAACATAGGCATTATCTTATCATCAGTATTGTCATCATCAATCATCAACGACCCATAATATCCTACTGCTGGGTTTTGGTCTTCTCACTCTCCTCTTAGCAGAGGGTTAAGGCCATACGCCCCAAAGCTGGCCGAATGACTGCACGGTTGGCCTAGTGGCTTAAGTGGTTGCCACGCCGCTTCCTACTACGCCAAGTGTCGTGGGTTCAAATCCCACGTAGGACAACACTTTGTGTGATTCACAATTTGTTGTTCTGAGTCTGGGTGTTCTTTGTGTCCGTTTCATGTATGTTTGTAAGTTCCCCGCGACACAGGAATTTATATTCCTAATGCGGGAGTTGTCTTTTTAAAAAGAAAGAAAAAAGAAAAGAATGCAGGTTAGGAACTGGCAAGATACGTAGTGGCTACGTAATCCTGCCGTTGGATGTTTTCAAGCCGCCCGAAGGCCTCCAACTAAGCTTCACGACTGCCATACTATGATAATAACACGGAGACGCCTGTAACATATCATGCAACAAACGGTCACCCATCTAGGTACCGACCGCGCCGTCGCTGCAAACCCTCGGTGATTGTTCCTAATGACCTAAGGCCACTTACTTGGCTATGAGCACTTCGCTCTTGGCTATCAGCGTTGTAGGAATGTTAAATACAAATAAAATATTAAAAAGTATGAGTAATGTATCTAGATATCATTTCCAATAGGTATAGTTAGTTCGTTTTATTTTTCCGAATTTAATCACCATTCGATCTTAGAGATATATTCTTAGATTTCTTAGATATATTCTTAGGTTTTGGTAACTTATAGAGATATGCTAAGAATAATATTTACATGAATCGTTTATTCTGTGTTAAATTTTTATGTGTGTCTTTATATGTACGTATATATACGTACATAGTATACTTCGCTTATATATTATTTACATTAATTATGGTACCTAAATATCCTAGAATAGTTTATTTAAATGCAAAACCTAACAACCAGTAACAATTAAAAAGCATATTTATTAAGCTCTCATTACTGCAATATTTACGGTAAGTATGAAAAATTATTTGTAATGATTCCTGGGTTAAGTAGAACAAGTTGAAATAAAATATATATTTTTGAAAACGGAAAAAGGTTACCTGAGAGTTAGGTGACTGTTGAACTGAACAATCCGTTGAGGGACTGTATTAATTAGTTTACAGAATTACTTTAGTATTTAGAAAACACTGTACTGAATATATGCGAATATGTGTACACCTCGACAGTAGGTGTACTGATTATCACACAGCACCATCTAGTCCCAAATTAAGCTGAGCTTGTAGATACTATGAATACTAAATAACTGATTTAAATCCTTATATAGGTACTTATTTTTCATAAATACTTACATATTTTACGTAGAAAATACCCAAACACCGAAACAAATACTTTTAGATCATACAAACCTTTGGTCAGACCCGAGAATCGAACCCGATATCGGTTTCTGGTTATTACCGATATCTATTTAGGTTTTACATGATTTTTATGCGAATGCATAAACCGCTAGACAAGAAGGCAGTCAAGCTACAATCACTCAACTAGCTTCAATACTTCGACTGCCTCGGTTAGCGTATGCGGCTGCTGATCAAGAGGTCTCGGATTCGATTCCCGGGTCGGACCAAATATTATTTGTGTGATTCACAAATATTTGTTTCGGAGTCTGGGTGTTTTCTATGTTTATTATGTATGTATTTACAAAAAAAAAAGTATGTTTATGTATTTATATCAGTTGTCTAGTACCCATAACACAAGCTCTGCTTAGCTTGGGACTAGATGATGTTGTGTGTCAGATGTCAAAAAAAACAAAACAAAAAAAAAACTTGTAGGTAGTAGAGCCACGCTGATTTCAGCTCGAATGGGCCGACTCGACCGGGGCAGTACTACCCTCATACAGAAGACCATTCGAATAATGACAGTATTCTTGCTGTCGTATTTCGTGGGTGAGTGTGAGACCGGAGGCCCAATACTTTTACATCATTCACCCGACCTTAGGAGGCTGGAAGTATGATGTAGAATTATCTGACCAGGCCGCCATGGTTTGGGTCACCATGCCTACCCTCACAATTAGGATAGTGACACCTAATACTGGATTCTACTCATGCTTTCCATCAGGCATAAAAAAAAGAGACTCATATGACTCGCTCATGACTGAGCAAACGGTTAAATCAATTCTAGTTAATCAAACGTCGTTAGATTCATCTTTATTGCTAATGTGACACTGGGTTACATTAAAAATTAAGAATAATTTATAAAAACGACGGGTTTTTGACGACCGAAAATTATTATGTACCTACCTACATTTTATCCTCCCAATGTTTATCGAGTGGTATCTATTATACTGATTTTAAATGGTGTTTACCAGATATAAACAAGTTACTTGTTTACGGTGTATTTTTAGAAATATTGTTTTTTTGTTTCTTGTATGTCAAATCGTCAATAACTAATTGTGCCTTTCCTTTTTTAAAGACTACTAAGATTAGGAATATACATACTGTGTAGCTGGGCACTTTACAAATATAAATGATACGGACGTAAATAACACTCAAACTCAGAACAACAATTTGTGGATTACGCAAAGTATTGTGCCATGTTCGATTTGAACCCACAACATGGATCACAGTAGAAAGCGGTGTGGCGA
This sequence comes from Phragmatobia fuliginosa, assembly GCA_932526445.1. NCBI lineage: Eukaryota > Metazoa > Arthropoda > Insecta > Lepidoptera > Erebidae > Phragmatobia > Phragmatobia fuliginosa. The sequence goes on from OW052064.1 coordinate 19,211,697, forward strand.
TCGCTTAAACCACCAGGCCGACAGTGCTGCTGCCTCATTATACTAAAATTAGGAAATATGTTCAGTAGGTATAGTTAAACGGTTATTTTTAATAGGTATTCTAAATAATTTCCTCCTTTTGTCACAGATTACTACTAGAAGGAAAATATACTTAATTATATTATTTTGTAGATGTTCCCAGTACGTTTTGAATAGTCGAGGAAAATGGTTCACGAAAATAGAAAAAATACCTGATTTCAATAAGAGTGTACCGTATTAGACGGAGAACTAACTTTTGCCGGTGGCTTTGATTGTGGTTAAGTTTTCTAATTGCTGACCATGTTTTGGTCTGAATTAATGAAAACCCTTTCTACTTACTTTCCTGTAAACATTTCATGATCTTAAAAAGGTACTTAAATTAAATTAAACTTTGTTATAAACATTATAATTTAAACTATAATTTACAATCTTCCATTTCAGAACATAATAGGCAATAGGTATATTCAAAACGTCTTGATTTTGTTTGTTTAAGTAGCATTGTCATTGAACATAGTTTTATTAGTTAAATTGGGTTGCCTCGATGACGCAGTAGTAGCCTATGCGACTGCTGTGCTGGAGGTCTCGGGTTCGATTCCCGATTCGGACTAAATTTTTGTGTGATTCACAAATATTTGTTTCAGAGTTTGGGTGTTTTCTATGTATAATATGTATTTACAAAAATCTATGTTCATGTATTTATATCAGTTGTCAAATAAACATAATAAGTACAAGCTCCGTTTAGCTTGGGACTAGATGACGTTGTGTGTAAAATGGCCGAAATATTTACTTATAAATGTAACGTTAGAGATGCTTACATCAATGGAATGTAACCTAAGATTTTTTTTATATAAGAGCAGACCAAAATGAATTTAATCAGTCTGATGGAACGCAGCAATAGCAGAATCTAAAAGTAGCGATCACCATACTCTTTGCAGACAATGCAACATTCTGTGATTTCATCGTATCACGTCGGGGTCACCAATGTAAAACCTGGATGTTACGTATGTCCTTGTAGTGCAAGGTGTATAAATTAAAGATGTAAAGTCCGTTCACTCTTTATATATATAATTACATAAAAATCATGATACGACCAATGTCCAAGAGTGGTCCGAAAGCGACTGCCTTGCGCCCATCGCGCTATGGCTCGGCTCACTCAAATATGCTGACTCTAAATATTGTCTAACCATATCGTCCCTACAGGGACTACTTAGTTCAGATGTTTCTGCAATAGTGGGCATCCGAACTGCAATGTGAGGATTTTAACATGTAAAGTTTATCCAAAGAAATAGTGTGTGTTTTAACATCCAATCATTTTTTAAGCAAACTTTTAAAAAAGTGTCAGTTATACCTTGTAAACTTAAGAAAATAATCATAAAGAAAGTCTATTATAGCATAGAGGAGTTCTTGACTGATAGTATTGTATAAATTAAGTATCGTGATTATGTGTGTGTGTGATTGTCACTATATAATCCTCATTGCTACAATATACAAAACTACATTTGTTATATATTATTATGAAAGATATTTGTGCGCCAGCTATGGCAAAACATATTTATAAGTACTGTACCATATTTTGTTTATACTATGACATCTTTCTACACATCATCATCATCATCCTCAGCCTATCTCAGTCCACTGCTGGACATAGGCCTCTCCCATTGCACACCACTTTGATCGATCTTGTTCCTCTCAACATGAAATGTTGAATTCATTTGAATTTCTACACATGTTTTATGTAAATAAATTTATCTTTACCTTTATCTTTAGAACTTGTCTGAAATGCGTAACAACAAAACAAATACAAAAGCATTATAGTTATAAACCACCGTCCAGTTAGACGCAATACCGGATAGTCACGAACCTCGGTTACCAATAAGGTGGTTTTTACAAACACCCCAGTAAAAACGATATCATAACAGAAACCGCATGATTGTGGGCTTTCTACAGGGCTACGTGATAAATCTTGCATAGTTAGGAACAGTTGGTTATCTGGACGTGAATTTAGAAATATATTATTACAAATGCGTTTGTCTAGTTCGGTCTGGCAATCGTTTATTTGAAAATTCTGGAGAGATGTCACGAACAGGAACCTAGTTCATTTCTATAATATAATTTTAACATGCTTTCTATCTATGCATTTCTGTAATCCATTTGATGCGTTTACAGAGACTATTGTAAATTAATTAGTAATAATAATTTCTTGACATATCTTACACGGCGCTTCAATCTGATCTCAATCTAGGCAGAACCTTTTTATGGTTCCGTAGTTCATGACTTATAGATTATAAATTCGTCATGTCCGTCCGTCCGTCCTCGCCCAAAAGGTTGGTGCTAGAAAGATGAAACTTTGCTACAAAGAAGTGATACAATAAAATTATGAAAATGTTTTTATTTGGGGTACCTAACCTACATGTAAATTGGGGATGATTTTTTATTCTCGCGTCTACCCTATCGTGTGGGATATCATTAGATAGGTCTTTTAAAAACATTGAGAGGTTTCTAAAACTATTTTTCTATTTAGGTATCTGTTTAGGAGTTATTCAACTTGAAAGCGCATTTTTTTACCCAAGTTTTACCAAAAAGTTATCAAAACCCCATTTTAGGGGTTTTGATAACTTTTCAGGGGCCTAACTTGTAAAATGCAGTCACTTGGATAACTTCGTACAAAAGTAAAGAAATAATAAGTTAACATAACGGTTGTCTATTGGACACGATTTTAAATTTACCCAATATTATGGGTGACTAAGGAACCCTATTCTATGCGTGGCCTGACACGCACTTGGCCAATTTTTTTATTTAACCTGTGGAAACTTTATTAGAAAAATTACAACACCAGCTAGTAATCAATACTAATCAACATCGAGTTGGGACATCACGGGATGTTTCACAACACAGGCCATTACCAAAACAAGATCAATTAACTCGATAATTTATCACCTATACAGCATTATTCTATAGAAATTTCGTATATGTAATTATATATAGAAACAACACCTTCGGGCTTTTGGCCGGAAGCATTCGCACTTAAACTTAGTTCAGGTGTTGTGCACAAATACGAACTTTCACTCTGAACAGGTTTGATGCGAGCGACGCCGGGTGCGTCTTAGTGTAAAAAAGCGAGATCGCAATGTTGGTATCTACTTGGAACTAATGTTGTTCCTGTGTTGTTTATTTTTTACTTTTCTTTCATTTGAAGAAATATTTTCTACTAACAAGGGCACTGGCACGTATGTGTAGAACAGCATCTTTATGTATAACACGTAATAAAGGTTTGTGTTTGACTTGAAAAAAAACATAGAGTTAATTTAATTCCTTGCCAAATTAATTTGTTATCTTTTTTCCTTCAGAACACACCGTCCGGTTAGTCAAACTGTCTTTAGATCATGATTTGAATCAATCATTCATCATGCAGACAAATTAAGAGGGCAATGTAAATAAATAAATTAAATGTAGGTACACTAATACTGTAGTTTGGGATTTTCTTAGGAAATTCCTAATAGCTGCCCGGAGTTTTGGAAGTTTGGCGGTGATTCACGCCCGTCCCTCGGAGAGCACGTAAAGCCGTCGGTCCCGGTTATCATGAACATCTATGGCAATCGTTATTGGGAAGTCAGCGACGCCAGTCGCTCCGTGGAAAAACTGAAATTCAGGTAAAACCGGTTGAACTAGTAGCCGACTCCAAATAAACTTGGAAATAAAGGCTAGGAGGATGACACTAATACTGTAGTTCTTAGGGTACTTACTGATTAAGGTATTTCTGTAATAACTCGTGCATTTGCTAAGAAAAGCACTGAGCCACCGAAACTGCTCAAAGTTTAGCATGCCACGGATTAAAATTTAATAACTTTAATTAGATTTTAATGGAAGTATCGGAAGAATTCCTCAAAATTTGTTTCCTTGTTTTATTTTTTAAATTAAAATCAATTAGCTTTTGTTTTAAGTGAGCCCTTTCAGGGACTTACGAAACAGGACATTAATAACTTTACCTGCGCATTAAGTTGAAAAGCATTATTAGTTAAAAGTATCAAAATTTGAACAATTTCACAAACTAGCTCATCATCAGTTAGTAAATTTGAGAGTGGTATAACTTTGTTATTTTTACTTTATTTGTACTATTTTTATATAAAATTTTATCATTACTATACATTTCGCTATGGTTATGTATAATGTTGTTGTGAATAAAATTGGTCATATCTATCTAAGTACATATCTTTAAGCAACCCGCTTAGCAGATTCATCGGCTCAGAACTTTTCCACTTTTATAAAACATACATATATCAAAGTAATATTTTGTATTTTAAATTAAATTAAAAATTAATCGTAAATGTGTTTGGTACTAAAGTGACAAACGACTAGCAAAAAAAAAAGACTAGCAATATCCATGGTTTTTAAATATTTATTCTATAACCCCGGCATCCTATTGAATAGATAGTGAGTACTCATTGGCAGACGTTTGTGTTTGTTAGAACATTTATTTCATAATTAATTAAAGTTCGTTAAGCGTTCATTGAGCTTCTTGCAAGGGATACGGTTCAAATATAAAGCGAAAATATGTAAAAATGTATACATCTACTCTGTGCATCTAGTTTCAACTTATTACTAATAGATAAGTTACTTATATGTATATAATAATAATAAATAATTATCTATTATTACACTTATGGTAACCTAGTATGGACCTAAAGCTTTCCTCCTTATCTACTAAGATCCAGTAGTGAAAAACCCTGTAATTTCATAATTTAACCAAGGACGCACGTCTAATGTTTTACAAACATTGATTAAATTTTGATGTTTTAAATAGGTTACACATTATAACAATAACTAGTTGCACAAACATTTGTCCGACGGGTTAAACTAACTTAAAAATAGTAAATGTTCAAACAAAAAAATTGCAAGTAAATAGGTAGTAAGTATTTGGTGAAACACTTCCAATTACTAATAGTACTAAAAATGAGACTTAAAATACTCTAAATTTATTTTGTTATCATGAATATGAAAATTGGTGTGGCAAAATAGTCAGTGTCGCACTTGATACCGACGCGAAAGATAAGTAGCCACTAAACATAAATAAAATAAATATTTCGAACATCTAAGACTCAACATCATCTAGTCCCAAACTAAGCAGAGCTTGTATTACGGGTCCTGGACATCTGATATAAATACATAAACATACTTTTTTTGTAAATACATACATATCATACATAGAAAACACCCAAACTCTGAAACAAATATTTGCAGATCATACAAACATTTTCTAGGACCCGGTAATCGAAGCCACTAGACCAACAAAACAGTTAACATAGTGAATCCATGGTATTATATTTTACTTAACATGTGAATGAAATGATTTATCGCTAACGATTGATATCGTGAGGAGGTTAGGTGCGGTTAAAAGTGATTTGACATTAATTTAATCAATCATCACTCGCTTATAACTTGCACCACAGTAACTAGTAGCTTTTTGTTTCTTTCAACGCACGCGCTGCGTTTATTACAATCCACTTTTATACAGACAAGAGTCTAATTACAATTGTTTCGTATATTTTGACAACGGCAATTTATAACAACATTTATTCTATACAAGTTATTGGAGCGTGAAACTCTCAAATTATTCCAAATCAACTTCTAATAGATGTTAGATGATTACTCCGTTGGAGTGTCTTAATTGTGTAGTAACGGATTGTAATTATCGGTAAAAGAAAGTATAGAATCTAATACGGATAACAGGGAAAATGGTCTATGATACGAGCACGTGGCAAAGATAATTGGCGTATTTTTACAAGTAAAATTAGAGCAAGTTAGTCACGGTGCAATTATGTAGTTTTGATTTTAAGTAACTTCTGAATGTTCACTGATAACATCTTGGATTATAAAAAATGTAAAATAGTATTAGCGAATTAGCCGTTGACTGATTGAGATACTTGTTATAAAGATATATTCTTTTTATTCATTTTATTTAACGTCTTGTGTTTGACGTTTTAAAGCTTTTTTCATTAGGCCCACTCACAAGAGTACTCAATACCTAGGGTATTATTTGTGTAGTATTTTTTTTAATTATTGCTTCTCCTGCTTTCTAGCTTTATTCCCAATATTATTTGGGGTTGGCTACTAGTTCAACCAGTTTTACCTGAATATCAGTTTTTCCACGGAGCGACTGGCATCGGACCTACGCAACCCTAAGGGAGAACTGAAATTCGTAGGTTGAACTAGTTGTGAGTAGTTTTGAGGGCACTTACTCCCCAATAACAATTGCCATAGATGTTCATGACAACCAGGACCTACGGCTTTACGTGCTCTCCGAGGCACGAGCGTTAATCACCGCCAAACTTTCAAACTCCGGGCTGCTGTTAGGAATTTCCTAAGAAAAATAACACTTTTTGGCCCGACCCGGTATTTGAACCCGAGACCTCTTGGTTAGCAGTCGCATACGCTATCCACTAGACCAACGAAGCAGTTTTTCATTAAATTATTTATTGAGAAGAAATTTAAAATACAAGTAATATTTGCTGTGGGTTTCGATACTCAAGTAAATAAATGCAATAAAAAGTCTTGACCTTTCTTTTCTGCATAAAAAAATCATGGCAGTGCCATGCGGTAAGAAAAGTTTCAATCTCCTAATATCATCTGCCACTGAAAGTGTGACGTGAACATAAAATTATACCCAAATACAGTAAATTGTTCTGACGGAGAAATTAATCCACTATTTCTGAGTAGACAGTACCGCTGATCATTGGATCGAGATGGCCATTTTAAGTGAATTCAAAATAAAATATTTCTTCTAAAGTTAAACATCCAAAAAGATTACAACGATTATCAACTAGCCACTACCATAAAATTCATAATGCAAGGAAACGAATTGGATTCGCCTCGAACAATGAAATAAGAACAAAAGAAGCTACCGTGGGAGCGAGCAGTATTCACATAAGTAAAGTGACAAAAATGAAGCGATTATGTGTACAACAGGGCCGTTGACATTGCATGCTGTGGAGACCATATTAGATTATGGCGTGAACGAGTTCGAAGTCAAATAAGGTTGGTTGCATTTTAGGTGTTCGTATAAAAATAAGGTTTGGATACCATTTTGGAATAGCGGGCGACTTGTACAGCATAAGCCCGGTTTCCATCATTTTTTGATTTTTTAGAAATTTTTAAGAGGAACTAATAATGTATTTGTCTATTATTCATTCTGAATGAATGAACGATTTGATGAACTACAAATAATTACCTACTAGATGTGTTCCATTCTTTGAGTTTTAAGTGAGATCGTCTATCAATACACACTTAACTCCATGTTTTTTCGACTTCAACTGCCGTAAAAAGTAAGTGGTTATTTTTAAATGTCTGAACTTTTTAAACAATAAGCGATTCTACATGTTTCAAACACATAATATGATACACAAAATGCTTAAATCTTGTAACAGTTTTATATATGAAGGGCTACGTGTAATTTCTACTAAAACTATTGAAGTTTAGCAATGCTATGCTGTGTAAGTACTTAGAAGATTATCAGATAAAAGATAGACTAAAAGCATTACATTGGTTCTGAATCGGTCCGACTACTGATAACATATGTTCATCTAGTAAATAAATGTTATTAAACCAGATATTAGAAAACATCTACTTGCAGTAACTATTGAGAAATAATGACTGCCTTGTTGGTCTAGTGGCTAGCGTATGCGGCTGCTGATCATGAGGTCTCGGGTTCGATTCCCGGGTCGGACTAAATTTATTTGTGTGAACCACAAATATTTGTTTCGGAGTCTGGGTGTTTTATGTACGTATTTAATGTAAAATGTACAAAGTATGTTAATGTATTTATATCAGTTGTCTAGTATCCAGCTTTGCTTAGTTTGGGACTAGATGATGTTGTGTGTAAGATGTCCGAAATATTTATTATTATTATTTAAGCGTTTGTTTTTATCTTTGAAAATTTGTTTCATTAAATTTTCCTTTAAAATTTTTTTTAGCAGAAGCGTGTTACTTAGTCGAGGCTGTTTGTTATGCGAAAGTGATTTTAATTGAAATGAGGTAATCCTTAATATACATACATTATATATACGTGATCAATTATTTATATTGTTCTTATTTTATTAATCATCAATTCTTTATCTAATTCTTATTTTATTAGTGATTTATAATTTTATGTGAGACTTTTCTTCTATTTGATTATAATCTTGAACGCCACATCATTTTTAAAAAATACCACAAGGGTATCCAAATAAGTATTGCTTTATACAATTACAACACATATCGTGCAAAGTTTCATCTTTCTAACATCAACCGTTTGGGCGGTAAGTCGAATACGGAAGGACGGACATGACGAATCTATAAGGGTTCCGAGTCATGAACTACGCAACCCTAAAACAGGGTTCAAAAGGAAGGGCCCATCATCTAAACATAAAAGCTATATTTAAAAATCAGTGTTTGGTATTCATGAAATCTTCAGACCATAGATTTGCGAATCGTCAAGCTGTCTTATAAAGTCGAAAGAAAAATGATCGAACATGAGTTAAAATTTTCAATCGTCATATCGCAATAAGTAGATATATCTACTCACTATCCGTCAATACACTCTTTAGAAGTTTATAGACTCATTAGAAAAAAACTTCCTACAAATGGCACTGAACAATAGCATGCGTGTATATTTTTCATACAAGTTCACTGTCCAAACAATTGGTGAAAAACCTCCATGTGACGTAATAAGGTGAAACACCTAATTATCTCATAGCGAATGAATGAGTGAACTTTCGCTTTTGTGTTTGAACAATGCCAGCACTCTCTTCGAGTGTGGTAACTCAGTCTTTTTACATCGTATTATGAAGTATTGTAAAACAGTTCGATTGTCTTACATTTAGTTTCCGCGTTTGACAGTATCGTAAGCATTTTTGATTATATTAAAGAAAAGAAAATTGAAAAGAACAGATCAAATGCATAATTTATGTTATTTGAAAGATATCATTAAGTATTTTTATTTTATTTTTTCGTTTAAAGCATATCGTCCAAAAAACACAAACACCAATGCAAAAATACATAAATAAATACACAGGCCAGGTGGAGTGATATATTGCGCAAGACGGCTGGCAGGAGCTGGATGCGAGTAGCCGAGTATCGAACTAAGTGGCGTGCAATTGGAGAGGCCTACGTCCAGCAGTGGACTGCGATAGGCTGATGACGATGATGATGAAATACACGAGTCATCATTCACTTAAAGTAGGAATATTCTTAGTTTATTTTAATTTTATTAAACTAATGTAGATCTTTAATTGGTGTGCTGTAGAGTTCAACAGATTGTTTTGCCAAGATAAATGTGTTTCCATAATGCGTAGGGACAAAAGTCACAATTTTTCAAAATTCAATTTCCTATATTAATTTTTCTTTTTACTCTTAGGACACCATCATAATATATGTAATTCTACACTTACATACATACATACATTATCTTTTAATAAATATGCTTTAGGCACTACGTACATATTTAAAACTGTACACAAATTAATAACCATGTTAAAACTCAATAAGACACGCATGTACATGTCAATCCATTTCATAGATTACCCGTAAGTACATCTGTTACTGCTGCTATTAGAAATTCATATACATTTTATAATTAAAATCGTTCATAAACACTGGCATGCAATCATTGACGTTTATTTAATTGATTGACCACGGAGAAACGATTACTATTTAAGGTGCTTCATTATCAATGGTTTTAAGTAGGTTCTCCATGGGTACATTAATTATTGTTTATAGGAGGTAGAAATACGTTGGCTTGTATAATTTCGGTTTAATTATTTGTATTTAAAAGAATTGATATTATTAGTAAAAATAAAAAAAATATATATAAAAATAACATTGATCTTAACGTGTCTGAATCTGAGTTAACTTAATGTAAATCGATACTACCAGTAAGCGATAAAACAGGGTAATTTTTGATGCCTGTATGTAAATATTATTTAAGTTAATATTGTTTAAAAAACATATGTAGATATTATTCTTCATTCCTTAACTTTTTAACATTCAGTAAAATCAATTTAATAGAACACATTAAAATCGACTTCCAAATTGCGAAGATATCGCATATAATATTTTTTTCTTTGAAGTTGTGTTACACGCTTGTAATAGTTGAACTTTCTTTAGAAAGAAAGTTTAACAAGAAATAGTTTTTCTAATCCTTTGTTTTTTTTTACTTTATAAAAAATATTAAAATGACGGTTTTGTATCCTTGCTATACCGAATTCAACTCGGTTATGTGAGAATAATTTGGTTTTTCTAACATTATTTGCGAAACACTTGTTCCTAATAATCCAACATCACCACACTTTAACAATATAGTATTTTACGTTCGATGACATAGGGTTTACATTCTTTTGCAGTTAAATGACAGGTGCAGGTCAAGTCTAAGGATTTCTTCAGTTCTCGTATTGTCAAGCTATGACTGATTTATGCCCAGACCAAGATTCATTTCATTCACGTTTATTTAAATGTTCCCAAGATTTACGTGGTACTGGTATCATTTCAATATTACAATAAGACTATCGTGACCAGCAGATGTCCAATGTCTTACAAATATTATCTTGGAATTGGTTTTGTTTGAATTTTTTTTATTTATTGGTATCATAATGCAACTTAAGATTCAAATATTTTAAATAGTACAACATACTTGACAGCTTGGTTGATCTAAGGATTAGCGTATGCGACCGCCAACCAAGAGGTTCGATTCCCGGGTCGAGCTAAAAGTGTTATTTCCTCAAATTGAAATAATGTCTTTCAATATCGCTTTCTTATTGAAATAATGTCTTTTGCATTTAAGAATATTGTCTGGACTTTAAAAGAGACTGTGATCCCTGAGTTTGTTTCGTCCTTTCTTCTCAGGGCTAGTCCACTTAGGAAAGGCCGAACTCATCTGCTCAAAAAAAAAAGTTTAACTTGCAAAATGAAATGATGAACACGATCTAATTGCAGAATAAATGATGCCCTAGTTGAGAGAGCACTTTAATACTTGACGGTGTATCACGCCTGATCCTCGGAAAACACCGTTAAGCTGACGGTCCCAGTTATCATAAACAAGCAATCGCTTTCTGGAAGTCAGTTCCCTAAAATATACTTACAACTAGTTCAATTCTCAAATTCAGTTCGCCCTCAGGGTAGCGGAGGTTCGATGCCAGTCGTCTGTGAAAAAACTGATATTCAGCTAAAACCGGTAAATACAACAAAGAATTTCTTTCCATTTGTAATCACAAGTTTAATTTCATCATCATCAACAGCCTTTAACAGTCCACTGCTGGACATAGGCCTCTCCTTTGAAAGGAAGTTTTGGCCTACTATAAGTTATATATATAAAAATATATAAATATATATAAAGTATAAGTTTAATTTATGTGTTTCTCTTTTAAAATCATCATCATTTAAGGCATTACTAATGTCTGATGGCTGTGTAAATCTAATTTTTATTCATAAAATAACATAACTTATAAAGTAAAAGCTGCATATATTTTGCAAAAAGCAGTATATCAAATAAATATTCAACTATTCATGCCTTGGGCGCTAATATTTAATTAAAAAACCAACTACCAGTACTAGTATTTAAAATTGTAATGCTGTGAAATCTATAGATTGTAGAATCATAAACAACTCTGTACCTGCATAATACAATAACACATCTACTATACTTTATGTCTAGCTTTCAGAATGGAAAGGATAAGGTGTGCCCACACTTACCCGAACGTTTTTCGGTAAGAATAAGCACATGGATATCTTATGCGCATAACTACACGTCTAAGTGTTCAAAAATAATACTTCTTAGCTAGGCATAACGATTCCACTAAGCTGAAAAATTGGTGTACTGTTTTTCTATTATAGTGTATTTTTCCGTTTTTTGTATCTGTAATTTTTTTTTTGAAAATCTCTGAATCCTTTGACTTTTATACTGGATTATATTCCATTGACTGTGATCATGGTTTAAATGTAAAAGTAGATAACGAACATCCGACACGATTAAGAATACTTTTATCATTTAAAATTTATAAATAGTAAACCTTGCACTATATGCCCTATTTATAAATAAACGAAAATATGTATGAATTGAGTTGAATTGAAACTTAGAGATTAGTCTACTTTTGAAGGCACCATTGGCCCATTGGTTTAAGCTGTCGCTACGCTGCATTCTACTGCACTAATGTCGTGGGTTTAAATTCCAAAATGGGACCACACGTATTGTTGTTCTGAGCCGCGGTGTTCTTTGTGTCCGTTTCACGTATGCTTGTAAAACAGGATGTATAATGTATATTCCCAATGCGGGAGTTGGTTTAAAAAAAAATTTTTTTTATAAACAAAAGTAAACGTATGAAAAGTTGTTGTTTCCAAAATTGCATAACTTTCAAAGAAGTCCTCTAAACTTTCTCCGAATAATTAGCAGTTTCGTAATTCATTTTGTGGATATTTAATGTCTACTACTCATTACTTATCAATAATGCGTACTGCTCGCACCTTTATGCGAAAAGAAGCCAGGAGCGGTGCAAGTGTCCACTTCATAGTATTCATGAGGATGGCGTTATTCACGACGTAACTATTAACATTTAGATCAGGCGAGATGAATAAAATATCAATTAATACGGAAGCCTAAATATTCATAGTTTGATATGGTCGTTTCAAATAAAATCTGGTGCGTTTATCGAGAAATTTGATTCAATATTTTATTCGTGGGAATTGTCGTTTGGTTCTACACCAATGTTTTTGATATCTTTAATATTCTTTTACGATTTTTGTGTGTTAATTCATTCAAATTGATTCATAAGTCACGATGGGAAGGTATTTAGTACGGAAGGCTAAACGGAAGCTCTTTTCCCGGCATTTATAATTTATGGCTTTAATTGTAGCTACTTTGACGTTCCAAATAGCAAGTGTTACAGTGAGCAGGTTTGGATGCAATTTAACTGTTATTAAATTTAATTAAAACATTATATAAAGCTTCCTGTGCCTAATCAATACTCGTCAGCCGTATGAATGAAATTATATGACTTACCAGTAAGAATTAAGATATTTATAAATTTAACAGGTTTTAACTAGTTTCGACCAATCATATTTCAATAAATATCAATTTATTCGTAATGCGTAGTAACTTAATTATTTATAATTATTGTATTATGCGTAATAAAGCTTGGATGAACTGATTTTAAATGAAACGTCGGCCAACTAACGGACGCGATTTCTATTACCATAAGTTCGCTGTACCAACTTATGCATTTAATAAGTACAATTATAAAAAAAATTCTAATAAATATTTCCAACATCTGACACACAACGCATTCTAGTTCCAAGCTAAGCAGAGCTTATTATATAGTACTATACAACTGATATTAATACATTGATTTTTTTTAAACATACACACATATTTTATTATATACAGAAAACATTCGAACTTAGAAAAAATATTTACAGGTGAAACAAATGCTGGAAGGGAACTAGACGCCTCAAGCACAGTAGTGATTTAGACAAAATAATATGCCCCATGTCTTTATTTGGTACCTTTTACATAATGTGTTTTATCCCTCAGGAATATTCAAACATTTGAATACCCAATCGTCGGATGAAATGATTAGATGTATGCTGAACTGCTGACAGGTGACTATACGGGGGGATATATAATATTTTATAGCCGACTGCGTAATCACGCAACATCCGCAATAGCAGTTAGTAACTCTTGATTTGTTAGATAAATAATAGTGCTATGAAACCTATTGACAGACCTATAACTATGACGTCTTGGCGATGTTAATTATATGTTGACTACTAGTTATATCGGTTCCATCCAAGCCCACGTCCTTCCTTAAGATTCAAACTATCTCCATGCCAAATAACATTGAAATTGGTTCTGCATTATGTCCGTGAAGGCGTAACAGACAGACCGACAAAGTTACTTCCGCATTTCTAATGTTAGCGAGGATTACAAAAGTACCTGGTCAAAAGCCCCTTAAATTTATTTTTCAAATTCAATTCTCTCTTAAAGTTTCTGACTAAGCCAATAGTGACTAAAAACTATGTAAACCAAATAACTACACATTAAATCCATCTATTTTCGGTGGTTAATTCTAAAATGGACTAGGTACTTACCCGTAATTATATCAAATGAGTGTACTATGAACGATTAAAAATTATATTGTAATAGATTTTATCGGATCTACTTCATTCAAGTATGTGCTACAATTAGATAGAATTTGTTTATCTTGGTGATATTTTGCTTAACTTGAATTAGATCAGTTTCTCATAAAAAATGTACATAAGAAAAAATAATAGCAAAAAAATATTTGAACGAAACTCTCTGTAGAATACTGTAATGTAAATTGTTAAGTGCCAAATGTTGCTGAAATGTCAATGAATATTGCAATTCATTTTGAGCATAGAACGATATACGAAGTTAATGAAGCATTCAATACAACAAAGACAGATATGATATGGTGGTTAATAGAATATATTATGCAAACTCATAGCTCGCTTAACGCTTTTTTACTTCATTAGACATACCACAACACGACATTAATACAACCAATTCGGCGATCTCAATCAATATTTAAAATACCAATAACTGTCTATTGGAATTCATTTTACAAGTGATTCCCATTCCAAAGATATGTTCTCACAGTCTGTGATATAGAGAATGCTAAAAAAATAATTATAACGAAAATTAATGAAAGCTGACATTTATTGATACTATTTCATCTCCCAATTCTGGTGCCATAAAAAATTAAAACAAAGCTGTAAGGCCATCAAACAAAAAAATGATCATAAATAAAACACTCGAACTGTTTATAGTTTAATAATATGTCGATCTTTCGATACTGAGTTGTGAGGATGGTTTTGCTCGCAGAAAATACATTTTTAGTAGAGAATGTATTTTATTGAATCCTATTAATTACAAAACTTTAGAAATGTTTACTTATGCCTATAGACAAATATTTAATCAATGTCTTTGTATCAGAATTTTTTAGAGATTTTCAGCAATATGCGTGTTGAATTTAAAAAGGAGCTTTAACATTTATTTTGTAAAACTATAAATGGAAATAATTAATTTTTAAGGGCCAAAATTAGGGAAAAATTAATGCCTTTCCATTTATGTTTATTTTATAATAGTCCCGTAACTAAGTTTTAGTAAAATTTGGCGTAACACACACCGTGTGTTAAAAAAGTATTATCTTCTTCAAATAATTGGATTGGATCTAATAATTACATTTTTTTTTTCCCCAAAAGTTTTAGTAACGTTGCAACCGACATTATTACTAATTAGGCTAAACAGTTGAGAGGGTATATGAAGGTATAATGACACAACAATCAGACAAACACTATCTAAGTCTAGCTTAGTGTGGTAACCAGTTTACATTTTAAATTAAAAGTAAATATAATCATACAAATTTCGAGTGATTATGTCTTTTTCTAAAGGTAAAAGATCACGATTTCATATCATTAAGGACTATTATAGAATATTTTATTGGTTCAGTAATATTATGCGCCATTACGGTCAGAACGCGTTGAGGTATATGGCTTATTAAACAGAAAGATAATCTCATCAGTAGTCAATAGAATAGATCACAGATGCTGAGTTTGTATATTTATTGACGCTTTAACTTTTTTATATTGATTATTAATATATGTATATTTGGATAAGTAGTAGCAGGATAATGAATGCAATCGATAGAATGACTGAAGTCTTCTTAAATATCAAGGAGCAAGGCCTCTCCTGTATAAGAATGAACTGGAATTCTAGTATAGGAATGAGAAGGATCTGGGCTGCCTCATCTAGTCAGTAGTATCTACTATTTGCATCACGGATTCGCAATAACAAAATATAACCGTTATCTAACTACATATTATTTATTATTATCAATAACTCCCACTGCCACATAAATTTGCAAACTTCCTTAAAATACACATGTTTTCCAAAAACGTTGCTTTGCTTTACCAAGTTTGATAAAACAAGCACCATTTATTAAAAATACAGGTGTTTAGATAAATCAAGCAGTGACAAATGGCGAACGGTGACGTAAAAGTCATTTAGAAAACGAATGCTTTATAGACGTTTTTCTAATAATGTCTATCGCAAATAGCTCGTTCTTATTAATGAGAAAGTAGTAAAGTAACAGATTAAGTTGTGCGTGGGAACACAATATGGTCAAAAACACGGATATTGAGCAACTATAAAGTCGCTCGAAGCTAAACAGAATGCTCCATTATAACTTATTTATTACTAAAGGAACGGGCAAGTGTGAGGCGGGCTTTTCAACTAGTGGAGCTGAACACTGAACTTAAATTATGAAGTCCTTTGTTAAAATATCAGAAGTAGATGATTGAAACACAAACGTGTCTTCTGCGAATGAAATAAATTAAAAATGGTATCCGATCATTATTATTAATATTACTACCAAATTCCCGTAGGTTTAAAAGGAAATTGCTAATCTCTCCAAATTATAGGAAGTGTACTCGTAAATAAGAATATATGTAAAGTGCAGCCCTTTTTCCCCCTAATTCTTAGAGTGCTTGTTTGATGGTCATACGCTTGTCGCCTTATTATCAGGGGTGACTAAAATTATAAGTAGTGTACAAAAATTTAGCTTTTTATTATATATGGTCTACTTTTTACTTAGGTCTGCCTCGGTCGCACATTGCTAGGTTATGCAAATGCTGTGTTTGAGGTCTCGGTATGATCTGCAAATATTAGTTTCAAAGTTTGTTTCTATTTAGGTAAAATATAAATGTATTAGGTAACAAAATAAAGTATTTATGTCTTTATATTGGCTATCTAGTACAAGCTTTGCTAAGTTTCAAACTAGACTAGATGGCGTTGTGTCATATATCCGAAATACTTAATTACGAAATCAAACAGGAAGCTGTTTGTAGTAAGTTAAACTGTACTAATAAATTTGTGACTATGACAAAGTTGTAATTAGATATGTATGTAGTTCACGACGGAACCCTAAAAATTTTAATATTTGTGTATTGTAAATTAAATCCCGGTTAGGCGCGGCTGGAGTCAGAAGTTATCACATCATCAATCAGCGATACTTGTTTGTAAAGCAGTAAATTCGGTTTGACTTAATTTTTAAACGTGTTTACTGGTGACTGGTTGTTCAATAGTGTATGAGAAGAATTTAAAATTCTTTGTATTTGTTCATAGATAAGACACAGGAAATGTGATTAATATGTCGTTTTAAATCTTACATTTTTAGCATCGAACGTGACCAGTTTAGGAATCATTCAAATTTTTTTATTGTGTATTTTTTTCCATAAAGTCTAACCATATTTTTTATTTTAAATACCAGACTAAAAAAAAATCATAGATGTAGATTTATGTAAAAATAATAAAATTGTTTTTTAAATTATATATATTCCTGGTTAAGGTATGGGATTATGTTGTGGGGGAATAGTGTAAATTTTCAGGATTTGTTTATACTACAAAAAAAATGTATCAGAATTATCGCCCAAATTGGAAGTCATGACAGCTGTAGGCCTTACTTCACTAAATATATCATCCTCACACTACCATCATTATATATATTTGATATTTGTATATTTGTTTATAAAAACCCAAACACCTTCACTAAAGTAAAAGACACCCACAATTTAAATACACGCCACAGAGACAGACTATACCTACCACAATCCAGAATCAAAATGCTGAACCAGAGCCCTTACTACATGGCAGTTAAAATTTACAATAATTTACAAATTCACATTAAAAATGAAACCACTTACAGTATTTATAAAAAAACTGAAAACATATTTAATCCAAAAATGTTTTTACTCAGTAAAAGAATACATGGAAACAAAACATAAATAATACATAACAGAAAATATACCACAAGAAAAAAAAACAACCAAACACATAAATGAACACACACTAACAAATCCTGCCTAAACAAAAAATCTCAAAAATACAAATACAAGACTAGATACAAATAAATAAATAATATATAAAAAATAGTTAGTTTTAGCCTTATGTAAATTTAAAGCAGTGGTTCGATATACCCATTGCTTATATCATTGATCTTTTTATTAATTTTTGTTTAAATTTCCTTATAAAATTCTAACATTGTAACAATTGTGTAACGTCGTCATCTCATCAAATTTGCAATGCCTGTAAAAGGCTACTAAGTTGAGACAAACCGTATTATATATAAGATCACAAAATGTACCTACACTTAGCAATAAAGATTTTGTTTTTTTTTTTTTCATATAATATTTTGATCCCGTTTCTGGGTTGTCCCATTTATATTATTATTAGCAAGGAAATACTTTACATATCTGGAGTTCTAAAAGCAGTGCAAATATATTAATTCTACGAGATATAAAAATTGTTTTATCTATCTCATAGTTAAGTTATACTTGTTGGTGAGAAAAAAATAGTTTATTTGGCAAAATTTTGCGTAAGAGACAACATAAAATTACTAATTTATTATAAAAACACATTGCTAAAATCTGAGTGTGAATTTTATTTAGCAATGAAATGAATAGGGAACCCTAAAACCAGTAAGAGACTGACATTAAACAAATTCATACAACACATGACTACAGATTTTAATTGACCATTTTCGAGACCCCGCGAACAATAGATGATTATACTTCATTTTAGAAAGCGGGTGGCGCTGCGGGGCTATCATTGTATTTGTGCGACGGGGCCAAAGATATCGATTTACTATCTTTTCAATTAAAGCATCGATATAATAAGTACTAACAAGGCACCATCTGTTTTCAATTAATTAAGAACCGAATAAAAGGTATACTGATCGAACGTTATTCAATGTAGAAACAGATAATAGGATGAACTTTCTTTGGATAATACTATGGATTATTTTTTGCCTCTTTTTATATATACCCTTTTCATTGAATAATTCAAATATAATATTTATATATAAAATGTTTAATAATCTAAATTCATCGGCATAGTATTATTTTTTATTTAGAAAATAATAATATCTCTACTTATTTCACACACGTCCATCTGTTTCTCGTCTAGAAAAAACTAACACTATAACAGACCACAGATAATTAATATATTTAATAATTCTCAATATAATACATATTATTATACTAAATTATAATTTATACTCTCGACTGTCTGCTCACTTAAAGTACATTCTTGAAATTAAACTCTGTATTTTAATAAAATAACAAGTATGTGTAATTTCCAGAAAGTATTCTAAATTAATTAACGCAACACAAAGGAAGTCGGTAATTTTCCTAGTGGAGAATAGAAACCACCTGATATAGTCGGGATCACTAACTAATGAACCAAATTGTATAAAGTTCGTTCTAGTGATAACCACCGTCTAACTAGTACCTAGAAGGTATATACTTCCAAAAAAAAAAAAATTTTTACGGCTAATTTTCTACCAAGTTTTTCATTCAATAAAAAATCTTTCCGACATCATACACGCAAGTTATCTAGTCCCATACTAAAAAGAGCTTGTATTACGGGTAACTAGACAAGTGATATAAATACATTAACATTTTTTTTTGTAAAACAGAAAACTCCCAAACTCTGAAACAAATATTTGCGGATCACATAAATATTTGATCCGACCCGGGAATGGAACCCGAGATCTCAAGCACAGCAATCGCATAAGCTACCACGCTACTTCAGGCAGGCAGGCAGTCGACTTCTTTTCTTTTAAGAAGTAGGTTCTAGTGATTCTGTCCTCATATATGAATGTATGTAAGTATGCTTGAGATAAATCAAAGAATAAACAAACAAAGACATTCGCATTGGTTTTCTCGTTCGACTAGTTAGTTAGGCCAGAGTTATGTTCCCGTGTTATCGTTAGAGGCTTTCGCTATAAAATATAATTATTTGCTAGAAACCAATTTGTAGTTTGCACTATTGAAATTGTGATTTGTGGTCATCAGAACTATCTTGGAGCACTGTTAGAAATGTTTCGAACGCTTCTTTAGAAGCTATTGAAACTTTATCTCGAAGTAATACGGTGCTTTTTAAATTACAGATTCGACTATATTAGATTTAAAATTAAGTTAGTATGTCTACTACCTACCTACATCCGCAAAACAACACAATTTATGTAATTTCTCTGTTCTAGACGATAGTAATTATTCACTTTTCATAAGTTACTTATCTTTTACCCATCACTCCGAACGCGTACATGTCGGTTATACAACAAAAAAATTGTTTCTAACCATCTCCAAGGTACAATTCACTCAAAGCGGCTTAGCCGTGAAATGGTAACAGACATATGAGACAATATTTAAACTGCATGATAACTATTTTTAATGTCAAAAATATGTCGTATTACATGCTATAGCGATACCACTAAATGCCTTCCACTAATTGCAACGAATCGAGAGTAAAATGTACCGCATACACATATTAAATATCATTACAGAAACAACTGTTTCATGTACATTTTTGCCTCTATTTTGGTATCTTTTTTGCAAATGGGTTTATATCGAATTAAATAAATTATCATTTTGGAAGTATCAAAACCTTTTATCAGTCACTTAAATTACCCCTTTTAATATCCATCCGGTTTATAATGTAATAGGGCTGGGTTTTATACACATTAGTTTGAGACATTGACACATTGAGACATTGACTCATTGAGAGTCCAGAGGCAGAATAAAACCTCAAGTGTAACTTGATTATATTTTTCTTTCTTCTTATTTCAATACCTAATCATTCTAACGGGCAAAGGCGGGCATTAAACTCATCCTTATTACTACATAACATATGGGACTAAAAAACAAAATGGACAGGTTCTAAAGGTGTCCGGAAGTGCACAATCAAATGGATCGTTAGTGGAATTGCGTTAATGCGATAAAAAAGGTGCATTATGAGAAGGTGCAAATTTGAAAAATTCATGTCTACCTGATTATAAAAAAAATATCAATGGTTGAATTGACATGTGCTCAAAAAAGGTTCGCTAATGCGAGATATAGATCGATTGTGGTTTTTTGTTGAGAAAAAACGTTAGAGGGCTGTACGTGATTGTGAAAAAAATATGTTTCAATATGGTTTAAAATTGAGTTCATTAACTAAAAATCATTCCTTAACCTTTACCACAATGTATAAATATATTAGTTATATAGGTATCACAATTTTAATAGGAGTTTTATTATTATGATCTCGGGTTTAGTTCCCGGGTGGGAGCAAATATTTGTGTGATCCACAAATATTTGTTTCGGAGCCAAAAGTGCCCAGGCACTTTTCTATTTATAATATGCACGTAAATATTTACAAAGAAAAAAAGTATGTTTATGTATTGTTTAGTACCCACAATAAAAGCTCTGCTTAGTTTTGGAACTAGATGAAGATGTGTATAAGATATTCGAAATATTTATTATTAAATTATTATTTACTAAAATTATTTGTCCTAGATGTTACTCGGACCACCATCTCGGACTCCGCGGTCGAAATAGCTATCATTATTGTATTTTGAAATAAAGCTTACAAACATTGGAAATCAGTATTATTTGTCTTACTATTAATTAAAGGCTCTGTTAGGTAAAAAAAAACAAGTTTGTACAGAAGTCGTTTGACTTACGTTCTTCCACAACTCTTGACGAACTTTTATGAGGTAATTAATTACACAGAATGAAGACCAATTGAGTATTGCACAACGACAATGCGACAATAATTACTTAAATACCTGCACGTTCTATATCATTAATCCTTTCAAAGTAGTAGACCCACGCTGATATCAGAATAAATGGGCCAGATCGACCGCTGCGCTACTACCTTCACACAGAAAAACAACCTCAAGTGAGTGCGAGACCGGAGGTCTAATGATGCAGAAACATCTCACTAAAATGCCATAGTATGGGGCACCATGCCGAAATGGCTGCATTCATAGTGGTGACCACAACTCTTGAATTCTACTTGTGCTTTCTATCAGGCAGAGTGGAGTTACTTTGGTAGATTTAAATATAAAATAAAACAATATATCGTTCTTAAAGACATGCACAGTAGAGAACGGTTTTGTTACGTGATGTTCGAAGGCAAACTGAACCGTCAAAACAAACACCCGTTAATAGTTTTTCAACACACAAAAAGCATTGAAGCGTTATTTTAATCATACTTCGGAATGTATCATACAATTTCATTCACATGTTACATAGCAATATGATCTGAATATTGACACCGTGATGGGAAAGTCATGGGAGGCTGACCGTGACGACTCGGGTTACTCTCTCGAGAATATCGAATCACATATATTATGGAAGAATGGTTCATGAAATAATTGGACTGCAAAGTGCACTTTTTGGGCTTGGGTATAGACCCAGGTTCTATTCTATCAAAAGGGAGAGAATTTAAAACCAACCCTCTGCATTCTACTCACATGTACTACATGTACGAATAAGTTCGTCACCAGATCTCCTCCAGTCTTCATTTTTCTCCTTTTCTTTGCAAAAACTTATGGACCAAGAGCCCAGAGCCGCCAGACCTACGTCATTAGTGCAAAGCTGAAATTTTCAGGATTATTAGTACAATGTCTTGTTAAGATGTATGTGTACCCATTAGCTTGAAAGCGGGGCCGTTTCTGAGATAGCGCGAAGTACAGATGGATAAAAATCTTACTTACCTACGTTAAAGGTACAAAGCTAGTATTTACATATTTTTTCAAGAATATTATTTAAAATTAAAATTCATTACTGCCAGACACTTTCCGTAGGCCATTACTTCTGCCAGACGTCTTGAAAGTTGTGAAAAAATTAGGTAAACTACGTTATAGTAGCAAACCTAAATTTTATACAATTATCTAAGGTACTATTTTAAGACCCTTTGTATGCGGCCGAAGGGCCTATCACCCCCCCAGACATATATTTGTAGTAATTAGGAAGCTGAGGTATATCATCTTTGGTATTATTTCAAGAATATAATTGTAAAATATTAAATGGTTTTTACACGCTTTTTGGATTGGTCATACAAAGGGTCTTAAAATAGTACCTTAGATAATATGTATAAAATTTAGGTTTGCTACTTTAACGTAGTTTACCTAATTTTTTCACAACTTTCAAGACGTCTGGCAGAAGTAATGGCCCACGGAAAGTGTCTGGCAGTAATGAATTTTAATTTTAAATAATATTCTTTAAAAAAATATGTAAATACTAGCTTTGCACCTTTAACGTAGTTAAGTAATATTTTTATCTATCTGTACTTCGCGCTATCTCAGAAACGGCCCCGCTTTCAAGCTAATGGTTACACATACATCTTAACAAGACATTGTACTAATAATCCTGAAAATTTCAGCTTTGCACTAATGACGTAGGTCTGGCGGCTCTGGGCTCTTGCTCTATTAATAGCACGACACATTAGTACCTTAAAAAACCTCATATCTTATATAAGTCTTTTAAGTAAGTCGGATTTCATAAAAATAATTATTTACCAAGTAGATCATCATCGTCTTCTTGATCTTTGCCTAAAATTCTATGAATTTGAATGAGTTTTGAAATCTTATTAACTGTCTCTGTTCTTGAGGTCTTGGATTCGATTCCCGAAAAAAAATACGTTTATGTATTTTTATCAGTTGTCTAATACCCATATTACAAGCTCTGCTTAGTTTGGGACTAGATTGCTTGACTTGTGTGTAAGATGTCGGATATATTTATTTCATATTTCAAATATTTATTTATTGATCGCAATTTTAATTTCTAAGTTATTGATGTACATAATTAAATGTTTTTAATTAACATCAACGGCCTTTAGAATCCACTACTGAACATAGACCTTTCAATTTAAAGGAGTTAAAATACGGAGCTAAAAATTTTAGGTGAGATATATTTTGTGAGCTAACATTACTAAGAGAGCGAATAGCTTCTAAGGTAAACTCAAATAGGTGTTCTTTTCTTACATGAACTTAGCTAGAAGCAACACCAATTAAATTTATCAATTAAACGTAATAAAAAATTATGGTTTAAATGAAAACATCATTAAAAATCGATAAATGATTAATCTTCATATATTTGTAAGTAATACTGATTAAGCAAATATGTATTTAAAATGTATAAATATCATAGCACACAATTTTTTATGTTATTTTCCCTTGATCTAATAGAGGACGTCCACTCTAATCACTTAACATCGAGAAAATAACCAACTTTATAACTGCTATGGGAATTTTTTCCATATTCGTTTGGGCCATCGTTTATCAAACTATTTATTAGTATAATTTTGCCGCATCATCTATCAGATATGAATTTTGATGTGAAATAGCGCAAGGTTTTATATGCTGTTTGTCATTCCTCAATAACCCAACACTGAATGTGGCGAAATAATGAAAAGAACTTTATTAATTAAATATAAACTTATGCAGTAAGCGCTGGTTCCCACAACGCCGGACCGGCAGATTTGCCGGACCGGTAAAACTGCCGGAAGGGCTAGTGGCTGTACAAGTTATATGAAGCTGTTCACATTATCCCGGATCCGGCATTTTCGCCGAGTCCGGCATTTTTACCGTGCGTTTTGTCACTACGATCGTCCGGTAAAAATACCGGACCGGAGCAATGTGAACGAGTTTGATCCGGTATCTGTCCCCCGCTCGCAGCACCTGTGCTCCCCTCGCCCCGCCCGCGCTCCCCTCACATCATTTTGCTCGCATTTTCTTCAGTAAATCGTCAAAAGTGGTTGCTGTCATTCGAAAATAGAATGTACCCAATGTTTTCTTTTATTTTGCCTTCTATTAAAATACAACCATAACACAACAATTTCGTCGTCCATTGTGTGCACAGGTCTAAATTTAACTGAGCTGAGTACTTGACTGTCCGAGGCTCCGGTGTAATGTGAACACTCTGTCCGGTGTCCGGTTTCCGGTAGATTTACCGGTCCGGCGTAGTGGGAAC
The DNA here is from genome assembly GCA_932526445.1 of Phragmatobia fuliginosa. Taxonomy (NCBI): domain Eukaryota; kingdom Metazoa; phylum Arthropoda; class Insecta; order Lepidoptera; family Erebidae; genus Phragmatobia; species Phragmatobia fuliginosa. The sequence goes on from OW052064.1 coordinate 19,236,552, forward strand.
CAGCGCTTTGTCTATACCAATAGAGTAGTTTATCTTTGTTTGGGCATTACTTGTTTAAACCAAGAGTTTGGCAGCACAGCGACCGGAATGGCGCGAGATTGTGAAGAAGCGAATTCGCGAATTTGAGGAACCACGTTTAGCCGAGCTCGACGCCAAGCGCGATGAGCTTAAATCCCGTCCACCGCCGCCATTGACTATATTATTATGAGATCGGTAAGCTCACTTGCCCACGTTGTGCTAGGAAGTTTGCTACGAAAATCGGCTATATATGCCATATCCGGGCGCATCAGCGCCAAGCCCAGTGAGAGGTCGAAGTGGTCGCCATACCTTAAATCGGTCGGATTATTATTATATTGAACGCAATGATTGTGCTAACGTTTCAAAAGTTACAGATAAATATTTGACACTTTAACTTTTATGCTTTTAGACTTTTAGGCATTCTGCAATTTATTCGAAAACTAAAAATAAGAATTACACTCGTTACTTACCATACTAGTTTTTATATATTAATATCTAAGCTCTCAAATTTTGTTTCTACTTATAATTTATATCGAAGCTACTTATTATTTATATTCTACTTAATATATTACGTTTAAGATCCAAACATGCATTTAACAGCAGTTAGCAAATTAGGCCGTGACTTCAGACGAGCCACAATCATTAGCTTTCATCTCTCATACATCAACCAACACCTCTATTTGTAGTATTAGCACCATCGTTTATAAGCAGATTTATATTGTTGCTATATAAAAATGACGCAAATATATTCAAATATAGCCTGTTAATAGTGCAAGAATAAACGATTTTATAGACAGCAGCATATACATCACACGTTTCTACTAATAATCTATCATGATTACGACTATTACAAATAATTTCTTTACCAATACAGCATCGTAAACGCTCTTTCACTATGTTGCTCGAACAAAAAGAGTAATGGATGTTGTATGTGAAGAAAAATACATATGTCAATTGATAGATAGCTGTTAATTTTAATACGATTTGTCGTGACTTCGGTTGATGGGTGATGGGAAAGGTTCAGAGGTGATTTGTGTAAGCATTAGGAGTTCAAATGCTAACACGCAAGCATGTGAGGTCAAATACATTAGCCACCTAGCGGGTTTGAGTACATTTGTGTAAACCTTTATTAATCAAACGTACTAGGTACTGTTAGCCGACTTGTCTGTTTGGAAATTATTTATAAATAAGAAAAAAAAATGTGTTTGTGTGCTTCTACTTATTGATGGTAATAAATTTAATTCGTTTAGTAAATTAATGGTCTCTTCAAAGTTGCAGCACAGAAAGTTTCTACTAAATTTGTGCCACAACGTAGTTCACTCGCCCCACAGTTAAGATATGGTATTCGCCCCTAGCATGGCGTACTGCTTAACATAAGGCAAGTCAGGTTAACAGAACATGAAAAAAAAAAACTGAAAGCCGTTGACTTATTTTCAAATAAATATGATCTTATAATCTTGCTTTTTGCATTTGAAAAATGTACCAAGTGGTTTAACTATATTAAAAAATCCCAAGCATTTTTGTACAAATTATTGCGCAACTTTCGAAGCAAGCAAGCATGTCAAATGCGTGCAAATCATAACCGTTTTTGGTTATCTGTACATTTATGTTGAATGAGTATGCATAAACAACAACTTAATAACACGATCTTATAATTAAAAATCAACCTCAATTATTTAAATGGTATAATATTTTATAGTAAAATAAATTTATACGACATGCGTGAATAAAGTAAAGCATTAAAACCTCGTATTTAATACTTTTTAGAGCCTATATCAAGATAACATAAATTTTACAACTAGAAAATTAATATATACGAATATAGATTATAAACACAATGATAAAAGTAAGAAAAAAACGTTATTTTGTCGCAATTAAAAGACCTATGAACAGTTTTTCAACTTTTACTTTTCACATTTTTTTTACTCCGCACGGAAGTGAACTTGTTTACCTGTTGATAAATGTGTGAAATTGTACATTTTACTTTAATATATCTGTTAAATGACGAATCTGGTACTATAAATTAAAGATCCCGCTTCATATATTACCCACCAGTTAGTTCTAATTAGCATAAGTAGTCAAAAAAACATATGTTCTGTGTATAAAATATTTTTATTATAACATTTTTAAGGAAGTACAGTATCCTCTTTGCCATGCTCCTCTAAAGTTAATGTTCTTAATAAATTATAAAATTGACACAAGTCATATTTAATAATTAAGCTGTGACTGTTGATACTTTTTCTTTCGCTCGTAAAATACTACCGTTTGTACATATATGTATATTTAATGTTATGAAATGGGATAATTCTGTCACTAATGTTATTATTCAAACTACTTAATTTTAATTTCAAACATAAAATGTAATATGCAGGAATTCTTTGACGTATAACATTGTAAATATTTTAATAGACTTCGTTAGCAGATTATTTTAAACATTTATTAATGTTGGCTGTTGTAAATAATTATGCGCTCATGAATTCAATTTAAATTATATCAATTCTATGTAAAATCATTCTTCTTCTTCTTTCTGTCTTTGTTAATTCAGCCTGTATGATATGAAAACTTTTAAGCAATTTTGAAGTTACAACTTACATGTACTCATTCATGAAAAAATAAAGTAGATAGTGAGAAAGTGTATTTTTTTATTTATCACTTCAACGTTGAAAGCGGTTATATTTTAATATCTGTTTTTGACTATTATCTAGCGACTCTGACCGGTTGTCTAGCCTTCATGGTTTACATCACACCAGAGATAAATAATTTTGTGTTGACTACGGCCATGTATTGTACCTATACCCAACATGTAATAAATGTTTGCAAAGGGCACCAGTATTGCCCAAAGAATTGCCAAACTGAATTGCTCGCAGACAGAATAGACAGAATAACAGAATAACATAAAAAAGTAGCATATTATTATGTGCTATTCAAGTCTAAAATCAATCTTGTCTGAAACTTTCATCCCGATATCTCAAGTATAGATGTGATTGAGTAATAAACACACATTCAAACTTTCGCGTTCATAACAGTAGCACGATAATCAACGATATCTATATCGTTAAATAAAATAAAATATACGATACTATGCTGATTATAAAACTACGTGCTATGAAATAAAATGTTTATCTGATGGAAAATACTCTAAATTCAAAGCCATCAACGGAAATCAATCGCCCTTTCTACTATCATACATTCCAGTTTAGTGTTTATTGCTGGCTGACATCCTCAATTGCTTTTAATAGTGTCAATAACCAAAATATTTGTTGATATTGCCTTTATAGCGGAGCGAAAAATTTATAATTATTGTTTAAAAGAAAAATTAAAGTTACCTGTTTAGACACACATATAAATCTTATTCGTTTTATATTGTCATTTTCATTATTTCACTTTATTAAAAATTTGGAAAGCAAATTCGAAGTTCAAATTTTCGAAACATAAAACACGAACGGCATCAAAATCTACGAAAATAAGGTAAAGTACTACTACATTAACGGCCAGTAGTTTCCAAGCCACTAGCTTTGATAGCGATTATTATAAAAAGGTGGTAAATCAGCTTTTTTGTCATATCAAGTATAACACGATCTTGTACTTGTCCAATGTTCATCCTCGCCGTAGCCATATAGTTTTCATATCACACCGCAGTGCAACTCAAATTTCACCACAAAACTTATGACATTCGAGATTGTATTGTAGTTAATTATTGAGATGTATACCTGGTTGTATCGTACTGTTTTATGATCTGTTGCATATTGAACGTGAAAATTGAGTAGTACCGTCTTATTTATTAACTTTAGTGGCTCTCCCTATCGCGGTAGGCTTACATAAAGTATTAAAAATAATATGGCACACTAAAAAAAATGCTGAGGCTTGGAAACCCCTTCGTTTTTTTAAACCCCAATGATGGCAACAGCGAAGGACATGTCATATACATAGTGGGTAAACTTATTAAAAGTCTTCTCTTCTCTTATCGTTAAAAAATACACAGATTTCTGGTGAGAGTAAGTAAAAACTAACTCTGAATCTCTAACGCCTATTTTTAAGGGGCCACTTTAGAGAGGGTTAGGTAACCGTTGGCTACCTAAGTGCTTTTAATGTCTATTATAATGTAGAGCGCTGAGAAGGTTTAAGTATAGTCGTTAAAAATGGGCATTAGCATTATATAAATACATGGTCAGCGATAGCCACCTACAATCTGCACACACACACACACACACACACACACACACACACACACACACACACACACACACACACACACACACACACACACACACACACACACACACACACACGCTCACACACACACACACACACACACACACACACACACACACACACACACACACACACACGCTCACACACACACACACACACACACACACACTCACACACACACACACACACTCACTCTCACACACACACACACACACACATACACACTTGCACTGAGTATTTCAAACAGATGTATGAGTATTTACAAGAAGATATAAGTCCTAGGCTTATGGTAATCTTATCGTTTGATAGCCACAACACAGGCTCTGCCTTGTGTGGCTGTCACAGTAAATGTTTACATTTTTGTAACTTATTCTTGAAAATAAACATTATTATTATTGTTATTACTTCCCCACCGCTTACCTTTTTTCTTATGTACCTCCTAGTAACACCCAAAAAACTAAATATCAAAATAGTAAGAAAATGGTGAAGAGAATGCTATCAAATTTATAGTTTGCCTATCTTTTGCCGGCATTTAAGCGATACACATTATAGGCTCTATGTGTCCCTTCCACATAATTATTGATCGTGATTTGGAATTTTAATGACCATTAATAAGTTACACGCCAATAAAATTTAAATGTTATGTCTTACTGTCAAAATAAACGAGGATAATGTCGGGTAGGTAAATAAATATACCTCAATAACAATAAAATACGTATTGAAATCAGTGCAAAGAATTCAATTTTCTTCAATGTACTACTGATATTTACATTTTCATTTATATGCATAACTCGTAAATACGTAACTGCCTCGTTGGTCTAGTGGTTAGGGTATGCGACTGCTAATCAAGAGGTCTCTGGTTCAAATCCCGGGTCGGGCCAAAAAGTGTTTCTGGGATTTTCTTAGAAAAATTCCTAATAGTTGCCCGGAGTTTGGAAGTTTGGCCGTGATTCACGCCCGTGCCTCGGAGAGCAAGTAAAGCCATCGGTGCCGGTTGTCATGAACATCTATGGCAATCGTTATTGGGAAGTCAGTGCTCTCAAATATACTGACAACTAGTTCAACCTACGAATTTCAGTTCTCCCTCAGGGTTGCGGAGGTCCGATGCCAGTCGATCCATGGAAAAACTGAAATTCGGCTAAAACCGGTTGAACTAGTAGCCGACCCCAAATAAACTTGGGAATAATGGCTAGGAAGATGATGAACTCGTAAATAAGTGTACCTGATTATAATTGAGAATATATTTATTCACAATGTTATAAGTTTTGCATTCCATTGTATTTCCTTCCGAGAATATAAGTCTAACTATATGTTTAGACATGGTAGTACTTAGAGGCACACTGATTTCAGCACAAATGGGCCGGCTCGACCTGGGTATTGCTACCCTCACACAGAAGACCATTCTAATAATGACAGCATTATCGATGTCGTATTTCTTTGGTGAGTGTTACACCGGAGGCCCAATCAACTGACCAGGGCGTCAGGGCTTGGGTCACCATGCTGCATTAACTACCTTCACAATGCGGATGTTGACCCCTACTGCTGGATTCTCCTGTTTTCCTTAAGTCAGAGTCATTTTGGTAGGGTCGAATATAAAATAAAAAGCGGTCAAGTGCCAGTCGGACTCGCCCATGAAGAGTTCCGTAGCAGCACGTAACATCTTAAAAAAGTTCTTGTAGTTCTTTGTTACTTTGATCAATGATTTATAATACTGTATTGATTGAATTACAGGTAAATTGCGGTTTACGATTTATGACGTATTAAAAAAAAAACTTTGTTGATTTGTTTAAAATTTTGAGTGCATATCGGGTAGGTCTGAGAATCCTCCAACATCTAATTTTCAAACCCCTAGGACGCGAGCGCGGGACGCGGGCATTTGCTAATATATATATTAAATATATAATATTTATAGGTATAATACATAATAATAGCATATCTATGTATAAGCAACAGCCGGCCGTTGTCACAGGTGCAACCTGGTATAAAGGTACGGATATATTATTGCTTATTAAATGGGTGATCGCGTTCATTTTTAATTTGATTTGCCCGATGTTTCGATAAAGTTGCACCTGTGATGTGGCCCTTATATAATATACAAGGTGTGTCCGCAGCAAACACGATTAGCAAAACCATGATTTCAGCTCATCTACCAATAGGTATCTGAAAAACTTTTACAACAACTACTTTCGCAGATGATCTTGAAAATTCAACTTGACGTACTAACACTGGGCAAGGGGTTGTTAGTTTTGTAAGAAATATGATTATAAAATTATATTTATAAAATGTTTCTTTGGGAAAATGAAGTAATGGTTTCGCTAATTTTATTTTTGCTGGAGTTAAGCAACTTTTATATGGCTCGTAATATTGATTTAAAATATTGATTTTTTATAATATGATGCGGAAGATGCTTTCCATCAGGCTGAGGAGAGTCAATTTGGAAGTCTTGAATATAAAGAAAATGTACTTTAACTTATCTTTATTCTGTGTATGAAATAATATATTTTCATCTTGTACTTGGCTACCGTAAAACATTTTCGTTAATTTAAAATATACTCCTTAAATAAATAAAATTGTAGTGTCTGTTTGTGATATAAAATGAACAGTTTTTTACTAAATGCATAAGAAAGTATATCATCATCAACAGCCTTTGACAGTCCACTGCTGAACATAGGCCTCTCTTTTGAAAGAAAGTATATACCAACGTCAAAAAGGCATTTTTTTTTAATTCAGACTGTTCCGGGTAATCTTTGGAACAGATGGACTTATTTTGACGGGACTTTCACTGGAAGAAAGCTTATGACCTAAGGAGTAACTAAAGCTAATTGTTTTATATTAGCTTCGCTACGCGGCGTTACTCGCGTGTTACAACAAAATCTGCAGGTAACATCACGGGACTTCAGCTAGTAGACAATAAAACCCTTTAGTATATAAACAGAACTTTTGAGTAATAAACCTGCTTCGGAAATCCTACCTTCCCACGCTAATTTATGTGAGTTTAAAGACTTAGCTAAAATTCCTCTGTGCTCTCTTGCGTGTAAAATATGCTATAAGTGGGTGATTTACGTGCAAATTGCTTAATATGCTTAATATATGAATGAGTTTTAAGTTAAATATTTATGGTTTGTAAATTGGACACATATTTTATACTTAAAATTGTAACTATTTATTATAATATACTATTGATCGTTTCATGTTTTTGTACAATTTTTTTGTAAAATTTGCTACAGACCACATCTTTTAGAGATTTGTACAAATTTATTCTGTTACAACTAATAGTTTATGTAGTAATTAAATCTGTTTGTTTATATTATTATACATATTTATTAATCAACAAATCTGTAACGTAAACAACGTCTGAACTGCATTTTATTAGGTCCGTCAACTATCTCGAAAACATTTCGATTAAATTACAGTTCAACAGACAGCCACCTTCTCACAGAAGACCAGCCTAAGATAACAGCATTTGTCTATATATATATATATATATATATATATATATATATATATATATATATATATATATATATATTGTAGGTCAGTATAGAACTGGAGAATACCCAATGATGTAGAAGTTATTTAAAAAATGATTAAAAGTAAATCAATCTAAAAACTTTACATTAGTATACGTCAGAAGGATAATTTAAATAGGACAGATTGCCCGGCATATCTTTGTTGTGAAACTTACAGAAAAAAAAATGTGAGCCGTCACGGGACGCCTGGCAGATGTGAAACATCGCCATTATTTTGTAAAAGTAATATGCAGAAAAGAACATATTGTAATAGGAACTAAATATGTCATAATGATAAAATAAAATATTACTAATTATTAAAATAGTAGTCTATATGCAGTAGTGTGTACACCGTACACACTACTGCATATAGACTGTATATATATACCATCGTATAGCGTGCCGTGGCGACGCGTCGCCAGGCCAGAAATCTGTTTTACGTGCGGCTATAGATGTTTCACATCAAAAAGTCGGTGATGAAGCTTCTGTAGCTTTTACTTACATTAGGTTCCTCTTCATCATAAGAGCAGTTTTACTTTTTCACAAATATTACTCGTGAAAACACAACGTCACATCACGCGTTCTCAACTCACATAAAATATAACTTTGTGTATTTATAAATCATAAGACGTCTTGCTATTTTAAATCTGTTTCTTAAAAAATATACTTAAACTTTACAGTTTTAACATGCAATGCAATAACAGTAGCGAACTAAGAAATTTAGCAATGTGTCGTGACAAAAAAAAGGTAACACTGCAATCGACTAATTTAAAACTGGCAACATAATGAAATTGAAACGAATGCTTCGTCTATAGTTCTTATAGACGAAGCATTCGTTTTTCAAATAATGCAATCAATACTTTGAAAAGGCAAGTGCATTGGAATCTTATCAGGAGTAATGCAGCACGGAGCGTATTATTTTAACCGGTAGTTGGCGCTTGGCGCGATCAGCGTGCGCCATATTTACTGGCAGACGCGTCACGAACTAACAACGATTGAAAATTACACGTTTTTAAAAGCTATTTTATTACCACTTCAATATTCAGTTCACTGGTTTTGTTAAATTGCGTGCTCTTTGTAAACTACTTGTTTATTGGAGTTTCAAAAATATGCATTGACAACTTCGATCTAAATCCAAAGTTAAAAAAAAATATGAACGTGTTCCCTGTTGCATAGAAGGCTGGTATCTAATGCATTACTTAGATTTATTCAAATATATTAGTGTTAGTTTAATACCCATTTCATTCAACATCTTATATAAAATAATTTAATACGTAAAATTTCTAATAATCATATCAATTAGAAATCTAAAGCAATAAGACCTGCCAAAGACCAGTGTCACACAAATTGATAATGGTGCTTCAGATACATAAATGAATATTAAAACCAAATGAATCTGTATAAGAAGTCACAAAACAAGTGTGCATTAAAAATATCACTTTATCACTTCCTGACGAACCAGTAATAATATTTTATTATATAACAGTAAAATGTTGCATGAACCAGGTGTACGACTTATATGAAGTACTGGCTCAGTTACACGCGGTTGTCATTGTATGTACCACCACGAGTAACGCCGCAGGGCAGAGGTAGTCTAATAATGTAATCTAAGTATAGAAAATCGACCCAGCGGTTTCAGACCTGGAACAAACTGACAGACAGACTGATGTTTTTTTTTAAATTATATTTTTGATGTAAGTAACGTATATCCCTACTAACATTATAAATTTGAAAGTAACTCTGTCTGTCTGTCCACTGAAACGATTTTGATGAAAATTGGTATGAAGATAGAACTGAACTTGGGAAAGGACATAGGCTACTTTATACCGCGATAACGGACATACACGCGGGCGGAGCCGCGGGCGAAAGCTAGTACTTTCATATATGCATTAAGTGAAAAGCCGCTGAATTTAAATCAAACAGACGCTTTAATTTAATATATTGTATTGATAAATCAATTTAGCAGTTTCACAAAATAAACGTGTCTCTAATAAATTCTGTCATAAAAGTGTTGGAGACTGTCGGTAATATTAAAGCATCTATCGGCTACTAAAGTGATTAATACTAAAAGTTTAGAACATTACTATCTAAATATCTATCTCATAAAGACGACACGAAAAGGAAAATAATTTAAGAAACTCATTCAATAAAGGTTTTATATTTAAGAATACTTGTATATCTTTAATTTCTTCTTATTAAAAGCCCGTGAAGTAATTGTAGAAATGTAAAACAAAGCTAGTCTCATTCTGACAGTCAATCTTGGTCTAAAATGACAAGCACGAAGGCATAACAAAAAATAATAATGATGAAGAGAATTATGAGTAAAGGTTTGAAAAGCGTAATTTAAGCTAAATATCGAAATTCTTAAAGCAGATGCTCGCTCTTCTAAAAAATCTTACATTAATTTAATGTGTTAAACTGCTGTAATTTAATTTGCTTTTTGCTAAACTTTTTAAAGTTAGTCTCATTCATGAAACCACTATCTTAGAGGATTCCTGAAAGATACTAGTACTAATGGATATATTTGAACTTCTAAATGTAGTGACAAGACGATTGAAAAGTTCCCCCGTACTGAGCCTTCAGTAAATGACATATGACCTAAGTTTAGCCGTGTTATTAGTTAATTTTTTTGTGTAAGGTATCAAAATTTTAGCTACGCAAGACAACATCAATGCAAAAAGAGAAGGAAAACTTGAAACCAACCCTATATCAACCCGTGTGGCCAGCGTGGTATAGTAGGCCAAAACCTCCTTTCTAAGGAGAGGCCTATGTCCAGCAGTGGACTGTTGAAGGCTGTTGATGATGATGATCAAAATTTTTATCCATTTTTTGAAATAGTCATGTCAATCACCAGATTAGTGTCTCTTCGATAAACAATTACCTACACATCAAGTGAGATAAATAAATTAGACTAAAACTAATAACTAATTCAACATTTTGTATCAAATATCTCAGCATAAAATTATTAATGGCGATGTATAATTCAGTAAGTTATTTTATAGCTGCGGTAGCTAGCTGTTTTCTGTGTGAATAAAAGAAATAATATGTGCTCTTTCCTGTCCAGTTGCTACACTTAAGGCACATCTATGATATAAATAATTAAACCATTTAATTTATTGCTTAGTCTAATTTAACATTTAAAAAAGTTGAGTTACTGATTTATTATCTGTGTTGTGGGCGACTAGATAACATAATTTATCTATGGCCAGTATGTTTATCATGGTATAAGGCGGTAAGCTTAGTAAGAGCATAACCTTATCAGAACTTTTATATACTACTTTATAATTCAATTAATAAAATAATGAAAACGGAACTTTCTATTTGATGGGTGGTTTCTTTACAATCATTTTCAGAAGGACAAAAGATAGAAGGTTGGAAAACAAACTATTTTTCCTTAAATCCATAAATATTTTATTTTCTAGTTTTTCCACGGAGTGACTGGTATCGTTCCTCGGCAACACTGAGGGCGAACAAAATTTTGGTGGTTGAACTTAGCTAGTCGTCGCTTCTAATCTATTCACTATGATTTTTTTTTGCGGCTGCCTCTGGATTATAAAAACAAGTACGGGTAGGCTACATATAGAATCTCGGAGTCTTAAAGCAACATACATAAATATCTTTTTCCTTCTTTCTATATATAAGCCTAGCAAAATGGCTCTACTCTGCCTGTTGGAAAATACGAGTACAATTCAGTAGCTACCATTATCATTGTGAGTGCATTCGGTGCAGCATGGTGACCCACACTATTGCGGATAGTGATATTTTCTGCATCATTCTAGTATAAATATTGCACATTTATATCAAAGTGTAATTAATTATCTATAAACACATTCATGCTGTCATCAAATTGATATCTAATTCGAATCTCTTTCATTTATAATTTAAAGAAATTAATAAATCTTTCTACTTAGGAATTTCCAGTTCATATTATTTTTCATTATTGACAAATTCCCTGCAAATTAAAATTATTGAGGTACCTGGCAATACTTAATCCGAAAACGTTCGAAAAAAAAAACTCTGTTTCTTTTTTTTTGATTTTGCCCGCAGCAAAGCCGCAGCTTTGCTGGTGTGTATGCCTATGACACTCAAAAATAATGAGGCTTTGTATTAGTTAAAGAATTTAAAAAAATCATTCAGTAGATAGGTACATTACCAAACATCACATGCAACAACATCACAAATTTAACTTCTTTATAATATTATATACTTGTCATTTGCTTAAACTAAAACATAAATATGACCTGTTATCAGGTTTTCTTATTTCTTTTATTAGTTTATTTTTCACTGTTATTAAAGCTTATGTTATTAGAGCAGTGATATGGTGATCGTTTATTCGCACTTATAATGAACAGATAGCGGATTTGGGCATTCCACAACTAGTATACCTAAATATTTTTCAATCTTTTAATGAGCCTACTTCTACCAGCAATAACAATATAATTTCTCATCCAAACCATAATTTTATAACGGTTTAAAAAAATATGTATTTTAATATAGTGGAACACTTAATATTAATGATTTAATTTCAAAATGAAATATGTATCTGCAGTGTCATCCGGTTCCAACAGTGCCTTATCGTGAGATAAAATATTTCAAGCAATGTCCAATATATTGTATCCAGGTGTTACAACTAGAGCATAACTTGGTCAACCACTTACACATTAGTGGAAGCTATATCAATATTTTATCGTCATATAATTGCCAATTAAAAAAAACTAGACCATTTTGAAACCTAATTGACTTGTTAAAATGATATTAAAGATGCATTAATTTATAATATATATATAAAATACTACCAAAGTAAGACTAGCTCACAGGAAATATTATTAGAACTAGTTGTAAAATTATATTTATTCTGAATCTACTTTTACCAAGACAAATAATAATTTATCGCCTTGATGTAATCTGAATTGACAAAAAAAAATTGTAACGAGTTTTACTTATGTACAAATGGGTTCTTTTCATTAAAAAAATCAATTGGAATCTAGATTAATACTACACTGTCATGTTTCTTGACAGTAGGTAGGCTAAATGTCAACGCACAAAATTTATGGGCCATGGGAATCCGTTGTTAATAGAATACATTAAGAAAACTATAAATAATACATTGTCAAAGAAACTATTAGTTTGATTTGCAAAAAAAATATGTATTTTTTTTCAAATTATTTCCGTAGTATAAACTTCAAATATTAATCTTTATAGAACTATGAATATTTAGATCGTCCATTTCTGATTTTAGATTTGTACACCATTTTTACAGTACCTGTAAAAATGTACAGACAATACATTAACAGAATAATCATATAAAATGACTAGATAAATCCCGCGGTGTAACCTGTGTTTATTGTTGTAAATCGCAAGTAACGCCTAGCGAGTAAGCCTAAGTTACTCAAAGTCCCGTCAAAATGGGTCCAAGGTTCCAGAGATTAGCTGGAACAAATTGTCTGTGTGTAAGTTAAGAAAAAAAATATGCTTTTTTATGTAAGTATCGTATATACTTTCATATGCATTCAGATATAAGTTGTTCATTTGATATTACAAACAGAAACTTCAATTGTATTTATTTGAATAGACATCCTAAAGTTAACAACAAGAAAATAAAATTACGTGTCGTTACACTCCAATCTACTAAAACAAAGTTTTTAACAGTCCACTGCTGGACATAGGCCTCTCCTTGAAAAGGAGTTATTGGCCTACTATACCACGCTGGCCAGACGGGTTGGTATAGGGTTGGTTTCAAGTTTTCCTTCTCTTTGCATTGATGTTGTCTTGCGTAGTTTATCCCTTAGTCGCCTTTTACGACACCGGCGTGGGATGAATAGGGGTGGTGATACCCTGTATTCTTAATCCGTTACCACACGGTCACAAAGCCAAAATCCTTTGCCCGCGATACCCCCTCGCATATGTCGGTTATCGCAGTTAACAATAGCATATGTAAGAATCACAGGAACCAAAGTATCGAACCAATCCATGCCGAATTTCATTGAAATTCGTGAAAGTGTAACAGACAGACAAACACATAGACAGACAGACATACTTTCGAATTTTATAGTAAACATTAGTATTAATTTTCACTTAAGAAACGCAGGTCGTCTTTAAAAAAAGTAAGATAATAAAGATTAGATAGATTCGCGTCGTGAGAAAGCAGATACATTAAAACCTGTCAATCTCAGTATTTGCCATATTATTGCTAAAACTGGATTTCGCACATACATTCTAACGACTATTTACAAATTCTTTGATTTCATTTATCTACAAGTTCATTAGCTTCCTTATGTTGATTGAAAGTTTCCAAGTGATACTCTTAATCTGTTTATTATTGTGCGAAATAATGGGTGACAAGCGTGAGAATCAATCTCTATAATTTTTTCTTTTGGTAAAAAAAAATATTTACTTAAAGAATTCGATAAAACTGATAAGAATTTTTGTTATATTCGTTTCATTAATGACTTCTAGTTTTTTGGAAGAAGAATTATTTAACTTGACATTTATAATATTAATTAATAGTATTTTTTTGTATGTGACCTTGCCAGCTGATTCTAAAAATATGACTTGAATATGCTTTAGTAACAGCTTATTTTTTTTATAAACTAAACTTAATGAAATAAAATTTTAAAATAAGTTTAGTGTTGTAATCATCATCATCAGTTTATCCCGTCAGTCGATTAACGCGGAAGAATGGTCTTTGTCTTTCAATCCCAATGACAACTTTCATTGAAATTGGTGTAGTGGTTTAGCTGTGAAGTTACTTTTGAACTTATAATAATAAAATGGTTTAATTTAAAAATCGGAACTAATATATAAACAAGTAAAAACACAAGTAGATTTAAAGCTATAGCGTATATTGACAACGATAACACATTGTACATAATATAAATCCGTCAAGTTCTTGAACGAAGGCACTATAAACTAAAGAGTTTGATAAAACCAATCATTATTTTGACGGAATACGGATTTCTGTTTATCATCCACTAACATCTAAGGAACCGCGTTCCAGCATCATGGAGCACAATTTATTGGTACACTCGTGAACAATAGTCGTTTATTTATTTTTAATTTTTTTGGTGAGCTCGAATATTAATTACATTTTAAAATAATTATAACTGTTAAATTCGTTATCTTGTATCAATATTAATGTTTTTATTTGTCCGTATTTTTATTTAATGTCAAGTTTGAACATTCCTTTTGTTAATTGTAAAAACTAGCTTTCTCCAGCGGCTCAACCTATGTGTATGTCGGTTTTCACGGGAAAATGCAGCCTTAGTTCCTGTGTTCTCCGCTCCTTGTTCCAAGGTTTAAAAATTATCACTATGTCAAAATTTCATTCCAATCGGGGTAGCCATTCAGCCGTAAAATCGTACTAGACAGAGTTACTTTCGAATTTAAAATATTAGAATTAATTTATCCTATTCATCAAAACTTCAGCGATAAGATGTTTTGTTTTTGTGTTCCGTAGAATTTAGCCAGAATTTGTCATAGATTTTATAACTATTATTATTATTATTTATTATATATCCGTGTGGTGACGGATTAAGAATACAGAGCGTCACCACTCCTATTCATCCCGCGGGTGTCGTAAAAGGCGACTAAGGGATAAACTACGCAAGACAACATCGATGCAAAAAGAAGGAAAACTTGAAACCAACCCTATACCAACTCGTCGGGCCAGGGTGGTATAGTAGGCCAAAGCCTCCTTTCTAAGGAAAGGCCTATGTCTAGCAGTGGACTGTTGGGGGCCGTTGATGATGATGATTGATGATTATTACGTAACCTTATACTCGTAATATTGATTCTTGACGCGTTCATATTTTTAGTCCACATTCTTAATAGTCTAGAATTAAGACAAACATAAACAATTTTCTATGTGACTGTAACGGCGCTATCAGAATTATTTGTTGTTTCACATTACCAGACTGTCACTATACCTTACCTGAATCGGTAGCTTAATCGCCTGTTAATTTGTTAAACGCAAGACTAAAAGTGCCGCTCTCTACAATTTATGACTTCATCTCGGTCATCTTGTTCATTTTAATTCATGCTTTTATAGAAAAAAAAACATCATTTACGGTCCTTTGATAAAAGAGCAGTTAAAAAGGTTTTATATACTTTGAGATTAGTTGAATAGTGATTGGTGATGCACGGCTTCTGTATCTTTAAACCTCTAAAAGTTAAGAAGTGTTGTAGAGATACATAAATTTTAAGAGACGTGGTTCTTAGAAATGCTTAAACTAAAACCTTTAAAGAAATAGGTTACCTAAACTACCATCATCATCAGCCTATCGCAGTCCACTGCTGGACATAGGCCTCTCCAATTGCACGCCACTTAGTTCGATCCTCGGCTACTCGCATCCAGCTCATGCCAGCCGTCTTGCGCAAATCATCACTCCACCTGGCCTGTGGACGTCCTACACTACGTTTGCCGAGACGCGGTCTCCACTCAAGAACACGTTAAACTACCATAGTTATTTAGTAAAACTAGAAGAGACGCCTAGAAAAAGGTGTTTACTATACAACTTCTTCATCATCATCATCATCATGGTGTGGTTAGAATGAACAACTGGTTAGACTTAACAGTACGTGTCCTAACTAGGGTTCAGGTCTAGTATCCGAAAATATAATCTATTTCTAACATTATTTATTTTTATTTATTTTTATTAATAGGAAATATGCTTTGACTGTTTGATGTGACCATTACAGGGTTATATAAAAGAAGATAGTTATAGAGAGAGATAGAAACATACCTCATAACCTCAACAACATCGTGTGAAAATTATATATGTTTATATTATTTAGGAAATTATAACTGACTAAATATTTTTATTATATTGTTTCTTATAATAGAAACTAAAAGCAGTTTGATTTATATTTGGCGTTAATTGCGATTGGACATCTCATTGACGCATGCACCACTTGTTTGGCATGTGACTATTAATTAGGGCTGGCAATATCAAATATCGATCCACTAATCGTCGAACAACATGTCTTAACAATTTGGTTACATCATTTTAACCAATGGACTTTTGAGAAACATCTAATAAGTGACGGTGATTTTTTCTAATATTGTGTATATTTTTCAATATTTAAAGAAACTATTGGATTTTAACGGCATAGCCTACACCAAAATAAGGATGGTGACTCCTACTCCTGAATTCTACTCATGCTTTCCATGAGGCATATTAGAGTCACTTTGGTAGGCTTAAATATAAAAAAAATCTAAACTATACTTTAAGGTCAGTGAAGATAGACAATGTTAACAGGCTAAATGTGCATTTAAATTTAATTTTAATGTAAATTTAAATGTAAGTTTTAAACGTAAATATTAAATGTAAATATGTAGTGCAAGACAAGTGCAAACCCTATCGACTGATTAACTTTGCTCGACGTACTGATCGTATTAGCATGCACATACCGTTACCCGTTACGAATTCTTTGTCGGTCTTATTAATAAGTGAATCTATGAAACTCGTCTCGGTACATTCAGGTTCTATCTTGTTTGCATTCCATTAATAGAGGTATCCAGTGCACTACTCTAGATGCATCGAAGTGATTGTGTAAAGATTTACGTTCCTATACCAACTTACATCTATTACATAATACAATATAGCAATAAAGTAAAAAAGTGTATAGAATTTTTTTTTCTGGAATGCTAGAGTTTTTAATAAATACAAGTCTGATAAAAGATTCATGTCATATATTCCAAATTCTGAACGTTATAATTTTATAGCAAAAAAAAACACTGTGAAATTGTCTCTTCAAAAACATTTGTCTATAATATTTTTCCTAACTAAACGCGACATTGTAGCCTAAATGTCCTCATATAAGAAACCATACGCTTTTTTTTTCAACAAAACCGCATTGTTCCTGCTTTCATCACACTGAGTAAGCTTAGTGATGTACTTTTGACACTAACAATCATTAAAACGATGATATAACAGTGTGCTTTTTATGCAAATTTGCGAAATACTCCCATCCATCTTAATCTTAATTCGTTATAACTTTGAGCAGTATACATTTATATTTCATTTTATCAAAATTCACAGGGTTATAAAATTGCGTGCGAGTGTGGTGAAGTCATCTCAAAATTATTTTTCAAAAAACGTTCTCATAGAGCATTTTTTCTCTGTATAATCTATCTGTATAGTTGACTGACACCGACCGCATAATCTAAGTGAATAAAAATAAATCTTTTTAAATCAGTTGCTAACTAAAAAACTAAAAAACAACTCAAGCAATTTGAGCCATTTATGTTTCAAATGATAATTATTGTCTGTCCAAGTTATTAATAACATTATAAAAGTGTCCAGGAAATGGTGAATTGGGGAAATCAAATCATATAAATTTCGAGAAATCTGTTTTTTTATTAGCAATTTTGAAAAATAAAATGCATTTTTAGTATTTCAACCGCATTAAATGAATGTATCTTCTAATTAATCTATTTGTCTGAGAGCGTCTAGATTTAAAGTTTACAATTTTAATTTTTTGATATGTTAATTGATAAGGAATTAACCGAAATAAATTTATAATGGTGCTTCAAATGTTTCAGTAATACCTTAACTAAGGGCCTCAATATTAGTAAGTTGTATTAGTAAAATGAATTATCCCATAAACATTTTATAACAACTTACCTATCAAAGATCGGGATACTAATAAATATTACTCAAACTATTCGTAGAAAAAACAGGAATACCCTGATGATAAAAGGTGACGCAGAAATGTTTAATTTTTACTTGCCTTTTTCGAAAAAATACGAATACAAAAACAGACAGTACATTATTAGCGTTTGAGATATTTATGGCCTACTACAATCTACATTTCAATATTGTAAATAAGTAAAGCTCTTTACACGACATGTATCTGTATCTAAATAAAGTTACACTCCCAATAAAGTTCAGTTCTTAATCCTCCTGTATCTGATTCGCTCCATGTTAAGCGTCTTTTACACAACTTAACGACCACGGGATTAAGTATGCGTACCACAGCTTGCATATTTAATAATACCATACCATACTATTAATAAAGATTGTTCTCGAAGGACCATGAGTTTCAATTCCACGTTTGGTCAGAGTTAGGGAAAATGTTACCTTGAAATTATGTGAAATAATCGATGTCAAGGAGATCCTAGCAGTATAATAATTTGATTGGTTTCATTACAGATTATGTAATGCTAGTTCTTTTTGAACCTTACTTTGAAATAATCTTTTGTTTAAACTACCTAATAAACTAAATTGCATTATATGTATGTACCAGCGTTACAGAATAGGAGATTACCATGATTTTTAAAAGAAAAAAATCTTTATAATTTGCGAATTGATTGACAGAATCTACATATAACTTGAGTAAATCCGCGCGGTAATACTGAGTATTTTAATGTGTAGGCATTTCAATATAGAGCTATAGTGAGTGTATCATTCAATTATGATAGATTTTCTCACGGGCTAAAGTTTCTGGCTATTGGCCACGACCTAGTTGTTTGGCGTACAGAAAAGGATACACTTTATTTGGCCTTAAACAGCATGGTGCCAAACCATACTTTATTAAATTTCAAACATAGAACAGGAATAGACAAAAACGAATTTCATTTTTAAAATATATTGGTGTAATAACTAGTATGCTGACGACGAGTGCCTGCCTCGCCGTATAATTACTTCATGTAATGTCTATATTGTTTATTAAAAAGTAACGGAGCATAGACTAACTGGCTCCACTTTTTATCGATGCTCGTAGGAACTTGATGGCCGATAAGTTTAAATGTTTTCTTTAATATTTCCTGCTCTTTTTTGTACACTATTTTAAATGTGTACCGGTATGGTAAGTTTGTGTTGGACTGATTCTGTTCTTGCTAAAGGTCTACATATAAAGTTGTCAACTAAAGAATACTATTAAGAAGCGTTTCATAACTTTATGTATTGCAATCAACTCTTGGATTCGAAATAAACTTTTGCGTATTGAAATTTTTTCGACAAACCTCTTTATTTGCTTTTGTTTGTATGCATTTAGTCATTTCTTTCAATACAATTTATGATTACAACAATACGAGCGTATTTTTTTCTGACCCAATCTAGCTTCAGCTTCGGGCTTTAGTACATCATTGACAAGGTTTAATGCTAAGGTTCATTTGAAATATATCGACTACCAGCCCTTCCAATTACGAAATAATTACAAACCTTGCGGCTGAAGGGAATTAAAATTCTCAAACGTTGTATCCTTTTTGTGTAATACTAAACGATTTTGCCTTCTTTGATGTTACGCCAGTATAACACGCGAATAAACTGCGTTCATATGTATTCATTGAAGTAGAATAGGTACACTAAATGGTTAAGTTACATTTTCTGAATATTAAGATCAAGTATTCCCTTTTTTATGTATTGTAATGACTACATTAACACATAGACATACAGAATATTTAAATTTATGTAGAAAAGTAAGAATGAAACATAAACGAAATACGTTACGGTGTCTTCGAGTTTGTGATCGTGATAAATAAGCTTTTGGTGTACCCAAAAAAAACATGGTCTCTATTTGTCTGTAGAAAAATCTACTTGTTTTAAATTTAAAACAGTTCATAGAAAATACCAATAATAGTCTCTTTATTGTACACCAGAATAATAAAATACAACGGTAGCTTATACTAGGAGGTACAAGTGCCGGCCTTATCGCCCGAAGGCAATCTCTTCCAGGCAACCATGACACTAATTGATATTTAAGGTATTCTCTAGTGTAATTAAGTAACATCATAATAATTAACAGAATTATAGAATTTCATTTCTCGCTAAATATTTGGCAATGGATAAAAAAGAAAATCGCTATAAACAACTGTTACCTTATCGTACACATATAACTTTAGCTTCACATAGTTTATTTAAACCAAATACTAGCAGATATAACTGGAGCCCATACCCCTGTGATTTTGTGCAATTATAACGTCGGGGGAGAATCCAAAAGTGAAAAAGGCGATAGAATTCGGCAAGGCTTTGATTAAAATTGTGACGGCTTGATTGTTCGGCTCCTGCATTCGACTTTTTTCTGTGAACTGCTTCCAGTAGTAGAGATACGATCAAATGGGACCATATTTTACTGTTTAGGGAGAGTTTATGATTGTTACTTTTTAATTTTAAATATGGGTTTCTAAAGAACGTTGATCTGTATTTGAACACGGTATTATTTTTGGGGAATCACACTTAACATTGACAGAGAATAGAAAAATACCAAGGTATTCAAAATAATAATTTATAATACTTATGTTGGTTGATTTAAAACCACATGCCGTACCGTCTGTACATATTGATTGAAAGGGCCCG
Source organism: Phragmatobia fuliginosa (assembly GCA_932526445.1). Classification (NCBI taxonomy): domain Eukaryota; kingdom Metazoa; phylum Arthropoda; class Insecta; order Lepidoptera; family Erebidae; genus Phragmatobia; species Phragmatobia fuliginosa. Next base: position 19,257,589 of record OW052064.1, read on the forward strand.
GCAAACGTCTGTTGGACTCTCCTTCAAATTTTACTTGTAACTTATTAACGCATTCGTAGTATTATTTGTGCGTAGTTTTTTATTATTCATTCTAAAATTATTACTATCGCAACAATTCGATTTTATGTACTAAGATGTTTTTGTGTCTACAGTTTCCAATTATCACGTTCTTTTAAATGATCTGGTAAAAAAATTGAATATTCCTAACGGCTTATTCTTATAAATCCAGTTCTTCAGGGTTCCATAAACAACACATACAATAGTTTTGTCAGTGTGGAAGTGAAATTTATTCATATAATTTCAAATGAATGTCACCAAAATGAGCGCATAACAAAATTCACAGGTTTACGGTACACCTCACGATCGGAACTAAATTGTTAATCCAATTCAGGAGGAGGTCTATTATTAGCAGCATAATAGGTGAACAAGGAGTTTCCTAACAGCCAATAATATAAACCGTTTCAAATGACAGCTATATTTAATTAAATTCCAACAAGACTGTGGTTCGTTTTTGTGAATGAACACCGAGACAGAATCACGACTCGATCGCTGAGAAACGTGACTGTGTAAATCCACGTAACAAATAGATTTACTTGTAACACATTTTTAACGGTCTTCAAAAATCTGAAATCTAAAACGCTTAAATTATATATTATTGATGTTTCTATTGCCATGTTATGTTCGGCTTAGTGTGTCTATCTCTATGATGGATTTGGTGAAAGATGTACAATAGATTTATCATGCTAAGATTTTTTATAGCTATTTAACATACTAATTTATTGGTCAATAAAATTGGCCTTAATTTTTTACATCTCTCTAATACTTCTTTGACAGCTGAAATGTAAATATTTTATTTTCTTTAAATAGTTTTTGCTCACTGTGCTCTTCAAATTCAAATTATTAGTCTAATTACTGTATCAAAGATCAGTTAGTGAATTTAGACCATTATTCATTGCCCGTACTACTATTGCGTATGTAAGTGAAAGAAATAAACGATACATAAAAAGATATCTAATATATCGATCAGAGAGGTGTGCAATTGGAGAGGCCTATGTCCAGCAGTGGACTGCGATAGGATTACAATGATAAAGATATAGGTATCTTGAGGCTACTATTTCTGAGACTAGTGTCAAGGACACACGGTTTGCTTATTGTGGCTCACTCTAAGTTTTCTATGAATTTCTTCCAAATATGAGATATTAGACTTAAGCGCACATACCTGGGTACAAATTTAATCTGAATAATTCAATCTAATATAATATCTTATTAAAAAATATTTTTAGATAGTTTCAGTCACAAAGTTTTATTTTTGAAGTTTCTTTTGCAAAAGCTTTATTTAATTTTTATATTTACCTTTCTCTCCAAATCATATCCATATTGTTTAATATTATTTAATTCATTAAAATGAAACAAATTATACAAACCACTGCGTCTATCTCAACCCTTATAATTCAATAAGGGGTTGTGTTACGTAAATAAAATGACCATAATTACTAACACTTGTTTGACAAACAGGTGTTGACAAATGTGATATGGTCTGCTAACCACCCTCACAGTATTGCACGTGGTATACCGAACCGTGACGTACCCGTGACGTAACCGTGACGTGTGATCACCAATTATTCACGGCACACTTGGCAAGTTGTTATCTTTGATTAAGTGATTTACCGGTTTGTTAATTCTGTTTATATTTGTCGCCATGGATGGCTGCTTTATTGCTAATGTAGTTGTTTCTATTAATTGTTTGTATACGACTGTGTCTGTTTCGATTCTGACGATAGTCTTTGCTCTTTTATTGTAATTTTTATTAAAGTACAAGTCTAGACATTTTTTTAAAATTAATTGAAGTTAACTATTGACTGTAACTTATCTTTTAAGCAGGAAAGTTTAAGATTCCTACTATAATTAAATAATTTTTTTTGTTATTTAATACTTATTAAGTCAAGAATGCTACTATTTATTTTAGAAAATGGATAATACTTAACTATAAATATAATTTATGTAGTAAAGAATTATAATATTGAAGCGATCAGATTGACATGCAGTGGGAGAGGCCTATGTCAAGCAGTCGACTACAATGAGCTGACGATGATGATGATGACATAATTCATTGAAAAAATCACACCGATCACTTCAATTCGCCTAAGTTATGATAAACCATTCTAATTATAATGATCTACGTTATAAGTTCAAAAAATGTCGATTTCAATTCATTTAAATTAATATTTTATGAAATTTAAGCCACTTGAATGCATGCAAATGTACTACACTCGGTTCCAAAAATAACGGGTCAGTCACATAAACCCGAATATCTCCCGAACTACGTATGCCATCCTAATGAAACGAAGACTGTTCAATTGAGAATTTAATTATACAGATAAAAAATAAAATAAAACTTAGTTACACCCACAATATTAATCTTAAATTAAAAAAAAACTAAAGTAGTCATATTTTTCTTAAGATTACATTTTTTTTATGATTGTTTTTTTGCTGTTTTTCATCACTGGAGGCTTCATCACGTGGAGGCAATACAAAGTATTAAATGAAGAAAGTGATTAATATTACGGGTGTAACTAAGTTTTATTTTATTTTTTATCTGTATAATTAAATTCTCAATTGAACAGTCTTCGTTTCATTAGGATGGCATACGTAGTTCGGGAGATATTCGGGTTTATGTGACTGACCCGTTATTGGTTTATGTGACTGACCCGTTATTTTTGGAACCGGCTTTATTTTCCAAATGTTATAAAACAAAGTCACTCAAATTTGAACGAGCTAGATATTGGCATGGACTCGTATTATTTGCTAACAAGACATGCTTAGTAGGCAGTATAGTGTAGTATGGTAGGCTGGTATGTTCTGATTAGGTTCGTTAGATCTCTTGTCTCACGCAGATAACGTTAGCGAAGCGGGTGGGCCACTTATTTAATTGTCTACTTAGTGTACTAAAAAGTTAATTGATTAAATAATCTCAACTAAATTTGACAGCAGTTACATGGTCTGTCGCCCACCCCTGTGTCGTACCGGAACGTGTTTACATGTGCGATACCTCTCCGTCACGGTCGGTATTGCACGCGATTACCGTGTAAACGCGTGTTCATAAGTAATTGTGTGCTATAAATTAGCGTGTTAATTTTATTATTGGGTTTACGTTTCGCTTGGAGGAGCTTATGATTAACTTGATATAGTTTTGAGGTATAATTTATTTATGCATTTTGAATTATGAAGCTTCTATAAAAATACCTCTCATCTCCAAAGATTTGTTTTAAAATAGTATCGTTGGAGTAAAATGGCAATGTTATAACTTTGTAATCGACTTCTTATTCTCCTTTTTAATTGCGTCTATGGCACAGTACCAAATCTATGATCTGCAGATATTTGCTTCGTAGTTTGATGACTTCAATGTGTATGTAATTACAAAAAACTATAAGAAATATTCTATTAGTCAATCTAGCTTTCATTGTACAAAATATTCTTAGACTAATAGAATACAGAAAAGAAAACAAGTTAGTGTTATGTATATAAGTGTCGAAATGTTTATTATATATTTATACGTAACCGGAGTTGCTGTGTGCTGTATTATATTATAATACTACACACTAATGCAGTTTAGTGTGTATTGTATAAATAATAATTTATTACACATTTAATGTATGTATTATACTTATATAATCAGTAGCTTTTAACTTTCCAATAAACTATATAATATCATTAAGTCCGTCTTTAAAAATATAAATAAAAAAACAAAGAAAGATAAAAGATTGCTAGTCTGTATAAATGGAGTTGGTATACATAAAGACTGATAGTTCAACTGGAATCTATCAAAAGTAGCAAGATATATGGTGGCAAATACACAATCATTGCAACCGGTGGTATAAACGAAATGAGATGCAATTTTAGATCATGGCTGTAACATTTGGGGCCTCAGAACTTAGCCCTCTGACAGAGGGTTGTATAAGTTGTGAGCGAGTGGCGATTGGTCATTTTCTATTTATATTCGAAAATGTTGATTTTGGTTTTATTTTGACATTAGGTATAAATTACTAAGTTTTGTCAGTTATTTGTTTTTTGCAGCAAATATTAGTTTACTTAAATATTTACTTTAAAAATAATAGAATCGTTACAGAAATTTTATACATGCTTAAAGTAACAAGATGTAATAACATCGTTTTCTAGACACTAGAATTATTATATTATAATTCACAATCGTTTACACAAATCATAGTGGAATTGTATGTGTAATACGTTATTTCATAATACATAATTCTCTATATAAACTCTTATGAGCATAAATAGGAAATATTTTATTCTATAACAAAACTTAAAACAATATCTGCAGCCGTTTACTTCAAGCCAAGCCATGTATTTATTTAGATATTTAAGTAAACATATTTTAGATCATACCTTAATCACAAATCGATATACATAGATAGATATCGTATACACCTATGTAATATCTGGCTTCGTGACAATTTGAAGAGCCCAAACTATCCAATCCTCGCTCTAAGTTGCTGATTCTAAAACAGAATAATGACACTCATTATGAAGCTAATTTGCTCCATTCTATTTGCAATATTCATTCGTATTTTTCTCTTCACGTATTTCGCTAATCGATATCGATTAACAGTCATAGACCTTCCTTGTAGCGACAACATTTGTTACACAACACCCAGGAACTAATACAACAGTTTCCAACTTACCCGAGCCACTGTCCAGTTGCAGTAATAACCCCGTATTACCGCACCCGCGGCCTTCACGAACTTGTGCCATTTCTAACAAATTGTTATAACCGTCTACCACGTGCGCTATCGACGCTCAATTGTCGTTTTCCTTGAAAAACGAGTTGGAAATTGTAATGGTTGGTTTGTGTGGTAATGATTTGTATGAAAATTTTATACTAACTTCTATCCGTGTTTATGTGGGATAACTTTTTCATAATTACGGTTAGAATAACACATAAGCTACTTTTTACCGCGATAATCGTTATATACGCGGGCGGCGCTGTGGACTAAAGCTAGCATTAAATTGTCAAAAATACTGCTGTGATATTACATGTTACTTGAGTCACCATAAAACAAGTATGTAAATGTTGCATACAATGAATCCTCCGCCCGCGTGTATCTCGATTATTGTAGTAAAAAGTAGCCTATGTGTTATTCTGATATATAAGTTATATTACTGTAAAGTTTCATCAAAATCCGTTCAGTAGTTTTTGCGTGAAAGAACAACAAACATACATACTCAGAAACTTTTAAGTTTATAATATTAGTAAGGATTTGAATTCATTCGGTCATCAAATTTAAAAGATCTCTTTCAAAATCTATTTGAAATTCAAATTGTTTGATCTAACAAACGTTTTAAGTGTTTTCTTTATATAATGACTGTTGCACACGAATGTACTGACGCGCAATTTTGCCAAGAAGCCGTCGGCAGCGTGCAGCAAATAATCGCTACAGGCGACCCGCGTGCAATCATGCCTTTATTTAAGGATTGGTTTCAGTGCCGGAGTTATTTAAAAAAATGATTAAAATAAATATAGGTGGGCCAGCTGTCATCGTTTATTCATAAGGTATTTACGTACCTATTATATATACGTCTAAAATGTCTTATTATTCCTTAAAAGATGTTGACCGTAGTGCTGCGTAGAAAGCACAACAATTTATTAAGTAGTAGTATCTATGAAGTAATGTACATAAAGTTCAATGTTTTTTAATTACTATTTATATAGTAGCTTTCTCCCACGGCTCCGCCCGCCTGTATGTCGGCAATCGCGGCAAAAAGTAGTCTATGTAGTCCTTTCTCAGGCAGTACTACAGCACAGAAGCCAAAATTAATGATATTATGAGCACATGTGATTTACTATTCTAAATTTGATCTAAAACTTTCCAATTATTTTGACGTAATTCTTTATAAAAACAATCTTAAAACTGATGAACTTAACGATAATAATAACATTTGACATTTGAATTTCAAATTGTCTATGTATAGATGCTCATTTCTTTCCTTAGGTTTTTTGTTGAAATTTATTTAAATGTGAGCACATGTATTCATACTTTCTAAATTACTCTTCGAACAGTTAGTGAAACGCAACTGAATTGCCAACTGGCGGACATGTGATGCCAGAATGAGCGCCTGAGGCGCGGACCCGCGTTTTAGCTTCTGTTTAAAAGAGTTCTCTTTTTGAAATTAGTGTATTATTTTTGATAAACTTATAATATTAAAGTACATTAGTTATTATTAAAGTACATTACAGAGTACCTAAATTAATGCGATCAAGTTAGTTGTTTTTTTATGTGTTTTTTATTGAGGCTTACCATATTGAACATATTGTTTGTTTTATGTATTGTGATACTAGTATCTGAACATATTATCGAAGTGATATAACAATAATAATATGTGGTCTAGCAACATTTTTTTAATATTCGATTTAGATTTTTTAAAGCAGTATTATAATCAATATTTCCCACTCTGTGTACCTTCAACGGTTGTAGAACACCATGTTCTCAGAAATAAAAATAAAACAAATTGCTGGAAGTAAAAACCCAACATTTATTAATATTAAAAACACTGTACCGTATACTTTTACCACAAAGGAGGTGCCATGTCCAAATAGTCCATAGTAGAAATATACAACTCGTATTTAATTGCAAAATAAATGATATAAACTACCGTTTCTTATAAAACCTATCAGCAAAGTCGTGATATACAAGAGAAACAATTATTATTAAAAGGTTCGCGAGGCAAAGAGCACTATAGGTTCGAAATTTAAAACAGTTAATGACTTAGTTATGAGATAAGAGTCAAGAGTAGACGCGCATTCGGTCCGAGAGCGCAGCTGTTTGTACTTGCTATGTCTAAAGGGCATTGTACAATACATCTATAGGTACTTTTTAATTATTATATATCTAAGACCTACGGTTATATAAAAATAGGACCTGCATGATTAAAAATAGTAAATTTAAGTGCGAGTTACTAATAGTGCCGTAGTGAACAACTCAGTTAATTTTATTTACCATAGTTACTTACTGTCGTTTATCATCAGTTGATATTGTTATCTCTAGATATAAAAGCATCGAAGTTTTAACCAGCAGAACAACAACTTATAAGTTACTTCTAAAAAGTTGAGCAATTTATAAAAAGTAAATGGATTTTTTGATGTTCAATCCATGCACAATTGACAAACTATGTAAAAAGTCAACCTAACTTAACACCTGTAACATGTAACAAATGTTTAGGCAGATGCGCGTAAGCACACATTATGAAAAGGTTGTGTCTCTGTTCAATTTCTAATCAATTTCACAAAAGGAAATAACTAATCCATAAATTTAAATGTATAAAAAATAAAATGCAATATCCTTCAAATATTATACTTGGTATAATCAAACAAAAGTATTAAAACAAAATTGGACATGATCCCGCCACCGGTCAATGTAAACGGCACACGCAAAGCATGCGAGCATCGATTTGACGCCTCGGGCTCGCTTCTGTAGATCCGTAGATCGTGATCGCTCGAGGTGCGCCTGCGCTGCCGTGCGCACACTCAGAGTGCTGCTTACCGTAATGTGACAGTGAAATTATGATATTGTTTATTGAGTTACGCTCCTATAATGGGCTGCGGGTACCTCATTTCTTTTTTTTTAAGTTTTCATCAAATCTTATTAAAATAAATTTGAAGGAAATCTTTGACGTTATGTCTTTTTATAGAAAATTTGACATTCATTTTCCGGTGAAATTTAAGTACATTTTCAATGATTATCAATAAAAAATATTATTTTTTATTATTATCAATCAATATTACCAATTTTTAATGTTTCCTTATTTTGTCTTTTTTGGTATTTAGACCCAGTATAAATGACATGATTTACATTATTGAAGGATTACTTTTTAGTATAGCTAAAATTCGAACTGCCTTTATCAGACAAAAACAATATTGGTAGGTACCACCCTAAATAAAAAATATTAACTTAAACTTAAATAAAAAAAAACACGCTTGAGTTTTTGTTTGTCATGTCACGTCATAATATTTAATGAGCCAAATTTTACGCTAATACTGCAATTTCAGTACCTAAATATCAATTGTAATTCTATATCTCTACCATTCTGAATATCTTAGAAAATTGGGAAAGAAGTGTAGTAGTCCAAATCTACATATGCATGTAACAAATGATTCACAATCTAAACTTTCATACAATAGTAATTAGATCTCATTTGAAATGTCACCAAAACATAATAATCACTAGTCTTATTACTTTCCCAATGATCGCTCCAGATCATTCGATCAATAAACGAATGCTTTTTAACTTCCTCACGATTGACGTCAATTAAATTTGATAGAGACCATTTAGGAGATTGATTAAAAATCGATACAGAAAACGATTGCGGCAATCGGTAATGAATTCGAATCGATCTGACGACGTATGGAATTTTAAACTTACTTTATAACGAACCATGGGGCGTAGTATTTTATTGTACAAAGTTTATTTTATTGCCATAACGGAGGTATATAATGCCATAAGCAACTAGCAGTATTTAGCATAATTCTCGAGTTATTTTTTTATATCTCGGTAATTGATGTGGTTAAGATAGTTGTTAATTATTGATATCGTTATAATTAATTGGATTATTCAGATTTTTGGATATAGAGTGCAAACAGGTGGGTGAATCATTTGATGCTAAAACCGCGATACATTGAACCTCAAGTAACTTGAGTACCTTTTTTTGATAAAAGAAGATGATAATAATAAACTATAATAAATATTTCGGACATCTGACATACAACGTCATCTAGTCCCAAACTAACCAGACCTTGTACTATATACAATTTACAATGTTACTTGGCTAACCTAATTTTAATACTTCTATTATTTGATCCTTAGACATTTAACCTTGAAAGGTAATTTTCAACGAAGGCCACACCTAACCAAGGTCAAACACAATGTATGAAGTACCTATCGTTTGAAATTAGCTATTTATTAAAAAAATACTATCGAAAATACCATGTTATTCGTTTGAATCACTTAAAATTTATACTGATTCAGAAAGTTTTCCGATTCCCATATCGAGCGGTTAGGTTTGTATCACCTGAACAAAAAGCGACGTCACAAAGGACTGCAGACGGAGCAATTTATTTGAAATAACGGGCCCACTGATTTATGGGGACTACTATCAGAATAGGGTGCAAAAAGTGGATGACTAAGATTTTGACCGCAGAGTCCTTTAACTGTAAATACTAACTCCATAAAGCAACACGGTATGGAGACTGGAGTAGCCATATGCATACTGTTATGATACAGATTATGTTTGTGTGTGTGACAATTTTTTTTTAAATTTAATTGTTAGGTGTGAGTTCACAGTGACAGTAGATCGTTTTTGTATGTGAGTCTAAATTGTGTACGTGTGAAGATGACAGACTGTTTTGTATCGAAAAAAACGATTTGGTTACTAAAAAATAAATAAACAAAAAACAAAACTTTATCTATGAAGATGTTACATGGCCTACTTTTTGAGTAGGTAGGGAGTGATTTCGTCTGTGTATTTACTCTGATTCTAGTAGAACAACTCAGTCCAGGGGACTGGAAAACAGTTCTCCAGTTTGGAGAACAGTTTATTTATTTTTTATGAGGAATATTTGTTTGAACATGTAATAGTTTTTTTCAACAGAAGACAACAATGTGCTAACATATTCAACATTGTGGGACATTGGTGCATGATAGGTAGGCTTGCGCTAGTGCACAAACTGTATTACGAATTACCACGGTCCCTTGATGTACGGGGTCTTAATTAAATACGTTAAGAAAAAAAATTGTAGCTTAATGAATGAATATAAAAATTACTCTAGATTTGGGAGAAACCAGACGCATTAAGAGTGCTTATGCGGATAATATAATTATATATCCATACTAATATTATAAATGCGAAAGTAACTCTGTCTGTCTGTCTGTCTGTTACGTTTTCACGCCTAAACCACTGAACCGATTTTGATGAAATTTGGTATGAAGATAGAACTGAACTTGGGAAAGGACATAGGCTACTTTTTACTGCAATAATCGAGATACAAAGGCCAAAGCTAGGTGATTATAAAAATACATAAATCTTAGGTATCAAAATCTATCACTGTTTATCTCCTGTCAAAATTTCACAGGTTGCTAGGCAAAACACAATTGCATGGCAACCATAATGATAGTTTGACAATGACATATAGACCAGTAGTGTAGATAATTTTTGAAAACAAATAAAATTATAGTAGGATGAAACCTATTGGAAAAGGAGGAGAATATTATAAAAATGAAAGGAAAAATAATTTACGGGGGATCTGAGGTTGGGAAGGGGTAGGGGGGGAGGTTTTCGGGTCCTTTAAGCGGGGCGTGAAAAAGCATCTCACTAAGCCGCCATAGTGTGGGCCGCCATACATTAATGTCTGCATTCGCAGCAAGTGTAGTAGCCCCGACTCTTGGATTCTGCTGATGCTTTCCATCAGGCAGGGTAGAGTCACTTTGGATGGCTAAATATATAAAACAAAGGGTAAAGAACGGTTTATCTCGATTTCCGGCAAAACTACAAGTCCTATGGAAAAAAGTTAAATGGCAAAGTTGTAGGTAATCAAAAGATCTACAATTTTTAGGGTTCCGAAGTTTATGACTTCGAACCCTTGTAGATTCGTCATGTCCGTCTGTCCTCGTCCGTCCTCGACTTACCATCCAAACAGTAAGTGCTAGAAAGATGCAACTTTGCATGAATATGTATTGTTATTACGTCGACAAAGTGCTACAATATAATTATGAAAAATATTTTTATTTAGGGTACCTCCCCGACACGTAAAATGTGAATGTTTTTTTTTCTCGCGGCTACCCCATATTGTGGGGTATAATTATATAGGTCTTTTAAAAACATTAAAGCGTTGTTAAGACGATTTTTTGATTTAGGAATCCGTTTGCGACAAATTCCACTTTGAAGGCCACTTTTTTGTAAAACCGGGCATCCTCCCCCTCTAAAAGCTAAACGGCCGGCTCAAAGAATCTGAATAAATTCGTGATAGTGGTCCATATAATAACTTTAAATGAAAACTATAACGAATTAGATGACTTTGTTAGTTCAGGAGTTATAGAGGCTTAACTTCTACAATGTGCTTACTTGGAAAAGTCATACAAAATTAACGCATTAATACGTAAACAGAACAATTATCCATTGGATACAATTTCTATTCCACGTACCATTATGGGTGACTGAGGAACCCTTTCCCGTGCGTGGCCTGACACGCACTTGGCCGATTTTTTATTTACACTTTTTTTCACATAACCTCAAATTATATGTGAAAAATTCAAAAAACTAAGTTTTTGGTTTTTTATTTTTATCTTTTACAAATAAAATTATTTTTAAACGAAATTTAGTGAAAACTTACCTTTTATGTCTCGAATACACTGTAATTTATTTGATTTGAAATATTTATTTTTTCACCCGATTTTGACTTAATACCGAAAATTCACCCGTTAAAATATCTACTTTTTAGGGTTCCGAAGTTTATGACTTCGAACCCTTATAGATTCGTCATGTCCGTCCGTCCGTCCGTCCGTCCGTCCGTCCGTCCGTCCGTCCTCGACTTACCGTCCAAACGGTAAGTGCTAGAAACATGAAACTTTGCATGAATATGTATTTTAATTACTTCGACAAAGTGCTACAATAAAATTATGAAAATTATTTTTATTTGGGGTACCTCCCCTATACGTAAAGTGGGGATGTTTTTTTTTTCTCGCGGCTACCCCATCATGTGGGGTATCATGAGATAGGTCTTTTAAAAACAATATGAGGTTTCTAAGACGATTTTTTGATTTAGGTATCCGTTTGCGAGAAATTCTACTTTAAAGGCCACTTTTTTGTAAAAACAGGGAGTCCCCCCCCCTCTAAAAGCTAAACGGCTGGCTCAAAAAATCTAAAAAAATTCGTGATAGTGGTCCATATAATGAACTTTAAAGGAAAACTATAACGGGTTAGATGACTTTTTTAGTTCAGGAGTTATAGAGGCTTAACTTGTACAATGCGCTCACTTGGAAAACGTCATACAAAATTAACGCATTAAAACGTAAACATAACAAATCCATTGGATACGATTTCTAATCCACGTACCATTATGGGTGTCTGAGGAACCCTTTCCTGTGCGTGGCCTGACACGCACTTGGTCGATTTTTTCAAAAAATTAGGGTGTTTTCTGTTTGATGAAATCTCTACTTTCCGATGATGTAATCGCTACTTATTTTATAAATGCGAAAGTAACTCTGTCTGTCTGTCTGTCTGTCTGTTACGCTTTCACGCCTAAACCACTGAACCGATTGAAAATAAAGGTAGAAAGAAGGGTTTGAAATAGGGGACGAAAGTTTGTGTCTAAGTTCCTTATTATCAAACATAAAATCATGTAAGATTGTTAAATCTACCCTTACCGTGTCGCGCGTTATATACGAATTCCACGCGGGCGAAGCCGCGGGTGGAAAGCTAGTATATATATATATATATACGAGTATATATTTAAGTATATCTTCGTAGGTAAATAGTGTGTGTAGCGTGGGAGAACTGTGATAATTTGTGAGATAAAAAAAAAAAATTATATAGATAACTGTCTTATCGCATATGCCAATCTTTAGAATCAAGCGTATAACATTTGTTATAGATTTTATTTATTATTATAGAACAATTTACAATAAAAAAATCAATATACATTTCTGTAAATATGATTAAATCAAATACAATATTTGTAGAAATTTAATTTATTATAGATCTCATATATTAAAAATTAAGCGTCTGTTTAACGTACAATATTAACATATATTAACATATTTATCATATTTTACCATGGTCATTTTGTGGCCATATCTAATTTAAGTACTGCCATTGAATATTCATATACAGTCATAAAGGCTTATCATAGTAAAATTAATTGTAAGTAAATAAATATTAACACTGAGATATCCCGTAAGATTGGTAGGCTCAACAATCTTCTGGCAACTAGTTTTGCAACTAAAATATTGTTTTATGATCCTATGTTGACATTCTAGAAGATAACTGACATAATTAAGTTATAATGTTATTAAAGCTGAGATCCAACTGGCATACGACCTCCATGATTGTAAACTTATAATAACTGGGATTGAGTGAATTAATACACATAACCTATATAGAGCTGTCCTCAACCCACATTTGGTCAGCGTGTGGACGTATGACCTTAACCCTCTCATGAGTGGGTTCTTCTAGCAGAGTAGATCGTTCCTCCAATTTGCAAGGGACTTTTTAACTTAGAATTTAAAACATCTCAAAGATTAATATATTATATATAGCAACCATTTGAGATTTTCTAATTATTTTTATTTATTTTATTTTAATTTATTAGATACAGGAACAGACAACAAACCATTATGATGCACTCTGATACTTAGGACATGACCAAGTTAATGTTAAAACTAATCTTCTTGATTAATCATCATCATCATCATCGTCAACGGCCTTCAACAGTCCAGTCCACTGCTGGACATAGGCCTCTCCTTAGAAAGGAAGTTTTGGCCTACTATACCTCGCTGGCCAGACGGGTTGGTATAGGGTTGGGTTCAAGTTTTCCTTCTCTTTGCACTGATGTTGTCTTGCGTAGTTTATCCCTTAGTCGCCTTTTACGACACCTGCGGGATGAACAGGGGTGGTGATACTCTGTATTCTTAATCCGTCACCACACGGATCTCTTGATTAATATTAATACATAATTAATCTATGGCCCAGATCTAAAACGTCACAAGTACAAGAAACAAGTGAACTCATCTATTAAATAAATCAAATACGCCAGCCAATTAATTAATTTTATATATTCAGCTGTACTTTATCTTGTATGCTATCTGGGCCGTTAATTGCAACATGGCAGATTGAATCTTGCGGCTCAGAGCGCATGCGCGGCGTTCATATTTGTTGTAATTTTCACGTCATTACGCATAACCTAGCGTTGGAAGTTGTTGAAAGTGGACATAGAGCAAACAGCAGATATGATAGTGGGAAAATTTCATTTCTAATAATCTAATAAAAGTATTTATATCTTTGGATTCGTTCATTATTATTAGAAATAGAAATAAAAGGAGCGAATAGGTTACCTTTGCCCTACAGCCGCCCATGGATGTATACAAATCAAAGAGTATATTATGTCGATGTCGGACTAGTTTTATAAGCTCTATAATATTTTAAGCCTCATTGGTCTGGCAGTAAGCGTATGCGACGATTGATCCGGATTGATCAAGAGGTCTCAGGCTCGACTCGCGGGTTGGGTCAAAAGTATAGTTGAGCTTTTCTTACAATAAAGTATTAATACCATGCCAGAGTATAAGATTGGCGGTGTTTCACTCCTGTGCCTCTGAGAGACAACTAGTTCAATCTTCGAATTCAATTCTATTTGTACAGATTATGATAAAATTTGATACAAAAATAGACGGTGGTCTGGAATAGGTAAAATTTTTATCCCAAAAAAATGTAGTACTCCTGTGTAATGAGCAAGATTGTAACAACAACGGTGGGTATACTTCGTATTGAAAGTTATCTTATTTGTAAAAAAAAAAGTAATGTGCCCAATATCATTCGAGACTATGTGTAAGAGAAACAAATTGTCGGATCATTGGGTAGGCCCCCTGTCGATGGTGGGCCCTGGGCACTGGCCCCGTGTGCCCTTATGGTAACGACGGTAATGCGGCACGCAGATAGTTTGCATGCAGTAATGCCTAATTGTAACATAACTATTGTTACTAAAACATAAGTGATTAAACATCACAGAGCATCCGATTATGTATGATTGAAATATCTAAAGAATTGCATTCATTTCAATTTTATGTCCATTCAAATACATGCGATGTTCAATTAAGTTAACACTATACAAATAAAAACTTAATTAATTTAGTCACGACTAAACACTTAATGTAATTTATCAAATTGTACATCAATTAATCATTTCTCTAGTCAATATTATAATATGTGTTTACTATATTTGGGAACCGTATACGCTCTCACTTTACAGTAGACACCAAATTATTTTGACTAATCAATGTTTTAGAATTTCTGTTTGTTTTTTTAGAATAAATCCTTGTTTAGATTTGTTTTAGTGTAAAGAAGTTTTTTCACCTATGGTCTTTTTTAATACAAAAGAAAACATCATCATCATCAACAGCTTTTAACAGTCCACTGCTGGACATAGGCCTATCCTTAGAAGGGAGGTTTTGGCCTACTGTACCACGCTGGCCAAACGGATTGGTATAGGGTTGGTTTCAAGTTTTCCTTCTCTTTGCATTGATGTTGTCTTGCGTAGTTTATCCCTTAGTCGCCTTTTACGACACCCGCGGGATGAATAGGGGTGGTGAAACTCTGTATTCTTAATCCATCACCGCGCGGACTCTCCTTTTATTCATTTGAAACGATAAATTTGCATTTTAGTCTTTGCCGTTTCGGATTAGAGAAGTGCACCAGCAATTTTCATCGCGTTTATGATAATGCAGTTACGAGTATTGCGCTCAGAACATTTTACTACTAATGCCTTTTGATATGAATGACTGTTATCTTTAATTGAAATCCGGTCTTTGGAAAGTTTAATATAGACTTCTAGGTCCTACTCCGTTGTTGCTTATGCAACGAGATCTTGTTTTAGTATTAACGCCGGTGAAATAAGTTCTATCATTAAGTTAAACAGGTAGAATACGATTTGAGTTTATTTGTGTTTTTTTTTCCAAATTATTATATGAGATTATTTGATGGACGAATTAATTTAGTATTGTTTTAGTTGCCTCCTTTATAAATTATTATTACAGATTAATTTTTCTATTAAATTTATGTTGATGTGTATATAAAATTTCAGTAACTGTCTACAAAGATCTAAAACCTGTCTAATGGTTAATTTTGTTCTGCGTCTGCTTATAATAACTATAAATATATAGTATCTGTTTAGTAAGAGGTTTAAATAATCAACTTACTTTGGAGCTGGATGGCTATGTGTTAAGTTTCTGAAATTAGTTAATACTGTACGGTTGGCCTAGTGGCTTAAATAGTCGCCTTACCGCTTTCTATTGTGCCAAGTGTTTTGGGTTCAAATCTAATATGAGACCAATACTTTGTGTGATCCACATTTTTTTGTTTTATGTTCCACGCAAACACATGATGCATATACCTAATGCAGGAATTACTTGAAAAAAATGATAGAAAGAATTAACGTCTTAAAGAGCTTTATAAATTACCAGACTTTAGAATCTTTCATTCAAAATGTTGAGTTTTAGATTAAACAAATATTTTATTTGTACACAGATCCGACATCGGTTTGGTCTTTTCGATGAAGTCTGCACCTCTGGTGGCGCCCAAGTCCGCCATTGCAACTGGGTTCGATTTCTGCGTGTGTCAGAGAACTATGGACCACAAGTAAGTCCCTCAGCAAATAAATAGCGTGCTACATTTATCATTTGATGGATTAATACTAATGATAATTTAATCTACTAGGTTAACCTAGTCTGCACGAAGGTGAAGGGAGAACCAGTCTATGAAGCGGTAAAGCCAGTATCAGCTCACACGGAACTGGTGGTCTACTACTTGCCTGAGAGACCAGAAGAGATGTTCTTCGTTAAAATGAGAAATAATCTGTACAGACAAACTATGGATTCAATATTAGAAGGTACGACTTTGAGAAATTTTGGGTATGAATATAAAAAACTCAATTGTTATAAGATTTTAAGTCCGAAGTCGCTATCCCTTTACGAATCAAGTTGAATCTAACTGTAAGGCAGATCGTCAGTACAAGCATAAGAGTATTGTAGTATAGGTACTCGTTTAGTATAGGTATGTTGGTATACCTTTTAAGCTCTATATTGAATAGTCAGTAATAAACATGCAGTCCCCGTACAGTATCTCTGTTTGATTTTCAAGTTTCAAGTTTAGAAAACCTTGTTATAATCTCGCGTTACCAGTTGCTAAAACGAATTAATTATTCTCATAATATATTATATGACAGTAAAAAGTATACACAATATTTACGTAAGCTTTTAATGGCCTCTTATTTTTTATCTCACATACTCTCTTAAGCTGTAATTCTTGCGACGCCATCGCAACTAGCTCTGGTGAAAGTGGAACATCATTACGTCAAAAATAGTCACGTACGCAATAACTGTCTAAATATGTATCAAGTAGTTTTACTCAAAATGGCTTCCTTTTGAATAGCAATTTTTTTGGAAAATATAATATAATACTACTTTGTGTTTTGGATGGTGATGACTATTTTATTTTGTGAATGAATTGTCTCCATTTGTATGTTTGTCTCTTTTTTTTTTACGGGAGTTGTATTAGGAATACAATTTTCCTGTGTCGCGGGGGACTTTACAAACATACATCGAACGGACACAAAGAACACCCAGACTCAGAACAACAAATTGTGAATCACACAAAGTGTTATCCCACGTGGAATTTGAACCCACGACACTTGGCGCAGCAGGAGGCGGTGTGGCGACCGCTTAAACCACTAGGCCAACGTGCAGTCTGTAACAAAATCTGTTCAATAGTTTAGGCGTGAAAGCGTAACAGACAGACAGACAGAGTTACCTTTGCATTTATAATATAAAGTAGGGATTGGGTTCGTCGTCCTCTAGTCCAGCCCCCCTAGCTAAGTTACAAAACGTTTTTCGGTTTACAATATTTTGTTTTGATCATGTGACTGAGTGACATTGGCCAATGAAACAAGAGAGTAGAGGCGTCAGCGGTTGCAAAACGAAAATCGTTTGCGATTTGGCTAGGGAAGCTAAATCGGTCCACTTCTTCTTCCGAGCCTTATTCCCAATATTACTTGGGGTCGGTTACCTGTTCAACCGGTTTACCTGAATATCAGTTTGAATTTGAATTTGAATTTGAACTAGTTGTCATTAAATTTGATGACACTGACTTCGAAATAACGATTGCCATGGATGTTCATGACAACCGGGACCGACCCGGGATTTAAACCCGAGACCTCTTGACTAGCATAAGCTATCCACTAGACCAACGAGGCAGTTCAATTCAATCAATAAATGGGTCAACTTCTATACATAAAATTCTTTTTTGTCACTAACTCATTACATTATTTAAAGATTTCTTTTTTTAAGTTTTGAAACAGAATTTATGTGACTTTATAACTATACATAAGTTTTTATGCACTATCAAAATGCCAAAAGATCACCAATTTCAACCCTAACACTACTAACTACTAGTTAGAAGTATTAGAAGTGCATTCAGCAATCCTTTGGCATTTTGATAGTGCTAACAGGTAGTTAGTAAAACCAGAACTGAATGAACCAGGAATGTTCCGACACCTTAATAGTGCATATAAATCAAGGTTTTATAAAATTTTGTAAATTTCTTTTTTTCTTACCTTATAGGTTATTTTTAAATAATATATATATTATGGAAATTAATACTTATTTGGTTAGTCCTTGGATACATTTACAAATGTTTTAAACCAATATTTAGACAAAAAAGTAATTAATTAGGTGAGAACAAGATTTTTATTTATATTTATTACAAAGTATTAACAGCTTAAACGCTTATAAGACGATTCCAATTCAAATTATATTGAATTACGGATTCATTCAGTCTTAATTTGTCCTGAATTTATCGTCTCCAATATAATCAAGATTTAACTCTTTATTGATAAATAGTTTTATGCTTTTAATTTCAAAGTAATTTTTTTTTTCAGTGAATGTGAAAGATTTATTATATGGTTAAAAATTGTTAAGTTGAATTAATAATAATTGTAATAAATATTATTACTTATTCACTAATAGCCAAAGTGGCCTTGGTGATTGGAAACAATCACTGAGAGTAAGCTACGATGGCGCGGTCAGACCTAGATGGGTGACCGTATATAGCATGATATGTTATAAGCGTTTTCGGAGGTCACGTTAAGCAGTCGGTCCCGGTTGTTGTCATAAGATAGCAGTCGTGAAGCTTAGTTGGAGGCCTTCGGGCTGCTTAAAAACATCCAACTGCAAGATTACGTAGCCACAACGTGTCTTGCCAGTCCACAACCCGCACTCGGCCATCGTGGAGGCGTATGGCCTTAACCCTCTCCTGAGAGGAGACCTGAGCCCAGCAGCGGGACGTTATGGGCTAATGATGATGTAATAAATATTGCAAACATCTAACACACAACGCCATCTAGTCCCAAACTAAGCAGAGTTTTTATATAATACAAGCTCTGTTTAGTTTGTCCTGGATACTTGACAACTGGTATAACACATAATAACGCGCAAAAAAAACAACCAAACTCAGAAACAAATATTTGCGGACACAAACGTTTGGTCCCGAATCGAACCCGAGACCTTAAGCGCAGTAGATACGTGCGCTACCACTGCTCCACCAAGGCAGTTAAAAATAATTAGATTTATTGCCAATAGAACTAAGGGTAAAGAGACCAAACGGTTATCTCTTAACAGTCCACTGCAGGCAATCAGGCCTACCTTTAGAAAGTATGTGTCGGCCTTTCAATACAACAATGCCCAGACTCGAAACAAACCCTATATCTATCAAGCAGATATAGGGTTTGTTTCAAGTTTACCTTGTCTTTATTAAATCTTTACTCAGTAATGTTTTTCATACAAACAACAGTTCCAATAATATATATTTGGATATTATGTTCACCTAACTCCTGCCATACATTAATATACCTGCTCCATAAATACATAAACATACTTTTTTTTTACCAAACTCCGAAGCAAATATTTGAGGATTACACAAACATTTGGTCCGATTTGAGAATTGAATCCGAGACCTCTTGATCAGCAGCCGCATACGCCTACCACTAGACGAACAAGTAGTCACTAGTCAAATGGCTAATGTCAATCAAATAGAACAGAGAATAAAATAGTGAACGCAAAACGTTTGCAACCTACCTAGTAAAGGGGGGCTGATGTTCGGTTTTATTATATATAATAAACTATATTTAGTAAAGTGGATGTCTGCAGAATGATAATGAATATTTTATACACTAGAGCATCATTAGCGATTGTGAAGAGGAGCCGTTACATTAGCGATAAAAAGTAAGCTAATCTATATCCTCCAGCATTTTAACTAGAAATTCATTTTCACATGTTACTGATCAGATAGTAGTAAAACCGGACCTAGTTTTAGTTTTTATTTCTTGAACTATTAGCAACTCTGTTTACGAGATTAACTTTTCAAAGAATGTTATAATTATGCTATTAAATTGTCATAAAATTGGAATGTTCACAGAAATGATAATGCTATCAAGGATGTATAAAATATTATTGCATATAATAGCATTGCTACTGGTTGAACTCAATTTAGTGCTTACCGAAGTGCTCTAGAGTAAGTATACATCAAGATTATGATTCAGCCTATTTACCTGAAAGTATATTTGGAAAAATCTAAATGGAATAATTAAAACTGCAGAAATGTATACAGATATCTTATAGACAACATCATATGAGTGCATCTAGAAAGTAGTTTTTGACATACAAATCTAAAATCGAATTTTAATGTATTGTCCTTTTAAGATACTTTCAAGCTATTCCGATATTCATGTACTAGTGACATATGAGTCTTACATGATCCTTAGTGGATCACTGCCAATTAACAAAACAAGTTTTTAATAAATATCAAGTTAATTTGCTGCAAGAAATCGTCACTTAGGTCTAAATGTGCAATGCGAAAGCTTGTGAAGATATTACACAGCTATTTTTATTCTTTAGCGTAAAGACTACAGAACGGATTCAGATGAAACCTCACGAAAACTATCGGTTTTAGTAGTAGAAAACCAATTACAATGATAAACGACGTACACAATACGACAATTAATAAACAAAGGTGGCCGATAACAGATCGAAAATCGCCAAGTGCACACATATTATTCAATGTACCTAAAAATTGTTTCTAATGTAATAATATAACATATAATATATCTAATGTGCAATCACGAATATTAAAAAATGTAGTGTCTCTAGGTCAATGGCCTTGCATATGAAACCGTGCGAAGTATCGACTCAATAAATCAATATACGTTTTATATCAACAGCCTTTACAACGTCAAAATGAAATGCTCAGTTCTAACTTAATTAAAAAAGTACTAAGTTAAGTGGTCAGTTTCACACGATTGTAAATAAAACTGCCGTGGTCGCATCTCGTTAGAATATATGTATGTTGTAAAATTTGAATTGCATTCAGCTCTTGATTTACTTAAACATAATAATTTGTTTTAGTGGAATGTGGAATTCTCATAATTACTTACTTGACTAAAACTAGCTTTTAATCACAGCTCCGTCAACGTGTATCTATGTGTACATTTCGAAAGTAGTACTGACACGCTGATTTCAGCACAAAAAAGAGAGCTCTCTCACAGAAGACCATCCTATATCGACAATATTCGTGACCCAATGAAACATCTCAAAAGATCACCATAGTGTGTCATTGCTGCATTCTCTGTAAGCGCAATAGGTCGGGTGACCATTACACTTTGAATCTGCACATGTTTTCTATCAGACAGAGTAGGGTCACTTTGACAAAAAAGTTAGTTTCGCAGTAGAGAGCCTACGACTTCTTCAAGAATAAAAATTTCAATCATAATTTTTTTTATTGAAGTCGGTGCAGAGGTTACCCGTGAAACCCGTTTTCTAGACTTCCGCGTCATCTAGAAATATAAGGTATTTTCCATCTTGTCAAATAAAGGCTTATTTGTTACTACAGCATATCTAAAAACGGTTCAAAGTTCAAATAATAGTTCAAATATCCTTGTTTTTTTTGCATGAAACTGATGTAGTAGATGTTATCTCGGGCTAAGTTCTCCGGATCACTAACAAACGACGATATTTTAACATACTAGGCATTTAGTTAATTATATTTGTTTTCAATATTCTAAAGTGTTAAAATCAGTATGTAATTATTCAAAAGCTCTTAGCTTAAATCACCTACCATTCACACCTTACAGTGAATTTTCTCATATAAACACACACATAAAAAACATTTAGTTCACAACTGTCACAACTTACACACACACATGCAATGTCACGTTGCGATATTATTCCAAAGCGCGATACCGTCGGCACATCAAAGTGCATTCCTACTTGGATCGCGTCGCGGTTCGGTAGTCGACTGTCTTGATCTCTTTTTTGTAAGGGTGTAGACATTGTGCTGAAATATAGATCCGCTTTACAGTTAGAATGTTTAAAAAAATACACGAATTGAAATTTGATGTAGGAAAATAGACGCCACAGAGGTCTGTTTTAATGGATATCTAATCTTCTGATGCTTTTGGCATTTTATTCTTTCTATAGTATGGGCAATTTAGGGTTTTGCTGTATGAATTGTTGCTAATTTAAGTTATTCTCCTTTATCTGTTCTTTTTTTTCTCGCAACGCAATGTGTGGTGACGGATTAAGAATACAAAGTGTCACCACCCCTATTCATTCCATGGGTGTCGTAAGAGGCGACTAAAGGAAAAAAAAAGCAGCTAACATCACTGCCAATAGAAAGAAAACTTGAAACAAACCCTTTACCAACCCGTCTGGCCAGCGTGGTATAGTAGGCCAAAACCTCCTTTCAAAGGAGAGGCCTATATCCAGCAGTGGACTGTTAAAGGCTGTTGATGATGATGATGATCTGTTCTTTTACGTATAATAATTATTGAAGAGGTGGAAGTCGATATAAACTTGTTTGGGAAATAAAATTGAGCTTTTACTACTGTAAACACAAATATTACTGTCCCAATATAAGATTAATGTAAGTTTCCATGTCACTTTAAATGAGACAGGTCGAAAACAGTAACAAAGTGATATGCGAAGTCGTAAAACAAAGTTCTACGTCGGTCTATTGAAGATGAACTACTTAAAAAATCCACAGCCACACAACATTAATCATTTAGATATCAACCCAATCAAAGTCTAAAAGTCTTTTAAGTTCCAAACCAATTCAGTTTAATTCCGGTTGCTGACACATCTTAGCAAAGACCATAAAATAAAACACGCTTTTAGTAAGTAAACCTCTTTGAAATCACAATTATAGGCATCTTAACCTTATTTTGCACCATTTGCAGTCGATTCTGATATTGTTATTCATAACATATATTCTTTACGAGTATCAAGGTTAGTCCCGCAGGTATTTTCCATGAATATTTACATTATGAACAGGCCTTAACCGACCAGTTAAGTTACATACAATTTGATAAAGCAAGCGGCATCGTTTGTTCCTATATTGATCAGATTATATGAGCTTACGAATAGTCATCTAGTTAAATATTTTAGATATAGGTAACAAATGCTGTTGAGAATTTTAATGATTAATCCTTATTTTATAGAAATCAAAAACAGGAGCATGTTTTAACACGTTGTATTCTGGAGAAGTAGTGATTGCCGGTGTTGCCGGTACAAAAAATTACAAAAATAATGACGGCATGTCATTACAAACTTAAAATTAAATAATATAAATTCAAAGTAGATGACGCGCGAACAAATGCTTATGCTCAAATTTTTTATTATTTTTAATAGATTAATTTTGTAAAATTAAGTAAATTATATTAATTAAATTATATTAATACTTTATAAATAAATATATAAAAATGAATGGCTGTTCGTTAGTCTCGCTAAAACTCGAGAACGGCTGGACCGATTTGGCTAATTTTGGTCTTGAATTATTTGTGGAAGTTCAAAGAAGGTTTAAAAGGTGAATATATAAAAATGAATTGCATTTTTTTTATTATTTATGTATTCCTTTTGTTTGTTTCAAGTTTATTTTATACAAAAGTTTAGGTCTTCTATTTATTGATTGAGGCAGTACGAAGTCTGCCGGGTCAGCTAGTAATAAAAAAAAAATTATGTAAAAGTTTTTAAGGTTATTTACATCAAAAAAGTAAGTTTAGAATGGCTGAACTATTTATGCCGGGACTTTTACTAGCAAACAGCTAATGTTATAAAGGATAACTTCAGGTACTACATTCTAGACAATGTATCTTTTAAATTTCTGTATAATACGATTCGTCTATTATTTTCTAGAGTTAATGGACCTGCCTAAGTAATTAATGTTTTAAATCAGCTGATTATAATAAGCTTCAATAGATTAGTCCACTCGAATTGATATTCTAACGTAATTGATAGAATGCATATAACTACAGCGTATAGTCCTTACGCTTTTAATTCTTAAATGGTAATTGCGACATTTACGGTATATTACTTAAGATCATCGCTAAAGATAGTCACAGAACACTTAAGAAAAAATCTACAATTTTCTGCAGTGGTCCATATAATTGAATAAATAAATTAAAATCCTTTACGGTCGTACATCACCGCGCAAATAAAGTAGGCAAAACGAAGTGTAGACAGTCGACTAGTGAGAGATATTATCGTCTTCCCATCTGTCTGGTTGCCGCTCCATATCGAGTATTTTCTATCCTGTCATCTCGGAATACACCTACCCTATGAACGGATAAAGAAATTCAACTATCCTTGATCTAGAACACAAACAAGCCGCTAATTAGTCCATGCCAGTCGACGTCACAGTGTCCAAGATTTATTGCAAGCAAGCATTTGATTATAATTTTGCGCAAACTTCAATACCAACAACTGAAGATCAATCTTCAATAGTAAAAGTTAGAATTGGGAACGCCAATTAATTGGTATCAAAGATATTGAAAGACAGGGTACAATAAACATAAACTGTCTAAAGTTCCATAGCGAAATTTACGGTTGTCAATAAAATTGGTTCATTAAAAATTTTTGCTTGATTGGAAATATATAAAAACATTTGATCTGAATTATAAAAAGCGCCCACTGGCTATCTAATCACCGTAAAATTCGTTCGGATCAATGTTATCGAAGTCTTTGAGAAACTAAAATCAATAAAGTAAAAATATTCAATTTAAAAAAATCATATTTATGCTAAGGCGGTATGAAATTATAAATCACGATATGAAATGTCATGAGGAAGCTATGCGATGAGATTTGTGGCTTGTTAGCGTATACTTGTACGTATATTTTAATATCTGATAATGAAGTCTGATTGAGTGATATCAATAAAATGAACTGTTGATGACGTTTCAACATACTTAAATGTTTATTAAACAGGCTCACCTATGCTTTTACCTTAGTGAGAAATATACAGCCGAATTCATTAATTTGGCTATGATTTACGATACATTTACTGTTTGTTTACAGATTCGCCGTTAGATTTATCAACGTCTCTACTTTCAAGAGTTCTTCTACCTATATCCCCACCGTCTGGGGCAGAGGATGAGCATAAGTCTGTATCAGGAGATTCTTTAACATCATCATCAGCAGGTTCATCAAACGATTTGCTTGATATGACACCAAAAATCCAAAGAAGACCAGCTAAGTCTGAGAGGGCGTTATTGCCTTGTGAAGTTTGTGGGAAAGCATTTGATAGGCCGTCATTATTAAAGCGTCATATGAGAACGCATACAGGTAAGTTAATCGGCATTGTATTTTATTAGTTAACTAGCTTTCGCCCGCGGCTCCACCTGCGTCTATGTCGGTTATCGCAGTAAAAAAAATCCTCAGGCCTTAGACTATTTGGGTATAAAAAACATTTAAATCGGTGCAGTGGTTTTTCAGTTTATCGCGAACAGACAGACAGACGCGGCGGCGGACTTTATGATAAACTAGCTTTGGCCCGCGGCTCCGCCCGCGTGTATGTCGGTTATCGCAGTAAAAAGTAGCCTATGTCCTTTCCTAAGTTCAGTTCTATCTTCATACCAAATTTCATCAAAATCGGTTTCGTGGTTTAGTCGTGAAAGCGTAACAGACAGACAGACAGACAGACAGAGTTACTTTCGCATTTATAATATTAGTGATAAATTATAGGTAAAATCTGTATCTATGTTTTGATTACACTATGGTCTGTATGTTTTAATCAGAATAAATTAAGGATTCGTGTTAGTTTAAAAGTATGTGAAATTGATGATTTTTGATTTAATTAAACAAATTTATTTGTACATACATCATTTCTTTGGAATTCCATTATATTTTAGTACTGTGAGAGTTTCTTGTTATATTTGACATCAGTATTGTGTAGGTATGTAGAATTAGAATATGTAGGTAGAAAACTTCAAAGAATACTTAGAACCAACCACGAAAATACTATGTTTTAGTTGTCGTTTAGTATTTTAAATACAACCTTCTCACGGTCAAAGTCGTTTAATGCTATTAGTATCAAACATTAACATGTTGCAAAAACAAGATTATTAATATAAGATCATGTATTATTTAATTAACAGTAGGTAATCAAACCTCTAGATTTTTGTTTCAATTATAAATTATTGGCCAATAACAACTGGATCATGTAGTTGTTGGCGTTGTTGACACGTTACGTAAATAAATATGAATGAATATAGACTTTTGTAGCCCTAAACTTTATTTATAACCAGTTTCTTTATTTATAAAGATATATATAAAATCAATCAGGATATATAAAATCAATGAACAGTTACGGTATTTAAATAAAACATACAACAGTTGTTTGTAAATACAAATAATAGATACGTCCCTATTTATACATACATGCCTATATCAGTCCCAGAAAAAGTTCCAAACGTTTTTCGTTCTGCAATCGCTGACGCCTCTATTCTACTGTTTGATTGGCAAATATTTTGTTTTGATCACGTCACTGACTGTCATTAGACAATCAAACAAGAAAGTATAAAAACGTTTGCAACTTGGCTACGGGGCTGGCTGGTAAGAGATAGAAAGAGATTGTTTAAAATCTTACCCTTTGCTGACTGTAATTTTAGTCGCAAAAAATATTAATCGAACAATAATACTTTGGAAGTTACTTTGACAAATTAGTGAAAGAGAGTGTTGGCAAGGAAGACACAAGCAGCAAAAGAAATACATGCCTGATAATCCGAGCGCACTAACTTATACATATAACCTGTACAATGAACCTTAACATTAAAATCGAGTATAATAAGACAGGAAATACTATGACAACACTTATAAAACTGGTCAATTACAAATATTCAATCGTCGACCTTATTCCAATATTTCCAATCTGATTTTGATATCATCTGTTTCGATTTTATTGATTTTATTTCAACATATTTCACTTATTTTTTATTGCGGTATATAATCATTTCGTTCGTAACTATCATATATTTAAATTGGGACAAGTATTTATGTAGAACGATACCTTTTTTATCCCGACTGTCAGTCCTAATGTCGATCAATTTAGAAAATGATGATATCATTAGAGTTGTTGATGTCGAGAGTAATACATGTATTTATTTATAGGTGAAAAACCTCACGTATGCATGGTCTGCAACAAGGGGTTCAGTACATCGAGTAGTTTAAACACGCATAGAAGAATCCATTCGGGAGAAAAACCACATCAATGTCAGCACTGCGGCAAGAGGTTCACAGCGAGTTCCAATTTATACTATCATCGAATGACACATATAAAGGTAGGTTGGATTCGAACATTTCAAATACCGGGTCAGGATAAAAGTTTTGTTGAGATTTTCTTACAAGAATTTCTGAATATGGAAGTTTGGCGGTGTTTCTTGTCCGTGTCTTCGAGAATAGGTGAAGCCGTCGGTCCCGTTTGTCATGAACATTTATGGCAATCGTAATTGGGATGTCAGTGCCCTCAAATATACTGACAACTTGTTATACCTCGAATTGAGTTCGTCCTCAAGGTTGCGGAGGTCTGATGCCAGTCGCTCCGCCTAACCACTGATGTTCAGGTAAAACAGGTTGGACTATTAGCCGTCCCCAAATAATCTTGGGCAAAATAAAGGCTAGGAAGATGAAATTTGCCAGCACTTGTTTCGTGTTATATATTTATATTAAAAAATCTTTGCAGTATATAATTTCTTAAGGTGAATCAACGCAACCTACGACCCATTCCCACGGGCACGGTCCGATGAGTATGACTCGTACGGACCACTGCACGCACAGAAACATATATCTGTGTGAACTATATGTGTATCAAATAAAGGTCAAAATTATGTGGTTATTTCCTACAGTGCCCATCCACCCATTTCAAGACTTACAGAGAAAGGCAAAGGAAAAGCTTCTAACTGTTTAAAACCAATTGACTAAAGACCGGAAGATATTAACACTCGACTGCAAAGTTCGGTTAAGTGCTGATTTATTTGACTAATGACCGTTTTCATCCATTAAATTTAATTAGATAGAATTACGTTACCCTCAGTGAATTTTTCTAAGTACTTAGATGCCTAGGAGCCAAATTAGGGGGCTTTTAGTAAAGACGCGTTTTAAGTACGGTTGGTGAAAACGGGAATAAGTAAGGTGGCATAAAGATTACCAAAAAGATTACGGTGGTTTGTGCCTTCTGTAGTAGACGTCACATCCCAGTCTAGTAGTTAAAATATATGTCTAATGTTCTACATGTGCATAAAAGTTTCATAAACACAACTGATCAAAGTACCCGGGCTGTCATTGTATAATTGTAATGTACTGTAAGGTATAATTAAAATTTATTTTGTTTATTTTACACACTCAAAATCATATTTTTAACAAATTACCGTATTGTTTGTTCAACATGACGTCATTCTTAATTCTGGACTTTAAAATTTATTGTTTGCTATATACTTGTGATAGTTTTGTATACCCAATAAGTACAGTGTTTGTGTACTTATTTATCGACCCACTCATTGTTATTTAAGATGTACTTTTTTATAAGTACTTGATTTTTTTTTAAATAATGTAGACTTTTTTTGGTAAAGTCTGTAGGTGTTGGATTATTAATACTAAGAAGTGACATGGACGAAGTTTTCAACCATTTTCTTGTTCTAATACATAATGTCAGTCCTGTAAGAAAGAGTATGTCAGTTCATAAATGCAATCTTTAGTCTCGGAAACTTTGTAAACATTGATTACAAAGAGCAAAAATAAAAAAAAATACATTTGCAACGTATCCTTGAAGAACAATGAAGTGTCATTACAGTTTTTTCTAATAAATATTCACATGTTGTATCCTTTTCTGCTTTGTTAGTCATTAATTGTTAGTTTTTCACAATAGACAATCATTTAGCTTGCATGCAATTGATGCAATGCATATTACCGATTAGTTCCGTGGTCATGTACTGTAATAATTCACAATAGCTGTTTATATCGATAATTATTCTTGAAAAAAAAATCGCTCTTAGTAAGAAAAATACTTATTTTCCTTGAACTGTTTATATCTCAAATATCAAAATAGTTGGAAATTATAAATTAGCCGTCGCAGGATCTCTGGCGGTTGTGAAAAATCGCATTTAATTGAAAAATGAGTGTAAAATATTATCTTAAATGAAATATAGTACAAAAAAACATATGAAATGCTGTTTTTTTTAAAGAAAATGTCCACGTAAGAAATTATCATACAACATGGCTACGCCGCGCCGCCGTATCGCGCTGTGGTAACACATCCCGACGCGACTCGACATATCACATCAAAAAAAAACAAGCAGGTGATAATAAAACTCCTACTAAGCGTTGCCCATCATTTTAGCGATTAAACTTAGCTAATTATCTTTCCAATTAAGAACAATCTACATAATGATAATATAGCGAAGTGCCATATTACGGTTCGGTAAAACCTGGAGCATTACTATGGTGTTACCGTGCTCAGTTCCCATAACGCCCCTCCTTAAGTTTTTACTTATTTAACTATGACCTCATGTGTCCGCGACTTAAGAAAATCACATAAATGTATACGGTTGATGAGCGCAGGGCTGTCACAAAAAAAAGGAATTTCTTACCGTCTTATAAAACCCAGTCATCCTTAATTAATAAAATTTGACCCATGATTTTGTTGCATCAATTGGTGATCGACGAGATTGTTTTAGTATTTAGTGATCCTATATACTAAGAAGAGATTGTAGGTTTAATTCGACCTATCCAGGACAAACATTTCTGTGATGAGGATAAAAATTTTGTTTTATGACCAGGTGTAAATAATCTTTATTATACATGTATTAATTATGTATGTGTAGGTTTACCAGCAGTTTTGTCACCAAATACAAGTTTTGCCTAGTTTAGTATCAGACAGTATATATTATCAACATACGTATGTATTTAGGAATATGTAAACATTTAATTAGCACTCTTGTACTCGCACCCACAAACTATACGTCACACGCCTATACTTTAAAGGCGTTTCATAATTAGCTTATTACTAATATTGACATATAATTTCTATTTTATTTTGTAACTTTTTTCATGCTACAATAATGTAATGAATCAAAATATGATTTTTCCTCAAAAAACTGACATTCCCTCTAAAAACAGGCATCAAATCATATTTGAGATAAAAATACAAATGATATCAAGTGATAAAAAAATTGAAGCACTATGCTAAAAATCTAACACACATTAAAAAGATAATATCGCACCTGACCATTAAAAAAATAGATCACCTGCCAAAAAAGCAAAATAAAAAAGTCGTCGCGTTCATCCCTTATTTCTTAAGACGCAGGTGCGGTCACAGGTAGTTACAGTTAAGTAAGGGCCAATAAATTGCCAGGGTTGCCAGGTCAACGTGGGAACTCCTGCGGTCAGTCAGTGTGACGCATCGATAGTGATGTATCGTTGTCGATATAAAACAATGGCCTCGAAATCTCGATTGAGTATGTTGCATGCACTTCGTTGACTCACTTTTTCTTTTGCACTTATAAACGGCTAAAGAGATCTCTACAGAGGTTTTCTTTTGTACAAAGATATATTTTAATAAGACTTATGAAATATGACTCAGATATTTTGTTAAGTTTATGATGATGGTAATGATGTCCATATTTATAATTAAAGGAAATAATGTACGTCATATGAATGTATAATTGGAACTTGGTAGTAACTTTGTTATTTATCCTGAGAATATTTACAGGTGGTAATTGTTATATTATTTAGAACAATACCCCATCTCGCTAATATTATAACTAAAAATTAAAAAAAATACAAAATTATTTTAAGATTTAAATAACGTCTCAATTAATTTCGGTGGCGATAAAGATCAAGATGATCATACGTTAACTCGTAAACAATGAGCGGGTAGTGTACGGACATATCGTAGGTTCACGATGTTCACATACGATCGTGTGAACGAGCCACGGTCTGGTGAGCCTGGCGTCTTCGGCAACGTCTTTTGAACGATACGGTTCGTGAACTCATGGGAAAATTATTTTCGGTTGTTGTAACGTTTTTCTTACACATATAGGGTTTCACAACACGTGAAATAAGAATTTACCACATTTTAGTTTTGCCAACCCTATCGTCGATCATATTCACGAAATTGAAACCACTTCTTATAAACTAATTTCACTTCACACTAATAAAATGCTTAGGAACTAGAAACTTCTTCTAAGAATTTAGTACATTAAGATGGATGGTATGAAAACAAAACTAATTTGTCTAATTAGAAAATAAATGTGTCGTAATAAGTTTACGCACAGCGATAAAATAAATATTTTCGAAATTAACGTTAATTGATTTTATCATTTGCATACTTAGTCTAGGAGCTGGTGAATAAAATTTTAATCAAAATCTAGACTAACTGTATGTTTGAATCCAAACAGAAAATTGACAGTCGATCCTTTATACGTTCGGTCTTTGATCGATCGGCCATTCTCCCTCGTAAAATGGATCTTTTCAGCTGTCAAAGTGGTGAATTAAACTGGACAGTATTGGACGGCTAGTTAAGTGCAGAAAAGCTAAATAATAATGCAGAGCTTACAATAGCTTGATGGAAACGAGTGATACACAATAGCCATGACTTGGGTGGGTAGATGGTTTATGGCCTAGTTCTGTGATGTTATATGTGGCTCTTTAAGAATTTTATTAGAACTTCTTGCAATATGAAGTTGTTGGAGTAAATGCATTACAATTTAAATGAGACGTGTAAAAAGAAGGAAGGAATAGTGTTTGACTGCTCAAATATGACATTGAAGAAAATAGTTATTTTAAATTATTGTTTTTCGAAAGAATATATCCGAACGAGCTTCCTTAGAATATTTGGGAATACCCTTTCAAGGTTTGTAGATAGTCTGAAGATAATTTTTTTATTATATATCACAATAAATTTCAATTTTTTATTTATACAGTAGTAAATAGTAGAAAATTGACACCAGTTCCTTTAATTGGGGCTTTATGTAAACTATAACTCTTTACATGTGACTGTTGTAATCTGCGCTTGCGGCACTTGACACTTTTCACTCGTTAGATGCTCGTTATTTGTTTATTGTCAGTCTGTCTGTTCGTTTGTCCGGTGTTACGTTTTACACAATTGGTCGCTGTACAATAAAACGTGTTGAAGGCCAAGTAAAGAGTTCAAAGCGACTTAAGTGCTTAAAATTGTGACTTAAGTACGCGTGCACTCACGGAAATTTTAAGGTGTTTACTAGCGGAAAAAAATCCGAAGGAATATTTTATATGTAATTTCAGTTACTAACATATGAGTAACAACGACACACAGTTACAGTCATTGAAAATCATATTTATTTTACTTGTTTACCTTAGTCTTTAGTTTACATCAAAGTGAATCAATATTATTGATAGTAAATTCATTTTTGTAAAAATGCAATCGAACAAGAATCGCTTTATCCTATTACTTGGACTATACTTTTTAAGTAACAAGGAGTCAGTAAGATCAGTGGTTGTCTCAAATCAGAATGTGATTTGCGTTTGTCGACTCCACCACCGAGTGTCACTTAGATTTACTCTGTTTTTATTCAATTTATCCAAATAATTGACAGCAATACTTTTTTTTTAATCCACAGATTTGGCTAAAATATAGATATTATCTGCTGTTATGGTTTTCAAAAAAGAGAATAATCCGCTATGAAGTATATTCTTTGGTAGCTTCTTTAACTTTTTTTTTCTTAAACAATACTATCCTGTTGAATAACGGTAAACAAAAAATTTACCGTTATTCAAAAGCCTCGATTCGATTAAAATTTGATTTATTTTACAAATAATTTTGCTATTTAATTAGAGATACATTTATTTTGATTAAATTTACACAATTGGGGCAATAAGGAAGTTTAATAATGGAAAGTTTTATTGTACTATCATGATGATCAACAGTACTAAATTTTTATCTTCATTTCTGAATTTTCGGTCTTAAGTGTTTCAATATACATTTGAGAATTTGGATAGAGCTAAATGAGCTAACTCAAAACCTTTAAAAATCTAAATTGTTCAAGTAACGCAGTTTTGATGCAACTAACATACAAAATACAACCAATCTCTCAATACCAGCATAAAAAAAACTATCAAACTCATTTAATTTACTGTTCCTGTATTAATTGCGTATACAACAGTTTTAACCGATTTAAAGGCCCTTATTTAAAGCAGGTGCAGTTGACAGACATACACACCCGCCTCCTCTACGTTTTTTTAATTATATTATAAAGGCAATATGGCATCGTAAAAGCTTGTGTCGATTTATTCTGAATAAAGATTCTTTATCCGTATTTCTGTTGTATTGTGAAACTAATTTATATATATTTATATTGTTATATACCTGTAATATTCCTATTTGAAAATATGATACGTAAGTACAATTTTTATATATAAAAATCCATACTATTAATATAAATATGAAAGTAACAATGTCTGTCCATCTGCCTCTTTGTTGTGCTATCACAGCTTAATCACTATATCGATGTCAAATTTTACATGGAAATATTTTGATGCTTGGTGAAGTGCTTCTTAGTGACACACTTAACGTTCTTCGTTAAGTTCATCTTCACAAAGAATAAGTAAGTAAGTATTTCAGTAATGAAAAAAATGTTTCTATGCATTTAAAATTTCTCTCACTTTAAATCAGACTCGAGCTCTGTTCTGATATACTTTTTTTTATTTATTTTTTATTTTTAGACATCTGACACACAACATCATCTAGTCCCAAGCTAAGCAGAGCTTGTGTTATGGGTACTAGACAACTGATATAAATACATAAACATACTTTTTTTTGTAAATACATACATATTATACATAGAAAACACCCAGACTCCGAAACAAATATTTGTGAATCACACAAATAATATTTGGTCCGACCCTGAATCGAACCCGAGACCTCTTGATCAGCAGCCGCATACGCTAACCACTAGACCAACGAGGCAGCATTATATGTATCATCATCATCATCAACAGCCTTCAACAGTCCACTGCTGGACATAGGCCTCTCCTTTAAAAGGAGGTTTTGGCCTACTATACCACGCTGGCCAGACGGGTTGGTAAAGGGTTTTTTTCAAGTTTTCCTTCTCTTGACATTGATGTTAGCTGCTTATTTTGTTCCTTTAGTCGCCTTTTACGACACCCATGGAATGAATAGGGGTGGTGACACTTTGTATTCTTAATCCGTCACCACACGGATATATGTATAGTGATAGTTATTAAAGTTTATTTATTTATAAAAATTTATAAAGTTGCAGAATTTGGATTTTTATAACCTATTCATGGATTATTTATTTCTGTGTTGATTAGAATCTATTTGTTATACATCTTACATAACATAACAAGTTCAGACTTTGACTAATTTTTTTTTTATCCAAATGAGATACATGTAACATTAGTTAAAGTAACATTCCAAACTACATAATTAGACGCACAAACATACAAGTATCAAAACCATAATACCACTTGTTTTAACAGGAAGTTCGTTTAATGAAATTTTATTGATTACCAAAGACTTTCGAATAATGAAACGGGGTCTTATATGCTGACTAGTTTGTATCAATATAAATATGTCTTCTTTGACGTTCACCGTCAAACTAAAATGTATAAATTATAGAACAAGAGACAGTATCTCCTATGTTTGAAAAAAAGTCTCCATATTCACATCAATGTATCATAAATCAGGTTGAGAACTGATGAACCATAAATGAATGACACGTTCCTAATTTTCCTTATTCATAAACTGACATTTATTACATAATCGATTTTGATGATCACTAAATTAATTTATTTTAATAAGTTACCATATTTCATTTACTCTCCTATTAATACGGGAATTTAATAATTTTAAAGCAATAAAAGACAATTTTGATGAATATAGCAAAATTTTTCAAATAAATAAGTTGTCTTTTCGCTGCGACTTAAAATTTGGATCATTTGGAACTTGTACAAGTTTCTGAATCTAGCTCCCTACCTACATTACCACTAATTAATAAGACAGCAAGTTGACAATTTAAACTGGTACATTTTTTATATTGCCTCAGAATTGGGGCCCAATCATGGTCGTTTGTCCGTATGTATAAACATGCTCGGAAACAGACCGTTAGGATAAACATCTTAATAAATATCGTTCTACGTCGTAAGTCTATCAAATCGATGGTTTTTATTTGACAGTAGATTGATTGAAAAGGTTAATTCATGTGTAGTAAAGTATTTTATGAGTAAATGTAATATTGCTGTTAATTAAAAATATCAAATATTTAGTTATTGGTTACTGTATAAGTAACATATTTGCGTTTTTGTATAAAAGAGACGGTTGATTTTGATTGGGGTTAGCTTATGTTTTGGCTATGGTAAATAAAACACCGAATGGTAAATATATTAAAGTTAAGATACCACTAATATCCACCTGATTATTTTAAGTATTGTGATGCCCAATCACGTTGGAATGGCGGATCAATTTGTATCATTTGGCTGAAAGCTAGAGTATATTGACTAGAGGGGCTGGTAATAGATTTGACATAGACGAAATAAAATCTAATCCTTCATGAACAAGAAAAGCATGCACCGCCTCTGCATTATTATGCCAAAAGATCTTGATTAAGTTCAATACATTGAACATGCAAAATTCACAATAACTTACACATTGTAATGTCTAGTAAAATGAAAAGACCCCCACATTCAAATTGTTTACGGTCTGATACAGAATGTATGAGATAGCTGGAATTTATGAGTAAGTGCCTATTGGAAGCCTGATTTGTTGAACATAGCGGCCGGAGATCATAGGGACGTCGGCTATCAGGTCTAACGTATAGCAGAACCCAGCAGAAGTACTTTATCGGGATAATCGAAGATTCTTGCAGGAAACTAGCGGTGTTTACAGAGAGATTAGTTGTGCAGTATCATACTACATTTGTGTACTGCCTATTATATAAATTACATTTGTTGCGAAGTTCAAACAGGTTTGCCGATTGGAACTATGAGATTCAGTAGTTGCCCTTTAATATACGTCATTGGGACTTTTTATTTTGGATATTTCAAAAACTTTTTGATGTGAAACATCTATAGGCGCACGTATGTGAAACATCTATAGGCGCACGTAAAATAGATTTCTGGCCTGGCGACGCCTGGCGACTGGCGACGCCTGGCGACGCGTCGCCACGGCACGCTATACGATGGTATATATATACAGTCTATATGCAGTAGTGTGTACGGTGTGGCGTAAATTATAATTATAATTATACTTATAATATAATTATTTAATTATAATTATTATAATTATAATTATACGCCACACCGTACTATTTTAATAATTAGTAATATTTTATTTTATCATTATGACATATTTAGTTCCTATTACAATATGTTCTTTTCTGCATATTACTTTTACAAAATAATGACGATGTTTCACATCTGCCAGGCGTCCCGTGACGGCTCACATTTTTTTATTTTATTTACATTTATTTCATGTTTAAATTAATATATCAGCCTACTTAAGTCATAAAGTGAATCATGTTAAGTTGAACATCTTAAAAATTAAATAAAAGCATCAAATTATATATTTTTTAACACAGGCTTCTAATATAATATGTAGTTAGTAATAGCAGCAATCTAACTACTATTCGACAGGATTCGTGGAAACCCCGATAGATCTTTAACAAAGAGCATTGAAGCTATCGCATTTCGACCACCCCCGTCTAAAAATGTGGACCCACCATTGGCCCGCGCCGGACGCACGTCACGCATCGGATTGTATTTTTCTTTGTATGATTTCACATAGTGCTGCGTCCACTATTCGCGCCGCCCGCACCGAACGCCGGCATTTAAGAGCAAGGCAAATCCGTTCAATCCGTTGCGTGCCGTACGTGCGGTGCGTCCGGCGCGGGCCAATGGACGCATACCCTTAGTGTACAACAAGAAGATGAAAGTTACAAAATACGTTAATCTCCGTTTCTAAATAAAAAAGTAACATGAGCAATCCCGTGATTATCGGTAGCCTCATTTCATTTACGTTATTATTGTAATCAACACTATCCGGGTATTTTTTATGCACTACACTCTACCTCATTGCGTGACAATAGACAACAGTACACTTGATTTACAAATAATGACCCATGTTGCAACAAACAATCATAATTCATTTTAATCAACCACAGCGCGTGCTGCCATCTTGAATAAAGTTTATTATAGTGTAAAGAAATGCGTGCAGTTAATATTTGTGTACTTAGCTTGTACGTTCTATGTGTTGCAATGTTAAAAAACCTGTTTTGCAGATGTGTCAATTAAAGTCTTGGTGGTAATATCATTCAGTGATTATGGCCCATTGTTTTCAAGTTCTGTCTCAGTAATATTACGATTATCTTCCTTATATAATTACGTTGTTAAATACTCTTACTAAGTAACTAAGAGATATCGTTTTAAGTAAGAATCCTTACTAATATTATAAATACGAAAGTAACTTTGTCTGTCTGGTTTTCATGGTAAAACTACTGGATCATTTTAGCTGAAATTTGGTGCACAGAGAAAAGACATAGGCTACTTTATACCACGATAATCGACATACACGCGGTTACCTATTAGTCAGAAGTTAGAGAAAAACTTTAGTATGAAATTGACTTAATTCCCAGGATGTTTTCTGGCAACCAGGCTTGCAACACCTATTTTAAACGTGCCAAATTAATTTTAAATTAATTGTAACAATATGAAAACTAAACTTCTCAGTATAATAAATACACACATATATGTTTGTATATACGTATTATATACACACCAACAACTTACAACTTCCCACTTCTGCGTTCAGGTCTCCTCTCAGGAGAGGTTTAAGACCATATTTATTATATACATAAGTAAATATAATACTTTCAAGTAAGATGTAACAAAAAGAACACTTTTATTAAAAGCAGTAATGTCACACCATATATATTTATCTTGCCAATAGATCTTCAAAATGAAGTTCTACCATCTCAAAATTCAGCGAAAATATTAGTAACCTAGAGCTTTTAAAAATAATTGACTACGCCATAGATTACTTATTGTATTTTTTTATCACCTTTAACAAAAAAAAAATATAAACTAATAAAAAGTGAATTGTAGAACTAACAATTAAACGGTAATTTTCTTATTATAAAGCACAAATAAAATGAAAAAAAGTAATAAATAATAAGTACCGGTAATTATTAACTACACTATGCATTCCGTCCCGAGATAAAAAGGTGACAACCAAAAAAAGAATATTTAAATTATCAAGTACCTTTCAGAATGACACTTGATTGTGCCAAAATGATTTATAACGCAGTCAATCAAGTTCAAACATGGATTCTTTGCAGTATGGCACAAGGATTAATTTCCATTGAAAGTTTTCGTAGTAGCTCTTATCGGTCGCCCACGAATCGATCGTCTTTTTTATTTGACTTTGTAATTACGGATACAGCGTTGGATATCAATTTAGTTGTGTTTTAGCGGCACACGGTTAAACAGGTAGCTAAAAATACCTCAATTAGCTTAGGTGTCTTGTTCTTAGATTTATATCCCATATTATATTTATTAATAACTTATAATAGTCAACATACAAAAAAGGGTTCACAGAAGTACAACTTGAACTACTGATAATAACTGCAAAATATAATTATACGATCTCGATAATTACAAAATAAATTTGCACTAGGTAGAATTTAAAGTTCTGAAATGACAATACATCTTAGTTTTTTTTAACTTCAAACTACGTAGTTATTTTTCGTCTTTTTATAAATACTTTTATTAAGCCTTTTTCGGCAATCAAAGAAGCAAAAGGCCTACCGTATCGCAAAAAGGTAGCACAGCTCGGTAGCCAATGAACGCAACGATGTTAATAATATAGTACTTCAAAAATTTATTTTCTGTCTACAAACCCTCTTTTGATGCACTTAAATGCATGGTTCCATGTTATCCCAGTAGTAAAATTATCATCAATAAACAAATCAGTCCAGAACCTCGTTCTTTAGTGATAATTATAATGCACTCTTTAATTATGTAGACATTATTGTTTTAAAAAAAAAACAATTATTTTCAATTTCTTATCAAACACTTGAAAGCTCTAAAGCATCCTCCTCACAATACGCACTGAGATGACGGCTAACATCATTTCATATTAGTATTATAGGTGTGCGAGTACCTACCTACAACCTACATCTATTACTACCACGCTTCATTCCATATTTGCATCTCAACCTTTACATACATTTCTGCTACCCCCATCTCATCCATATCCATCCATTGAAGATAAATAAGTCTATTCATTCCCGAGATTAAACGCTCATGTTTAAAAAGAAAAATAACACCGACTCTGGCGCAGCGGTAGATTGCATCTGTGCAACGGCAACACTATCAATCATTCTTTATCGTTCTTTTGCTGGACACTACTGATTAAATTATTCCATGGAGGTGACTTAATGAAATAGGCAAGGATTGGTTCACACTTCACGGTGAAGGTAAAATGTTACGGTGTATAACCGTAATATTTATAATATAAAGAAAACTAGAATACCCTAGAATTGATAAGCTTTTTCGTGGGTCTATATAAAATATGAAGTTTTGTCTGTTTGTAATATCAAATGAACAGTTTTTTATTGTACTAGCTGCCACCGCGATGTTATCCGCGTATATCATTATGGTTGCTATGCAAGTTTGATATGTATAGCAACCTGTGAAGTTTTGACAGGAGATAAACAGTGATACATTTTGACATTTACGATTTTTGTATTTTTATAATCACCTAGTTTTCGCCCCTGTATCTCGATTATTGCAGAAAAAAGTAGCCTATGTGTTATTCTGATATATAAGCTATATTACTGTTAAGTTTCATCCAAATCCGTTTAGTAGTTTATGCGTGAAAGAGGAATAAACATACATACACACATACTCACAAACTTTCGCGTTTATAATATTAGTAGGATTAATAATCTGTATTTTAAATTTTATTGTTACTTTCACTGCTGGTGGATGATGATATAAGGAATAAGGATAGAAAGGATATATATACATATATAGCCTAAGTTATTCTGCAGCATTTGTGCTGTCATGTTTCATTGGTGATAGCAACAATGGAGACTCAAGCTTAAGAGGTGGTTCCCATTCTTAGGTTCTATTCATACTTTGCATCAGGTAGAGTGGAGTAGTAATTTCGGCAGGTTCATAAATAAGAAAGGAAAACTGTAATACGGCCGCTTGATTCTTTAAATATACCCATTTATATTCAGAACACGATTAAACAACATAATTAAAATTATAATATCATCATCATCATCAACAGCCTTTAACAGTCCACTGCTGGACATAGGCCTCTCATTAGGAGGGAGGTTTTGGCCTACTATACCACGCTGGCCAGACAAATATGCGTATTATGAATTAATATCAGTTACATATTCTAATCAAGAGCTTTTTACAGTTCATGCCTTGGCATGGGCTTACAAAGAAAGTTTAGGCGTACTAGTTATAGATAAGATGAACATTAAATTCTGAGATATCATTCAGTATTCGATGGCATTAATTAAACAGATCTGATTTATGTATTTAAAATTTAAACATTTTCTGTATCAATCAGCCATTATCAATTTCGTCTAATAAACGTTCTAATAGCCGTTTTTATTTCACTTTTGAAATAACCAACAATATTTTTGCAATTTTATTAGCTGTGTTACAACTTTCCATGTGACTTTTTATGTATTTGAAATCAACCTCTGGACGAAATTTTGCTCAAACATACGTGCTCCTTATAAAATCAAAATTGAAAGTATATTAAAATTTATCTAAACACACTTTAATATTCCAATTTGGTGTTATTCGAGTTGTTGCAGTCAACTACCGTTTCCTATTCAAAATTTAGCATATAACTCATATGAAAATAATTAGGTTTAGAAAGACGAAAGCAGCTAAACTCTTTTTAGTGTCCCACATTGCTAATAACCTATACAATTTAGGAAAAATCATTTTCATAAATTCTTCATATGTTATGTTAACTATTCTTTTCTCAAAGATCTATTAAACATATTGCATCAACAAGCTAAAAGAACAAAACAAATCTACGTTAATAGTTATATTGCGAAATACAGGTACAATGCCTTAAATCGTTTTTGTTTAATAACGACTTTGATCATGGATGTTAACCAGTTGTTTCTTTGAAATATTCGATCTAG
This sequence comes from Phragmatobia fuliginosa, assembly GCA_932526445.1. Lineage (NCBI taxonomy): Eukaryota > Metazoa > Arthropoda > Insecta > Lepidoptera > Erebidae > Phragmatobia > Phragmatobia fuliginosa. The sequence continues at coordinate 19,298,909 of OW052064.1, forward strand.
TTTCCAATCTAATCTAACTAATCACTCTAAGAACTTTAAAATTCAATCGCGTAACGGTCCACTGTCCAATCTGGCTATAAATTACTCCACGCTGCGCTTGTTTCTTCAAGTTACGAACACGCAAAGTCACAATTGTGAGCAACGTCGCACATCATAGCTGTTGGCCAATAAATATGACATACATTGTTAATTAATAGGCTACATTTTATTAACAGTGGGTTTGATAAGGCCCTTGGGGTTCTGCACAACCGTGAATATATCCTTGAAGAAATTTTAATAAGATATAAGACATGCAAACTCTATCGAACTTAGAATTCTTTCTGCAATGAATAGTTAGTTTATTTTTTTAGAATAGGTTAGTTAACTCTTAAATAGTATTTTCTGTTTATTTACGGGTACTCCTCAAAAAAAGAAGTATTAAAAGCGGATGTCATATTTGAATGCGAATGCCAATCATGCAGTATGGTACTCACTCACACTACGGCAGCCTAGTGAGATGCTTCTACTTAATGAATACATTATCCAATAATGTAGAAGCATCACACTAGGCTGCCGTAGTGTGAGTACCGTACTGCACTGCATGATCGGCATGCGCAGTGAGTCCATACTCACTTAGACATGCTTTCCGTCAGGTAAAGTAGTCACTTTGATATGTTTATGAGCCTATCACTAGGATAAAAATGTGTAATACCTAAATAGAAAATTTTAAAATCAAATACTACAAAAAATGTGTTAAAAGAGAAGATTTACTTTCTGGGTTTTTTACTCATGTTATCTCATTGGTAAACCGATTTCAATAATATTTTTTTAATTAATTAAATTGATTTCAACTAAGGTTGGTCAATCAAATATGAATTTATTGAATTTAAGCATATAATATTTAGACATTACCAACATCAAACTCGAAAAAAGGAACAGTAAAACAAAAAATTATAACGATTTCTTAAATTCAAGTTGACCCCTTAAACTTCATAAACATATAAAGTAAAGTCGTCCATCTCACAAATAAGGGAGTCATCATAACTGAACAGCTTTTAATATACTATGTACCAATTAGGAGGCTTCTTGTCTTACCAACGTACAGCTCGACACCACAATATTGATTAACTCCATATCTACATAATTGGATACGGTTATTAATTAGTTCCCTATGAATATATTAATATTTATAGGCTATCTTCTGAAGGGAATATAGAGTTGAGCTTTGAGAACGGTAGAACCAAAAATGTACACGTGTTTGTCATTTCCTTTAACCATAAATGCAATGACAAATTGAATACGCCTTTTTACGACGGATATTAAATGATTATAAATGTATCAAAACTTTTAGAACACAGATATATAAGTTCTAGAATTTTGGGTAAGCATTAATATTTTGTACCGTTCATGTTTATATTATAAACTAGCTTTTACCTTTGATTCTGTCCACATTTTGGATAAATAGTAGTCTATGACCTTCTTTCTATGTCCTTAAGAGTTAAAATGCTTTAACTCTCCATGTCAAATTTCATTACGGTTGAACTGTGAAAGCGTAACAGACAGACAGACAGTACTTTCAAATTTATAACATTGTTACGAATCTTCTGTAGGGAATAGAGTGTTGAGATTTGAGAACGGTTGAGATAGTGTTGAGATTTGAGAACGATTGAGATAGTGTTGAGATTTGAGAACGGTTGAACCAAAACTGTACATGTATTTGTCATTGTCTTTAACTATAAATGCAATGACAAATTGAGTACGCGTATATATCGAGGAGAAAGGAGCAGCCTATGTCCTTCCTTAAGAATAAAAGTATCACCAAATCAGATTTTATTAAAATCGGTACAGCAGCATAACGTGAAAACTTAATAGACATACAGACCGAGTTACTTTCAAAAAATAGTTGGAGTACAGATGGAACATCGTTTTAGTGTTTCACTATTATGAAATTTCTTCTTATTTTTTTGTAGGAACGTTTTGGCGAAATTGAACCGAATAAAAAAAAATGTGCGTTTGAACTTGGAGTTTTTTTTGGATGAGTTCTACTACCTGACTTTCTGTCTTCATCATCAGACATGAGCAAATCAGCAATCAAAATTTACTTATAAAATGTATTAACATTGTTACTTTGCATTTAAGTAAACATAATAGGAATGTGCAAATAGTTAAAATACACAAATATTTTTAAAATAAATATTACCCTTTACTGTGTAGTCATCAATGTAAACTTCACTATATTTAATAAAGTTCGTTTAAATAAATAACGCGAACAACCCTAGTCATTCAAAATATTGATGACACGTTAGTCTGAGATATTGATTTCTTCTCTTATCCGCAGACATCCTGATTGCGTTGAAAAAACGTTAACGAGAGCAGTACCGAAATATCCCTTAGGTTATTTCAGATCAATTTATTTAGCTAAATTAACCGAAGCACATCGCATTTGCATTCGATTTCCATAACGCGGTGCAGGCGTATCGGCCGGCCATACGTCACTGTACACGGGAGATATAGTCAGTACGGACTACTTGATCGATTGTGTGATTCTGCGAACGAGAAAAGAAAGATATGGAAACGTTAAAAAAACGGATAAAATTAGTTATATATTTGATAGATAGTTGTTAATAATTGAATTGAATTTAAAATTTCATGAAAATTCTATTTAGATCTTATTTTATCCAAGATGTCCTTATGCTTTGTTTGAGCATTTTGACTTTAATGAAATATTTGACACGATTATGAATCAAAAATTACGAAACATTTAATATATTTGAATATCTATAATATAGCCTAGTCTGTCCCCACTTTGAGACCTACTAAATGTTAATATCTTAAAGGTTTGTTTAAATAAATTGATATATTTGTACTAAGTTTCTTTTTATTTTGCCACATTCAATCCCTTGATGATTAATGAAGATATTAGCATTAGGTAATCATCACTTTTTGAAGATATTTCATTGGTTGAGAAAAGAAAAAACAAATACAATGTGTTACAAAATAGCAGTTTGCTCAAAGCTTTTATTATGATTTCTTCTAATGACCAATGTGCCTACGAAAATAGTAATTGCAATTATTACAAAAGAAAGTTTGTAATCTTGAGAAATGTGCGGTGCGACAAAAATTACTTCTTTAACGACTATTTGTTGTAGGTAAATTCTCACTGTCTTTTGTTTAAAAATAAAAAACATATAGTGATCATAGTATAAAGACATTTGAGACGTAACTCGCAATTGTCAGAAAATTATATTGTGTATCGTGAATCATGTTGTGTAACATGACTAAATTAAATAATAATAAAATAAGGAACCCCATATTGTCCACAAGTACCTAACTAAAAAACAGAAACCTATTTATGAAGGTTTAGTGTATGTTTTCTACGTACCTAGTTATTTTTTTATCGCGTCAATATCGTTTCGTCATAAACAACGCTCGTTCCTTCATTATCGAAGTACAGATGAGACGAGAAGTTTTTTGCCAGCGTCGTGATTTATCCAAAGGAAATTGTCAGACAACTAATGGCTCTTTGTTTATTGATTTATATGTTGCAATATTCGGTAGCGAGAAGGGTCGATATAATATCGTTCCTCGTTTTTTTGCCCCGCCTGATTGAGCTACTGCACAACCCGCCCATGCGTAGATGGCTATTTCGATCTCATATAAAGTTACTTGTATCGTTTTTTCTTATTTGGTCGCTTAATCTAAATTACAGGGTTCGTAGATTGGTGTGAATTAGCAAGTAAAAATTTAATGGGAACGATTCTAGAATGTAACTCTATTAAGATTTTTTTATGAGATCGAATTATTTTGTACAGGAAATTGTCTTAGAATTAATTAAAAGATTTAATGTGTTTTATAAAAAGCTATAAAACGTTACAAAGGACCGTTGTGCACACAATTTAGAGATCTTAAAGTGATATACAGGTTGAGATAAAATATGTCGTAAATTTGAAAGAAATGAAGCATTAACTTTTTTATATTTAAGCCTTCTAAGTTAACTCTACTCCACCTGATGGAAAGCCAGAGTAGAATTCAGGAGTGGGGGTCACCATTCGATTTTTAGTGCAGACAGACAATGCATCAATTACATGATTGTCTGCATTCGCAATAAGTGCAGTGGCCTCCAGTCTTGGATTCTGCTCGTGCTTTCCATCAGGCAACGTAGAGTCACTTTCTAGGCTAAATATAAAAAAAATGGTGACCCACACTATGGCGGTCTAGTGAGATGCTTCTACATTATTCTAGAGTATCAAGAAATAAAAGTTTAATGAGTGTATATCTCGAACAGACTTGGAGAAGTAACGTTGAATAAAAACATCGTTATATTTGCCTTAGGGCTGCAAGTAATTAGAAACATTTGTAACTGGGCTTAAAACCCTCTAGTAGCATCAGTTACACTGCGTTTATTCACAAACATCCCAGACATTTTATAGATTAAAAATGTATTGAATAAAAATAAAATACTTTAAAAAAAAGTAAGGTTTCTTCTGAAATGCCTTTCGTAATCACGTAGTTTACATGAGTTGACTAGCGACCCGGCACAGCTTTGCACGGAAGGCTTTGAAATTCTCGTACTTCCACCATAATATACATGTATTAGACATATAAGCCTAAGGCGATTTAATCAATCTATCTGTTGCTGAAATCTGCATTAAAATCCGTTGAGTAGTATAAAAGATCTAACCTAACAGATAGCGGAGACTTCATTTTACACATACTATGTAAAGATGATGTACACATTCATATATCGGGATCTGAATGATAATGAAAATATTGATATGTGTATAATGATATCTTGTGGGTAATACCCTATAGGACCTCAGAAGAGGTAACAGTATTGTACTCACGATTGTCTTTGAGAAGTATAGATAATGGCAGATATTTTACACACCGCTCTTTTTCTGTTCAAGAATCAGTCATAAATATTCGCCACGTGAAAGTAACTGAACATAATCATTTTTTTTTTTTTGGATTCATAGCAATGTTGATAACTTTGCAAAGGGTTTAGGCTAGTTGTCTGCTTGATGGCCATCCTTGGTATTGAATTATTTTCAAATGGACAAAGAAATGTAGATAAGGTAAGATGGGGCAAAGAAAAATATTGGGTTTAGAAATGTTATTGTATAAAACTAAGGTGTACCTAGTATACTGAGATTCAAGTTAGTAGGCCTCTAGGATGGAATGATTGAGTGGCATATATAATCGTCAACAGCATTTAACAGTCCACAAAGGCCTCTCCATAAAAGAGGCTTTGACTTACTTGTACCATACGAGCCAGAGAGGTTGTGTGGGGTTTGTTTCGAGTTTTCCTTCTCTTTGCAGAGATGTTGTCCTGCGTAATTAGCTCCCTCAGTCGCCTCCTACGATACCCATGGGATGAAGAGGTGTAGTGACATATTTTTTCTTCCTAACTTTTATACCCATAATTATATGGGGTCGGCTACTAGTTCAACCGGCTTTACCTGAATGTCAGTTTTTCCACGGAGCAACTGGCATCGGAACAACCCTGAGGGGGAATGGAATTCGTAGATTGAACTAGTTGTCAGTATATTTGAGGGCACTGACTCCTAAATAACGATTGCCATGGATGTTCATGACAATCGGGACCGACGGCTTAACGTGCTCTCCGAGGCACTTCTATACTCTGAATCGATCACTACATGGAAATCTGTATATAATATTTGTAGTAAATTATATAGCAAATATATTAAAAACTAATAGGTACCTAATGAATACCTAATAAGGAGTTGATCTACAACATTAAAGATTTCACTTTTTAAATTGATTTCTATTTCGTACGTACAACAAGCCTCTAATAATATTGTATATATATATATATATTGATTTAAGTAAGTAAATTATTCTACAAGATATTGCAGTGTGGCAATAAAACTTAAATTCCGAATTTATATTAATTGCTCGAGTTTATATGAATTTATATAACATAACCTGTTTAAAGAGATATTAAAAACTTTCTCTACATTTTAAGATTGATGATTATCGATATCAACATCGATTAATTTCGTAATAACCCATTGCTTACATAGGCTTTATTCAATGTTCACATGATCATTCGATTCTACGCCTTTCGCGTTATGCTTATCCACGCTGGAAGCTGGAAGTTGAATTTAAAATAACTGGTGTTAACATTATTAACGTTAAAAAAAATTAACGTTGTTAACGATATATTCCTCAACTGCAATTTTGAATGTATATATTATATGTAACTTACGTAGGTCCAATAGCAAGCTATATATTCATGGAGATTTGTAAGAGCTGTCCGTGTTATGACGGATTAAGAATACAGAGTGTCACCACCCCTATTCATCCCACGGGTGTCGTAAAAGGCGACTAAGGGATAAACGACGCGAGGCAACATCAATGCAAAGAGAAGGAAAACTTGAAACAAACCCTTTACCAACCCGTCTGGCCAGCGCGGTATAGTAGGCCAAAACCTCCTTCTAAGGAGAGGCCTATGTCCAGCAGTGGACTGTTAAAAGCTGTTGATGATTGTAAACGTAGTAACGACATTCAACTATAAATAATGGTTTCGAACAATATTCCCGACCAGTTGGCCGTGAATATGACACATCTTGGTAATTATAAAAAAAAGTAAAAATCTAAAATGTTCTTTGTTTAAATAAAAAAACACTTTTTATAGAGAAACGCAACTACACAACTTCCAAATAGTACAAGGGTACATGTGGTCATCGATAGTTTTTTACAAAACTCTAATTCAAGATATAAAACAGTTTGTACATTCAAATTGAATGTTTTGGTGACCACAAATTACTTCACCGTCCAATGATCGTTTAGAGACGGAATGACGGTATGGTCTAAAATTTGTTCTTCACGCTTACCGTTTAGGGGGCCATCAGATGAAGAACGGATTTTTTATTTTTAAACTGCGGTGAAGATAAAAGAATAGCATTTAATGTGTGCGTGTATTCGAATATTTGTCATATGTAGGGATCTTCTAAACTTATGAATCATTTACTAAAAAAAAAACCACTCAAATTCACGAAATTACTTATAGCTTTGAGTAAAATATAGATTTTTAAAAATATTTTTTAAAATTTATTTAAGCTGGCCGGGGAAACTAGAAGATTTAACTATTTTCTAATCAAGTGAAGAAAATGATAAGATAAAATCAACTTGGTTCTTTAAAATTGCCTTGCCTTGCCTAACCTTGCCTGATGCTGGTAATGTACAAGTACTTCAAATTAAACGGGTAGCAAAAACGTTTTGAAAATACAACACTATAGCTAACTAACAGTATTCCCGATAAAATTAAAACGAGTACGATACCTTCTACTTTCCAACAAACATAAATATAATGAAAAGTCTCGAAAGTCCAAAAACAGTTAATATTCCCTTAGTTACAAAAGTAACTTCTAAACATTGAATAAAAATAAAAATGAAGTTTATGTTTCTGCCGAAGCGTAGGAGACAATATACATCGCTCGTGCGCACACTATAGCCACGCCTAATGTCACATAATGATTGCTTCGTAACGCATGTTAGGCTGCTCACATACTCACGATTAATGTGATCTCAGTTAGCGGTCGTACGACAAAAGGTGTTAATCTTTAGTCGCGTAACTATATAGTAAATAACACTACTGGGACCATATATGTTTATAAATTGAAATTAATAAGTTGAATATGTTTTCTAAGATAATACTGTTAGCCATTTGAACCATGAGCAGTCAGAAAAGAAATATCAAAATTCATTCCATCACAAATCGATAAAACTCTCGGTCTGCAAACATTTTAGTACGATTAGAGAAGTACGTAATAGAAAACTACAGAAGCACGCTTTATTCGATTTGACTAAAGCTAAAAGACATGATGCTGAAACTGGTTGTCTGAATATATATATATAACATGCCAAATGTTAGGCGTCATATGCGACTCATATAGGAGTCCTACATATTCCTTATATATTTTGTCTTATTTATACCTCCAAGTACATGTTTTTAACATTTATACGAAAAGCTAACTTTTGTTTTCTTTCGCAGGAGAAACCTCACAAATGCAGTCTTTGCTCCAAGTCGTTCCCAACGCCAGGAGACTTGAAGTCCCACATGTATGTCCACAGCGGTTCATGGCCATACAAATGTCACATATGTTCCCGAGGATTCTCCAAGCATACCAATCTCAAGAACCATTTGTTCTTGCATACTGGTAATTATTTTTTGTTTTATAAAAGTGCTAGCTTTCGCTCGAGGCTTCGCCCACGTGTTATTCTGATGTATAATATTGATTGTCTTTTTTACCCCTTTAGGAGTAGAATTTACCGAAATTTTCTATTAGTCGCCTACACTCCTTAAGGAATACACATGAAAAATTACAGCTTCCTGCAAGCAGTAGTAAAGAGTAGATGCTGCAAATAAAAAATACCTAATATAGTTCACCTGAAACGATATGTAAAATAATATATCTTATAATTTCTTCATTGCATCTAAAGAAAACGCAAATTTAATTCAATTTTTGTAGTAGTCATATCATAGTTAGCAAAGATAACATAAATAAATATCGTTTTAAAACTAAAAAAACAAGCTTACAAATGTCGGTTACTTTTGGGCCCCGTAAACGATCAAATTTGTTTGACAAATTTGTTGGTCAAACTTCACGTTTACATCAAAAGAGCCCTGTAAACGATCAAACTTGTTTGACAAACACAACAACAATCAAGATTTTCCTCAAACACGTCAAACACGTAGACTGTTTGACAAACGCGTCAAACACAGCTGCACACTATCAAATAATTTGACAACCACGTAAATTTGACAAAAAAAATTGATCGTTTACACCACCCTTTAGAAGGCTCTTTATAAACATACAGATAAAGGTAATAAAAAGCGTTTTAAGAACATTGCACCAACATAATAATAATTATATACGTAGATGTAACAGACAACTAGAAGCAGCCTGCAGTATCAATTGACGATATGACCACGTGAGCTAGTACGTCAAACATAGTCTGTCAAGAGATAGTCACTATTCTAACGACCAATTTCCATTGTTACAGCTAAACATCAGAGGAACAGCGCCAGGGACGCCACTTGAAGTATCATTATTTCATACTGATCAACAAATATTTACATATATTTAAGACAAACTGTCTGACAAATTATAAAAAGTGTGATATTAGAATAATTAGTTTTAAGTGTTATTTTTTTATATTGTTTAGTTGTATTTATGATATGCTAATACAATTATTTCAGTAAAATTTCTCATATATTGCTGATTGACTACGAAATATTTAGTACGTTATAAAAGTTTTTTTTTTAATTAGAATATCATTTATAAGATATCTGGAAAAGACACGTCAATATCACTATTTAGAACTTCAAGTTCAATTTATTTGAATACTTCAGGTTGTTTATTAGGGAATAAAGCGATTTATTGTCCAACTTGGTAAAGGGCCTTTCACAATAACCATGAATATATAAATGTTATAACAAAGACAAGTTATTGAAAACGGAAGTTAAACAGTTATATTTAAAGGCAATTGTTTCGAAGTGCTTTCACTCATAATTAATTATTATGTAAATATGTTTTATCTTTTCTTTGTAACCTAAAGATAGTCATGGCTACAACCCTCTACCCTCTTCAAACCATTGAATTAGTGGTTACAAATTTAGTAGTTTAGTAGCTTTTAGTAGTTTTGGTAGTCCACGTTTAGGTGTTTCAGTACTTAAATTAATAGGGGGAAAGCTGAAATATATATTACCTAATATGAAATATTAGTTCGTATAATTTTTGTTTATTTATTTAAATAAGCGTTTTTTTTTGCAAATTTTTTGCAACTCTATGTAATACTAGCAAAATACAAATTAAAACCATTCTATCTTAATATCGGAAAACAAATATCGATGGCCGATATCTACGAACTATGCACATCACTACTTATTTATCTTTCTAGTTGGTTAAGGTGATAAATTATTCTACATAATGTTATGTAGACTTTAGTTTTTTTTGTAAATATAATATAAGACTATATCTATAGTATACTTACATTACGTACGTATATTGTGATTACAATTCCGTCCACTTGTAAATACAACTTAATCATTCACAGCAACGAATTATTAAATTGTGAATACTATTTATATTTTACACATAAGAATTTCCGTAGATAATAAATAAATATATATATATAAATTATATTTGAATTTTATTTAATTCTTATCCCTTCGACAGGTTAAAAAAAAGGTGCCAAGTGCGAGTCAAACTCGCCCATGAAGGGGAACCCTTCATGGGCGAGTCGAGTAGTAGCAAATAACATCATATAAAAGTTCTTGTAGTTCGTTGTAACTTTAATCGATGTTTTGTTAATAGTGTATTGATTGAATGAAACGTAGTTTGCATAGACATGTACATCATATATATTTTTTGGTTTTATAATTCTCTTATTTTAGAAGTTACAGCCCCGCCCCCCGTAACTTCTAAACTTTTACACACATTTTACAACTTTAAAAGTGCCTCTCGCGCAAACTATTCAGTTTTGAGAAAAATGATTTTGCAAACCTCAATATCATATTTGAAGACCTATCCATAGACATATCCTAATAAGTATTTGATTGATAAAAAAAAATCGAGTTTCAGTTCTAAGTATAGGGAACCCCCAGAACTTATTGTTTTCTTTCTATTTTTATGTGAAAATATTAATGCGGTTCACAGAATACATCTACTTACCAAGTTTCAACAACATAGTCCTTAGAGTTTTGGAAAAAGTGGCTGTGACAGACAAACAGACATGACGAATTTATAAGGGTTCCGTTTTTTGTCATTTGGTTAGGGAACCCTAAAACATCTGACCTCTATTCCTTCATATTCACTAACGAAATGTGTTGGATTTTAAGTTAATCCATTAAAAAAATACAACTTTCAAACATCTTTTAAATCCGCTTTTTTTTTATTATTGCCGTAATGGAATAGGCGTTTGTCTTCCATCTCACCTGATGGAAAGTATAGATGAAGACGAAGATGGTACACGCCCATCCAAAAGAAACCTGTTCACTCTACCTTTTAAAGGCTCCAGAGTTCAACTCATCAGGAAAAATAGACCCAGGCAGGTCGTTCCAAACTCTGGCGACTCTCACCAAAAACGAGCTGTCAAACCATTTATTTCGTCTTTTGGGTATGCCAACAACGTATGGATGAAACTTTTGCCTGCGCCTAGTAGTCCGATAAAGGAATGAAGATGGCTCGATCAGTTCGAAAAGAGCTTTCGAGCACTCTCCAAAGTGTATTCTATAAAAAACCGATAAGCTGGCAACTCGACGACGATGCTCAAGGGTGTGTAGTCTACTTTTTGAGAGCTTTTCGTTATTAATTAACCTATGGGCTCTTCAGTCAACTGAGTCCAAAGCTTCCAGATGATATTTGGCTGCACCGTCCAAGAGGTGACTGCAGTACTCCATGGAGGATCGAACTTGGGCAGTGTAAAGATTAAGCAGCAGTTCAGAGCTGAAGTACCTCCGAACCTTTGACAGAATTGATAATTTCTTGGACGCTGTTCGTGCCATAGACTCAATTTGTTGGCCAAAGTTGAGGTTAGAGGTGATGGTAATACCTAGAAGCCCTAGATGGTTAGTAATCGGTAAGGATACACTTTCGAAAGTGGGTGTTAAATCAAAGCTACTCTTTTTCGCGGAGAAAAGACACGCCTGTGTTTTGGAAGGGTTGAACTGGACAAGATTGACGTCACCACAATCGGACACCCACTGCAATGTCACATTCCCCCGTTCAATCATGGACTCTTTCAAAGACCGTATTTCCTCTGGACTAGCTCGCGAGTTGGACGTGTACCTCTCAATTACGGTGCTGTCATCGGCGTAGCTAATAATATTAGGTGTTAAAAGATCATTTATGTGCAGCAGAATAACATTATTTCTGTTCATAATTAACATATAATCCCCACTTACTAAAAGCAGAGTTTAGCGGATATAAGTTTATTTTTCTACATCCAGTCTGTCCCTAGCTTTATTTTCCCATACAGTTACTATTTCAAACCGCAAGTGATTCCGAGGTCCTGAGTTTAAATCTTGGGTCAGTCGAAGCGCAATTGGATTTTTATGCGTCCGGTAGCGATAGTTAGGGTTGTGGTCTTACAGATTGCACTAATATTTTAAATGCAATATAACCTATACCTTATTCAAGATATAATATCATATGTGGTCATGACGAGATACTTAGCTTTCTAATCTCATATTACCGTGATAAACTGATAAGTATTTCTTTTGCTTTCTTATAAAGACAACTCGCGGATGAGGAATAAATCCTGTTATAGAGGATAAACACACATGAAATAGAAACAAAAAACTAAACAAACACGCTTATAAACTAAAAATAGAAAATAATTTTAATGTAACAAAGCGTGGGGTGACGTTATTGAAATATTCTCAGAAAGCACCCCACGCTTTGTTAAATTTAAATTATTTTATACTTTTTAGTTTAAAAGCGTGTTTGTTTAGTTTTTTGAAACTATTTTTTTTCTAGACTTAAAAAGACTTATTTTTAAAACATTTCTTTTTTTTTGAATTAGTGTATTGTCATCGGTCCTCGATAAATCTACAAAGTTTGAAAAAATCTTGCCGTTTAAACTGGGTCAAAATCGCGCCCAAAGGAGTCGGTTACAAACAAACAAACATACAGGTGAAGCTAATATAAAGCGTGTAAAAGCAGCCAGACTCAGACTCAAACGTGCTCTGAGAGGCACGGGCGTGAATGACCGCCTAACTTCCATACTGCTGTTATTAATAATTTCCTGTCAGAAAAACCCAACAACACTTTTGGCCCGACCCGGGATTCGAACCTGAGACCTCTTGATCAGCAGTCTTATAACTAACCACTAGAACAACGAGGCAGTCGTTCTAATGTGAGGACCAAAAATGTTTGTAAGCAATTTATTTAGTAGAACAGAACACAACATTTTCTTAATCTAGAAGGCTAATGTATAACCAAAACAGTTACAGTAAAATAACAAGCAATAGAAGCAATCGGTTCCGCAGCTACCCAACCAAGCAATGATTGCAAACTGTAGGTATATATATCACACTGATCGACGCCCATAGAGTATGAATATTTCCCCGAGTGGCCGGATATTGTCAGCATAAAGTATTATCTTTATTACTGGCCAGCAATATTTATCAGAAACTAAACAAAATACCTTTCAATAAAATCTAACAATAAATAAAATCGAACATTTCCAGCCAATGAAATGTTGGTACGACTTTTATCGACCCAGAGCATGTCCCATCCCACAGTCATCGGGTAGCGGGAGCAACAATTAAATCTTAATACACTCGAGTGAAGTTGTTTTATGCAAATAAGTGCAAGGCTTGCGTGTATACGCCTACGACCATTCTAAATATAAATAGTTTTAAATTGCTATTAGTTTTGCTTCCACGCTACTTAATATGGAATTTGCGATGCCTATGGTATAGGAAGTGACGACTATTGAATGTACATTGCAATGGTAGGCCAGTAAAGTAACTTTCGTTTTGAAATAATCGATGTAGTAGGTACTTTATTGTGACATCGAAACTGAATCGACCATTGCAATTTTACGATGTTTCTTGATTTTGTTGGTTTTGTTCATCTCCTTTCTCTGTCTGTGAAATAGTACATACATATATTGAAAATTGTTCAATAAAAGTATAATATAATAATTATATAAACGAAGTCGGATAAAACCAAAATTTTATCATTTAGCGATACCGTATCAAGTGACGTAAGAGTGATCCGTAAATATTTGAGTTTTGGTATTTTCTACAGTTGTGGTATCTATCTAATTTTGGTTTCATCAAAATCGGTCCAGTCGTTTGAGAGAAGTTCAGTGACATACACACTCACACAAGAATTATATATATATAAAGATGTATTGAGGTTATATAATATGTATGGCGTTGTATGGAAGATGTCCAAATTATTTATTTATTTCCCAGTGCTATATTATTTATTTATCTCCAAATTATTTATTTATATACCTTTTTGAGATTTATATAAGGTACGTACTAAAACTATTTTGCAATAAACGTTTTAAACAGTTTACTACGGACAGTCCCAATAGGTTTCAAATAATGGGTTCACTAGCAGTCACCTTTCTGCTGATGTGTCAAACTTGATGCATATTGCTTCTAAGCTTGTCTCAGTAGTCGCCTGTACCATTAATAATGAAATATCATAATAAAGTCGTTCTATCATACCCCGAGGTGGTTAAAGTACGCCTGGTATTAACATGCGAAATTGTTTGTGAGTATCTGGATCAGTAGCTGTGCCGTTAGACAGACTAACATTTTTGAAATTGCTGAAAGTACAGTAGGTATACATTTTCATATGTATTTAGGAAGTAACTTTATTTCATATAACAAACAAACATTTCCATTTTATTTATTTGTATAGATACATTATGACTATCTTTGCCCGCGTTTCCGCCCGTGTATGTCAATCAGTTATCGCAGCAAAAAGTAGCCAATGTCCTTCCTAAAATATATGCTTGTCAAAAGAGATGGTCCAAAAAAAAAACAGAATCGATTGTAACTAAATAGGTATTGGTAGTTTCATTATAATGCACAATTTACACTACCCTAAGCGCAATGCCGTAATCAATCGAGTATATGAGCTATTGGCTGACAAAGAATGTATGAAAAAATTATGAGTTACTTGTGATTTTTTCCAGTTCTTACAAAAACAATAATTATTACTGATTAACAATAATAATAGGATTACTGTAAAAGTTATAACAATCAACTGTGTAATTACTATGTTGAGCAGTAACATGTGTAACTAGCTTAAAGTCTAATACAAGCATTATTAATATTATTACCTATTAAATGTTTTTAGTTCTGTATTTAGTATTTCGGTAAAACGGGGTCATTTCTTTCTCTTATCAGTTTAGTTAGCAAGCTCGAATTGTTTTTTATTTTAGTGTTTTTTTTATTAGTTAAAAAGCGTAACAGACATACAGACAGTTACTTTTGAATTTTTAATTTGAGTACTAACTTTCAACAATCGATGTCTGTCTTAAGAATGTTGAAGAAAAACTTAAGAAATCGGTCAATTAAAGTAACAGAAATCAAAATAGTATCGGTTTTCTGTTAAGTATAATAGTAATATAAGTTTTTTAATATTTATTAATATATCTAGTAATACATAGATTCTCAAATGCCTAGTCTCAAACAAGGCGGCGGTATTGCTAAGTGTCGTAGCATTTATTTTAACTACTGTGAGGTTTTAAGTTCAGAGTATATGAGTCCCATCCGCATTCAATTTAGCTCAAGTATTAGTATTCTTATCCAAGCTCCTTAATATAAACCCCAATAAACTATGTTTAGTTTGAGTAACCATATTCCGTATAAACATTATAATTTAGTTCATAAGTAAAATAAAATCGATCGTAAACTAACCACGTAAATTTTAGTAAATTATAAGCATAAGTCTATCTCCCATGTTCCATAACAGTTATCAAAAGCATATTGATCCAATTAATCATACGATCAACAACAAATGGTTAGCCTTTCAAATAACACAGTTTCTAATAGTTAATAACAATTTAATATAATCGTGATCATTTAGACCCACGGTTATGTGGTCCGAAATGGTCAACGGTGGTCTACCTACGGTGAGCAAGACCACCCAAACAAATGACTTCATAATTGCATTGCGTTAGATTAATAATGTATTGTAATGTTTCTGATTGATTAAGTTTGGTTATTTGAAACTTCTTAATACTTCGATATGTTAAAAATCTGTATGCAAGGATAATAAATTAGTGTTAAGTTCTTTATAATAATGCAATAGAACAACGTCTTGTAAGCATTGCAGACATGTTTTTTATAAATTAATGATGTTTGTCAGTCTGAAGTTTTTTTAATGAATCTACCTGACAAAGTGACTCCACACCACCTGAATGCATGTAATGCACTTCTCATCCACTATGCTTAAACAGGTTGCTCCTACATTTTAAGAGATATGTAAGCACTTAGGTATTCCCTAAAGGTTTTGTGAAAACGAAAATTAAAACTAAATAAAAATCTACAGCCAAGTCTTAACGATAAAAAAATGTGCAAACGATATAATTAGCCAATTCTTTTAATTCATACCAAATTTTACTTAACTACTGCACCGTTTTGAAAGCGGTGCAGTGATTTAGACGTGAAAGACTAACAGACGGACAGACAGACGGATTTCCTTATTTTTTGCATGGATTGCTTTTAAGTTAAAAAAGTGTGTAGAATTAATAGCATGTTTCACTACTCCGTAATTTTTAAAAGCTTTCTTTATTAATGAATTAGCTACACAACCATGTAAACCAGTCGACAAAACATCATCTGAATAGATTACAAATAAAAGCACTCTCATTACCAAACTCACAGCATCAATTACCCCAAACTAGTCTTGTGATAACATTAATCATCGTCATTAGAAAATCGTTACATATAAATCAATAAACTAAATTTATTAGTGGATCCAGTGAAAGTAAGATTATGTCAGTTTTACAACATTAGTTATGTAAAACTAGAGCAATTTATGTTATTTAATGAAATGCCAATTTAGTTGGAATTTTTGTATTATTATATTTTTGTATTGTTGATGTCGCATTTATGAAAATAGTAAGGATTTATATATTTCAATATTCATTCTAATCAGAACAACTTAAGTATGTTTAACGTAATAGATGATTGAGTTATAAGCAGTCATAGGTATTAAAATACACTTTAAAACTAAACTTTCAGTACTACGAATTAAAACCGTGCCTGTCCAAGCATTTCCATTAAGACATCTTATTGCTATCAATGAATTTTCTTTAAGAACGTGTACCTGCAAAATATTTTAATCGAACATTCCGTTTCACTTTTTCAAAATTGAAGACGACCATTAAATCACCATTTGCATTGACAATGCAAACGGTGATTACAAAAAGCTCGATTAAACTAACAATTGAGATAGGCGCGGCTACACAATACCATAGATCGCACGACGGGAGTCGATGTACCTATAACCAGATATGGCCAACTAAACAAGAGCTATATTTTCATAATAAATATTTTATTGTGAGCTCAAGATATATCAGTCTATCAGCTCTATCTCTTGAACAAAAAAATCTAATAAAGCTAAAGCAAAATAGACGAACTGTTTGGATCAATATGGAGTGTTGTTCGGAACAAACTGCGTTGTCATAGGGCGTAATCGAGGCGAGACGGTGGCGCCTTTGTGTTCGGCCGTCATCGGCTTTTTATAACGCTATCTGATGAGTATTGCTCCCATTTTCATCGACAAAAAATCGATCGGTCGCTGGTACAATCATCGAGTTATGCACTCACTATGAGTAGTCAGATACAGTAGAGCCCCAAGCTTTGGGAGCCACTTCATGTTAATGAAAAGATATTTCTTGTTCGTGGTTACTTAAGGTGAACTTCAACATCATTAGTTTCTTTGATCATAGATGATTTGAAATAGAACCAGAAAGATTACAAGACTCTTCTCCTAATAGCTAATCCCGTTTATGGTAAATAGTAGGCGCCTTGGAGGCATTATACTAAATGCCTCCAAAGTAAATGATATAAAGATCCAAAACTACATGATATGATATAATATTACATATAATCAGCAATAAGATTGAATGAAATAATAAAATAACATATAAAGTCATGGTAACTATAGGGTGACAATATTGCCGAGTGATTTTTGTAGTAATAAAACAGATCATCTCTAGGTTAATAGGTAATACCGAAGCTTTATAAAATAAAGGGTAATAAATAAAATGAAATAAAGAAAATTAAGATCGAGACATAGTTATTTCGACCATATTGACTGCCTCGGTGGCGCTGTGTAGCACTGGTAGCGTTTATGACTGCTGTGTTTGATATCTCGTGTTTGATTCCTGGGCCGAACCAAATATAACGAATTCGACGAAGTTGACCGTAGCCGTCTACAACTCTGTCACGTCTCTGAAATCTAAACTTCGTAGATCAATAATCCCTTCTTATTAAGTAAAAGTCGACAATAACCATAGCTTATTCTTGAGATTTTAGAAATAATATCTTTATAATATCTTTGCATGAATAAGTCACACAATAAGGGACCAATCGCCTACTGAACCCGGTTCAAATGTCCACGCCAGCATCATAAACAAAGATTGGACCCTATTCCCAAGTTATGTACGTTTAGCACGCCATCCCGAACATTATACAGGCACCATAAATTTAAATCTTCGCACCCCGACGCTGCTTTGTGCAAATCGAACATCGATGATTTATGAACAATTATCGATTAATTCAAGCAGCGATCGTAAGTTTAATCTCGATTATTAAGGAGTTGGTTCGAATGAGCAATACGACAGAACCTAAATCATACTGACTCTTTAAAACGCTTCACAATTAACATCTTGCTAATCATTATGGTAAGATGATTATATTTGATGAATATTTAAATATTCTCAATATTTAATTTTATTTAAATTTGACTTGTGTTCACGATTTAATATTAATAATGTAGAAAATGTAGTTAGGGTTGCAGAGGTCCGATGCCAGTCGCATGAAAAACTGATATTCAAGTAAAACCGGTTGAACTAGTAGTAGAATATAAATACATAAAAATACTTTTTGGAAATACATACATATTATACATAAACTCTTAGACTGCTGTGCCCAAGGTCTCGGGATCGATTCCGCGCGCGCACCCAATGATCTTCAGATATTTGTATCGGAGTTTGGGTGTTTTCTATGTACGTATTGTCAAGTAGCCATAATACAAGCTCTGCTTAATTTGGGACTAAATAGCTTTGTGGGTAAGATGTCCGAAATATCCGAAATATTTAATAAAAAAATCACTCTACTTTATTTGCTGGTCGAACGTAAAATATCAATTTATCTATGAATTCGGGGTCTTTAAAGCAAGTTATTCTAATAAACTAAAAGATACTCCGATCACAAAACAATATAACCAAAGAACCTACAACAATTGATATTATTCAATATACTGTTCAATATTATTGCATCTACAAGCAAATGCAAGTTGGAGGTGTAATTTCATCTAATACTGGAACAAAAACTATTACGACTAACCATCGCCACTCGAACAAATCATTCGTGAATAGGGATGCGATGTTTTCTAGAACAAACTATCGATACACTGGAGTAATCGAAATATTGGTTGCAGAGAAAGCTTTAGGAAAACCGACTCTACCTGTTTTACCTAAAAGTCAGACACAAAAATGATGAAGGTTGTAATACTTGATTATCCGAACCAAAATTATTCCATCATCTAGTCAGTTGAATATGGTGGTCATTACAAACATTTGTGCTGAATGGTTAGTGATCTACGACCTCACAATGTGACCCCAACGTCCCAAACTAAGCAGAGCTTGTATTATGGGTACACTAGACAAATGATATAAAATACATAATTATTTTTTTATCTAAATACATACTCCGAAACAAATATATGCATATTACACAAATATTGGGTCCTGCTCGCGAATCGAACCCGAGATCTCAAGCACAGCAGTCGCATACGCTATCACTGCGCCACCAAGGCAGACAATGGTTTTCAGTCTGTTATTATCATAAATGTATTGACTATTTTTTTTTTTTTTTTTTAAAGACAACTCCCGCATTAGGAATACAATTTTCCTGTGTCGCGGGGGACTTTACAAACATACATAAAACGGACACAAAGAACACCCAGACTCAGAACAACATTTTTTTTTATTGATTCATAAATGTGTTACTATTGTAATGACATTCTCCTAAAGACATGATCTAAACTTCAAACATTGTAGAAGTACAAAAAAATTAAAAACCGATTCAAACCAAGTGTAGTACAACTAAATGTTCCTCATCTTTTATACTTTTGACGACAATCGTCAACCTACACAAGATATCATTAAGGCCTTCTAAGTATGACTCAGCAATAATCGTACCGTTTCGAATTCTAGCAATCTATAAGACCAAACACACCATGAAGATAGGACTTACAAAATCCAAAAGTCACGATTAATCACAGATTAAAAAACTTAACAAAGAAAATGGAACAGCCCTATCAACCGATCACCCTGAAGTGGTCTAGAAGACGCGTGCCGAAGCAAAAACAATTTCACTAGATTAATACAATCTTTTATTTGCAGACTTAAGAACCTTATTTCGCGGGGATAAGGTTTATATTAGGTAAGGAAGTGGATACGGATGGTTAAAGAGATAGCTCACGTTCGAATTGTTGTTTGTAATGCTGATTATTTTACAAGTGGTGTTTGTTGTTCAATTTCGTTTTGTTTGTATAGTGTTCTGAGGTTATGATACACCAATTATTAGAAGAAATGTGTGTTTTAGATCACCTCGTGATCTGTAATTATTTTAAGCTTGTGGTTTGGATGTTGGGCATTTTTAAAGTACTAGTATTGTTCAAAATTTGTTTGTCTTGATGCACACCATTTAAATCTAATCAAATAAATAAAATTGGAGTGTCTGTTTGTAATAACAAATAACCAGTTTTTTACTATATGCATTTCAAAGTATTTACGGTACTGACATCCAAAACTGAATTTTTAAGTTTTTTGAGATTCTGTCTGTCCGTCTGTCTGTCTGTTTGTTCCGGGTAATCTCTGGAACGGCTGGACCGAAGAAATACATTTTAAGGATAATTCACAATAACCACAACTTTCTTGATATCAATTATAAATGTGTTGGTGCCACTTGTAGCCCTATATAAATTTTTATAAGTGATAATTTAATCACTTGAAATTCTAATTATCCATTTCAATTCATGTTCCAATTATCTTGGTCAGATTATTCGTCTTTATTAACGATTTTTTATACATTTGAAAAAATTGTTCAGACAAATTTACAAATTTATTAGATTTTTTATTTTACTTTCATACTTCACGTTCGGCTAATTACAGAAATGTATTTTATTAGAATATTATTAAATTTATTTCACTGTGTTTTTTTTAAACTATTTTATTAAGCCAATTACTCCTTAAAATTTTATTTGGGTAGCTTTGATTGAATTTCAAAAACTTTATTAAGCAATGTTATAAGTTTTAGCTGAATAACATAAAGTTTCTTTAATACAAACCTGGATACGTTTGTCACACACTTGTTTGTGACATCCATAAACAAAAAAATAAAAACTGTAACTCAACTACTAGACCAGTGCCGACAGTGTTTGAAAACAAAATATTTATAGTAGGATGAAACCCATTGTAGGAGGAGGAGAATATTACAAAAATTAAAGAATAAAATAATTACGGGCGATCTGAGGTCGGGAAGGGGGAAAGTGGGGGGTTTTTAGGGAAAAAAATGGCTTATCTTGATTTCCGGCGAAACTACAAGCCCTATGGAAAAAAGTCAAATGACAAAGTTGTAGGTAATAAAAAGATCTACAACTTTTGCATTCACACTTTTTTCACATAACCTCAAATTTTATGTGAAAAATTCAAAAAACCAAGTTTTTAGTTTTTGATTTTGATCTTTTACAAAAAAAAATATTTGTTCAAGAAATTAAGTGAAAACTAACCTTTTTATGTCTTGAATACATCGTAATTTCCCCCCTCTCCCCCTTCCCGACCTCAGATCGAACGTAATTTATTTTTCTTTTAATTTTTGTAAAATTCTCCTCCTTTTACAATGGGTTTCTTCCTACTATAATTTATGTTAACTTTTTATTAAGGTTCCGAAGTTTATGACTCGGATCCCTTATAGATACGTCATGTCCGTCTGTCCGTCCGTCCGTCCTCGACTTACCGTCCAAACGGTAAGTGCTAGAAAGATGAAACTTTGCATGAATATATTTTTATTTGGGGTACCTGCCCTACACGTAAAGAAGGGATGTTTTTTTTTTCTCGCGGCTACCCCATCGTGTGGGGTATCATTAGATAGGTCTTTTGAAAACAATAAAGGATTTCTAAAACGATTTTTTGATTTAGGTATTCGTTCGCGGGATATTCCACTTTAATGGGCACTTTTTTGTAAAACAGGGCGTCCCCCCCCCCTCTAAAAGCTTAACGGCTGGCTCAAAAAATCTGGAAAAATTGGTAAAGGTGATTCATATAATGTACTTTGAAGAAAAACTATGAGGGATTAGATGGCTTTGTTAGTTCAGGAGTTATCTATAACGTTAAGTTAAGCCTCTAGGCTTAACTTGTAAAATGCGCTCACTTGGAAAACGTCATACAAAATTAACGCATTAATACGTAAACATAACAATTTTCTATTGGATACGATCTTAAATGACTGAGGAACCCTTTCCTGTGCGTGGCCTGACACGCACTTGGCCGATTTCTATTCTAAGAGGCTTCTACCCTGGTCTATACAACAAAAAACGACGCTGAAAAAGTATAAACTACAATTGTACATAAACAAGATTTTCAGGACACTGGATAAAACAGCGTTATTGAAGAAGTAAGATTATCGAAAAACACGGCTTATTTATCTCAGATGTATTTTTCCACACAGTACTTTATGACCGCTGGAGGGCGCCACAGTAAGGCTCACAGTCACGTTGTATAGCCTATGACCAGCGGACCATCAAGATGCTTCTAACGATATCTTCATTTGTCCAGTTCGAATAATTTGTTGAGAAGTTATGAGGGAACAGGTGGATATACATATACAAAATATGTGATTTTTTATATGTTTCATTTATTGATTTACACTGCAAGAGCATTTTAATGCGTTTGTGTTAGTCACAGTCAAAATAATTGTGCAAGTCGAATATTGCCTATTGAATTGCTTAGACTGTTCAACGAAGATTCAAACTTATGTTGAAAGGTCTGTTGTAAAGAAGTTTTAATTTTTTTTAGATCATGTAGACGGTGTTAACTACAAATACTATTAGTTTACTCAGCAGTAAATTATTTGTAGTTTAAACCACCGTCTTGATTGCTTTGATTGATCTGCTGATTCAAATTCAACTCAATTATATTAAAGTGTAGTATGTAGTAACCTAGATCTATTTTATTTACAACATGTTCCTGCAATGTGGCAATGCAAAGTTATGATCATTAGTATTAGAAACGCGAAATGATACTTGTTGTTATGAATGTTTGGTACGATAATGCCAGAAAAAACAAAAACTATAAAGACAAATGCAGATAAATTTTGACACATAGATAAACTAAATATGTTAAAATAGCGCATATAAAAATTATGGACAAACCTGTATTAACTTAAGCGAAGGCATAAGCTAGTTTAAAAAAAATGACCGTTGTGCCTTTGGGAAACTCTAACTAGAAAAAAATATTTGGATCCTAGCTTCTTCTTCTTCCTAACCTTTATTCCCAAGATTATTTGGGGTCGGCTACTAGTTCAACTGGTTTTACCTGAATATTAGTTTTTTCCACGGAGCGACTGGCATCGGACCTCCGCAAACCTGAGGGAGAACTGAAATTCGGTGGTTGAACTATTTGCTTACTACCTGTTTAGCATACCTACATATATGTTATTTGTCCAACGGTGGACTGCAATAGGCTGATGAAACATATATCATAAATATATGTACATCTTCAAATTTATTTCAACATTTATTGCAGCTAAACAATAAATACATAGATATTAATAAAGACGGTTGCAATATATAAACCTATTTCTCCAACCCCTAATTAAGAACAACTGGAAACAGAACAGTACTATAAACTAATAAAGCCATAATAAAAAATGAAATTCTCAAAGAATTTAGCTGTACAGATCCATAAGTCTAATCTACCGATGGTAATGTCAGGCGCATAAAGGAAGCGACGGTTGGCAGGTGCTTGGTCACCTGTTGCGCAGGCGCTCACCCCGCGCGCCTTTACCCCGCGACCGTTAAGTAATTCGGGTACACTGACGTAAGCTGTCATTAAATCGTGAAAGGGTGATCGGGAATTCGGGACTTGGTATTGTTTAGGGTATCACTAATTTCCTCTTAAATTGTCCTTTTTTCTTACAACCTTATGAACTTTGTATATTTATTTCTCTAGCTTTTGTTTGCGATTCAGCCCTCGTGTCTGTCGATTATCGTGTTATAGAGCAGCTTAGGTCCTTCCTCAAGGATCAAATTATACTAATGCCAAATTTAATTAAAATCGGTACAGTAGTTTAGCCGTGAAAGCTAACAGTCAGACAAAGTTTCATTCGAATTTATATTATTAGTTTTGGTTAAGAAGATAAGAAGAAAAGCAAAGGGGGAAACAGAGTCAAAGATATAAAATAGAGTGAACCAGATGTATTGTAAACTTTCTATGTAAATAAGGGATCGTACATATAGTACGTTTCCTATTGAGAATTTAAAAACAACTTATCACATTCTAAACACATACTAGAGTCGCCGAGAGGCGTAAGGTGTAAGTTTAAAAAGTGGATTACGTACGATGGATGCAATTCCTGGTGCAATAAAACTGCAAAACAACTCTCAAAGTTTTTTTTTTTATATGTTTATGCCTACCAAAGTGACTCTACTCTGCCTGATGGAAAGCACGAGTAGAATCCAGGAGTAGGGGTAACCATCCTCATTGTGACAGGTGAAACACACCATGGCGGCCTAGTGAGATGTCTCCGATCTTAAACTCGCCAACGATCCGGTCCATTCATGCTGAAACATACATGGCTTTACTACTTTTATCCTATTTATTTTAGTTGTTTCCCAGCTGCAATAACGTGTTTACGTTACTTTTCGTATAACTTGTATTTTGAAATAAAAACCTGATACCTCAAAGTGGTACAGTACAAATAGTTATCACCTACTGCGTGCACTAATAACGATCCATGTTTTTGCTACCTTCAGCCTTACTATTTCACAACAATGAAATTATTAAAAAAAAAACCATACACAAAACACTATAAAGAGTGAGACAAAGAAAAAGTTACTACTTCCAAAACAGAAGTTACAGCTACCTTAAAATATCTGTCACGACTTAGACCTTTTCAACAGAAGTGAACTGTAAAATCGAATCAATGTGTAGACAAATTGGTTTCTCTTTCAAATCGAGTTACAGCTATAAAAAATAAGTTTTCAGACATTCTACAATCCATCAGCTAAATAGTATCTTGCAATCGATTTGTTTGAGCTGAAAATTCGATAAAAAACTTAGATGCCTAGTCAAAGGTCATTTCAATTTTAGCCCAAATGCAGCGTTTTTTAGCAAACAAATTCCCGCTTTCTATGTCCCAGAAGATTTAATTCATATTATTTTATGAAAAGCTAAATAAATTGAAGATTTTGCATGGCAAGCTAAACATTTAGGTCTATCGTATTTGTTTACTGATTCGATTAATACTGACAATCGAATGAGAGATTTAAGAATTACTACACAATTACTTCTTGATAGTTTATCGATTTCCTATTGTTAATTGTTTTTCAATGTCATAAATAATATTTGGTATGAGAGTTTACTTTTCGATTATGGCAATAACGGAAAAAATCCTGCTAATCTTGTTAGAAATATGATATACGTCAATTACTTCATATCTCTTCTTTCACCTCCCACATTTAATCATCGACAGCAATTTCGACACTTAATAGAAGCCTCAATACTCTACAGTAGGTAGTGACGTGAATATAATGTAACCACACTGGTTGGGGTCGCGGGACAGGTGCTTGGCGCACGCGCCGACCGTTAGCAGTAGAAAGTGCGCGACCGCGTCGGCACGCGAATAGTATGACTATGATACTTGTGGAAATAAATTACATTTATTTGTTAGTATGTAAAAGGTCGTTTTCAGTTCACCTTCGACATATATGTACCTAAAACGTAGAGATATGTTCAAGTATTAAATATGTTTCATCATATTGTATATAGGAGCAGAAGTATTTTGTGTTCCTGAATATACTTTAATGTTCACTTATCTAGTAACGTTTCATTTCGTTTCGTTTCATCAAGTTTTTTTACCTCTCCAAAACGCTTCTGACCTAAGGCAAAAGGTACAAAATACTTTTTTCTATCTTAAATTTTGATGGAAAAAATATTAACTGAAATAAAATTTACAACTTGGTCTACCTACATACAAATTTTGAATAAAGGATGATGAAGAAAAGAAAGTCCGTGGTGCAAAAGTTTTATTGCTACTAGTCACTAGTTTTTAACGCATCTTCACCCGCTTATTTTTTTAATTGCGGTAATCATGAACCCATCAGGGTTAATATAAATATATAGTCTATGACACTCACAGTTTATGTATATTCCTATTCGTAAAAATATTTTTAAAATCGATTCACTAGATCTAGATTTTAACTCCTACAACGTAACAAACACAAATTGTACCTCTTTATAATATTATTATGTAGATATTGTCATAATGAATGCGACACGTGTTATGTATGTCTCAAAAATGTCAAAATTAGTAGACACAGCAACGGCTTACCGAACTTGCTAGTGTGATTAATGTCTGAAGAAAATTTGACGGGCGCTGTTGTTTTATCTACTTACCCGCACGCCTTCGCCTTTTTTTGTACTGCTCAACAAATGTAGAGCAGTCGTTAATGTTGCTCACATTATGACGTACGTCTCAGATTAAGGTGGGTGTAGACGCGAAGTTCTTTATTTTCGTTATTTAATTTTAAATATTCCACCAGTAATGCGATTTTGAAATCGTACGGTTAATTTAAAATCTTCTTTGCTCATTGCTTTGTTAGGTACAACTTTGCAAAGTTGATTTTAGTTTAAGATTAGAGTTTTATGGGATACCTTGATAAAATTTGTGCTTGTAATACTAATATTTATTTGGGTCATAAAGTGTCTCGGACTATTCATAGCAATGTTGAAGGTATGTGCGTAATATTCGAACTGATTCTTCCAAATTATTAGCCTTAGGGAAGTTAAATTACAATTAATATGAACGTCTTCAACTATTTTGTAACACAACTATACGACAGTATTCTTGTTGTCGTATTTTGTTGGTGAGTGTGAGACCGGAGGTCCAATCATCCTGAATAATAAAGGAGAATGATGCAGAAACATCTGACCAGGCTGCCATGGTATGGGTCACCATGCTGCATTGCCTACCCTCACAATGAGGATGGTGAACCCTACTCCTAGAGTCTACCCATGCTTTCCATCAAGCAGAGTAGAGTTACTTTGGTAGGCTTAAATATAAAAATTTTGAAATAATTGTATGAGAAACGTATTCAAAAATTCTAATCAGTCAAAAAGGCATAAACCTTTTTCCTATCTGTACTTCTGCCTTCTTGTTGGTCTTTGATATATATTTCTAACGAATGAAATGAACTGCAATGGAGTCTCAAATTAAAACGCTATTTTCGTGTACAAATAATATTCGCTAGCTATTATTTTGAGCACCTGTCATTATGTGTAAATCGGCAGCTTCTAATAACAGTTCAGTTATAAGCTATATTCACTGCACAGGAACAGCAATCAAAATTAAAGTAGAAAATATACAATACTCTTTCTAATTTACTTATTGATTAAGAGATTTTTTTACTTCGTGCATTATAATTATATGACTAAGTTCAACTTAAACAAAAACAACATCTTAACGTTTCCATTCACTTATATATTATCATTACTGATACCCCATTAACATGAAAGGAAGTCGGCAACGGATGCTCCAACGGACAAAGCCTCCTGTCCTTGTCTTTGTTTTAGACTACGCAAAATGTTTTCTTTGTGTTGCCAGTTTTTAACCGATTTCATAAAGGAGGTGGTTCTATGTTCCAACTTTTACTGTATGTATTTATTTTTACTGACTAATGCATTAACTGACTGCATGTATTGCGTAGTTGTGAGTCACCTTGCCACTTCCTACTGTATACAGTGTTTAACCCACTGCGATCCCTTTCCGACAACACTTTGAGTAGTTCACGAGTTCTTGATTTGAGTATGTGTTTATTTGTGTGGGTTTTGTATATGTCTTTTAAATCTTCGTGATATAGATTATGAAAACAAGATTTTTATAGTACCGCATACTGTACAAAAATTGTTTTGGAAATTGTACATAAATCATCAATCATCAATCATCATCATCAACAGCCTTCAACAGTCCACTGCTGGACATAGGCCTCTCCTTAGAAAGGAGGTTTTTAACAATAAAATAATAAGAAAAGAAATGGTTTTTAACAAGTTATACATTTATCCATACACTATGATATACACTATCTACATAACTGACCTACATGCATACTAATATTATGAATTCAAAAGGAACTATGTCTGTCTGTTTGTAAGCCGACAGAATTTCGATATACTGATAGATTGTACCAAGGAGAAGGACATGGGTTACTTTTTGTCACGAAAACCAACATGCCCGTGCTTAAAATCCACTTTTATATAAACGACCTAGTTCGTACCACATACAAAGCAAGATATTTTTTTCATTAGGAGACCTACGACAAAGCGTAGAATTCAACAAAAATCAAATTAAATTGTAGCCACGATCTTTTTGGTGTTCGGAATACGGCGTAACGTTTTTTTTATTCCACATAATTTACGTCGCTCGTGCCAGGACCACAAAATTTCCGTTCGTCACCGTCCACTAGGTGATCTTTAGAGTTCGGTCCTAACATTAAATGAACCATTGCTAAATCGTACTATTGGAAAGCCGAGTGCTTTTTCTTTCTAACGAAATGAAATTCAAAAACCCTTGGTATATAATATTCTCATCGTTTGGTTCATGTTTTTTACTGTAAACTTATTTGCAACGAAATTAAAAAGGTTACGATACCTTCTACTTTCTGACATTTCATACGGGTTATATCGCACGTGGTCACGGGTAGACTGATGTGAGTTTACAGCTGTTCTATTTACAGCAAAAAACATGAGTATGTGTAAAAGTCGCGAAAATCTAAAAACTATTTTTCATAATCACAAAATGACAGTCTTGTCAACTTTTTGTTACATTAATTTTAGTGAGTATGTTATATACCCTTTTTGATTTGTGTTAAGTAATCGTCTATCAAAATAACCTGCGTTTATTAAAAACACCATAGGCCGAATGATGCAGAAGTATTTCAATAGGCTCTCAATCTAAATAATGTGGGTCACCATACTACCATACGTATTGTCGGCATTCGCAGTCAGTATGTTCACTACTACTATTGGATTTTGCTTACACTTTCTTTCATGCAAATCAGAGTCACTTTGGTAGGCTTACTTTTTAAAAAAATAATAGTACTAGGTAAACGAGTAAATACGCTCAAGAGTAGCGAATAGGATTCTTTTGAATATATACATATATACATTCATTCTGTTTTGTCGAATCCATTTAAATAAGAAATAGGGGTGCTGGAATTACCGTAGTACTGAATGCGAATACCACGCTGCTTATTAGACAGATTGATATATGGCTTATTACAAGTTTTTTTTTTTTTTTTTTATAAATATTTAAGCCTGCCAAAGTGACTCT
Organism: Phragmatobia fuliginosa; assembly: GCA_932526445.1. Lineage (NCBI taxonomy): Eukaryota > Metazoa > Arthropoda > Insecta > Lepidoptera > Erebidae > Phragmatobia > Phragmatobia fuliginosa. The sequence goes on from OW052064.1 coordinate 19,328,229, forward strand.
ACTCTGCCTGATGGAAAGCATGAGTAGAATCCAGGAGTAGGGGTCACCATGCTTATTGTGAGGGTAGGCAATGTAGCATGGTGACATCTACCATGGCAGCCTGGTTAGATTATTCTGCATCATTCTCCCGGCCTTCGAAGGGCGGGAGAATGATGCAGAATGATTGGGCCTCCGGTCTCACACTCACCAACGAAATACGACAGCAAGAATGCTGTCATTATTAGGATGGTCTTCTGTGTGAGGGTAGTACTGGCCGGGTCGAGCCGGCCCATTCGTGCTGAAATCAGCGTGGCTCTACTACCAAATACTCTTTTCTTTGAAGTGTTGTCTTGTCTTGTCCTTCGTAGTAAGGTCATAAAATAATGTATTATTAATACATTAGCTTTCGCCCGCGGTCCCGCATGGGTCTATACTAGTTGTCGAGCTAAAAAGCGGCCAAGTGCGAGTCGAACTCGCCCATGAAGGGTTCCGTACCAGCAAGTTACATCATATAAAAGTTCTTGTAGTTCGTTGTAACTTTCATCGATGTTTTTATACTAGTGTATTGATTGGATGAAAGGTATATTGCGTGTTACGATTTATGACGTATTAAAAAAAAACTACTCACTAGATCTCGTTCAAACCAATTTTCGTTGGTAGTTTACATGGTAATATACAAAATATCTTTTTTTTAGTTTTATCACTCTCTTATTTTAGAAGTTAGAGGGGGGGGACACAAATTTTTCCACTTTGGAAGTGTCTCCCGCGCAAACTATTCAGTTTAGAAAAAAATGATATTAGAAACCTCAACATTATTTTTGAAGACCTATCCATAGATACCTCACACGTATAGGTTTGATGAAAAAAAAAATTTTGAGTTTCAGTTCCAAGTATGGGGACCCCCAAACTGTATTGTTTTTTTTCTATTTTTATGTAAAAATCTTAATGCGGTTCACAGAATACATCGACTGACCAAATTTCAACAGTATAGCTCTTATAGTTTCGGAAATAATTGGCTGTGACATACGGACGGACAGACAGACAGACAGACAGACAGACAGACTTGACGAATCTATAAGGGTTCCGTTTTTTGCCATTTGGCTACGGAACCCTAAAAAGTAGCTAAATGTCCTTTCTCTAGGCTCTAGGATAGACTTTAGACTATTGTTGGTCTAGTGGTTAGCGTATCCACACACAGAGTTTGGGTGTTTCGTATCTATAATGTATGTATTTACAAAAAAAAAGTTCGTATATATTTATATCAGTTGTTTAGTACCCATATTACAAGCTCTGATTAGTTTGGGACTAGATGATGTTGTGTGTAATATGTCTGAAATATTTATTTATTGTGTACTGAATTGAATTTTAAACGGTTTAGTAGTTTTGGCGTAAAAGTTATTTTCGCAGAATTAGGTCCATTACCATTAATATTGACAAGATGATAATTAAATTATTATTACACGTTATATAATACAGTGCTAAACCTATTATTATTTGGTCCCTATCATATCTCCGATCTGCTGTATACGTACATAGGACAGATGACCTCAGAATATATTCCCACACAAACACTCATTTCGTTTATGGGTCTATAAAATACAGTAAAAATGATTTTGTACTATTAAAACTTAATTATCTCTAATTAGTTTAGGGTTATGTTTTTGAGATCAAAACATCTGTTTTAATATGTATAATGTTTTACAGTATTAACTCGTTGCTCCAGTGGATAGCGTATGCGACTGCTAATCAAGAGGTCTCGGGTTCAAATCCCGGGTCGGGCCAAAAAGTGTTTTTGGGTTTTCTTAGGAAATTCCTAATAACAACCCGGAGTTTGGAAGTTTGGCGGTGATTCACGCCCGTGCCTCGGAGAGCACGTAAATCCGTCGGTCCCGGTTGTCATGAATATCTATGGAAATCGTAATTGGGAAGTCAGTGCCCTCAAATTTACTGACAACTAGTTCAATTTTCGAATTTCAGTTCTCCATTAGGGTTGCGGAGGTCCGATGCCAGTCGCTCCGTGGAAAAACTGATGTTCAGGTAACACCGGTTGAACTAGTAGCCGACCCCAAATAATATTGGGAATAAGGCTAGAAAGAAGATCTCTTTGTTGTAAAAAAGTGTTAGTACATGTGTTTCGGGATTTGCCATGTCATAAGTCATAACCATTAAAATAAATAAAATTGAAGTGATTGTAATAACAAATTAACTTAGCTTTTCATTAAGTACATAATTATGAAAAATACATAACAGTATAAGTACTGTAATGTATTTTTCATATGTATTTACATCAAAAAACAGTTTTTATTTTTTTCGTCTGGCTGTCTGTTCCGATTTATCTTTAGAACGACTTTACCGATGTTGACGGGACATTCACTGGAAAATACCTGGTAATATAAGGAGTAACTTGGGCTAATTTTAGTAAAAAACAACTCAAGATGAATAAATTGAAGTTAAACTTGTATAAAAAATTACGAATTGTCATCTTAAAACAAAATATATGCGGAACCCTTTAGATTCCGAAAATATTACTTGTTGCACAAAAAAACTATAAATACAGCAAGGTACGGCGGATGGGCACGAGGCACCGTGACGACGCGCATTGCGCCCCGGGTGCGCGCGCTCACCAGAAAAAAAACCAATCTCAAATCGTTATGGGATTATTCTTAAGGTGTAATGTTGGTATCGGTACTTATGGGTCTAATTTTATAGATAAGATTTCCATAAAAAATTGTCCGCACTGGATTACATTACGTAATTTTAAAAATGCTCCAATGGTTAAAAGTTCTCGGTAACCAGACATAACCAATTCGAGGAACAGTTCCTCTAGCAAAACGTTTTCTATTCTATTTCTCTTGTTTCAAAATAATTTCTAATGTCATTCAGTCAAACAAAATATTATATGGTGTTTTTCTATGTAAGTATGTATTTACAAAAAAAAAGTATGTTTATGTATTTATATCAGTTGTTTAGTACCCATAACGCAAGCTCTGCTTACTTTCGGACTAGATGATATTGTGTGTAAGATGTCCAAAATATTTATTTATTTATTAGCCAACGAAACAAGGGAATAGAGAAATAGCATAGATAATTGAATAGAAAACGATAAACCTTTGCAACTTGGCTAGGGGGGCAGGTACACGAAATATCGGTATAAACATTATCTCTTTTCTGTTTAGTTTTATTTTACTATATTTCTTACCTTTTAATAGTTGTTTTAGGGGTAGAGGCCGAAAACGTATATCTTGGACAAAAAACATAAGAGACTGGTTGAAGGTGGACAGCACAGAAGCATTGATTCGCATGACCGAAGCAAGGGATAGATACAGACATATGGTCGCCGACCTCCGTGATGGAGATGGTACCTAAAGAAGAAGAATAGTTGTTTTACAATCAAGTCAAAAATGAAAAATTGATATCAAGATTTTAAACTAGTAAAGCCACCCTGATTCCAGTATTAACGGACCGGCTCCTCCACCAGCCACTATCCTGATACAGAATATCACCCTAAAATGACAGCATTCGTATTATCGTGTGTAGGACCGGGTGTAGGACCGTGTGTAGGACCGTGTGTAGGACCGTGTGTAGGATCGTGTGTAGGACCGTGTGTAGGACCGTGTGTAGGACCGTGTGTAGGACCGTGTGTTATTGAGTGCAAGACCGGGGTCCCAATGATGCAGAAAAATCTCAATAGGCCGCCACGGTGTGTGTCACCATACTGCATTGTAAGTGTGGTGTCTGCATTGTGAGTAGAGCCACTTTGGTAGGCTAACAATAACCACGGGTAACACCTTGGGACTCAGCCAGTCTTAAATAAACGATGAAAGTCTACCTGTTGTTAGATTACATAGCTTTTTAGTGTAATTAGGTCAATACGTGTGTGTTATATGGTTACACGTCACTTGCTGTTATACGGCAACTAATATATGATGCCGGAATGATATACGGTTTTGTGTACAAATATTTGATGATAGTTGATTTACTAATCAGGTTAGAAATGGTTTTTAATTGTAATCAAGTGCAGATTTTTTATTTATAGTAGGTTCTCAATCCATCTCATTAACTCAATACATACATAGTGGGGCGTTTATGCAATCAATGATATACTCATTTATAAATATGATTTGGCAAATTCTCGATTCTCGTTATTTATGATAATTTATCTTAATATATTTTAATTAAAATATTTTAATCAAATATACAGTAATTTTAATCAATTTTCCAAAAAATGTAAAAGCTACGTGTACTAACTAGTTGTCAGTATATTTTAGGACACTGACTTCTCTAGAACGCTTGCCATACATGTTCATGACAACCATTACCGACGTCTTGACTTGCTCTACAAGACATGAGGGTGAAATACCGCCAAGCTTCCGAACTCAGGGTATTAAGAATCTTTTGTTAAAAAAACTATATAACACTTGATCCTACTCGAAAATTGAACTTTTGACTCTTGAACAGCAATTGCATTCGCGTGCCACTGGACCAACGAGGCAGTTCCTTCCTAAATTGTTTATAAATAACAAAATATTGAGACCCATATTCACCTGTATCACATACTTAACAATAATAATTTCTCGCTTCATCACCATCATACACACTATTCAATAACACAAAAACGCCGCAACTAATCCATCTTGGCCCACAATAGGTCTAATTGAACCACTATGCTACCATTCTACAGCTAGTATAAAAGAGTGAAAAAAAATCCAACAAAAGACCTTATAGAGGAAAAATTACTCTATATGAATATGTATGTATTGGTTATTATCGCAACATGTGCGGGACACATGTTCAATGGACCATAAGGTGTCTTTAATGCATCGTCTACAGGTTGTTGTTCTTTCTAAGAAACTCTTGGAATGAATGGTACTTTGTAAGAATAGTTGATTATTTTATTTTTAAACATCTCTTTTATTAAAAAAACATAAGTGATTCAGACAATTTATCATTAGTGTGCAAATAAATTTTATATTTAGAATATAATAGTACCAAATCTTATTTTCTATTTCAAGTGTGAAAAGAAATTGTATATTTAGAATTTAAAATTTCTTTTCACACTTGAAATAGAAAATAAGATTTGGTATGAAATAGTGAAGTAACGTATGTTTTTTTTGAGACCGACACAGAGGTATGTCAAATAATAAAATTTATTTTTTGGTTATATAATGTATAGATACTTATTAAATGTAAGTTTAAAATAAAATCTAAATCGTGTTTTTATTAACAGTATTCCTACACTACATAGTACAAGTAAATATAGAGAAAATTAAAAAGAACAAAAGAAAATAGGTACCAAGATAAATTTCTAAGCAACATTCTTGCAAGGTGCATACATACCTAGTATTTCTTTCTTAATAACACTAAAATATAAATAGAGTCACATTTATTTACTAACTGAACCCCACGGTGTTACCTCGCTGTTGTTGTTGTACCTATACAACAGCAATAACACCAATTAGTAATGGTAGTCTAAAAAAAGCTGCTTTACTCCTTATATCATCAGCTATCTAGTGAAAGTCCTGTTCCAGAAAATAGGGGGAAAGAACATACGCATTTACTTAATTAGATTTTATAAACACACACTTTAATTTTCTTTATTTCTATAAATATGGATAATAAATTAAATGGCTACTCAACAACTCGATACAGAAACACCCTGTATCCGATCGCATGATAAAAATCGTAGAAAAGTTTTTATAATTTATAAAATATTGAAATGTTATTTTTTAACTGTTGAAGTATGTTCCCTACAACTGTTTGTTTAGGATTTATACGTTAACTGCCGATCATAGATCACCAACGGAAACGGATGCTCCTGTATATTAATGACCGTTTCTTTGGGTATGTAAACTGAATGTAGTAAACATCAATATCACCTCATTGTATTTGCAACTAGCTTTTGCCTGCGATCCCGCCCGCGTGTATCTCGATTATTGCAATAAAAAGTAGCCTATATGTTATTCTGACATATAAGCTTTATTACTGTAAAGTTTCATTCAAATCCGTTCAGTAGTTTTTGCGTGAAAGAGTAACATTCTCACATACATGCTCACAAACTTTCGGGTTTATAATATTAGTGGGATTTAATGTGTCAAATAATTATATAATTTCATTATTTATTAAAAAATCAAATAGAAGTAAGGTGTTGATTTGGTGACAGGTTTATTATATTTGACTAATTTATTTTTACTAGCTTTTTTTGCTTAGTCTCGATATTTTAAAGATTTGTAATAAAACTATTTTTTAACCGACTTCAAAAGGAGGAGGTTCTCAGTTCATCGGAATCTTTTTTTTTATGTATGTTCAGCGATAATTTCGTCGTTTATGAACCGATTTCAAAAATTATTTTTAGCTTATGCAATGGGCGTGGTTCCATCGTCACCATATCGGGATCTGATTATGGGATCCCAAGGAAATCGAGGGAACTCCTCACTTGGATACTCGGAATAGTTTTTCTTTGAAGTCGGTTCCTTTTTATTAAAATTATACATGTTATGGCCACATTAAGTAGCTTACGTCCTTCTCCAAGGTTCAAAATATCTCCATACCGAAATTCATTAAAATCGATTTTGAGGTTTAACTCTGAAAGCATAACAGACAGATATAGTTACTTTGATTTATAATATAAGTATGGATTTAACAAAGTATATTAACGAATATTATCAACCTATACAAATATTCTGAACGACAATTAATTTAACCCCGCATTCATTAAAACATTACGGCACCCATGGGAGAAACAAATACATTCGCACACAAGTTAAACTAATACGGTTATATTTGTTATTTTACACTATTATTACTCTTCACACACACACTTGCACTGAATATTTTAAATAGATGCATTAGTATTAACACGTAGATATAAGTCCTAGGCATAAGATAATCTTATCGTTTGATAGCCACAACACAGGCTCTGCCTTGTGTGGCTGTCACAGTAAATGTTTACATTTTTGTACCTTATTCTTGAAAATTAACATTTTTATTCTTAGGTTAATAAAGAAAAAAAACAGGAGTGACGGAACTCACGGGTACTAAGCACACAGTACTATTAAAAAACTGAACTAATTTTATAATTCAAATTACGTATCATCAATACTAAGTTCGGTGTGTATGTATGTACAGCAATATTACTCCATTCGAGTCAATTCTCCCCTTTCATCCATCAGCACACCTTGAACTCGTAATCATCCAAATTACTACGCCGATAACGAATTCGAGACTCACTCAATACAGCTATGATTACAAAAATATATGGTGTACCTATATTAAGAAATCGATATTGTACCAATGAATTTATTTATGATTCATTTCTTTTATTCCGACAGGAAATTGTTTCTTAGCAAAAAATAATAAGAGAACAATTTTTAAACGCTACCAACTCAACACAACTTACTGTAAAAACTTTTGCAGCTCGACCCAGTCTGATTAAGTTGCTGTTGATTTTCATTGAAGATTATATTCGTAGTTACTTTGGACAACACCTCAATGCATCGTCAATGTACGTAGAATGTTTGTATAATATCTCTGTAAGGGTCTCGAGGAGTGTTTAATGGTAACGGTAAAAGTAAAATATATCGTACATTCGTGTGAACTAACCACGCCTGCCGAATGATACACTCGAAGCAATCAGTAGGCAGATGATAATTATTTTATTAGTATACAACACCTTTTCGCCTATTTTCCTCGAATGATTTAATGTTTATTTGTAATTAATATCTTATAAACGGTTTAGATGTTGTTCTTGATTACTCTTTTTTAGATCTAGATTCTTTATTATGCATTCCTAATAGGTGTTAGAGAAATTATAATGCGGAAGGTATGTAGTAAATCATTCTGTAGTCAATAATTAGACTCAATCAGTGATATCAAATCGTTGATTTATATATAGATTTATGATCTCAAAGATAATATTGATCGAATATGCGATCACAACATACGTTTTAAATATAATCGAAACTAATATTTTCAGTGAAAGTGGTATTTATTAATATTTAAACTTATCAAGTGACTCTACTCTGCCTGATGGAAAAGATGAATAGAATTCAGGAGTAAGGGTCACCATCTTCATTGTGAGTAAAGACGATGCAGTTATAAACTAAATTCCTAAAATTTGTTTATTTACAATAAAAAAATAACTAAATCAACAACAGTGAGCAACGGGCAGGTAACAGTTAGTTCATCATCATCACCATCATCTACTCGTTTCAGTACACTGCTGGCCTCCTCATAATCACACACACAGACGCACCACAGAGCCCGGCTTGTTGCTTTCTGCATCCAGTCCAATCTAGTCGCTTGACCTGAGGGCGGGACGACTCAATGCAATCATACGGTATGAAATAATAAAAGTACTTATAAAATAATAGCGTCAGTAAACTAATAAAACAGGTTTAAATTGTGCAGCACTTATTACGCCAATTTCCTCTTCTGATCATTCATACAAGAAGCAAAAGCTTGTTTTGCAATTGTTAATCGAGTTTTTATTGTTTATTAATTGCAAATGTGATATTGCTGCGGATTTAAGACATAAAACTAATAATTGTAATGATTTTCTTATAATTGTTAATCACTATAATTTTTCGTCTCCGGAATATATTTGTATAAATGTTTAACAAAGGGTTTTGCTTTAATAGAAGTTCTGATAACAATAATGCATATATTCTTGATAATCGGAAAGAGACTGAAGGCCCAAGAATGCAGAAGCATTTTACCAGTTCAGCCAGTTCCTTTAGTCTTCATCCACAATGAGAATGGTGATCAGTACTCTTGGATTCCACTCATACTTTCTATCGGACAGATTTGAGTCGTTTTGGCAGACATAAATAAATATAAAATAAAAAACCTAGATAAAGCTGATGGTCGAATGGATAAATGGCTGATGGAAGCTAGAATGGTTTAGTTTAGTTTTCCTGGGCGGTTTCCGCACTTAGTCCTGGCTATTGGACCATTGTGCGTGAAGATTTTTTCCCATTTACTGTAGCCAGCCTAGGTTGGTCCAGAAGGAAAGCAGCCTCCGAAGATTTCCGCAGGCCTCCTGAAATCTTGCCGGTGACTGTAGAGTTTGTGCCCGTTGCTAGGCCACACTACGGCATTCCATGATGACATGTTGTGGCGTTTCTTCTGCTTCCATGCATCCTCTGCACATTGGGCTATCTGTTACTCCTATGGTGTGTAGGTGTCTGTTGAGCAGACAATGTCCGGTTAGGGTTCCTATGATCTCGCGGAGTTTGTCTCTGTTTAGTCTGATGAGGGTTCGGGCAAGCCTTTTGTTGGGAGCTGATACAGCATTCTTGGTTTGCCGACATCCCTCCTTATTTAAACACTCTGTCATGTGAGTTTTCTGGGTTCTTCGGAGGCATGCTTTAATTTGGGCCTGAGGTATGGGTAGCAGAGGTTCCGGACCATGCACGTTTGTGTGGAAGCTAGAATGCAATGAAAAACCTAATTAATCAAGTATCAGTATATCACTACTCTAAGCATAAAAGACTTATAGTCGAAGTATAAATCAGATACATAGTGGTAAATTATTCATCATCATCTTCCTACCCTTTTCCAACTTTATTAATAGTTCACTACTTATTCCCTTCCTGGTCATATTGTTCATCCTTTTTTTTTGGTCGTCCCTTACTGATATATCCGTCAACTTCCATTCATGACACTTTCTCCACTAAATTTTGCTCATCATTAGTTCATTTTTTAAATTTATTTAGATAATCAAATTTTAAATGCAAATTTTAAAGTGAATAACAATTTATTGTTTTGTGGAATACAGTGATCTTAATTAGTTGTGCTAGTTATTTAGTCTATAGTAAAAGATTGTGATTGCAATAAAAACGTCTCTTAAAGTCTGATAAATATTACCTAGAGTTGTCGATTGTAGGTCAATCAAATTTAACTATATTTGAGTCTTCAGATTAAGCCACCGCATAACACGTTGATTGTATAATGGACTAAAACTTATTTGTATAAAATAATTTATTGTATTCATAATCATATATCTTCATCACATTATCAACAATAAAAGTAAAAGAGAACAATTTTGTAGTCATTAACCAACTTCGACTGATAAAGATCTCAATTCTTAATTATTTCTCTTGCTTTAGCTTCAAAACTCTGACATTCATAAACAGTTACATTATTATTTTCTTTTTAATTTTGAAATTTAAACAGAAAATACTATCCATGTAGAAAATAAAAAGAAGGTGAAGAAACCAGTGTCATAAACTTTTTTTTTATCATTATATCATGACTTAAGTAAGTTTTGGGATAGTAAAGGCGATGGCACTTTATTCATCATCATCATTTTCAGTCCATCTCAGTCCACTGCTAGACATAGGCCTCTCCCATTGTACCCCACTTTGTTCGATTTTGGGCTATTCGCATCCAGCTCCTGCCAGCCATGCTGCGTAAGTCATCACTCCACCTAGCCTGTGGGCGTCCTACACTAGAATTATTAAAAAATAATAGTCAACATTTATTTTACTTCTTGCTAAATGACTATGGTTACCTAAACATATGTAAGTATATACTCCTAACAAAAATATCCCAAAAGTAAACAGAAAACAAGCTCAGAGTCGCCGTGATCGATTTCTTATAACGTTTTCTTTAATTACGTTGTGTGCCTACGCATATAACCGGAATGTGTACGCTCCGATTATCTTACCAGATGTATTGATTTATTACTTTGCATTAACTAGAGTATTAAAACGTTAGCGTCAATGTAATGGTTTATCTTTACGGTTGATTTCCTTTAGGGAATGGATAAAAGATCCAACTGAATATTTTATAATTTTTTGGGTTGTACACTTTTCTTCAGTAGTAAGTTTCGTCTGTTGTTTTACTGTAACATTATTAACAACAATACTTTTATTCCTTTTCAGCGTGTTGTTCGATGCATTGGTGGATCGAGGTGGTGAATCATAATGGACATCATTTGGAATAAATTAAAGCAAAGTGTAAATAAATAATGAGTTGCCACCATGATAAGCATTAAATTTCTTTAATTTTCTTTGTTTTTTTTTGGGATTTCCAATACTGTATAAAATTCTCGTGTCGCGGTGTTTGTAACTAAACCACCGATTTGTATGACAGTTTGTGTGAATATCGGGAAGGTCTTAGAATCGGCCAACATCTATTTTTCATACCCCTAGGATGCGAGCAGAGCCGCGGGCATCAGCTGGTATGTCATGAATTCTGGTATACAGGAGTTACAGTGATGGATATACATAGGTATAGATTTGGAATGAATTTGTTAATTCAAAATACGGTATCTCAAATACTTAAATACTTTATTATACAGCTTGAATGTTCAAACGATGAAGCGCTTATAGCCAAGGTCTTAAGTGGTTGGATACAATCACCGAGGGTAAGCAACGACGACACGGTCAGACCTAGATGGGTGACCGTTTGTGGCATATTATGTTATGAGCGTTTCCGTAATTCGGAGGTCACGTTAAGCAATCGGTCCCGGTTGTTATCATAAGATAACAGTCGTGAAACTGAAAGCCAGTCTTTAACGGTAAGATTATATAGCCACAGCGTGTCCTGCCGGTCTCCAACCCGCACTAGGCCAACGTGGGGACGTGTGGCCTTAAACCTCCCGTGAGAGCAGATCTGAGTCCAGCAGTGGAATATTATGGGTTGTTGTTGAATGTTCAAACAATTTTGCAAGAATCAGTTGTTTAAATGTTTTCTCCTGATCATGTTAATTTTTGTCAATTACGTAAAATGGTAAAGAGCTATTGAGATCAAAATAAACATGTATTACTGTAATGTGCGTTAGTAGATACAATAATATAATTAATAACATTTTAATATTTGAAGCTTAATTTAAATTATCTGTATTAGGTGTTATACAGTTCTTTAACGTCGAGGCCAGTTATCAATAGAAGCACGCACTCTTTCCATACGAAAATTGTTCATTACCAATCTTAAGGATTGCTTTAGGAAATCCAAAATATCATGACATTTCAAACACTCCAGAACTGATCATAAAAAATATTCCTTCGGGTTGAGATCAGAACTAGATGTCTTCAGTTTTGATAAAGTCCTTGACGTTTGTTCCCAACCAATCTTATGTGGACCGAGAGCACTCAATTCTTGTTTAAATTAATAGTTTAGTAACAGGCAAGTCTTATGATACCCGACATGTATCTAGAAGTTCTTCATCTCCCGAGATATTTTTTTTGCTTTCTGACAGGATTTCTTCGAATTCTCTCCCTTACTGCTTTAATTTCCTTTTTTACACGAACACTGCGTGATCTTTTCGATCTTTATCATAATTTGTAACTTTCAAATTTTGTTTATTCTTAATTGTAATCAAGAGGTTTCGGGTTCAAATTCCGGGCAGGGCCAAAAAAATGTTGTTGGGTTTTTCTTACAGGAAAATATTAATAACAGCCCGGAGTCTGGAAGTTTGGCGGTGATTCACGCCCGTGGCTCGGAGAACACGTTAAGCCATCGGTCCCGGTTGTCATGAACATCTATGGCAATCGTTATTGGGAAGTCAGTGCCCTCAACTGACAACTAGTTCAAACTTCGAATTTCAGTTCTCTCTTAGGGTTGCGGAGGTCCGATGCCAGTCCGTGGAAAAACTGAAATTCAGGTAAAACCGGTTGAATTAGTATTTATGGCCAGACTAATTATATAAGTATTTTAACCTGTTATTTAGTTTGAAATACTATAACACCTATATATAAATAATATTAAGACTAGTAATACCATTTTTACAAAAAATGAAAGTAGTTCAAACCATTTAAAACCTATGGATTCTCGTTCTGATTGAAATCACCAATTACAATAATTTTACGCAAATTCAATTTATTGATTTCTACCACAGTCGGATCAAAGATAGCCCGCGCCCAATAACCAATTAAATTAATTTTTATTTAATCACTTATTTGAATATTTGGTAATAAAATATAGGCGCTTTATAAATATTTTGAACTTACAGTTCAATAGTTTATTGTAATTTAGTTTATTCTTCACAATAATTGAGATTACAAAAACGGCGAGTTATTTATAGTTATAACTTTTTTTGATGAAGAATAGGTAGGCTTTATTACGTTATCGTTAGTAAATTTGACGATGAATAAGTAAGTTAGTATACCAGTTAAATTAGTTAAATTATGAATGGTTAAATTAATCAGTTAATTTAATTATAACTTTCGTATTTATTACTCTAATCATATGTTGAAATTTAGTTTAATTATCATATTTTTCTAATATATTTGGTTTAATCGAAATAACGTAACAATAACGTTATTTCGATTAAAGAAAATAGTGTTGGTTGATTACCGATATCGAATTGTGATGGACAAACGCTTTATGCGAAAAAAAAATCTGTTGAACATTTTTTTTTCAAAATGTAAACATTCGCTTACATTTTATAAAATCACATATCTAAAGCATTGCTCTATGCCTCTATATGTTTGGGAAACTTGGGCTATAACTAAACAGAAATAAGGAAAGATAGTAGGCCTTTGAAATATGATACTGCAGAAGAATGGAAGCAATCAGCTGGACGAAAAAAGCACCGACGAAGAAGTTCTTGAAGGAGTGAAAGAGAAAAGGTTGCTGATATCTAATATAGAAATTAGAAGAGGTGAGATGGTAGGCTTTATACGCTAGGATAACTTTATAGTAACATCATAGAGGGAAAAATAAATTGAAAGAGAGGAAAATTAAGACCTAGACATAGTTATATCCTCCAGATTATTATCATAATAGAAAGGATGCACGTGAGCTGGTAGTGAGAACCGATTAGCCGTTAAAAATTAAAGCAAATTTGATCAAGTTTCTTTGGGTTAAATTTACTCATAGTAGATATACTCGTATTCATTTGAAGTTACGTGTCGATATTGGCAAATTGAATTGTTTAATACAAGAAATACAAAAATAAAGCTTCTAAAGCAATCAGATATTATCAAAAATAGACGCAAAAATTACTCCAGAGTTTAAACAAACAGTGCTTGCCGGATACCGGTTATCGGATATCCGGCAGACCTTGAAATCGGATTTCTGGCTGCATACTGGCAATCTTGTTCCGGCTATCGTAATTAATGCTCATATTTTGCCTTAAAATAGATAAAGATGAAAGATTATCATGATTGCGGGTCTCATTAATTCCACTTTCAAGGAAATAATGTAACTTTATTAACCAACTACAGCAAAGTCAAAAGGAACGGTAATAGCTTTAGCAGTCTATGAATGATGTATGATCCATTTATATTTGACTGCCTCATTGGTTTAGTTACACTCTATTCCCGGATCAGACCAAAAGTGCGTTTTTCTTACGGGGTTTTCTTAAAAACAGCCGCTCCGCACCACCCCGCGCAGCCGCATAAAGGCTAGGAAGAAGAGTATTATGTGTGTTCTAGTGCGTAAACTACTCAACCGATTTTAAGTCATGAGATATCACTAGATTCGTTATAATGGCCTATTTAAATTTATCAATAACTTGACGTGGTCGGGTTACAGATTTTTAAGCCTTTTTCTTGTTTGATATTTTTTTTACTTGAAGTACCTGCTTCATTTTTATAAAGTAATAAAAAAAGTGAAATTTACTCAGTAGGTACTTTTAATAAGGCACTTTTAATGCATACAAACGAACAGCTTTTAATATTGAAGTTTATAGAATAGTATTGAATCGAACAACTTTTAATATAAAGCCGGTTCCAAAAATAACGGGTCAGTCACATAAACCCGAATATCTCCCGAACTACGTATGCCATCCTAATGAAACGAAGACTGTTCAATTGAGAATTTAATTATACAGATAAAAAATAAAATAAAACTTAGTTACACCCACAATATTAATCTTAAATTAAAAAAAAACTAAAGTAGTCATATTTTTCTTAAGATTACATTTTTTTTATGATTGTTTTTTTGCTGTTTTTCATCACTTTCTTCATTTAATACTTTGTATTGCCTCCACGAGCTCTTCTGACAGCTTCCAGGCGATTAGGCATGCTGTACACCAAATTTCGGAGCCGGTGCTGAGGAATACCTTCCCATTCCTCCACCAGTGCTTGTATGAGCTCGGGAAGCGTGATTGGTGGGGGGTTTCGACCTTTCACGCATCTCTGAAGCTCGTCCCAGGCGTGCTCGATGGGGTTTAAGTCCGGGCTTCGCGCTGGCCACTGCATGAGTTCGATACCGACCTCTTCAAGGTAGTCATGTACAATTCTGGCGGTATGGGGACGCGCATTATCATGCATTAATATGCCATGCCGGTCCATCCTGGCCATGAAAGGACCTACATGTTCATTGAGGATCTCTTCCACGTACCTCTCTGCATTTAGAGTTCCATTTTGAATGAGCACCAGCTCGGTGCGGGCCTCAGCAGAAATCCCAGCCCAAACTTGTACGGAGCCTCCACCGTACGCCACTTTTTCCTCCACACACGCTTGATGGAAGCGCTCCCCTGGTCTTCTGTACACCAACTGCCTACCATCATGCTTATAAAGCATGAATTTAGACTCGTCCGTGAACATTACCCTAGACCAATCGTCTAGTGTCCAGTTTAGGTGTTCGCGCACGTATCTCTGTCTTGCAATTCGATGTCCCCGTTCCAGTTTGGGGCCATTTGCGGGCCTCAATGGTTTCAAATTTGCTTCAGCAAGACGTCTTCTTACTGTTTGAGCGCTTAAATTGCCACCTCCAAAGCGAATAAAGTGAGTTTTTAGACCAACAGCAGTTTGAAAACGATTTCGGAGCATTGTAGCCACCAGTTGTCTGTCTTCCCTGGCCGTTGTGCATCTTGGTCTGCCATTTCCTGGTCTTCTAAGGTGTGATCCGGTCTCTTGGTACCGCTGGACTACCCGCTGAACAGTCGACAAAGATACACCAATGTTTCTGACTGTTTCACGCTGGCTCCGCCCAAGTTCCAAAAAAGTTAGGATTCTGGTACATTCCTCTAGCGTGACTGCCATGCTTCACCTCACAGAATAATAATTATGCACGTGGAAGACGTTCACGATAATTTTTTTTGTGACAGAATAGAAATGGAAAGCATCCATAATGACATGAAACAAAAATTTTGTTTTTAAAAATAGTCATTTTTTTAAATTTTGTTTTTCTAATGAAGTTTTTTTCATCAACCAGTTTAAATAATATGCTATTAGAAGCGCAACTAAAAAGTCTTTATTCTGTTTTTTATTTCATTGATCTAGTTTTTACAGTTCTGGAGGTATTTCAATTTTTGTGACTGACCCGTAATTTTTGGAACCGAGTGTAGATGTACTAATAGTATAAATTGGTTTCAATCGTATTCTTGCGTCTGTCTATCTATTCTGTCTAATGACTAAAACGGCTAGACAGATTTGTATACGGCAACTTTTCCAAAGTTTTGAGTTTATAAGTAATCTATACTAGTTTTATTTTAAAAGAAAACTAAAAATTTCGTTTTAAGCTCAATAGTTACATACCAGCGAATTAACTGAAGTAATTATGATAATATTGTTCTAGATGTTTCTGAACAATTATAGGACATGTGCAGACCTTACAATAGATGACCCTAACACATTCTTTAAGTACTATAAAAGTTATGTCTAGAACATGCTATCAGCTGTATAAGTTTATATGTATTTTTTGTAATATTTACATTCTGCCTAGTTCACAAATATTTGTTTCGGAGTCTGGGTGTTTTTCTATGTATAATATGTATCTATTTACAAATAAAAAAGTATGTCTATGTATTTATATCAGTTGTTTAGTATCCATAACACAAGCTCTGCTTAATTTGGGACTAGATGATGTTGTGTGTAAGATGTCCAAAATATTTATTTATTTATTTATTCTTTACTAATTTATAATGTAATTAAAAGTTATGTTTGAGCGTAAAAATGTAAAAACAGATGATACTTTTATTTTATTGCGTAATGCAGGTTCCAGGTTTCATCTGCTACGGGAAGGAATAATTGACGAATTTAATGATAACTATTTAAAAAATTAGATCGGAAGTCAAGTACACCGTTATGTGAATGCTGAATTCTAAATTTAAAGATAGTAAAGGTTAATTAATCTTAGCAACACATAACTTGTTTATACGTTAAACACCTAAAAGTTCTGAATCTGCACCAATCAAGCTTTTTCGTCATGCTGTTAACGATTGTTTATCATGTTTTAGGATTTCCGAACGAACGGGCCGGCTCGATCTGACCAGTACTATCCTCACTCAGAAGACCAACTTCAAAATCACAGCAATTGTGCTATCGGATTCCGTTGGTGAGTGTGAGACCGGAGGCATGAGTATGGTGACACTAACTCCTGGATTCAACTCATACTTTCCATCAGGCAGTATAGAGTTACTTTGGTAAGCTTAAATATAAAAAATAATTTTAATAAACGCAAAAATTGATATGATTAAAAAGTTAAATGGATTAGCCGGTTTCCTATTAATTTTTCGCAGTATGTGCAAGAGTTTAGTCACTTTGGTAGGTCAAAAAAAATCGCTTCCATTATGTTTTTTTTTTCATTTATTCCATCAATGACCACCCTACACCCCAAGTGACATAGCTAATATAAGAAAATCATATTCACCATACATTATACTACCACTACTAAATTTATTTTGACGAGCAAATAATTTGCAGCTAAGAGTGCAAATGTACACATACATAAATCCGTTGACAGTGTAGGTATCATAAACCGTAACCGACAATATTTTAGACGAGAACAACAAATTTATTCATCCATATGGACGGGCGTGGTGGTCACTATAAGGTAGGATCTCACCTGCCATTCGTTTGAGGAAATGCCTAAGTTACAAGAGTCCAAGTGTATCGCTTGTGTTAGTGCTAAGACACCGCCTGCTTTGATTTACATATCGGATGTGGTTACGATTTCCGATTAAAAAAGTCTTACCACTGATCATAATTTCATTCAACTGGGTTTAATTAAGCTCCCAACAGGTGTATATGTTGTATACACATGAAAAAAGTAGTTCGTTGATTGGATAATAATGTGCCGCTGCGTAAGCCCGGTCAGCTGGATGATATTTTGGGGAAATTTCCTTTGAGGTCAATAAACTGTGGTTCTTGGCCAAAATTAAACCTAGTTAGGCGTTACTCTGTGCGATTCTTCTCCATGCACTAAACTAGGTAATAGTACTTTAGTTATCTTGCTCACAAACTCAACGAGAAATAATTCTCTATTTCTCAAAGTTAGAGTTATTTGATTTGGCCGATTTTACTTATTTACAACATGAAAAAGCAAATGAAAACACTACAAGTACGAAGTTGTATAAATTTGCGTGTAACTTGTAACCAAGATTTTCTTCTTAAATTGCATACTTTTTAATTTAAATATAAACTCTCTTTCAGCAACTACATACTTTGAACACTACTGAAAATTTTATTTAATCTTGTTATTATTGATGGAAAGAATGATAATAATAATTATAACTATATAGATCAAAACGTAAGGCATGTACACGTGAATAATTTTTTGGGAGAGTGAAATTACTATTTGAATTCAAAATAATCTCTAACTAAAGGATACAGTTTTATATAAGGATTTTAATATGAAATTTTCTTTCGCGCTCTCTCAGTTCATGTCTTACACCAACAGTAAAGCCCGCAGGCAGACAACACCTGAGCTGATCTATAGGTACAACGGTACTGCGGGCCAAATTGTTACTTGCAATAGTGTTTTAGTTTAAACTAGGCATGCCCCGGGCTTTGTTCGTTCAGTACTCTATGACAATATAGACTCTGTAGGCTACATAATAGCGGTGTTCGTAACGTGTAACTGTCTGTATGCTTTGCCATTGTTTTTAAGAATCAACATAAGGTTGCCTACATGCTGTTATAAGGTTGACTGCCTTGTTGGTCTCGTTAGTGGAATCGTCGGTACGAGAACGGGGAAAATCTTAAATTTTTTGACATAGTTCTTAAAGTTTCAAAGTTTTGATATATGATTCTATCAATATCTTTATAGTTTTTTATATAATATCTAACTGGTTTAATATGGGCAAAAGTAAGGTTCAATTCAAGTCACACTTTACACCACGTCTCCTCATCTAGTAAAAAGTCGCCACAATCAACGTTACACCATAATACACAAGTAAAGATACCTGCTTCGTAAAAAATCTCCAATCTTACGCCTACGTACGACCATATGGCCAAACCAATAGTTAACTCCAAAAGAAAAGAAAACTAATAAATAGATACCGAAATCAGCTCCCACCTATTACTGTAAACAAGTAATATAGGAGATATGATATTTTTTTATTATCTTCAATGAATAGTTATTATGTGAGATGAAAGCCGATTCATGGGCACGCGCCATACACAGTAAGAATTATTAAGGAATGTTAAGCCAGATGGTTATCTTGTTTAAAAGTATTTTGTTGTGGTGTTCCGTACTTGATTTTGTATTTTAGAGGTCGACACGACCAGCAATAAACCATTAAAGTTGAGTACCTTTCTCGATACTTCCATATTTATACTGATATTATTTAATTTGAAAGTAACTCTGTTTGACTGTTGCACTTTAACTGCTAAACCGTTGCACGAATGAAATTTTGAATGAAGCTACTTTGATTCTTGAGAAAGGACATGGGCTACTGTTTATTGCCATAACCGACACACACGCTGGTGGAGGCGCGTACAAAAAGTATTATAGAATAAAAGCATTTTATCTAGTATACGTAAATAAGCCACAAGAATCATGCATTGCAGACTCGATGCAGTGGTACCCATTACAGAAAGCTGGAGTTAAGTCATTCTTTCGTTGTTTGTTACTTACTCAAGATAACAATATTCATGGGCGGCCAATAGCGTAGGTACTTATTTACCATCTGACGACTCGTTTGCTCTGACCTCTCATGCTAAAAAGATATTGGGTAGAGGAATTGATTCCTCTCCTCCTCGATGTCTGAACTTCTCAGTTATATCTCTTTGTACCTTACCTTACCGGATAGTACGCACGAACTCCGGTTCGTATCCGAGGTCCCGCAGCTCCTCTTCGACATCTTCGGGGGTCGCGTTGCTGGGCAGACCCCGTATGGCCACCTTCAGGCTGCGCTCCTCCGGGAGTGAGTAGGTAAACCAGGAGATTCCTTCGGTCTTCTCGAGTTCGGTCAGGTACCGCTGTACCAGACGGAACTCCTGGTCGTCTTTTGGCGTGAAGCGCAGCCCTTTCCGAAGGGGCGAGCGTCCCAATCGTAGCTTGAGCTCCCGCATATGCTGCGCCCAGTTGGGTAGGAGCTCGAAAATCAGGGGCGGGTCGCGGCGCTTTGGCTCCGCTGGCTTGGTTGTTGTTGCGGCGGGCGTAGTTGTGGTGGTGGCGGTGGTACACGGGGGCCGATGTGCGTTATTACTTATATCATACTCCCATAAAATTAATAAAATACCTAGAATTACCATAGTGAGGCTTCAAGTAGACTTTCAAGACTTCGAGGTAGTCAAGTATACATCACTACGTCGGTCTACCGAGTAGCGGATGCAACTGCCGATCAAGAGTCTCAAGTTCGATTCCAGGGTCGAGCCAAAAGTTTTGTTGAGTTATTCTTTAGAGAAATTCTCGATAGCAGCCCGGATTATGCAGTTTGGAATGGAATTTGGCAGTGTTTCATACCCGTGCCTTGGAGAGCACTTCGTCGGTCCCAGTTTTCATGAACATTTATGGCACTTGATGAATGGAAAACTGAATTGAACAGTTCCCCTCCATGGGAAAACTAATATTCGGGTAAAACCGGTTGAACTAGTATCCGACCCTAAACAATCTTGGGAATAAAGATAGCTAAGAGGACTTAGTGAGGGATTTAACCTTCAGGGTATACGAAAATGTATATATAACTCTGTTTTGTGTGTAGAAAATAAATGAATTAAAAAGCTTGTCTAAAGAGTTCAGGTCTTTTAGCTAGAATTGGACACCTACATGAACACATTGGTTTGAATTATAGCTCATTGTTTAACCTATAACAATCAGCAATTTTATACTATGTTATGACAAAGAGTTGTACGAGTAAATACATATTTTTACTCGTGATGTTGATTCAATAAGAATCTAAAAGTGTTCTCTATCTATATATAAATATAATTCTAATGTGCGAGTGTGTCACTGAACTTCTCCTAATAGGACTTTGTTGAAATTTTTTGTATGTGTTCACGTAGATTCGAGAATGGTTTAGACTTTCAATTGGACCCGGATGGTGTCGCTGCGATTAAGTTCTGGGATTTATATTTTCCGTATATCAGAATATAGCCTCAAAATTAGAAGATACGAAGTTTGCCGGGTCAACTTATCTTCTTTATTATTGTTTTGGGTGAATGTATTTGATGTTTTTATTATATTATTTTCTTTTACCCTAGTTCCTTGTTGGAGTAGTAGTTAGTACAGCAGCGACAGGTTGATTTGAAGCCTAGTACACACATCACATATCAAATCAATTATTACCACACAACCATAAGACATACTAGTAAAGATTGCCATTGGCGTAAGGTTCAAAACTGTACATTTTTGTACGTAATCCGTTATTGAATTACTTTGTGATGTGAATGCAAAGCCTTCTTAGTTTGATTTTGTATTCCTAATTATTTTGAGATTAAACCTGAGTAATATCACACAGAATAACAAAGTGGAATTAACCAAAAAATAGCTTATTATCCATCAATGGAATACGTTTAAAATATTGTTTCTACTTCAAAGAATTATAACTCTGTACTGAAATTTGGATGTAACTTAGTCTAATTTGCGCCATTAAAACATGGCTATACGAACATTAATAAATTACTGCCTCTAGCAAAAGTTTGTGACCGGATAACGTACCTTAAAACAGTTTATCAAACAAAATTAATCCTTATACCAAACCATAAACAGTAGTTTTTCGATTGAGTGGTTCGACGATTTGCATTCACAAATTCATTGACCAAAATTAAGGCAGTTTCCGATTAATAAGAGCTTTAACAACTTTGCCTCGGGCTCTGTGAGCTCTGATCATTATTTGATACTTCCTCTATGTATTTTATTATTTCTTTTTTTACTAGACCACAGCACAGTATAACTGCATTGGCTGTTAAATGTTTTGACATCGTTAGACGGTTATTTGATTTCGGTGCAAATAAATTATTCGCGCCATTAACTGGGCTTCAACTCACACATGGGATTTGTTGAATAGTTTTTGACACTGCAAATATAGTGTCTTATTTTAGCTACTTACAAGCAACGGCGGGATGAAATTTATTTTATATGTTTCGGTAGACTTCTTTTTCTTGTGATCAAAAGGCTGTGGAAGTCCATAAGATTCCAAAACTCTATTGGCTAGAATTGGAGAGAATCTATTTAGACTTGTTTTTGTTCTGTCTAGAGGGGTTGGTAAAGAATTAAAACAAGTTTATCTTCATAATGAAATATATTGCAGTCATAGAATTTTAAGTATGTATCCCTCAATGTAAATACGCCACTTCCATGCTCAGAGAAATTCTGTTCACGAAACGGCAGAAGAAGGAGAACTAGGTACCACTAAGAACTACCCATGAGTAAACAACACAACAATAATAAAAACGTAGCCTACTATATCATCTCCTACAATTTCAAAATATTTTTTTACTAAGATTACATTATCCTTCGTATTACCATCTCGTACCCAATCATTGGCACAGCAAATATTTCATTACTATAGGACAACCAGAAGCCACGGTATAATGACAGCATTGATCAAATTAACTATCAATATCGACTGTATTACAGCCGATCAGGGATCAGAGTCTTGTGGTCTTAGTTGTGACTATCTTATAATTTAATGTTCCCAGTAAATTGCATATGATGATGAAACCAACCTCAGTGGCTGTCACGTAACGTCATAATGAATCCCTCCCAATAATTACCTTCGGTAATATCCTGCACGGGGACGGAATTGGAAAGGGTGCTTTACGGGAACCTACAATTATTGAACCACATTTTTTTATATATATGGCTGGCATGGATGCAGGCATGAATGTGGACTGCCCAAGCCGGTTGCGCGTGCGCTCTTTGAGGGAGGTCTTCTAGCAGTAGACTGAATTGGATAAGATAAGAATTAAGCGTTATAATTTATATACCTATTTCATACATGTATATTTAGAGAACACGTGATTATTAATTTTGTACATAATTGTAAAGTGTGAACATTGAAATGGTTCGTGGTTAATTACACTTTTAAAATTAATAACGTAATATATAGTTGAAAGTTATAGTAAATTATTTCTGTTATTTTTATTATTTATTGCCAACCTAAAGTAGCTCTACTCCACCTGATAGAACGCAAGAGTAGAATCCACAAGTGGGAGCTAATTGCGAAAGCAGACAGAATGGCGACCCATACTATGGCGGCGTAGCGAGATGCTTTTTCACACCCCGTTTAAAGACTATTAAATACATTTTACACTTAATAAATAAATTGTTATTTTAAAATGACTTTTTCGATGTCAAAGATATTTAAAGTTGGAGAAGTGAGGCAAAAGTAACGCCCAAGTGCCTAGTCATAATTTCATAATAAAAAATGAAATAAAAAAAGCTTCGCCAACTCTCTAATTCCGTCCCTGTCACTTCATCAGAAACCTGTTCACTCATACTGAGTCTCTCATTCATGTAAGGTTGATAACGTTCTCGCTTATTGAATAGATAGTATCGATGAGATCTATTCATGATTGTCTGCATAGTGAATGTAATTGAAGAATCAGAGTTCATACATTGCTTCATTGCCAACACCTACGAAAGACGTGACTGAAGTAACTGATGAACATTCCAGAATGAACGAAGTGTAATTAGATATAATAAAATACCATGTTCTGTGCACATTGGCTTTGACTGGAAGAAAAGCAGGCTGGCTCAAAAAATTGAATCGAGTATTCTTCATTATTCGATTCCATTTTTAGGGTTCCGTAGCCAAATGGCAAAAAACGGAACCCTTAAAGATTCGTCAAGTCTGTCTGTCTGTCTGTCTGTCCGTCCGTATGTCACAGCCAATTATATCCGAAACTATTAGAGCTATACTGTTGAAATTTGGTCAGTCGATGTATTTTGTGAACCGCGTTAAGATTTTTACATAAAAATAGAAAAAAAACAATACATTTTGCGGGTCCCCATACTTGGAACTGAAACTAAAAAAATTTTTTTTCATCAAATAATTATCTAATATCATTTTTTTCTAAACTGAATAGTTTGCGCGAGAGACACTTCCAAAGTGGAAAAATGTGTGTCCCCCCCCCCCTCTAACTTCTAAAATAAGAGAGTGATAAAACTAAAAAAAAATATAAGTTGTACATTACCATGCAAACTACCAACGAAAATTGGTTTGAACAAGATCTAGTGAGTAGTTTTTTTTTAATTCGTCATAAATCGTAACACGCAATTTACCTTTCATCCAATCAATACACTAGTATAAAAACATCGATGAAAGTTACAACGAACTACAAGAACTTTTATATGATGTTACTTGCTGATACGGAACCCTTAATGGGCGAGTCCGACTCGCACTTGGCCGCTTTTTTTTAGTACGAGCAATAATATATTCATTTCAGTTTTTGTTAGCAACAACGTAAAGTAAATGTTTATATATTTGGTACATAGATCAAAGTAATTATAGAATACGGGTGTCCTTGTTCATCCCATGTGTAGCAGAGCCACGACGATTTCAGCATGAATGGGCTGGCTCGATCGGGGCACATTTATTTATTTAAAAAAAAAACTCTTACAATATTTTAACAGGATTCATTTCCAAAACAACATTGCAAGCTTATTATGACTATACGACATCGATTATCAAAGTATACCAACGTAATGCGTAGTACTTCAACCAGGTACATAAATTTAACTAAAATTTTCAGTGATAACGCAACTTTGCGCTATTTCTGTGAATTTCGGCAAGGTACAATTATAAATATCAATTTTAGTATGGATTACGTTTATAATACGCGAAACGTATTGCTAACGTATTGCTCGCGATAAAGGTGCGAATTTCAGCAAGTTAGTCCTCGCCACTGGGACGCTGAGTGCGGCTGGGCGACGACGAGCACCCACGCATCCGCTCGGAGCACACAGCTGCAGGCACACCAACACGTCCGGGTGGTGCAGTCGACCGCGCAGCACGCGCCACACATAACACGCTAGCGCAACGTAACATACAACACCATCCTAATAATGACACCATTCTACCTGCTTCCAGAGACCGGGAGAATGATGCAGAAACATCCGCCAGGCCAGGCCACCATGGTATAGGTCACCATGCTGCATTCACAATAAAATAAATAATAAATAAATATTTCGGACATCTGACACAACATCATCTAGTCCTAAGCTAGGCAGAGCTTGTGTTATGGGTACTAGATAACTGATATAAATACATAAACATACATTTCTTTTTGTAAATACATACATATTATACATGAAAAACACCCCAGACTCCGAAACAAATATTTGTGAATCACACAAATAATATTTGACCTGACCCGGGAATCGAACCCGACACCTCTTGATCAGCAGCCGCAAACGCTAACCACCAAACCAACAATGCGAGTGTTGACTCCTATCCCCGGCTTCTACTCATGCTTTCCATCAGGCAAAGTAGAGAACTTTGGTAGGCTTTAATATAAAAAAAATGGTAAGCAAATTGCGAAAAGTTAGGAATATCTTAGTCTTGAAAAACTAACAAACTCATTTCATAATTTCTATTCTATAAGTTCAGTGTATCGAGTCCTTTATCATATGTTAGCATATTCATACATACAAATTGTCATATTATTCATAACGTACACAAATTCGGGTGCATTATGGTAATGACGTAATAATGCGCTGACGATCTCGTGTACCCTTGTCCAATGGGAAATTGGACCCTGTTGTGGATATTTTGTCCGCAATATGCTTTAGGTTATGAAAAATTGTATTTTAAAACAAGTTGATGCTGTTGGTAGTTAGCAATATAATTTTTTGATGTTCCGTCGGCGCGCGGCGGGGTAATTTGGATAGGTATGTTTAGTAATTTTACTTACCTTTAGAATTATGAAGGTTTAATATTAGGACACGTCAATCTTTTACGACTTGGCTAATGGTTACTTACTCGTATCTCATATTTATACGTAAAAATGCGTAGTTGACTTGTGTGCACTTTAGAAACTCAGTGTTCTTTATCGATTAAGCTCAAATTTGTACACATTATACTTACAACCGGCTTCAATGATTTTTTATCTATTTTTCGTATACGTTTTTTATTACTTATCACTCAGTCAATGCAACTTTAACATGCTACATCAACGCGTGGCAAAAATGGGCCACTGTTATACTGTATGTGTACACATATTAAGATTTTTTGCTAAAATCGAGACGAGAGTCAGACTATTTCATCATCATCATCAGCCTACTGCAGTTCACTGATGGACATAGGCCTCTTCCATTGCACACCACTCTGATCGATTTTGAGCTTCTCGCATTCAGCTCCTGCCAGCCATCTTACGCAGATTATCACTCCACCTCACCTGTGGTCATCCTACACTACGTTTACCTAAACGCGATCTCCACTCCAGAACTCTTATACCCCAACAGTCCTCGGTTCTGCGGCCAATATGGCCAGCCCAATGCCACTTCAGTTTGCTAATCCGGTGGGCTATTACGAATCTTTAAATAATATAATACAAACTCTTCTTTCTTCTGTACTGAGTCTTGTGGATTGAAACCCACTCAAAACAACTATTTGTGTTATCCATAAATTGTTGTTCTGTGTCTGAATGTTCTTGTGTAGGTTTCTAGTATGTTTATAAAGTCGCGATACAGAATAAATTCCTAGGAAGAGATCATCACCTCTCAGATTATACATTAGTTACATTTTACAGAGTGGATCGTAAATAAGGAAGAAATGTATTTGGTTATAAACTGTTACCTATAGCTATGTGACGGATGTGTAAGCGTATGTGAGTCTATGGTGACTTCCACATACAGCGCGACGTGAAACATACAACAGCACCACCTACCGAAGAAACATTGAACTACGAAGAAAACACAATGATCTATACGGAGTAACTACTAAGCCTGAATCGCGAAAGTGACATTCTCGCGCAGATTAGCATGTATACAGCATCCCAACATCAACTGTTGGGCCCGCCAGGCATGATCACCTCGGCTGGTCGGAGGAACCTCCCTTTGTGTTGTAGGAATACGACACCGTTCCTCAACAAGTATGAGGGTATTTTGGATCCGTTTCATGTACGTATGATAGTAAAAATAATCCTGTCGCAGTAGACACACACACAGTGATAGAATTGTTGCCTTTACGAAATAAAAAAAAATCTAAGGTGGTTAACAAAATATATATTGTCTATATCATTTATTTAATTACTTAATTGAAAACCCTGAAATATTTGAAGAGGATTTATATAAAAAACAATATTGCAGGCTTATTAAGACGATATTTACGACATCAATTAGTATTATCTATGTAAAACGCAGTATGGCATAGTAAATAGAACATAGATCCATTATTTAAGTGTTCAAAATATATCCAAAATTTTATAATTGTGTAACATGTTGGTGATCAGTTGCAAGTTTAGAAGGATGCCTGTTTGAGATAAAAACAAATTAATTTGTTTAGTAATGTTTCAACCACTTAAATGTAAAGGAATTTATGTATATAAAACGTGCATCAACATGAAAGTAGTAAGTAGACTTGTATTTATTAATTATCAAATAATTACTAATGCATTTTCAAATATTTCAATAATTGAAATAAAATATATGAATTATTAAGCAAGTAGGTATCGTAATTATGAAAATATTTTGAATTTCTCTTGTGAATGTTTAAATATAATCTAATTACTACTATTTATATTGAATAGTTATCATCGGCAATAGCAATAAAAAATAAAATAAAAATAAATAATCTTTATCAAGCGTACCATCACACGACTTTGACCATTTGAGCAGGAAGCTATCATCCGCTTGAACAGCCGTTATCAAACCTAGCGTCGGTGAAATTGGGACTGATGGAAGTGTGAATGGAATGCACCCACACATGTAATTAATTTATAGATAAGTATATAAGCACTTATATACGCGTGTGTATTAGATAAAACTCGTATTAATCTAGATAGGTGTATCGTTTTTAACACAACATCATCTAGTACCAAACTAAGCAGAGCTTTTATTATGGGTACTAGACATTTTTTGTTTGCAGATCGTACAAACATTTGGTCGGACCCCGGAATCGAATCCCAGAACTCTTGATCAGCAGCCGCATACGCTAACCACTAGACCAACAAGGCAGTCTTATCCATCCAGTCTTATCTCCATATATAATGCAAGAGTTAGTACTGCAAACTGCTTTTGAAAGGGTCCATGTGTGACTTCTTCCAAAGACTCGCCTCCACCACCAAATACCAGTGGAGACATAATAATGTGACTTGTAGTTTTATAAGAATATGTTTGAAAAAGGTTTTGTCAATATTTTCTGGGGAATTCGCTTTTAAGAAGTAAGTAGTAATCAATAGAATATATTTTCACATTTATTGTATAACTGAAATATGTAAATAAATGTATAGGTACACACACACGTTGAACCTTTAATTTACTTTTATCTTCTTTGTTCATCGATAACATTTTCAAGCTTGGATTGTGAACTGATTGTTGGCTATATTTTGTACTCCGATCAGATTCAGAAACATACCTAATGGTGTCAATTTTTGTAATTTCAATGCAAAACATATTTTTTAAAACAAATCAAAAGCTTTTACAAGTTTTTAAGAACGTCAACCTCAATGCACTAAAGTCCTTAAAAGTTCCTTTGCATGTGGTCTTTCCCAGAGGACTTCAACTCTGAATTGTCCACGTTTTAAAGTGGAATTATTTCGTCAAAATACAGGGGAACCGATCTAGAAAAAGGTTTATTTTCAAATACATCTACTGGCCAGACCCCTAATGAACCTAATGAGATATTTTCATCTCATTTCATCATCGACAATCCATAATGTCCCACTGCTGGGCTTCAGGTCTCCTCTCAAGAGAGGGTTAAGGCCATACGTTCCACACTGGTCGAGTGCGGGTTGGCAAGACACGTTGTGGCTACGTATTTGCGACGACTATTTTCTTATAACTATTGGGACCGATTGCTTAACGTGACCTCCGCATCACGTAAACGCTCATCATAAATCAAGCCAAAAACGTTTAGCCATCTAGGTACTGACCCCCTCATCGTTGCTCATCGTTGCTTACCCTGGGTGATTGTTTCAAATCACCTAAGGCTATCACGCTTCGTAATAATAGATCTAATAAGAAAAAACATTCTCATTAGATACATCATGGATCCAATAGATAGAATTTGAGCATGAACAAAAATAAAGGTGAGCTTTCCTTCCAGTAGTCGCATACTACATCATATGCCATCTGAAATGTAAGGTGTAATCTGTCGGACGACTTACTATCACTGCACACGCTCATTGGTCCAATCTAATAACGGATGTTTCTACGGTTCCCAATCTGCTATTGCTTCCGTCCTTTTTCACGAAATACTTTAAAAATAAATTATTCAAATATTTAGTTTTTGTAACTAGTTTTCGCCCCTGGCTCCGCTCGCGTGTATGTCGGTTAACGCGGTAAAGACTAGTTTATTTCATTATCATCATCAACAGCCTTTAACAGTTCACTGCTGGACATAGGCCTCTCCTTGAAAGGAGGTATTGGCCTACTATACCACGCTGGCCAGACGGGTTGGTATAGGGTTGGTTTCAAGTTTTCCTTCTCTTTGCATTGATGTTGTCTTGCGTAGTTTATTTATATCCTCAAAAACCAAAGTTTCTTTACACCGAATTCCATGGAAAACGGTGCAACGGTTTAGCCGTGAAAGCGTACGGGATAGACAGACAGAGTTATTTTCGATTTGAT
The DNA here is from genome assembly GCA_932526445.1 of Phragmatobia fuliginosa. Taxonomy (NCBI): domain Eukaryota; kingdom Metazoa; phylum Arthropoda; class Insecta; order Lepidoptera; family Erebidae; genus Phragmatobia; species Phragmatobia fuliginosa. The sequence goes on from OW052064.1 coordinate 19,358,061, forward strand.
AATAGTTTGGATAGATAGGTATACATTCCCCTTCCTTGCCTTATTCCCAATATTATTTTAGGTCGGCTACTAGTTCAACCGGTTTTACCTGAATATCAGTTTTTCCACGGAGCGACTGGCATCGGACCTCTACAATCCTAAGGGAGAACTGAGGTATACATAAGAATAGAATATTATATTCTTTTAGAAATCGCCTAATTAGTTTCTAATACAAACAGAAGAACGCATCCAATTATACACAATTCCATTCATAGCAATGTTTATAAATTGAGCCTTGTAAGCTACAATCCCAACTCATTTCAAAGCAATACAATCACGGTGTCCTTTACGATACAAATACAAAAACAAACTTCCATTCAACTAATTGGCGTTTAAATTAATAATGATTAAGACAAAAAATGGTCGGCGTACATTTGAATCCCCAATTAGACCATAAAGGCCTTATCATGAAGTCATTAACCGACTGCGGGACACGGGGAGGTTTATGAGTTTTACATTAGAAAATCGTTCGGCGCCATTCTGAACAATCTGACTGCTTTACAACCAATTAGCTAAGTAAATACAGCCTTATTGTGATGTGGGCGATATTGGGGGCCGGTAACTTTGGACTTAATACGTATTTATTGAAAGTAATTAGGTGTTTAAGATGGAAAGTGTGTGGGACGATTGTAAATTTCAAATTTCGAAACAGAAAAAATGTTCTAGCAAAAATTAAAAAAAAATACGGAATTCATTTAAAAAAAGAACGTGTTTGATTTAAATTTTACACTCACATGACATATTTTGCCATCTTGATATTTAATTAATCTTATTTATTTCATTTTGTTATTTCAAGTTAGTTTAATTGACCAGACTAGACCAGATCTATGGTGTAAACTGTAGCGGTTTAAGCTATCATCGACTTTTTTTTCTATTGAAGCCTGCTGAAGATACTCCTCTCTATGTAATGGAAAGCATGAATAGAATCCAAGAGTGGAGGCTACCACACATTACAAATTAAGATAATGCAACACGGCGGCCGAGTGAGATGCTATCTATTCCACTGACTATTATGCTTCCGTCCGATCCACATCAGAGACAACATTTTGTGTGGTCATTGAAATGTTGTTCTGAGTCTGGGTGACCATTTCCATCCATTTGTTGAAGTCCTTCACGACACACTACACATTTAATAATTTAAATCATCATCAATCACATACAAGTTTCTTTTAGATTCTCTGGAGTGTGTCCACTGATTCTGACACTGACAGTCTGATTTTCCTTTAATCAAAGGTTTATCAAAATCGGTGAAATAATTTCGGTTTACAGACCAAATAAATAGTTGAAATAAAATCTGTTAAAAATGAATTAAAATGACGTTGTTTTATATACCTACTATTAGAGGAAGTAACCACAAGAATTATTTTTATTTCAAATAAGATAAGAAAAAAACATGGGAAGACTACAAAATTTTTGATATTTGGAAGGTGTGTTTTCATGATTTGTTTGATATGTAATCATGACAACCTAAAACGACAACATTCTTGCTGTCGTGTTTCGTTGGTGAGTGCCAGACCGGAGGCCCAATGCTGTAAAAGTATTTTAACAAGTCGTCATGGAATGGGTCGCAATGTCTGTGTTCACAATATATATGCTGACCACTATTCTTGGATGCGCATCAGGCATTCAGAGTAGAGTGACTTTTGCATAATAAAGGCTAAGAAGATGATAAATGTAGTAGGAGCAGGTTAGATCAATTCCACACTTCAGGCATGAAACTAAATATATGGCGGACTTGTTGACCGATATACATATGTGGGCGTAATAATTCGAGACTGATGTACACTATGAATTACATTTTCAATACATATTTCAAGTACAACCTGAAGTTTTAATACATAAAATATGCAGACAATGAGAATGAAGATAACTTATACCTTAAACTTACTATAAAGAAACGCCACATAGTACTTAACTAACACACGATAATGTTTTACCACTAGCAAATCAGTTACTTCGAGTAATACAAAAATCAAAGAATAGTTGTAAAAATGTTTTTAAACTTTAATCATCTTTCGTTAAACAGTAGATATTAGCCCTGAATTCCTTTAACACATAGTCAGGTAGAAACTATTTCTTTTATATGAGCCTACCAAAGTGACTCCGTTCAGCCTGATGGAAAGCATTTGGAAAACGCACCATCCTCTTTGTGAATACAGTGCGATGTTTCTGTATTGTTGGGCCTCCGGTCTCATACATAATCACTAACGAAATACAGCATTACATCGAAAAACTTTAGTAGTCCACTACAAGACATATATCTAAATAAAACGTTTGATCCATAATAATATAACGCTGTAGACATGGATATAAACCTTCATCAGTTACAAAAGAAATGAAAACGCATTTCTCCATCTCAACAATGTCACGAATAAAACATACTCAGATAAAAGCCATAATGATTGATGAACGTCGCATCGAACAGTAGCATTTACCTGAACTATTAACAAGTAAAAGCTTTCCGGTTTTATGTACCAATAATTTTTAATTGCCCTAACGATAATATTGCCTTTATAGTTAGCGACTGGATGGCACAACAAATTTACTTTTAATCACGAAGTCTAAATATGTGTAGATACTGGATGTATATTTTTTACTATTTGTTTGATTTATGTATAATGACCACATCACCAAACCCTAAAAGTATTCTCTATTTGATGCAGCTATGTATCAGTTACGTTATGGAGTGATATATTGCTTTTTATTTGTTTCATATCTGGGTGATAGTTTTAGTTACTGGGTAGAAAATACATTAGGTAGGTATATTCATGTAATTATTTCTACATCAAAACAAAAATACACGAGTGGTAGTACTTTACAGTTGTAGTACTTGATTATTAAATTAAATATGAAATTAGTTTCAAATTGGTACTTAATAAACACTTTATCGAAATCACGGTTAGGCTGAGTTTGGTTGGAGTTAAAATGATTTCAAATCCATTCCTCCTAATACTATGAATAAATTTGAAAAGAACTCTGTCTATAAATAATAAAAGTAAATAAATATTTCGGACATCTTACACACAAAGCCATCTAGTCCCTATCTAAGCAGAGCTTGTATTATGGGTACTAGACAACTAATATAAATACATAAACATACTTTTTTTTTTTTGTAAATACTTACATATTATACATAGAAAACACCCAAACTCCGAAACAAATATTTGCGTATCACACAAACATTTGGTTCGACCCGGGAATCGAACCCGAGACCTCTAGATCTGCAGCGGCATACGCCAACCACTAGACGAAAAAGGCAGTCAAAATGTTTTTCAAATTTCTACTATATCTATTCTGTTCTAAAGAACTTTGTCTTTCTGTATGTTTGTCTTGCTTTAACAGTAAACCAATGCACTGATTTTACTGTATATATAGATACCTCGATTCTTGATGAAGGATATAGTCTTCTATTAACCGCCATAACCGACAAGCAAAAGTTAGGACCTAATCATCATCAATTTTGGAAATCGTTTTTAATCAACTAAAATTACATAATTAAGTCAACAAAATTATGGTTCTTATTGAATACTTGTAAAGTAAATTTATCTGCAAAATATACTTTGAATAAAAAGTTTGATGGTCGTTTTTAAAAAGTGCGATTAGACTATATGAAAAGTAAGTCAACAGTCTAAAAGTGGCTTATTAAAAACAGTTACTAAACGTCGCAGACAAGTCATTACCGAAATGACTTTTATAATAAAACAAAATCATATAAAATACTGTGAGTTTTTCCCATCTTTGTGTCGCATAATGTATAATTCTCGAAGCCATTTCGTTTGGAGTTAAAACACGAATAGAACACATTTCTTTCTTTAATTATACGTGTGTGACGAGCGCGCGATTTTGTATTGGTCATTTTGTTAGGGCTAGGACACTGATATTGGTAGTAGCGATTTTTGTATAATACTATCTTTCGCTCGCAGCTTCGCCCGCGTATGTCGGTCATCTTTAAACGTTTCATTTAAATCAGTTCAGTAGTTTTGGAGTGAAAGTCGGACAGACAGACACATTCTTTATACTTTCGCATTTATAATAGTAGTGAAGATAAAATGTTAAATGTAGAATACACTATTATATTGATTAGCGTTATGCGTCTATTATTTTAGTTTTACTTAACTTGGCTCCGTTCGCCTGGGGGATATATCTAATTTTTTATTACACACTAATCTTTTATTTAACAAAAATCCTAAAATACATTTTTTTTTAGATTTTTCTTCCATTAAGTAGTAAGGATAAATAACCTGGGTACAGATGAGTGCTGTAAGGCTCTTAATTTTCAAACATATTCAAAAATAAGGTATTTAATAATAATAAACAATAACTAGGCAATATCCGAGTTGTATACTCGTAACTCGAATTGGTTCATCATCATTATCATCAGCCTATCGCAGTCCACTGCTAGTTAAAGGCCTCTCCCATTTCACACCACTCTGATCGATTTTGGGCTTCTTGTATCCAGCTCCTGAATTGGTTATCGACAATAAACTATTACACGCCTTCGAACCGCCTAATATTGTAATTAGGTTGTCCTAGACTCTATCGCGTATGTCTAGATTATATTGATTACAAGCAATAATCTACAAAATTCACAAAATATTTCAATTCATAGTTTACGGGAAAAATACTTTTTCTCTATTATAATAGCTTATATATGTTATTCCAAAGTATTAGTTCACAACAAATTTTATCAAAATGGGTGCAGCCTTTTTAAAATAAACCAGTCAGTACATACAAGCACACACCCACAAGATTCGATCTAATGACATGTCGGTTCCTAAATCGCTATTTCAGTACACTAAAACTATACCCTTAGTAAATTTCACGTACGGTGATACAGAACGCGTGCGTGATGCTGATGCTCCAAATAGAGCAGATGTTGATGAATGTGGACGACGATTATTGTTTAAAAAAACTGTTATTACCTACAGCCACTGTTTCACTCATTGTTGAGGGTTCCGTCAGGATATAGGAATGAACTGGGAGGGGTCCCGTTTTTTTAATAACAGCAGGAACCCTCCCATTTTCAGCAAAGGTGATACAATGTGTGGTTTTAGATTTTAGTCGGTCCAATCCGACACACTACCCTGTCGTAAGCATCAGCGGGATGACGGCCCGAGGGGATTCCACATGTTAAATAAAGGATATAGGAATGATAAATCCTGACGTAGACGTTTTATGTCGTCACATAATTTTTATGTCTTTAATGTTACAACATTTGCAATACAATCTGTTTTGTATTTGTTTTGTTATTGATGATTTAGGTTTTATAAATTTGGTCGTATCTAAAGTTTTAAGAAATCATTTTTACAAACTTTTCTACGCAAACAATATACAAAATAATCAACTTTCATATAAAATCCTTTCTTTTATAAATGAAAATAGATCTAAAATGGTTTTGAACCCTAAAAACCGGTGGCTTGCATTGATACAAACTGTGATTACCATAATTTCATCGCCCCACGTGTCCGAGGAGCACACAAAAACTGGTAATAATCACAGTACAATGCGGTACAGTTTTATACACAAGTGTTAATGGTATTTCTACCACTATGAAGAGAAAAAAATCATTTTTCACACAGTTTTTTTGGACAAATATCAATGGTATTGATATTATTATAAATACATTAACACAAACAAATAATTAAAATAATTTTACCTATTGAACTTTTTTGTCGAGTTTTGGTGATGTTCGTAACATTGTGAGAGTTATTTGATTATACAAGCGTATATTTATATCAATTAATATACTTGTATAATCAAATAACTCTTAAGGGATCGCAGATTTTTTTTAAATTCAAAAATGTTATTGGTATTGAAGAAGCTATTCACTATTACAGTGTATTAATTAATTTAAAATATATTTGAGTGCAAATTACTTGAATTAAAATGAAGACACCTGATTCAACCAGCTTCAATTTATCTTCGCAAGAGTACGCTATTAAGATTATATTAATGAAACTTTAAGAAAATCTGTAATACATTTTGATAGTATTCGTTTTGATGAAAATATTCGTTTCAGGTTGATTATAAATTTTAAATCACTCAATTTTATTTAGTACTTTGTATATATATATATATATGTATTCTATTTTAATCTAATCTACAACGTCCTTCATCAAAAATTTATGCTCAATTCTGTGCAAGAAACTCATACGCTAAGGCATTAAACTTGTAATGAAGATTATAACGATTAAATGACTCATCAATTACAAATTAATTAAGTCGAAATTAAGTGCGCGCACATTAACTGGCCATATTACGATTTAATGGCGACCAGAAAAGGTATTAAATGTCGTACTGTTTTAAAAATACACGACTGGGAACTTTTCGAATCTTTTACATCTAAGAATGTGTACTTATCAGTAGGAACGGTTTTTTTTTAAGACTCAATATTCATTTAGATTCTTTACCTACGTTCTGTAAAAGAAATTCACTTCCCGTTTTTTGCCATTTTCATAGATGCTCGTTCCATGTATATTGGTCCTATTTAGTGTGTTATAAGACTCTTTAATAAATTGTCGTATGCTATTCACTACTTAAACATTGTATATAATGGGAACACTTTGAACCAAATCAACAAAATAACCTCTTTACCTCTATAACTGGAGATAAACGGTTATATTTACGAATGTATATCAAAGATATCAAATCATTTGCAGGCGTGCGGGGGACTATTCAATGAAGAAATCAACTTACTAGATTGGTTCCCTAGTTCCTGCAGTTCACAGGTGAGTAAAACATCTTGACTTTTATTAAAAATGTCCATTAACAAAAAAATATTTTCATAGGGAACAGGCATCACCCAAACATTTATCTATGCGCCTGTGCAGTACTGCAGGAGGCCTTTTTCCACAGTTGGACCTAGTCTTCATGCAATGCCTATACTGGTAGCAGCAACGCTCCCCCATGACCTTCACCAGATCGTGGAACGCTCGGTCTTCCAATACGTGGTTGCTATTCTAAAACTTTTTAAACGCATCATACCCTAGAAATAGTTGGGTGAATAAACTGGCCAATGGAGAATACAGTGTGTGTTAGTTTATTTTGAATCAAACAATTTTTTTTTTTACATAGAACAATAGGATTCTAGCACTTATCTGTGCGTCTGTACAGTACTGCAGTATTCAATCTCCTCAGGGCGAACGCGAGGGCTACTGTATGAAATAATAGGTTTTTTACTCTTGCTCATTGCTTTCAAATCGGCTGTCATATTTTGTTATAACGAAAACACATTGCCTAAGGGTATCCTCCAATTTTTGGGTTAGTTACGCGAATTGCAAAGAAATATTTTTGGTAACATCTTGCGTATACAACAAGAGTGACACGAAAATATATACAATTGTTTAGCTGAATGCTGCTTAAAGGATTTAGATCTAACTTCAAACTTAAAGATTTTGCTTTTAGGCAGCGCTTTCTAACGAAAAAGGTAAGAGGATAGTACATACCTATATATTGCCGCATTATTTCAGTAACTCTATTCCTTGAAGAATAGTGAATTTGGAGTAACGCTTCACCAAATATGTTGAAGTAATGTTTTGTTAGAAACCGAACTTCTTCAAATACCTTCTGAGAGGAGAGGAGACCCCAGCAGTGGGAGTTTTGAGTTATAGATGATGATAATGAATTCCTATTGTTAGGCTTGAAATACATATTAATACAATGTTAACTGCACTATTTTGAAATAAAGTTCTAGATAAATAAATAAAAGTTGGCTGGTAGATGTCCTCTGGAATTAAGTCCTCCTCATTCAAAATGTAATGCAGGAAGTCTTAATAAACACTCGAAAAAATAATTAGACAACTACCAGTGTGTACTAAGGAAGAATTTTACTTTACCTGCTGAATCTGTTGAAGTATTTTTTTGTTGACAATCAAATTCATTCATTGTTAGATTAAATCTACTATGAAGGTTGATAGGTAGAAAAATGTCATATGGCATGAAGTCCGCCTCATGCAAAATGTTTTGAATTTTTAATTTTGATCATAAGGTTGTACATTTTGGTTTCTAAATTTTGTTTTGGGTTCCGTGTAGTAACAGATTAAAATAATTAGAGTCACTAGCCTTTTTAATCACAATATCACAATAATATCATAAGAATCGACTAAGGATGCAAACTACGCACACTGTAAAACAAAGGAATTTTTGAAACAAACCATATGCCTAGCCATTTTTAAGGAATTGTCAACGTCCAGGTGTAATTTTAAACATGCGAGTTTTCTTGTTTCCGAAACACCTTCCTTACTAAGTGGCAGTCGTATTCCACAAATAACATGTATTTTTTGCTCATTATCTTTCGAGTATACTTTTTCTATTTAGTCATACTTAAAATGACACTACTTAATATACATTCTTCTTTATAAGAGTCGTTCCAAAGTTGACCACTGTCCAGATCACATCTAGTCATTTATCTTTAGATACAGGACGTTTTTAGCTACCGTTTTTCATCTATAGTAGATACATCAAAACCTTAAGATACATACCACATAATGGGACGTCCCTCGAAGCGCCATACAGATGGCTACTGATAGTGAGCGGGCCCGGGGCGCGTCATTAGCGCACGTCCCGGCTTCCAGTTATTACTGCTAGGGTAACCATCATTGTACAACTTCATATACTTTGATTTATGAATGGTAATTGGGATGAATTGGGAAATGATTTTATCAAAAGATTTTACAATAAACGCACTAGATCTTTTTTAAACTTTATCTGTGGCATAATGTGATATATGTGGCATGTGGCAATCTCCTAATTATAAGCTTTAGTAAAGTTTGTTAAAGTTTAATAATATAATACTGGAAAAGCAGATTATTAAATGATGAATTAATTTCTACATCACTTAGGCTTTTACGACTATTTTGAATGAAATGATGCTTTTTAGGCTTTAAAAAGGTACTTCCTTAAATATGTTGAATGCAATAAAGCGCGAATATGGGACGTAAGAGGCAAGAATGCGGTAAAAACTTTGACATTTCTTTATGAAAAAAAAGAGCGATTTTATCTACATATACTCGGTAATTTTATTTGTCCAAACGTATACAAAAACTTGGTCAACACACGTACATTATGATTGTACCAGGAACGAGACATAAAAACGAACCTTGTTCTTCTGATTACCTCACAACTCTTGCGGATGATATTGTTAATTTCATTCGATGTCATTGTTATTCCACATTCTTTATTATTTAAGGAAAGCGCTCATACAAGTAAGTTTCGCATTATATCATGCTGTAGAAAAAATAATAGAGAAACACGTACACTATTAAACAAACCAGTGACTCTTGTAAATTGTTGTTAATAATTCTTAATTTTCACTAAAGATTTTCACTTGGAAACTCAAAATAAAAAGGGCATTATAACTTAATTACATTAAACTATTTAGCTTCTAAAATAACACTGATACTTGAAGAAGGTCTGAGTTGGTTTTGACATTTTTATATCTTCACCAAAAGATACATGTTTATTAAGTAAATAAGTATTATAATTGATATAAACTGTGATGAACAAAACAATCAAGTTAGTAGTAGAGATACGCTGATTGCAGCAGAAATAGACCAGCTTGACAGGGGCGGTACTACCCTCATACGGAAGACCAAAATAAATCACAGCATTCGTGCGGTCCCTGTCGTTTTTGTCTGTGAGTGTGAGACAGCTGAATGATACAGAAACATCACAATAGGTCTCCATAGTCTGACGTCATCATGCTTTATTGTCTACATTCACAATGATAATACTGACCACTACTCTTGGTTTCTTCTCAAGCTTTCTATCATGCAGAATAGAGTACTAACAGTCCACTGCCGGACATAGGCTATTATACCAAGTTGGCGTAATGCGTTGGTATAAGGTTTATTCTAGTTTACCTTCTTATATAATAATTTATACACGGTAGAAGCAGGAGCGAGAGGTATATCAGTAAAATCTCTGTATAACCTTCTGAAAGACCTTGGCCTGTCGAGAACTGCAGTAAGTTCTATTTTAGAACGAGTATCTAAGGCTGCACTAACAGGTTCCTACCAAATTTGGCTAGGCAGGGCGAGCAGTGAAGGTGAGCGTTGATGCGCATCTCAAAGGGGGCCTCCTTAAACATACGCCTAGGTCGCAAGTCCTGGGAACTGCTCTGGGTTTCTCCCTCTGCCACACGATGGACCTGGCACCCGCACGGTGAATCCATGGAATGCTAAGAAGTTCGTCTCTTGCGTATTTTTTTTAAAGACAACTTCCGCATGAATATAAATCCTGTGTCGCGGTGAACTTTACAAACGTACATGAAACGGATACAAAGAACCCTCAGACTCAGAACGACAATTTATAGATCACATAAAGTTTTGTCCCACGTGGGATTTGAACCCAAGACACTTGGCGCAGTAGCAATCGGCCAAGCATGCTCCCTTAGTAGCCTCTTACAACAGCCATGTGATGTATAGGGTGGTAACACTCCGTTTCCTTAATCCATAGCATAATATAGTTTTAATACTCGTCAAATATTAATGATCTGTTCTCAGCTGTAAGCTACTTATAAATTGTTTATGCATTAAAATTATCTCAGTACCAAGCAATTACTTGCTATAACATTTAAATATAAAGCGTTCATGGCTCCGAAATGAGCTATTTAATGGACTGTCCATTAAATAAATATCTTCTTCTTCCTAGCCTTATTCCCAATATTATTTGGAGGGACCCGCAACCCTAAGGGAGAAATTCGAAGGTTGAACTAGTTGTCAGTAAATTTGAGGACACTGACTTTCCAATAACGATTGCCATAGATGTTCAGGACAACCGGGACCGACGGCTTGACGTGCTGTCTGATGCACGGGCGTGAATCATGGCCTAATTTCCAAACTCTGGAATGCTATTACGAATTTAAAGAAAAACCCAAAAATATTTTTTGGCCCAATCTGGGATTTGAATCCGAGACCTTTTGATTAGCAGTTACATACTCTATCCACTAGACCAATGAGGCAGTTATAAATAAATTTTTAGTTTTAAATTATGACTCCTAATGAAAGTAGTACAATGACTTTCCAATATTACCCTCCGTTAATAATTTCACAGACTTCAAAGGTAATCTGATTTGACACACACACGCATACAAACTCTTTTGTCAAATCAACATTGTAGTGTGGTCTTGGCAAAATCAGTGATTATAAAACAATAGTCTCTGACAATTGAACCTTAATAATTTTGCCACTTAAAATTCAAATTAACTATGGTCTTATTTGGACCACTTGGCGACCAGTAGTACCTTTTAATCTGTCTTACATACATCTTAGGTACATTACAAAACTCATCTTTTTTTATAAATAAAAAAAGATAACTCCCGCTTTAGGAATGCAAATCCTGTCTCGTGGTGGCTTTACGAACATACGTGAAACGGAGGCAAAGTACACTCAGACTCAGAACAGAAGAACCATCCTATCCTCCTAACATTATAAAATATAGTTGTTTGTAAGAATGTCTATATGGAAATTTATTATTTTTACACGCAAAAACATCACACGTATCACAATCGCGACACAAACGAGGGCGAAGGCGAAGCTAATATATTCTTTTATAAAGTTTATTCTGTAACCGCTTTTTTCATGGCTACGCGTTAATCTCACCCAGTTGGGTACAAAGTAATCCGGCGTCAGGTCTTCGGATGTTGCTCGGCACGTATGATACGAGCATATCTTCAATTATCGTGCCATACTTAAACACACCGCAAGCGAGCTTACTGGTTTTACAAAGAGTACACGGCGAACAGACCGGACAGTCGATTGAAAGTGTAAAAAGTATAAAAAACAAAATTGTATTACAAATGTTAAAATAATAACTTTTTAACAACATAATAAAAACTCTTTATTCAAACCTTTTTAAAAAAAGAAGGCAATTCTTAATTTATTTATTTAATTTGAATTGATTGCCCCAGAATTTTGTCGTCGGGAAACCGATTTGGATATTTATTTAATTGGTTACGAAAAAAATGTATACTATGGTAATGTATGCCATGTACTTGCCTTTTGTTCTAATTCATATCCATTTACTGATTAGTGAAACGAAATTTTTGAATATCAAATTTAGTACAGTTAAACATAATATTGAGGAGGAGTGCAAAAAGAAGAAAGTATGCAGATGAAAGAAGAATTTGGTTGAAATTCCACCACTGAGTCACTAGTTTGAATAAATCTATTGTATAAAATTGTAATGTAAAAAAAAATTGGTGAAGAAAACCCTATAGAAGTAAATTCTTAACCTGTAAAACCATACAAATAAATAAAATTGAATCATCTGTTTGTAACTTCAAGTTATCACCTTTACACAAATACACACTTACTTACAAATACACAATACTTACTTTTAGTTTTAAAATTTATTATCTCATGTATATAGATATGAAGGCTGTTTCAATTTCTCGAACTTTCTTTTAGTAAAAGAAATAAGTTATTTAAGAAAAGAACACACATCTGTTGTATTTCTATAACTTAATCTTTGATAAGACTTTTTACGGCACTCAGCCGTCAGTGATCAACGTACACTAGATGTGATGGCTGATTGGTGATCGGCGTTCGCTAATCACCGCTTCACTGACGGCCTAAGAAGTCATTTCCTGTGTAACCATCTAATTTAAAGATCACTTCCATTTTGTAAGCACGGTTTATTTTTATCAATTCGTCAATGGACCAATTGAAATTTTGGCTTCTTGTAAATGTTTTTCTGAGGGAATCATTATAAGGTAAGTAATAGTTTAGTGACGTCAAAGTTTTGAATAACTTTGTGTAAGTTTTGAATAGGGTTGAAAAAATATATAACTGAATTCATAAAAGGAGGAGGTGATTAATTCATCAGAATATTTTTAAAAATATAGAAACCTATTTACATAAATGTATTGATACGTCGTTTATGAACCGATTTGGAAAATTCTTGGGTTACATTAGGCTTACTGCAGCTCCCAGGTAGTCCCATTAACACCATGTTGGGATCTAATGATGGGATCCCCACAAATCGAGGGCGCTCCTAAAATGTTATAGGCAAGTATATTAGTATGTGCATTTAGAGACAAATAGTTGGTCTAGTGGCTTGGGTCGGCGGTCGCCGCTTGTACTCCGCCAAGTATTGTGGGTTCGAATCCTACATGGGACAACACTTTGTGTGATCCACAAACTGTTGTTCTAAGCCTAGATGTTCTTTGTGTCGTTATAATGTATTTTTGTAAAGTCCCGCGCGACACAGGATTTATATTCGATACGGTAGTTGTTTTTTTTTTAAAGTTCGTTTTTAGGTTCCTGGCAATAACCTTATAAACTAGAAAACGTACCATGCAAGTATAAATAGTACTTGAGAGTAATATATGTAAATTTTATAATATGATTTCAGAATGGCACCCCTAATGTCTCCAGTGTGCAACATTGTAACACTCTTAACATTCCTAAGTAAATACATTTTAACCCGAAATTTAGTGTTGTGACTTTGTAAAAGATACGCCTTTTTATTTTTAAAGTTACAGTTTCGAAGTTATTTTACATCGATTGAAAGTTTAAAATTTATTCAACCTTTAAGTACTTACTGAAAATTTTGTTAACTACCCAAAGGAAATTTAATTTTACTTTGGCACAGGACGGTTATCTTTTTCGTCCACATTTTTTAATGTTTATTATGTACAATATTTTTACATTACATACATTTTTATGTATATTATTTATTATCTCATATCTTTTTAACTGTTGAACGGATTTATTAAATTGATATATCGTAAGATTCGTCCTGTTATCCCAAGAGTTCCTAGTGGCGCCGCGAAAAGACAAATATGACGACTGTGAGTCGCTATAATTTAAAGTAAATAAATGTGCCTAAATATGGATAAATAATTTTTTAATAATTAATTGATTCTAAGAATAACATTTATTGTTGCTTTGTTTTAAAATATTTTTTATTAAATGTATTATCAGTTTTGGAACAGGAGTCGACTCATTTCATGTTCACTATAACATAATAAAATTGTTTTGAGTACCTAAACACTCCAACAATTTATTATGTCTTTGTAATATCAATCCTAAAATATCAATTCACTACAATCAGCTTCACAATAAAATCATACATAACCACAGGCGAAGGGAAAAAATCTCGATTCTCGAACTGAGAACACTATTACCTGATTAGGTACTTTTTCTCTATTGTGTCTAGATCTCACGGAAGAAATAAAACCACAATGATAAAAGCATTAGTTTTGATCTTCTCCAGATAAACTAGCTTCATGTCATCTGTGTGCTAATAATGTCATTAGATCTAAACCTATTAAGAACGAGCATAACGCGAATGTATAATTAAAATTTTATAGAGCGATTGCATTTGAATACTAATATAGTTATCGAAACCATAATTTTACTTTTATTGCTGTATCTCGATTATTGCAGTAAAAGTAGCCTATGTGTTATTCTGTAATATAAGCTATATTACTGTAAAGTTTCATACAAATCCGTTCAGTAGTTTTTGCGTGAAATAGCAACAAACATACATACTCACAATCTTTGGCGTTTATTATATTAGTAAGGATTAATTCATACACAAAAGTTTATCGTAACAATATTTTATCAGTATTCTTTATATTAAAAGTGGATTAAATGAGCAAAAAACACAAGAAAAAAGATCAGCAATCAGCATTATCAACAACTCATAATGTCCCACAGCTGGACCCGCGTCTCTTTCGTTACCTTCGTATTTATATTATTAATTATGGATGGATCAATTAACTATCAACAGTAAGAGTCACATAAAAAACAAAGTGAAATAAAGTTTTTGATATTCAATAGAATCAGTTCCTGGACGACCGAGCTTTGCTCGGTTAATACATTTGTTGTATGATAACGCCATCTATTCTTTTAAGTAACTGTAGTAATGCTGTGCTGGAGTACCAACCAACTAAGTGTTACTGAAAGAGTAGTAGGTATATAGATTTGGTAAAACTGAGTAATCCATCAAACTTAAAATTTCAGCGAATTCGTTAGAACCGTTTCCGAGATCACAAATTGTAAATAATAATTAATTTATTAATATATATATACATATACACTTTCATTTATAATATATATATATATATACATATGTGGTTATATTAGTACACAACAGACAAATTTTAGAAATATACAAGTAACTATTCATCTCTAAAATTAAAAAATTTATAAAATATAACATCTGATTTATTGTTACATGTTTTTTACCGATGAAATTCAAAACATCGTTCTAAATTTGATCACCTCACACCAGCTAATAAAATTAATTTAAGACATGTATGTAGTGGCAGTACCATGTAATTTAACGTCTAGTAAACTTGAATTTCGACGTAACACATACGGTAGCCGGAGCGAGTCCCGTGCGTGATTATAGTGATTCCTCACAAGCCGAACTAGTTATTTGCTGCATATTGCGTTAGTATCGATTTCATTAGATAGGCCGAGATTTTTATAATAAAACGTATGTACCGGATGGATGCATGTAAACTTTTTATGGTAACTAGAATAGTAATTACTTTGAGTACGTGATAGTGTGTGTATTAGTGTGGCCATAGAGTTCACGAACTAGATAAAATATTTTTTTTTAATGTTAACAAAATGAAATAAGAAGTTAAGATCAATGAAACAAGCTAAAACTCAAAGGGTTTGCGTCGTTTTATTGCGGAGCTCCTATCCTAGCATCAGATCAGCTCCTTGTCATCATAATATTGCACTGTCAATTATCAATGTACATACAAACCCTCTATTGTAAACCGGTAAATGGGTCAAAATAAGATTTCATTACAGTCAAAGAGACAGGTGAAACCAAAAATAAAAACTTCTAAAAACAGATTGCACACACTCTTTTGGCGTCTGTGATCGACTATAGTCACAGTGAAATGGTTCTTTTAAAAATAATGTTTATATATGTAAATCGTTTGTTCGTGTGTTTGTAATTGAACCCCTTCTAAAGGGCTGAACCGATTTCTGTTCAAGTGGATTCGAAAATTGCTGAGATTCACAATTGGAACCGATAGGTGGCGATGCGACCAATTTCTGGAATTTCTCCAAATTACTATAGTGTGACGTCTCTGTATTTCTTTTAAAGTCAGCTACTAGTATTTACTCCAGAGAATACAAACGCAGTATTAATGGCCCTTACGAAAACACAAAATACGAGCCACAAATGATCGCATGCGCAGACAGCGGATTGATTGATTGACCGTTTTATTGGCATTCGATCTGATCCATCGCTATGAGATTACCGAAGTCTACTTTATTGGGAATCCGTGTTCAGTTCATATACAACGATCGATTTATAATCATTTTGATCTATGCCAATATGAAAGTCATAAACATTTAAGGCAATATATTTTTATAGCAATTAACTTTCTTTTGTGGTGATTTAAGGTAATCTTTAGTTTAACGGATTTTATTTCTTGTTTGTAGTCCTATGACTACGAACTAAAATTATAACGCTGAAGAGTGTGTTTGTACTCTTCATTTAGTATTGGATAAACTTGAAAAACGATTTTCGTTTTGGATTATTATTTATCTATGAAGATGAAGGCATTTATACAAACCCTGACAATTTATTCCTTTTTAAGAGACACGCATATTATAGAGAAAAAATCTTTTTTAAATTTACTTAGGCTTCATAGGCGTAGGCTTTATTTATTTAGACATTATTTAGACATATAGGTACAGTAATAATGATAATAGTTTCGGACACTTAGTGTCCGAAACTATTATCATTATTACTTATTTATTTTATAATTTTATTAATAATTTATTATTACACAACCCTATCTAGTCTTAAATTGTGACAAGATGATGTTGAAGCATTTTAAAAACAATATTACACATATAAAACACACATTCTTTGAAACAAATATTAACAGATCATACAAACATATAAATGGCTGGCATCGGAAGGATGAGGCAAGCCTTCGTTCAGCACTAGACCCGGACAGGTCCGATACGGATCGAACCTAGACCTTAAACACAGCAGTCGCTCTGCTACCACTGCGATACTGAGACAGTGTAAAGTTTTCAGACAGTATATCAGTTAATTAAGTGGGATATTAACAGGGATTCTAAATTAATTTAAATTGTAAAAGAAATTGCCTAAATGTGAATCACATTCTAGTAATATTATAAACGCGAAAGTTTGTTAGTATGTATGTGTGTATGTATGTTTGTTCCTCTTTCACGCAAAAACTACTGAACGGATTTGGATGAAACTTTACAGTAATATAGCTTATATATCAGAATAACACATAGGCAAATAACACTTAGCACTTTTTACTCCAATAATCGAGATACACGGGCGAAAGATATGTGATTATAAAAATACATAAATCGTAGATGTCAAAGTGTATCACTGTTTATCTCTAGTCAAAACTTAACAGGTTGCTAGGCATAACACACTTGCATAGCAACCATATTGATAGTTTGTAAATGAGTTCTGGATATTCACATAGGTATATAGGCTACTATTTAACATGAAAATACGCGGGTAACACCGCGGGGCGCAGCTAGTGTACTCTATAATTCGCTGCCAAACGACACATAGATCTCAACGTTGATCCCATTCCATTACCTATGAAGCCTGAAGCTCTACCCAGAAACAATATAGACACATAAAAATATTGCTAAGACGTAATTGAAGCAGTATAATACCGTAAAAGCAATTTTAGATTTAGATCAAAAAGGATGAGGTTGCTAGCAAGAAGGGACATTATGATATAGGTTCTAACTTGAGTAACTACTTCTGGTAGGAGGAAATAAATAGTTGCTAGGAGCGTTAAGAATCACTATTATAGCCCATAGGCTGTGATAGCTATTCAGAAATAGCTGGTAGAGTTATTTTTAATAATGTTACAGATATTGTAAAATCGCTTATTTGCGATTTAGTTCATTATTTTAAGGTACTGCTTTTTTTTATTTTCCGTAATATCTGAGGGTATATTTAAATAAAAAAATGTTTTCTATATATTTTAAGCCTGCCTAGAGACTACTCATAATCATTAGTAAAATCCAAGAACAGAGTAACCATCCTCATTGTGAATGCTGACACTACATTATTATGTATTTATATTAAATACACACACTATGGCAGCTTAGCGAGATTCTTTTGCACCATTGGGCTTTCGTTTTCGCACTCACGAATGAAACACAACTGCACGAATGCTGTCTTCTTAGGTTAGATAAATTTATTATTTTATAATATTTCTTCATTTCATTTATATATTTGTCATCATTAAATGTTGTGTGTCTCTACTTATTTTGATCATAATTAAATGGAATGAAATCTATAAAAACACACACAAAATAATATTATGTGACTCCCAACTATGAACTCTTTGAAGTTAGGATAAATGCGAGGCTGCTTTTATCCCCTCACCCCTACCTCTATCATATATAAATGCATGCACCAGACTACTAAGCTTAGATATAAAATTACAAATTCGCGTGCGCCTCCAACCACTATACAGACCGTTATTTATTACTAAAATAACTTACACTGTACGTTACCTACCTTGTAATTAATAACAGTGGAAAAAATAACAGCTCTTTCATAAACCTTCGAGATTCAATTACGATATCCACAGTCTTATTTAGCCCCAGACGGGAGCCAATCATTACTATAATAATTGTATCACGATCGATTAATTTATTAAACTAAGCCCAACCCTATTCATATGTCACGTTAGATTTATAGTCTGTGCTTGAAGGATAGGTGACCGAATTTGGTTAAATTTAATTAACAACTTCGAATCGATTTGAAATTGATTTTTCAAAGATGTGCTTGAATAGTAAGAGTGAGTTGGTCCGTTAAGAAATGTTGTTATATGCAAATTGTTATACATAATAAAGTTAACAGTAAATTATCCGAGTATATCTCAATACTAGGATTTAAATTTTAGTTCTAAAATAAAACTTAATTTTACAATGAAATAAACTTAAATAAGTCTTTTTTCCACAGGCGAGGTGGAGTGACGACCTGCGTAAGATGGCTGGCAGGAGCTGGATGCGAGAAGCCCAAAATCGATCACAGTGGTGTGCAATGGGAGAGGCCTATGTCCAACAGTGGACTGCGATAGGCTGATGATGATGATGATGAAGTCTTTTCTATACCTTACAAGTCTATTAAAGAGTTAAGGACTTAGTGACGTTTCTCGAGACCCCAGATTCCGGAATATTTCTCTATTTGATTACCATTATTAAATTAAAAAAAAACGAATAACCTATTCTACAATCGTTACATACTTATTATGAGAAATATGTGACATTGTTGTGGCCTGTCTTTGCCTATGATACAATTAAGTTATTATAATCAGATGTGATTATTGAGATGATTTTCTCATACGTAGATTAAGGTCGCTATATACGCACGCTTTCGGCTTTGTTGCCAATAAACAGGCTTTCAGATGATGCACACAGAGATACTCTTTTCAGCCTAAATGACAGTAAAGTTTGTATTTTTATTAAAATGCTGATATAGGTACATTGACGGGACCTTGTCACTGAGCTTGACCGGGTTCTCGACTGCATCTCTCAATGGGGAAATGAGGATCTGGTCGAGTTCAACGCCAAGAAGTCTCCCTTTCTACCCCTCCCTAATTTTCAGAGCACTCAACTGCCACTGCAGGATAGGCTCAGTATCCTGGGGGTGGATATCTGTCATGATCTCAACCTGCGTGAATACATTGAAAGCGCGTATTTTACAAGACCCAGGTTCGCTCGTGCGTGGAGTACTGCTCTCATCTTTGCGATGGATCCGCCCAGTATTTGTTTGGTTGTTTGGTTGCAGCGGCGAGCAGTCCGTATTTTCGATAGTAAAGAAGTCACTGAGTCCCTTGAGCCCCTGCAGCTGCGAAGAAATGTCGCCTCCATGGCATTCCTCTATCGTTTACGTCATGGAGAGTGTTCTGAAGAGTTGTCCAACTGGTTCCCCCTTCCCCTTTCCTATACAGGACAACACGTGCTGGCCTCGGAAGCCACCGCTTCAGAGTGGTTGACATACGCTCTCGAACTAAACGGTTCAGCTCTTCCTTTCTGTGCTGAGCAGTTTAAATCTGGAACTCTCTACCAGCGCATGTGTTTCCTTCCTTCTATGACCCCGGGTCCTTCAAGCGGGGCGTAAAAAAACATCTTACTAGGCCGTCATAGTGTGGGTCACCGTGCTGCACTGTCCGCTGTGAGGACAGTGGATGCCACTTCTGGATTCTGTTCATACTTTCCATCAGGTAGGGCAGAGTCATTTTGGTGGCTAATATAAAAAATAAAACAAAAAATATATTACTAGACTTAGTGTTTCAAGCATCTTTCACCTATCATTGTTTAGTTCTATAGTGGGACTTATTCGCGATTATATTTACAGTACAGTATATATAAAATATCAGTTGTTGTGATATCAAGGTAGTAAAGTCACGCTGATTTCAGTGGGCTTGCTTGATCAGAGCAGTACTACTCTCACATAGAAGACCAATCTAAACTGACAGCATTCGTGCTGTCTTCTTTCGTTGCTGAGCATGAGACCGGAGGCCCAACAATGCAGAAACATCTCACTTAGCCGCCATATTGTATTTCTACATGCTGCATTGTCTGTACTCACAGTGAGAATGGTGACCTACTCTTGTATTCCACTCAACCTTTTGAACATCTACTCAAGTTTTTTTTTTAAAAACCAGGAAGTAAGCATAAAGCATTTTAACGTCGACAAATACACTATTAACAAAAGTCGAAAGAATAGTTAAAAATCAACTGTAGTCCTCAGTGCTTATCACAAGAGGCGCCATGAACATTGTCAGAATAATCTGACGAGCCGTGTAGGTGGACAAGACTGACGAAACATGCAAAGTTTCTATAGTTGCGTATAAGTAGGTATATTAATTACACCGCATCATAGAAATTGATTGATCGTATGTTCCGTCTGTTGTGAAATTATAAAAACTAATAAGTGATTGTCACCTTTTTTATAATATTAGAAATAAAACAAAATACTAACTTATGTTTATTTGTATATAAATAATTTATATATAGAAAATCCATATACAACATCTTTAAGATCGAATCATAACAGAAGATTATTGTAAAAGGCGATAGAAAGGGAAAGCATTACATTGTGAAGCTCAAGGTCTCTTACAAACATTTCTTTTGTTTATATTTAAGCCCACCAAAGCGACTATACTCTGCCTGATAGAGCATAGAATTCAGGAGTAGAGGTCACCATGCTCATTGTACAGTATGTGTCTACAACGCAGCGGTTTAGTGAGATGTTCCTACATCATTCTCCCGGCCTGCGGAGGTCAGGAGAATGATGCAGAATGATTGGGCCTCCGATCTCACACTTACCAACGAAAGACCACATCATAAATACTATCATTTAAGTTGGTCTACTGTGTGAGGGCTGTACTGCCCTATCGAGACGGCTTATTCGTGATGAAATCAGCGTGGCTTTATTAACTACAGGCAACCACGTAACCCATAAATACATAGTTTTTGATCATCTTCTTGCTCGTCTTCTTCTTGTTTACTAGTTGTCGGAAGACGCATGTAATTCATAGAAGTAATTCAACAGAAAAAAGCTTTGCAATAAACTAAACCACCTATATAAAATTAGAGCGTACTTTAGCCCATAAACTAAACAATACAACAGAATAACAAAACATTATCATTACCAATTGCCGGGCAAAACCTACACAACTTTTAAAACAGTTCGACTATAAATGCGAACGGAACCGGCTCTTAGGCCTAGTTATGGTAAAAAGATTCCAAATTCTTTTGTGGTTTGCCGCCCGAACAGTAGCTACATTGAATACAATACAACACTTATTTATAGTCAAAACTGTCTTCGCCATAGCGTCCCGGCGAAACCTGTTGGGAGGGTTATACACTGAAGATGCCTTTGTATAATGCTGATATTGTTGAGTCGAGTCGAGAGTGAACAATATATATAAAAAGTTAAGTCCGCAATATGAAATAGATATTTATGATATGATTTTGTCCCAGTATACATTACTTTGTTAGTGTTTGTATACCACAACTGGTTGTACGTTATGTTTAAATTATTCTATTCTGCAAGAAATACCGCGATTAAAAAAACAATATCGATGTTACTTGACACAATGTATTATAATGTCAATAACTAATTCAGTAATTAAAACTACATAAGTTGATCTCAATTTGATTTGTAATGTAGTAAGCAAAGAAATATATATTTTCCCAGGCCGGGGTAGTTATTGTACCTGTTGAAACCTTTCTTCAATAGTGGACGACGATAGGCTAATCAAAAACTTAGAGTACCTAATAATTGATTGTAAGCCAAAATAATCATTACCATAGAGCAAGTTTTACGCGTTTTTATAGAATCCTTTTGTTGTAGTATTTTTGTGATAAGCACATATATTTATCACATAATTAGGCACCTGCTAGATACCACAGTCAAAATATGCTCAGATTAGATTCTCCTACTTAAATAAATGTTAGTTTTATAGCTGACCCATACAGCGTCTGCGTCGTCTATCACGCGCTGTCAACTTCTTTTTAGAACTTTTCAAGCGCACAGAAAAACAATAATTTTCCCCAGTTTTTCAAACATTCTTCATTAATACTCCGCTCCTATTGATAGCGTAATGATATATTATAGCCTTCCTCGATAATTTTGCTATCCAACCCTGAAATAATTTTTCAATTCGGACTTGTACTTTCTGAGGTAAGCGCGAACAAACAGACAAACAAACTGTTCAGCTTTATAATATTAGAATAGATTTATAATATAAGTGTAGACATGTGATGAATAAACAAAATCACAATTTCTGTAATCTTGGTACATTCTTATTCTTTGGGTTTATAAACTCGGAAAATTATATGGATAGGCTATATGTTCCTTTCGTAAATACATAATAATCTTTTCTAACTCTATGTTAATATTTTAATTAGAAAGCCTCTAATAGTAATAGGCTTAAAGTAAACAAATACACAAGTGTGATGGGTCCCCAAAAATCTATATCATTCGCTCCTTTAGCGTTTCAAAGATCAGAGGAATAGCTGCGCCAGGTTTTTTGTTATAAAAAGGGTCTCGGATAACGGTCCCGCAGACCGCAAGGTCAGGACTAAAGATTTTTGCATTTTATTTTGTGATTCATTCTGTTTTTATTACGTGTGGTAAAGTTGGTTTAATGAACAAGACACCGATATGTTATAGTGTCGTCTTTAACAGCAGATTTGTAATGACTATATTGACTGATTGAATTAATTCATTGCATTTTTTTTTCTTTTTTTTTAAATAGTATATAATAAATAATAAATATTTGGACAAGTTACACACAACATCATCTAGTCCCAAAGTAAGCAGAGCTTGTGTTATGGGTACTAAACAACTGATATAAATACATAAACATACTTTTTTTTTGTAAATACACATAATATTATACATAGAAAAACACCCAGACTCCGAAACAAATATTTGTGGATCACACAAATATTTAGTCTGACCCGCGAATCGAACCCGAGACCTCTTGATCAGCAGCCGCATACGCTAACCACTAGACCAACAAGGCAGTCAAAATCTGATCTAATAAGGAAAATTTGACACTATTGTATACCGACTAGACCGTGGTTTAGTAGGCCAAGATTACCTGTCTACGGAGCCTATATCCTGCAATAGATTTATATTATGCGATGGTATTGGAGCATTGACAACTTCGGTAACGCAGTGCTAGCGTATGCGACTGCTGTGCTTTTTAGGTCTCGGGTTCGATGCCCTAGTCAGACCAAATGTTTGTGTGATCCGCAAATATTTGTTTCGAAGTTTGGGTGTTTACTATCTATAATATTTATGTATTTACAAGAAAAAAGTATGTTTATTTATTATTAAAGTATTTTAGTTTTCTAGTACCCATACTAAAAGCTTGGATTACTTGGTACTAGATGACGTTGTGTATAAGATGTCGGTAACATTTATTTATTTTTATTTATTATAAAAACTTATGAAGATGATTCACTGATTTATAATTTTGACAAAAAGGAACTGACTTCAATGAAAAACTGTTCCGAGTATTCCCAAAATCGCGACAATTGTGCCTATGATATTTGAGGAGTTCCCTCGATTTCCTTGGGATCCCATCATCAGATCCCTATATGGTGACGATGGGACCACCTGTAAGCTACGCCCATTCCAATGCAAAAATAATTTTTGAAATCTGTTCGTAAACGACGAAATTAACGCTGAACATACATAAAAAAAAGCGAAAATTTGAGAACCTCCTCCTTTTTTTTTAAGTCGGTTAATAAAAATGAGCAGTAACTGTATTTTAATGACAGTCACCGCACGCATGGCGTAGTGATTAAAAAAACCACCCCTTCGCTTTCTAAAAGAGATTCAACCCTGGGACAAGATTTTGTGTGGTCTACAAGTTGTTCTTCCGATTCTGGTTGTGCTTTGTAAAGTATAGGAATAGGCGTAGTGCGCGAATTGTCTTAAAAAAAGAGAGTACTCGATTAGTATGATTATATTTTAATATGATCCGGATATATCGCTCTTGTGTGCCCGCGGCTTGTTTTATCCTTTATCACCTATAAAAAATACTTAAGGGCCTTTTCTCAGACCTATTGAATAAACACACAAAATTTCATTAGAATCGATCAAACTGTTTCAGAGGAGTATGACAACTAACATTATGACACTATAATTATATACATACATATGTGTGTATATAGGTATACTCCGATTATCGGAACACTTTCATTCACTCTTCAGTGCGTTACGTACGATCAATGCTCTTACGCTTCGATACACTAACTCACGAAATTATAACGAACGTCAATCATTGATAATATAATATATCGGCAGACGCATATTCTAACGTATTTGTTTTTTTTTCTCATAGTTTTACTTTAATAAAATAGACGAAGTGGCCACGATGTCGCCAGTTCCAATCTAGTGCTGTACAGTTGTAGATATAACTTAATTAAGTAACGAGTTTAATCTTTAGCAGGATGTTTGATAACTAAGTCGAATACCTTTGCTAGATACACAGGTTTAAAGTTAGAGATAGGAAACCAAAATTGTGAAGGCAATTTAATTTACTTTATAAGTTGTTGTTGTTTTGAGTACCTCCGGTTAACTATGGTAGGTAATTTCTTATTTTAGACAGTTATATAAATAAATATTTTGGACATCTTATACGCAACGCCATCTATTCCCAAACTTAGCAGAGCTTGTAATGTAAGTATTAGACATCTGATATAAATACATACATGTAGGTATAAGTATATATTATTTTCGTCAATCCATCTCTTAATCTTTAAAAATTAAGAAAATCTTGACAGGCTCCCGATTCGCTTTATATACCAAGTTAGTTAAGTATTTTCTTAAATGTATAGACGACCGATGGTTGCGAAAAGTGCTGTTCCGAAATATACAAGTATCTATAAAATTCAATACTATGAAATTCATACTCGCACCGAAACTTAATTTATAAATAATTCGGACACACAACGTCATCTAGACCCATACTTGTATTATGGGTACTAGACAACTGATATAAATACATAAACATACTATGCTGTAAGTAATACATTTTTATTATACATAGAAAGCACCCAGACTCCGAAATAAATATTTGCATATCACACAAACATTTGGTCCGACCCGGGAATCAGAGGTAGTAGAGCCACACTGATTTCATCACGACCGGGGCAGTACTATCCTCACACAGAAGACCATCCAAATAATGACAATATTCTTGCTTTCGTATTTAGTTTGTGAGTGTGAGACCGGAGGCCAAATAATTCTGCATCATTCACCGAGGCTGGAAGAATAATGCGGAATTATCTGACCAGGTCATGGTATGGGTCACCATGTGGCATAGCCTACCCTCACAATGAAGATGGTGGCCCCTACTCCTGGATTCTACTCATGCTTTCCATCAGGCAGAGTAGTGTTACTTTGGTAGGCTTAAATATGAAAAACCAGTAGTATCGAATGGCTTTTCGATACCATTCGAATCGACCACTGCGCCGCCGAGACAATCAAAACACCCTGTAGTGCTATCAGCTGTGCTTCCCAACTGTAGAGACAAGAAATATAGTTTATAAATCAGACGGCTTAATAGCGAATATATCTTTGTAAGCTAAAAAACCAGTCAAAAATATCTTAATAAGATGACCGTAACTGCATCCATTTTTTGCCATATCGCCCCACCAAATTATAGTTCTCAAATCCTTCAAACAAGATTGGGCGACACAAGTCAATGATCCTGCGCATTACCCTAATGACAGCAACAAGGTACCTGACTAAAGTAACCATATACCCTCGTTTATTGCCCTTAATAAAGGTAACAAGTTTTTTACAAGCCATATTTTGAGTGTAAAAAATTGTGGAGTAAAATTATATGTCTAGGAGCCGTGACTGGATAGTCAGATATCTTTAATCGATTGACAATTGGGCAGACGGTGAGATTAAAGAACTATACTCGTATGTATATCTCGATGTCTATGATTTAGTTATTAATAATAGATAAATAGATAGGGGAACTTATAGTTAAGGAGTATCTTAACGGATTTCTATGGCATCACATATTCTCTTCGATCACAAAATTGATCGAAGCATATTCTAAATATTTTAGATCGAAATTTAAATTTCTTTGGTTTAAACGATTATGAAACCTTTAGGTTTTCCTTCTTTTTTTAGTACTACTCAGTAGATACGCAATTTTACGATTTGTTTTAATATGATACTAATTCTACAGAATATATTTTCCTCGCTGATCCAGTACAGGTAGGTATGTGTCGGTAATATCTATACTTATTTTTTCTGTATGTTTTACAAATTTTACTAACTTTATTAACTGCTGTGTTGATAATTCCTTAAAAAAGCCGTGTTAAATAGTATCTGAGAACACTACCATACCAATAAGTATTCATAATATATAAACGCAAGCAAACCAGAGATCCTTGGAAATCCAATACAGATATTCCTAGGCCCTGTGATTATGTATGTATATATGAACCACGTCATCATAAATTTGAAAGAACCCTTTTTGATGGAGCCTCCATGGTAGATTTAAAATCAATAATAGATTCAAATAGATCACTTTTCTGATCACAGTAAGAGATCGATCAATGATCTATACATCTGTTGTTGAATGGAATCGATCAAAATTTTTCATTAAGTCGCGAATAGCGGTCACATCGGGTGTAAATTTGTTTTTTTTTTTATCGGCCCAGGGGTCACTCGGTGTGATTGGATTTTTTTATTATTCGTTATTCAAAGAACTTTTGTTATTATGAAATTTTAGTTTTACTTCAATTTGGGACTTCTTAGAAGATGTGACCTTTGAAATGCTTTTATTAAACGTCTGTTGATACATATAACGGGCAGGATTTTCTTTTGTTACTCAAAGAAAGATGATAGGAACTAGTTTATTCTACAAATGTGAATTTACGTTAGGTAATAATGTAATATGACAACAATAAATTCTTCTACAGTCACGACAGGCATCATGTCTGCAATTGTATTACGATAATATGCCACTTAACATTTTTGCAGCAATAAGTATTATAATAGTACTTAACTTCATTGAATTTCATTTTTATTTGATTTTCTCTAGTGGCAACAAGATATTTAACAACAGTTTTTGTTTGTTTCACAAATCAATTTAATTTATAAGATAGTACAGTAGCCGTTGCATTCCACAAAGATGTAAGTTAATGTTAACAGATAGTTTTACAAGAGATAACAGACGACAATTAATATAAACCAACAATCAAATTGCTCGTTTTATATTTAGTTTACAAAGAAACTTGAATAATGATCCACGTTGACTTTATCAAGATTTTTAAGTCATACGTTGTTAGGGTTGGCTAAATCATTAGTGAGTATGGAGAACACTATAGGGAATAGCCTAATGGCTATATAGCAAATAGCTCCATTTGGAATGATGGCTTTGTAATCTCAGTCATCAGTCCAAATGGAGCTATTTGAGGTGTGACCCGCAGTTTTCGTTGAACTTTCATAACAACGAGCGCGGGTAACACCGCGTGGTAATGCTAGTCTAGAATGAAAATGGCCTTAGTAACAATAGTTTAATGAATTATATGCCAGTAAACGTCCCGTCAAAGTCGGCCTAAAAGTTTGCCGGCACAAACAGGGAAATAAAAAAGTTAACAACTGAGACTGTGACAACCCTATATGACGGAGAAGCTTACTCGCGCACACCTTGATCGATGATAGAAGTGATAGATTAGTATGTTAAAAGTGGAAATATTAATTTAGACTTAAAATACACACTAAGGAATCCGATTTTAGTCATTAACAGAGTTCATCATTAGTCAAACGAGGTTTCAAGTAATTCTAGCGATAATACTCTTGACTAAAACGTAGTGCACCTTTTCATTCATTTTCATACTACGCTATTGCCATAGCGTAGACTGAAAATGGCAAAGTTATAAGTCCGTCAGTGTACTTTTGTGCACTAAGTTAATAAATAAGTAAAAGATATGTAATAGATAAGTACTGATAGTTGTTTTGTGAGTGACAAAAACGACAGTTGTGATATTCGAAAACTTTCTAAAAAAAATTGTTTTGTTTATTTATTTATTTATTTATTTATTTCGGATCACCAACAAATGATACACACATCAAATATGAATATAAAGAAAACAAAATACATGCCCTGTGCTCATTCAGTTATAGGTAATCACAGCTAACAAAGGATAATTAATAGTACCATCTAAATTAAACTAAAAGAATATAATAAAAATTGATAAAAGAAAACAACTAGTTAAAAGAGCTATAAAAAAACCTAAAAACAGCAATTCAATCAGGATTCCTCGACTGGTCCAAGCTCGCCATAGTTTAACTCAGGCGAGCCCAGGCCTATCGAAGTACAGACTCAAAATGGTCTATGATTTTGTTCTTGAAATTAGGCAAGTTATCTCCAAAAATGTCCAAATCCAACAAACGAGAAAGTTCGTTGTAAGACTTTACCATTCTGGTCAACGGTGAGTTAAGCCCCAAATTAGTCTTATATCTACGTAAACTGAACTACGTTTCCACAAACGACGTTGTAAATTCTCAAAGAGTGATCAAAAGTAAATAAAACAAATAAAGTAGTTTTTAGGGTTTCGTAGCAAATTGGCAAAAAACGGAACCCTTATAGATTGTCGTCATGTTTGTCTGTCCGTCCGTATGTCACAGCCACTTTTTTCCGAAACTATAAGAGCTATATACTATTGAAACTTGGTCAGTAGATGTATTCTGTGAACCGCATTAATATTTTTACACAAAAATAGAAAAAAAACGATAAATTTTGGGGGTCCCTATACTTAGAACTGAAACTCATAAAATGTTATTTTCATCAAAATCATACGTGGATTATCTATTATATATTAGATAGGTCTTCATAAAAGAATTTGAGGTTTCGAATATCATTTGTAAGTGGTAAAATTCCCCCCCCCCCCCCCCCCCCTTGTAAAATAAGAAAATGTTAAACTATTATCAAAAAAATAATGTACATTACCATGCAAACTTCCACCGTAAACCTCCATCTTCTGTTTTTTTGTTTGTCTGTGTGACGTTACTAAATTAATTGATCAATACATAAAGTTACTAAATGCCACTATCCATATTATTTTTGGTGTGGTGACTAACAAAACAACATGACATAACTTCTCCTTAAAAACCTTCTTCGTGGAGAATTCTATGTCGAGCAGTGAACTATTTTTTCATATTTCATACATCTTTACATACAACGTCATCTAGTCCCAAACTAAGTAGAGCTTGTATAAAAAAAAAAAGACCAACGAGGCAGTCAACCAACTATTTAAGGCTGTTGATGATGTTAAAGAAATTATTTCGTAGTCTTTCACTGAGCGCACTCCCTCGAGGTTATTGGAGCCCAAACTCCTTATTCTATAAGGAGGGACTTCAAGGGCAGCAATTCATTTGTTCTTCTGGAGTTATAGGCAACGGTAGGAACTTACTATCAGGTGACCTCTCAGCTCGTTGGCCCTCTTATATCTACCATAAAAAAACTTTGGTTTTGTTAATGAAAGAGGTGTCCCAAACATTGCATTTCCAAACATGGTGATGTTTGATGTTCTTCCAAATTGTTATAGCACATGTTACTATTATTCTTTTTTACTGTTTCGTTGCAACAACACCAGAATATACGTTTGTAGATATATTTGAATCAAATATTCAAACATCTTTGCAAAAATAGTATAGTAATGCCATCTATCGTGTATACTAAGAACTGTTGCAACCGTTATCACGCACATTCTATGACATGGAGATACCGACAATTCTTTTTCAGTAGTTTGTATAGTATTCCATAGATGGCGTTATTTTAAGAGTTTCCATTCTCCCGTAACCTTCAAAAGTTCCACTTATTTCTAGTAGATGTCAGAAAATACGGGAAGTATTTATTTGTAAATTGCAAACATCTATATTTAAACAAATAAATTAAATTGTCTCTTTGCAATTGCGTTTTATGTGTAATAAGTGTAAATTTTGGTGTGTCTGTTTGAAATATCAAATTTTACCGAATGCTTATAAAAGTATGTCACATAAAAAACACGATTTAAAAAAAAAGGCTATATTTTTAATCCGGCTAATATCAGGACGGCTGGACTGATTTTGACGGGACTTTCACTGGCAAATAGCTGATGACCTGAGTAGTATTTTAGGGGATTTTTTTATTAGAGTAGCTACCCTAGCATTTTGTAACAACAACTGCGGATGAAATTGCGGGGCTCAGTTAATATACGTATAAAATACTAGCTTTCGCCCGCGGCTCCGCCCCCGTGTATGTCGGTTATCGCGGTAAAAAGTAGCCTATGTCCTTTCCCAAGTTCAGTTCTATCTTCATACCAGATTTCATTAAAATCGGTTAATTGGTTTAGGCGTGAAAGCGTAACAGACAGACAGACAGAGTTACCTTCGCATTTATAATATTAGTAGGGATAATCTGATAAGGAAAATAAAATTATCCATATTGCGGAAATAACTTCTATAATTACTAAATTACGATAAAATGTCATTATTATTAATTGTTGATGTTGAGTGTAGGCCTTGGATGTGAAATTGCAATGACAAAAGAAAATAAGATATCGTTTTTTTTATTTGTTTTCTTAATTAATACTATTTTAGTAGGTAGTAGTGTAGTATAGTATTTAAGATTGTATAATTAACTATTAGAACAAAAAAAAAAACAACATTCCATAGTGTTCAACTGCTGGGCTCTGGTTTCCTCTCAGGTGAGGGTTATGGCCTTAGACACGCTGGCTGAGTGCGGGTTGGACACCGTGCGGGTTGGACACCGTGCGGGTTGGGTACTCAAATGGGTAATGTGCTTAGAGTATATGTATACTCTAAGGTAATGTGTAAAAATGACAGCATTTATGCAGTCGTATTTAATAAATAAATATTACGGACATCCGACTCACAACGTGATCTAGTCCCAAGCTAAGCAGAGCTTGTATTATGGGTACTAAACAACTGATATAAATACATAAATTATTATGTATTTATATTATGTTATATATATGTATATATATATTATGTTATGTATTATATTACTTATGGTATTACTTTTAAAATCACAATAATTTATCGATTCCCCCTATGTGCACCTACCACATCTTTTCTCTGCATCGCCCAATCGGTTGACTGGCAGAGAATGCCTTAGGCATTAAGTCCGCCGATGCATGTATTTGTGCATAAAGTTAATAAATAAATAAATAAATAAATAAACATACTTTTTTTTCTAAATACATACACCCAGACTCCGAGAGACCTTTTGATCCGCAGCCGCATAAGCTAACCACTAGACTAACAAGACAGTCAGCTCCGGTGGTAAGTGCTGACAATAGGCCTAATGATGCAGAACCATCTTATCAGGGCGGCCTATTGCGTAGGTCACCATGCTGCGTTATCTGCTTTCACAATGAGTATCGTGACCACTCCTCTTAGATTTCACTCAGTACTCGAGACGACTACTCGAGTAGAGTTACTTTGGCACAGAGACTGACATAATTATCTCCTGTTGCAGGAACCAGCGTCATGCCTCTCCATCACACAGAAAATATCCTTAGATCGTACCGTATATACTTTCAAATGCATTTAGGGCCACCGCACACTAGCTACTTCTAGCATCGGCGATCGGCGATTTGGCGACTGCATAGATGCTGCATCGCGTTTTAGCGACTTCCTGCGTTCGATCGCGGTATCGGAAACGAGCGTTTTAGCGACTGCTCAGATGCTTAATCGATGCTACCGGCATGCGAATGTGTGTGGAGAGTAGCGTTCAGCTGCTGTGTCGCGCTTCTAAAAAGCGACTCAATCTCCGCGTTTGGCGTTTTTAAGTGTGCGGTGTAGAGCGTTCGGTCGCCGTATTTAGCTTCGTTGTTTAGCGGTGGCCCTTAGTAAAAACTGTTAATTCAAATTTACAAACAAACATTTAAATTTTAATGAATAAATAATATAAATGATAATAATAAAATAAATAATAAATCGATAAGTTTTCGTCATCATAGTATATCAATCAGTATCAGTATATCGAATAGGATTTCGTATTCTAATAGATAATAAAAAAATAAAAAAAAAAAATTTCGGACATCTTACACACAACCCCATTTAGTCCCAAACTAAGCAGCGCCTGATATAAATACATAAACATGCTATTTTTAAAACATACACATAGGATACACCCAAACTCCGAAACATATTTTATCATGTGTTATAGAGAAGTATTTATTTTTACATCCTCTTTTAACATTGTCTTGTATCCAATTTTTGAGAAGACACGTCACCTGCCACGTCCTTTACTGTACCATCCAAAGGTAGAAAATGCCATATGGCATTAAGTCCGCCTCATGCAAAAGTAAAGCAGGAAGTGTTAATAAATAAAAAATAAATTTGGTCCGATCCGAGAACCGGACCCGTGACCTGAAAAATACAGCAAACGCATACGGTGCCACTGCGCCACCGAGGCAATGTTCCAATACCATCGCAGTTATAAATGGTTCAATAAATAGTGAAAGCAAGAACCGGTTAGTTTTTAATCAAGTTATATTCGTTGAGATTCGAGTTGCTTTATATTGTCAACTTACATTCATTATATAGGTAGTATAGCCATGCTGATTGAGGCCGGCTCGACCGGGGCAGTACTACACACACACACAGTATCACACAGAAGATATTCTAAAAAAAAAAACTCAGTCTGTCTGTAACGCTTTCACGGCTAAACCGCTATACCAATTTAATTGAAATTTGATATACAAATAGTTTGATTCATGAGGAGGGACACAGGTTATTACTATTTATCGAAATACATACAAGCAGGGCCGCGAACAAAAGCTAGTCACATGATATTTCTTCTGAAAAGAAATCGTATTAACATCCAGTGATCCAGCAGCCTGGACATCTAACCACCAGACCAAACAGCGAAACGTCTTCGTTTACCTTGGTACACCTTGGTGCTATATTTTGAATTTTTAAAAGGAGTTTCTTCAAAATTCATAGGAGCAGATTACATATTTCAGATTCTATTTGACAATATCTACATTCAATGATAATAAAAAATTAAAAAAATATTGAACGTTAGCAACAAACAACTAGAATAATATAATAATAATAATTATTCATTTGTATTTCATGATATTAAAATATGCATATTTTTTTTTTGCAACATGGAGAACTTTTTGTTTTGCAACTTAGAAACTGATAAATATATAGTATCTAATTAAAGTTGTTAATGTTAAGTTCATTGCCACTGAGCACAGCCTCATGGACCGTAGACCATGGTACCGTAGGCGACCCAGTTCGCGCTTCTTGCATCAAACAGTATTGAACGAAACCTCATCGCGGTCGAACGCAACATGTTTTTCGAAAGTTTTCTTCTAAACCTCGCGGTATTAGGTTTATTAATACTCGCTCTCATTTTCGATTATGTCACTAAGTTCTTCAGCTATTGGTACGTCCGGCATGTGCCCTACAAAACACCGGTTCCGTTCTTCGGAAGTGATTATCATCGAGTTTTGGGAATTAGGAGCACAACTGAAGAAGTGAATGCCTTATATACAAAATATCCTGAAAGTAAATTTGTCGGAAGCATCAAAAGCAGGATTCCAGATCTCATAGTGAAAGACCCTGACACGGTAAAGAGGATTCTGTCCACGGATTTTGCCAATTTCCATAGCAGAGGTGTATGCTTGGACAAATCTCAGGATGTTTGTTTACGAGACAATTTGTTTTACGCCGACGGTGAAAAGTGGACCCTATTGCGGGAAGGTTACGAATCGTTATTGAATAACACGCACTGTGAATTGGAGAACTTGAGTGACTGTTTGCCGGGAACAAGCGGTGATGTTAACGTTCAAGAGATATTGTCAAAGGTATTGGATAAAGTCTTTGAGGATTTGCTCCTTGGTACCGACAGTGGGTCAGTAGTGAAAGATTTAAGATCAATGGCCCAAAGATGTACTTTCATGCAGAGATTTAAGACTTATCTGAAGAACATTTTCCCGTCTTTATATGTTATGTTGGGATTCGCAACTTTTTTTGGTGAGCCCTCTTTAAGAACACAAAGCGTTCTTGAGAAATCTGTTTTGATGTCTAAAATTAAGAACCTCGGTAACGTTTATCAGCTTGGGATAAAAGAGAAAAATAAGAAATGTACTGAAGTAGAGTTCGCCTTTTCTATATTAGCTTCGTTCATCACTGAAGGGTACTTGCCGTGTTTAAATACTTTGGCCGCATTTCTGTACGAGTTGGCATTAAATCCTGAAATGCAAGAAAAATCTCGGCATTCTGTCTCAAAGAATAATCGGGAAGAATATTTGGATTTCGCTATAAAAGAAGCTTTAAGGATGTACCCACCTTACTCGGTTATTTCTCGAGTTTGCACGAAGACGCATCATCCAGAAGGTGGTTTACTTATTGATAGAAAAGTAACAATTAATGTACCAGTGGAAGCATTGCATAGAGATGAAGCGAATTATGTTAAAGCTGATGTATTTAATCCAGATCGGTTTTTGCATGAAGAAGGAGCGTCGAAGCATTGCTACTCTTACCTTCCATTTGGAGCAGGTCCTAGAAAGTGTATAGGTAAGATCTCTGATGCATAATCTATATATATAAAAATGAATCCCTATTTCCCTTGGTCCTGGACCGATTTTGCTAATTCTTGTTTTAAAGTACGAGGATGGATCTTAGGAAAAAAAAATGGATTATCTAATAAGTTTTATTGGAGGGGTTCCGAGAATACGAAGGTATGAAGTTCGCGGGGTCAGCTAGTCTTTAATAAAATAAATTCATAAAAAAACGAAACAGAGCTTGTATTATGAGTACTAGACATCTGATATAAATACATTATCATACTTTTCTTTTGTAAATACATACATACATATTATACATAAAAAAACACCCAAGCTCTGAAATAAATATTTGCGGATCACACAAACGTTTGATTCGAACCAGGAATCGAATTTGAGACCGCAATCGCACAGCAATCGAATACGCTTCTGTTACGAGTATCTTCTGAGTGCGAATTCTGTTTAGTTGTTATCTAATTAGTCGATAAAAAAGAAAACTTATTATATATTCTGTGCCCTAACTATCAAAGCTTACATTTAATATCAAAATAAAATAGCGTTCTGTACAGGCAGAAATAAGTTATATATTTAAATATCAAATATCATTTTCTTAGGTATAATTCAATAAGTTCAAGTCAAAGTTGGCTAACATAATATTAATATACAGCGAAAATCCCGAGACTGTTACACAAATATGTGCTCAAAAGCGCTTATGTTAACATACGTGTATTTTATTTGCTATTTAATAAATATAATATCAAAACTTGATAGATAGTACAGCTATTCGTTATATAGAAAGAAAGAAAGAAAGAAAACATTTATTAGTCACAATCACAAAGGAAACGAGATAAACAATGTACATTTCAACAACATCGTTGGTGAGTGTGAGAATGGAGGGCTGAGTTCTACCTCCGGACTCTGGAGGCAGAGAGAATGATGCAGAAACATCTGACCAGCCCGCCATGGTATGGGTCACCATGCTGCATTGCCTACCCTCATAATAGGGATGATGAACCCTACTTCTTAATTCTACTCCTGCTTTTTATCACTCAGAGTAGTCATTTTGGTCGGTTTAAATATAAAAAAAAGACTTATTTATAGTACCTACATTACCTACATGATACTTTTTGTTTAATTTAATAGAACCGAACTTGGAGTCGCCCGAAGGCTTCCAACTAGGCTTCACTACTGTTATCTCGTCATAAATATCGGAACCGACTGTTTAACGGGACCTCTGAATCACGACAACGCTCATAGCATATCATGCCACAAACGGTCACCCATCTATGTGCTGACCTTGGTGATTGTTTCTAATCTACTACTACTTGGCTATGAGCGTAATTTTATCGATACCTGATTATTATATAAACTTAAACAGAATTATTATTTTAATGTCATCAAATTTAGAATCCATTTATCCTTACTTCTTACTAATATTATAAATCCGAAAGTAGCTCTGTCTGTCTGTCCGGTCTTCACGTCAGACTGAAAAGTACAACGATAGCCTAGATCTTAAGAAATGATACAGGCCATTTATTACCACGATACGCACGAGCGGAGCCGCGGGAAAAGTTAGTTTAAGATAAAGGTTAAAAAGTAAGCATTCACAAGCGTTCTAAGAGCAAAGCAAAGAAAACACTATTAAACTTAATCTCCGTTTGCTTCTATAAGAATCACAACGTTTCGAACATGGAAAACTATTTATAAAATATTTATTTTCCTCAATAGTAAGACGAACATAAAATATCGAAATGACCTTAAACTCACAGACGGTACAAAGAGATGATTACTTTCTTATTTGTGTACAACACAATTCATTATATTACCTACATCTATAACGTGTTGTGTTCTAAGAAATTGTTTGAAATGTTGCCGAAAGCTACTTTCTAAGAACACAGCTCACCTCAGCCTGTCTACGTTCGCACTTTCAAAACCTTTATACTTTACTTTTACATAATATATGGTTGTATTCAAAATAGTATAGTACATGTATATCCCTTTTCTAATGTTAGTTTACTATTTTTAAAGTGACTCAACTCTGCCTGATGGAAAGCATGAGTAGGGGTCAACATCCTCATTGTGAGGGTAGGTATTCCTACGTCATAATTATATTGTTTGAAGCAATTGAAAGAATTTATACTGAGATACGCTTGGCCAGCATATTTCAGATATGAGTATATTATCGAGCACGTAAAATTCGGACAGTCATTATCTCGTTGAGATCAAGACGTGATTATAAAGCATTGTAGCGATATGTTTTAGGATAAATAATGTAGCCGTATGTAGGTATAAATAAGCATACTATACTAAGGAATCAAAGAGTAATATCATCATCATCATCAACAGCCTATAACAGTCCACTGCTGGACATGGGACTCTCCTTTGAAAGGAGGTTTTGGCCTACTATACCACGCTGGCCAGACGGGTTGGTAAAGGGTTTGTAAAAAGTAATATACAAGTGCCTAAATCATTTGGTAGGGAGTAATATTCCTACGTCATATATTTTTTGAAGTAATTGATATAATTTATACTAAGATAAGCTTGGTCAGCATAATTCAGATGAGATTATCGAGCACGTAGGATTTGGACATACAGACAAATATGCAGAACTTCATACAGCTGCTAATAAGATGATTATTCATAGACGTATAAAATAATATAATGTGTTGTCTTGTTTAGACATGTTTTATCTTATTTTATACGTCGTTCAAGTCTGTACCTAACTTATATTATTTGCAGTTATATTATTTGCAAGCAGTGCATGAGTAATTAAGATTAAATCTACAATTGTGTGCTTGGCTTCTCAACAGGTTTATTTATGAAAATCATTTCTTATACCGAGTTCAGTTTTTTTACCATGTTTGCGTAAAAGTTGAGTTTGCATAAAAATTAACATGAATAATGGCAAAAGACTTTAAGTAAGTGTATAACTACCGTCACTATCAGACGTCATAGATTATCAAAAATAAATAGGAGACCAACCTAAAAATGATAGCACTCATCATCATCATCAACATCATCAGCCTCTCCCATTGCACACCACTCTGATCGATTTTGAGCTTCTCGCATCCAGCTCCTGCCAGCCATCTTACGCAGGATAGCATTCGTGTTGTTGTATTTCGTTGGTGAGTGCGAGACCAGATGCCCTAATGATGCAGAAGCATCCAACTAGGCCGACACAGTGTTGGTCACCGTGCTGCATTGTGTGCACTCACAATGAGGGTCATACCTAATATTGCGTGTTTACCCAGGGAGCCAATTAGACGACACGTTGATTGTAATATTTAATAATGACTCTCTTATGACTCTGTATGACTCAGTCTAATTTAACTTAAACTAAAGCTTATATACAATATGTAATATGGACAGTTTTAGGTGGGGCGAACTAGGAAGCACTGTTTACTTAAATTGCTAAATTGACATTATATTATTTGTTCTTCCTTATTTACTGATTTACAATATTACTATTGTTTGACGGCACGTAGGTTAACTTGAGTAAAACAATTATTAAAGCACGTAGCCGTGTAAAGATCTAAACTACTAATATACTGTGGCTTCGCCATACCTTACATTATACTGCTCATGCTTTCCATCATGCAGAGCAAAGTCACTCTGGCAGACTCATAATAAAAAAAAAACAAAGAAATAAGATGGAGTATTTAAGCACGTGTAAGTTAAGTTTTAAAAAGTAAGCAAAGCTAAGAAGATGCGCCTGTCCATTATTGTATTTTAATTTATATAAATACAAGTTGACTTTCGCTTACTTTTTTTTTAAATATAGTAGACAAATAATGATTGGATAGATATTTCTCGTCGTGCGGTCACAACTAATGGTTGAGGCACTATGATAATGTTTCTGCTTAGAGGTAATGATACCTGCAATGACTTTCTAAATATTTATTCGTAAGGTTAAAGTTAAGTAAAAGTAAAGTAAGCATAGTAAGCATTTATTTGTAGTAGAAGACGTTGTTGTAACTAGAACAATAACTGCAATGAGAGGAAATCATCTTGTAGAAGCAGGCATTCCATTGTGACTAAAGGCACTTTGGTATTTAGAAAATCAGTTGCGGCAAACATTGTCAATCAATGTTGAGAAATGAAGAAGCGTGATATTGAAGTCTTATATCGTGCCAACATGTTCACCAAACGTCTGAAAGTATGAAAAAAATAGTAACATAAACTCTCTCTTGATGATGAAAAATATTGACAAAGTATGATACTTTTTTAATTAATAAATTTAAAATTTTAATGTTTAATAGCATGACTTGATTTTATAGTTATGTACCTAATTGAATTGAATTATTGAAACAGTTTAGATATCATTGAAATAAAATAAATATTTCGCACATATAACATACAAAGCCATCTAACTTAGATCATACAAACACTTGGTTTGACCCAGAATTTTAACCCCATATCTCTAGCACACTACTACTGCGCCAAAGAGGATTTTTTTTTTTATACAAATAGCAACTATGTTCCTCTGACTAAACACAGAAGACTCTTTCAATCCATTGGTAAGAACAACAACGGAACATACAACATTTAATTATGACTATTGCATGGATATGTGAGTTCATTAAATCGTCTTCTGTCTTGCCTAAAAAACTTTATAAAAAGCCTCACAAATATATATATAAAGCCTCACTCATTAACCATACTTACGGTAAATAAGTCATTATTTACGGTATAATAATACAGTTATGTAAATAGACAAGTGTGCTCAAAAGGCCGTTCTTGATTTCGAACACAGAACAGTTGATGGCAAACACCTGTACTAATATTAATAAAATCGGCCAAGTGCGTGTCAGGCCACGCACAGGAAAGGGTTCCTCAGTCACCTATAATGGTACGTGGATTAGAAATCGTTTCCAATGAATAATAAAATTGTTATGTTTACATAATAATGCGTTAATTTAGTATGACGTTTTCCAAGTAAGCGCATTGTAAAAGTTAAGCCTCTATAACTCCTGAACTAACAAAGTCATCTTATCCGTTATAGTCCTTTAAAGTTCATTATATGGACCACTATCACGAATTTTCCCAGATTTTTTGTGCAAGCCGTTTAGCTTTTAGGAGGGGAGGGCGCCCTGTTTTTACAAAAAAGTGGCCTTTAAAGTGGAATTTCTCGCAAACGGATACCTAAATCAAAAATTCTCTTAGAAACTCTTTATTGTTTTTAAAAGACCTATCTAATGGTACCCCACATAATGGGATAGCCGCGAGAAAAAAAAAACATCCCCACTTTACGTGGAGGTACCCCAAATAAAATATTTTTCATAATTTTTATTGTAGCACTTTGTCGACGTAATTACAATACATATTCATGCAAATTTTCATCTCTCTAGCACTTACCGTTTGGACGGTAAGTCGAGGACGGACGGACGGACAGACGGACATGACGAATCTATAAGGGTTCGAATTCATAAACTTCGGAACCCTAAAAACTGAACAGAAATTATAGTAGGATGAAACCTATTGTAAAAGAAGGAGAATATTACAAAAATTAAAGGAAAAATAATTTACGGGCGATCTGAGGTCGGGAAGGGGGAGAGGGGGGGTTTTAAGGGAAAATATGGCTTATCTCGATTTCCGGCAAAACTACAAGTCCTATGGAAAAAAGTTCAATGGCAAAGTTGTAGGTAATAAGAAGATCTACATTTTTTGCATTCACACTTTTTTCACTTAACGTCAAATTTTATGTGAAAAATTGTAGTTTTGCCGGAAATCGAGATAAGCCATATTTTCCCTTAAACCCCCCCCCCCCTCTCCCCCTTCCCGACCTCAGATCGCCCGTAAAATATTTTTCCTTTAATTTTTGTAATATTCTCCTCCTTTTACAATGGGTATCATCCTACTATAATTTATTATGTTTTCAAACATTATCGGCACTGGTCTAATTGGGGTATTATAGTTTTAGCGGACTTTTTAAAAACAACTTCCACACCAGGTACATTCTTGTGTAGCGGAGGACTTTACAAACATACATGAAATGGATTTAAAGAATACCCAGCTTTAGATTAACAATTTGTTGTACACATGAAGTGTGGTACCATGTGAGGTTCGAACTCACAACACTTGGCGTTGTAGAAGCGGCGTGGCGACCGCTTAAACCACTAGACCAACTATGAAGTCAAATAATTGTAAATGCATTGTAGTTAAATGAGGAACTTAGATGACTGCTTCGTAGAAATCAATGTTATCAATTAGCTTTTGCCCGTGGCTCTAACTGCCTGCATGACGGTTATCGCGGTGAAGATTGTTCTGTGTTCTTTTTCGAGAATCGAAAAGTATATCTATGCAAGATTTCATTGAATTACCTAAGCATAAAAAATCGTATCCAATAGATAATTGTTATGTTTACGTAATAATGCGTTAATTTTGTATGACGTTTTCCAAGTGACCGCATTTTAGCAGTTAAGCCTCTAGAACTCCTGAACTAACAAAGCCATCTAATCTCTTATAGTTTTCCTTCAAAGTTCATTAGATGGACCACCTCCACGAATTTTTTCAGATTTTTTGAGCCCGCCGTTTAGCTTTTAGAGGGGGGGGGGACGCCCTGTTTTTACAAAAAAGTTCCTTTTAAAGTGGAATATCCCGCGAACGGATACTTAAATCAAAAAATTGTCTTAGAAACCCTTTATTGTTTTTAAAATACCTATCTAATGATATCCCACTCGATGGGGTAGCCGCGAGAAAAAAAAATCATCCTCACTTTACGTATAGGGGAGGTACCCCTAATAAAAATATTTTTCATAATTTTATTGTAGCACTTTGTCGGCGTAATTACAACACATATTCATGCTAAGTTTCAACTTCCTAGCACTTACCGTTTGGACGGTAAGTCGAGGACGGACGGACGGACAGACGGACGGTGTACTATCTGTACACCGTTAGTTACGAGTATTCGCAGATGTTCGACGTTGGCATATTCTGATAAAAAATGTGTTTCAAATATAACTTAATTTTTTTGAATGGAACATGAACCCAATATCTCGTAGTGATTTGAATGTGTCCACTTTCTATTGGGTCGAGTATTGTGGGTTCGAACCTCAAATAAGACAACACTTTGTCATAAAATGATAAACAACTTGCAAGTAAATCTTATAGAAATACTAACTAATGCCCGCGGCTCCGTTCGCGTCCTAGAGGTATGGAAATAGACGTTGGCCGATTCGCAGACCTAACAGATATGCTCACAAAATTTCATGAGAATCGCTCCAACCCTTTCGGAGGAGAATAATTACAAACACCGTGACACGAGAATTTTATATATAAGATTTTACATGTCGGTTTGTGTGATCAACAAGTTGTTGAGTCTGAGTAATCATCGAGTCAAAGTCATGTGCGTTTGTGATTTTTACTGCGATGTTTTTAACCTATACAAGATGTTTCGATATTTATAAAGTTGGTTTAACGTACTGCCTTAAGTTGTTTGTGACATTTTATTAGCTTATTTGCATATTTCATTGTGTTTGTGTCATTTGGGAAAATCCGAGTATTTCATTAACGTCATATGTGTTTATTTTATGCGTCATACTTAGGTATAAAAATATGCATAGGAAAATTTTATATTCAAACACTGGATAATTTGTTGATCATGCATTGTAAAAAGAGTGCGGCGAAGTCCACAGCTAGGGTAATATTTTAGCAGTCTATGTGTTTCGAAGTTTGGGTGTTTTCTATGTATTATAAGTATGTATTTACAAAAAAAAAGTATGTTTATGTATTTATATCAGTTGTTTAGTACTCATAATACAAGCTCTGCTTAGTTTGGGACTAGATGACGTTGTGT
This sequence comes from Phragmatobia fuliginosa, assembly GCA_932526445.1. Lineage (NCBI taxonomy): Eukaryota > Metazoa > Arthropoda > Insecta > Lepidoptera > Erebidae > Phragmatobia > Phragmatobia fuliginosa. The sequence goes on from OW052064.1 coordinate 19,400,967, forward strand.
GTAAGAAGATGACAGAAATATTTATTATTATATAAATAAATATTTCGGACATTTTTACACACAACGCCATCTAGTCCCCAAACTAAGCACAGTTTGTATTATGGGAACTAACAACTGATATAAATAAAAAAACATACTTTTTTTTGTTAATAAACACATAGATAACACCCAAATTCCGTAACAAATATTTGCGGATCACACAAACATTTGGGGCTACCCATAAATCGAACCCGAGACCTCTTGATCAGCAGTCGCATACGCTAACCTCTAGACCAACGAGGCAGTTATGGTATGTTTGTATGTGCCACCGTAGGGACTTAACTACTTAACTGATTTTAATGAGATGATAGGCTCATAGACAATTGCTCTGTGATAGGAAACAATCACCGAGTGAAACAACTACGACGCGGTCAGTACCTAAATGAGCGACATCTTGTGGCATGATTTGTCATACTTTTTCACAAACTTTTGCATTTTTAATATAGTAGTTGGAAAATTAAATAAGTCCGGTTTTGGTTAAATTGGCTTTTTCCTATTTTCAAAACACCTAAAACATGCCGCATATTTAAGCCTTACAGACATTTTCGTATTGCATTCCGTTCCAAAAATATAGCCATTTTTGTCGGACAGATGGAATAATAAATATCTTCAGACTAACACTATTTTGAAGGCAAAATAAATAACTCAGTAAATAAATCAATAACTGTGGTAAATGATAAGTTAAATGTCTAATAATGTAAATAACATGAGTTGTTGAATTTTACCTGAACTTAAAAATTCTCTCACAAAACACTAAATAGCGTTTATCTCAGAACCACAAAATCAGAGTTATTTAATTTTCCAAACTACGTGGACGATATACTAGCTTTCCCCCTCGGACCCGCCCGTGCCTATGTCGGTTATTACGGTAAAACGTAGCCTATGTCCTTTCTCGGGCTTTAGACTATCTGGGTATAAAATTTCATTTAAGTCGGTGCAGTGGTTTTTGAGTTTCTCGCACACAGACAGAAAATCGCGGCGGAGGACTTTATTTTACAATATGTAGTGATGTAGACTAAGATTAAGGGCCATATAATTTTTCAACGTATCTAATACATGTTTTTATTTCGTTACAGGGGAACAGCTGGCTCTGAGTATAATAAAAAAGGTTACAAAGTGCATTTTGAATAAGTACACTGTTCATCCTTGTACTAAAACGCCATCAAAGCTGACGATGGTCGACCACAACTTCGGGAGAGTCGTTGATAAAGATGTTTGGCTGCGATTTGAAACTAGAGTTTAAAAATAATTTAAATTTAACAGTATTTATCGAATTTGCTTAAGAAAAATTAAGTGACTGGCTACTTGATTAAATTGCTGATAAAAAGTAGCAGAAATCATATCAAATCTGTTAAAAAATTATAATCGTAAAAGTTGTTATACGAGTTTCGGTGATTCGGAACAAATAGACCCATTGACATACTCTTTAAATAAGTACCGTGAATGACTACATTGTATTAAAAATAAAACCGGTTATATATAGACTGCACGGTTGGCCTAGTGGCTTAAGTGGTTGCCATGCCGCTTTCTACCGCGCCAAGTATCGTGGGTTCAAATTCCACGTGAGACAGCACTTTGTGTGATTCACAAATTGTTGTTCTAAGTCTGGGTGTGCTTTGTGTTCGTATCATGTATGTTTGTAATTGATACAGGAGTTTTATACCTAATGTGGGTGTTGTCTAAAAAAAACTATAACTATTGATGCTACTATCAATTTTATTTTATTAATTAGTGTCGATGAACACTATTAATAGTTTAGTTATTTTTAATTAAAAGGTAATAGTTAATCGGTTATTTTATTTACAGTGTAAGAGTTTATTTCTTCTGTCTTCTTGTGTTTGTCACCTTGCTTAGATATTTTCTTAACATGAAAACTCGTTTATATGAATATAATTGTCATAATGTTTGTTAGCACTTAAGAACGTAGGAAATAATTACTTCACTATTGTTGTTTAAGTAATAATTTAATTACAAAAACTATTAACTGTAAGTATAGCCTAAATATCATTTAAGTAAATAGGAAGGTGATATCTCCTTTTTAACCGACTTAAAAAAGAAGAAGGTTCTCAATTCCACTGTATTTTTTGTTTGTTACCTCAGAACTTTCGATTGAGTGAACCGATTTTGATCACTCTTTTTTTTTAATTGTAAGCTGGTGCCCATGTAATCCCATGATAAGGTCACTAGGATCTATCGATAGGATCCTTAAGGAATCGAGGGAATTCCTCAAATATCATGCACAACTGTCGCGATTTGAGTACTCAGAATAGTTTTTCTTTGAATTCGGTTTGTTTCTGTATATTGGTTTTATCAAAAACTCACTTTTACGGCACGTATGGTGGTTTAAGCGGTCGCCACGCTGCTTCCTATTTCGCCAAGTGTAGGGTTCAAATTCCATATGGGATAACACTTGTGTGATCTACAAATTGTTGTTCTTCATATGTGTGTTATTTGTGTCATTACAATATATGTTATAAAATTCTCCGCGAAACAGTATATAATACGTCATCTTAAAAAAAACAGTTTATTTCTTATATCGGGAAAAAAAGATAATTATTGGGTAATCGATCGGGTCTGTAATCGGAATTTAATACTACTCTTGAAATTCTGTTTTTTTTATTTCCTGTTAGGTAGTGATGAGTTTATAATTGGTTGGCATCAGAACCGAATAAATAATTATTGGAAGGCATTATATTTTATTCAAATTGTCGGTGACCGAATTAGAATAAAACCGAAAAAAATCGACTATGTGATCATTTGGAATATGTTACTGTATCTGAATGTTTTTTTTACGAAATGGATTTTATAAGAAGTTAGTTTTATATTGTATTCAATATTAATATTATAATATAATTTACAAGTGGGGTGAAAATGATTCCTTATTTAATTACTAATAAATATTTCCTTGTGATTGATTATAATATACTACAAGGTGTAAGACTTTTTGAATTATATGTATTTTTAAAAATATTAGATATAATATATCTTATTAATATTAGGTATAGATAATTATCCTTAAAAATGTGATTTGCTTTTTAAAACAATTTTTTTAAATTATTTATAGAAATAATTTATATTATAAAGGTAGTTTGATATAATTATGTTATTTTATTTTTCTTACTTTAGTTTAAGCTACTTTTTCTTAGTAGTAAGGCAGTCAATCTACTTTCTAATAAAATATTTGTTTTTAAAAATCTTATTTTCTAGCCTAAACAGGTTTGAACAGATGTTTATTTCGTTAGGTACTAGCTTTTACTCGCGGCTATACCCACGCGTATGTTCAACAATCAAAGTATCTACACATAAGTTATTCATATATTTGTTATACATATGTTACACATAAATCTATACATAAGTAGTTTATTCTTACCTCCTGTCAATTTGTCCATCCAAAGGTTGCCTGGTAGTGATTGCATTTAGCAATAAGGCCGCTCATTGTACGCCATATATCAATATGTAATATTCAACTGCGACATTGTAATTGGTGTACAATAAAGTATATTCTATTCTATTCTTTAAGTTCATTGAAATCAGTGAAGTAGTTTAGCCGTGAAAGCATAATAAACTGAAAGATAGACGGAGTTATTCGCTTTCGAATTCATAATATTAGTGTAGATTTACAATTCGTAATGAGATCAACCAAATGGAAAGCCGTCAATTGTCATTCATCAAAAAAGTGACCTACACTATGGCGGCCTATTGAGATACTTCTCCATTGGCATTCACCCGGTTTCGTACATTCCAACGAAACCTGACAGCCTGAATGCTGTCATTTTAGGTCAGTCTTCTGTGAGAAGGTAGTAACTACCCCGGTTGAGCCGGTCCGCTCGTGCTGAAATCAGCGTGACTTTACTTCCATAAATTGTACGTATAGTCTAGTCGACAAGTGGAAAATGGTACAAAATAGAGATACTGTTCTTAAAATTATGTGCGATAGCTCATTGGATCAGGAATGACGCCTAGAAAAAGCATGTATTAGCACATAAAAAATTCCAAAAGTTTTAAACAATTAAATATAAAAAATGGCATTTCGTTTTTTGCCAATATTTCATAAACTATCAAAGATTTTTCAAAAAAAGGTTCAGAAAATTTCCAGAATGTTTTCCTGAAATTCCATAGATATTAATAGTTTATGAAATATTGGCAAAAAACGAAATGCCATTTTTTGTGTTTAATTGTTTATAGCTTTTGCAATTTTTTATGTGCTAATACACGCTTTTAGCACATTTTTCTAGGCGTCACATAATTTTAAGAACAGTATCTCTATTTTGTACCATTTTGAACTGGTCGACTAGACTAGTACTCTACTATTGCTTTTGCTTATATATGGGGTCTACCAATAATAACGTACTGGTTTAAAACTTGAATAAAACACACAATATTTTTTATAAAAAAATGCATCCGATTGATTTATTTGATAGATAATTTTATGCCATTTATGTATTTAATAATATATCGGCCAAATGACCGCCGCTGCTCTTTTTGCAGACAGTCACCCAATAGCTCACGCCAATTTTTAGCGATTTATAGCGCGCACAGAAGGAGCACTATGACGACCATTTTTTGGGCTAAGCGCTCTTACTGTAGCAGTAGGAGAATTTGCGTAATAATTTTGGTCAATTTCCAAGCGTTATTTAAAGCGAAACGTGACATGATAAAATGGCAAACCTTACTGAACACAAATGTCAAGATTCGTCAAAGATCCATCATCAAACATGGCCGCTATTAGCTGTCAAAACCAGGTCTTCCCTATTGGTAGACTCTTTAGTTACTATAAGTGTATACTTAGACCTAGTACTAGTCAGCCTATTGTCATTCACTGCTGAACGAAGAACTTCAATATATATAAAATTGTTCCGTTACTAACAGACAAAGCACAGCCCAAAACTATTGACTGCCTTGTTGGTCTAGTGGTCGTACCGTATGCGGCTGCTGATCAAGAGGTCTGTGGTTTGATTCCTGGGTCGGACCAGATATTTAATTTGTGTGATCCACAAATGGGTACAAACAACTGACACATACGTTTTTTTTGTAAATACATACATATTATACATAGAAAACACCCATACTCCGAAACAAATATTTGTGAATCACACAAATAATATTTGATCCGACCCGGGAATTCAACCCGAGACCTCTTAATCAGCAGCCGCATAAGCTAACCATTAGACCAACAAGGCAGTCATTTAAAAAATACCTCTTTTACATTTTACATACTAAACTTTTTGACATATTATTTCGAGATAGCACTATGCATATCAATATCAATATTATAAATCCGAAAGTAATTTTGTCTGTCAGTTTCACTTTCACGGGTACAGCGTCAAAGAATCTCAGGGGTGAATGTCATACAAATTATTGTATGACATTCACCACTGAGATTCTTTGATTTTGTGGAAGGAAATTATCTTATATATAAAATTCTCGTGTCACAATGTTAGTTACTACACTCCTACGAAACGGCTGGACCGATTTGTATGAATTTTGTGTGCACATCGGATAGTTCTGAGAATCAGCCTACATCTATTTTTTATATCCCTAGGACGCAAACGGAGAAGCGGTCATCAGCTAGTGATACTATATATATAGGCTTATATTCGGACATAAATATAATACAGGGACAATATTCAACAAAAATACCGAATTGATTCCCAACTTTTTAAACACTCAAGAGCGACCCATGAAAATCAATACCATTGACAATGACAAAGGGGATCCTAAAATGGACATAGTCCAAAGGGTTTTGAAAGGGAAATATTTTCTGCGTGCCATCGACGTTCACTGATAATGGAGCCTGTCATGGAGGTAACAGAGTGACCATCATCTGATTTTCTTTAGGATCAAGAACGCGTAAATTTAATTTAACATTTTTATCGTAACATCAAAAAAAGAAAAAGAAAGAAAAATCATTTTTTTAATTCGATTTAATTTAAGTTCTTATAAACCGATAAAATATTTTTGTTTCCAACATTTATGTTTACCATAGAAAGGAATGATCAGGCATAACGAAACTCGTCGTAGGTAATTTTTGGTTTTAGTGTAATCATCTTCCTAGCCTTATTCCCAAGTTTATTTGGGGTCGGCTACTAGTTCAACCGGTTTTACCTGAATTTCAGTTTTTCCACGGAGCGACTGGTATCGGACCTCCGCAACCCTAAGGGAGAACTGAAATTCGAAGATTGAACTAGTTGTCAGTAAATTTGAGGGCACTGACTTCCCAATAACGATTGCCATAGATGTTCATGACAACCGGGACCGACGGCTTTACGTGCTCTCCGAGGCACGGGCGTGAATCACCGCCAAACTTCCAAACTCCGGGCAGCTATTATGAAATTCCTAAGAAAATCCCAAAAACACTTTTTGGCCCGACCCGGGATTTGAACCCTAGACCTCTTGATTAGCAGTCGCATACGCTAACCACTAGACCAATGAGACAGTGGTAATAGTGTATAAAATGTAAATTTTTAAATTAATATTGTAAATTACATCACCAAAAGACTAATTTGGGTTCAAAAAATGGCAATTTCTATTCCTTTCATTTTTACAGTACATGCTTTTGACGTTTTATTATATTTAGAAGTATAAGTACTTGAAAATATTACAAAAAACTCGCGTTTTATTCAATGATGCCCAAATAAAATTATTTTTATAATGAAATTTCACTTTTCACTTTGATAAAACGATTTAAAACAAGGTCAATTGACGACGAAGTGTCAACTGTCAGCAATTAGCTGGAGAAAGTTAGGCATTTTCTAGATTTAATTAATGTCACAATAATTCAATTTTCAAAAACACGGGTTGAAAATTACAGTTATTGTTCTTTTCTTCTACAAATGAAATATCTTTTGGTGAGCAGTTTTCTTTCTTATCGCACTTTAAGATTGACCACACTCCTGATGTTTAGCGGTACTAGTAAAATCCAAGTATAAGATCGACAAGTACAGTAGTGTAGCTATTACTGGGCTTGTCACCCTCACTTTAAAGGCATGACATATGCAACTATCGCAGCAGAAAGAGCTCTACTGTCATCAATAACATTTTCCAATGATGGTAATATGGAACAAGTCTGCTATTTGAGTTGTTGAGGGTAACGATGGTCAAATTGACCATCGTTACTCTCAACAAAGAAGAAATGCATCAAATCTACTGTTTTGAGACATTTCATTTGATGCAACCATAACCAAAATGAATGAATAAAATGAAGGTTTTTGGAGGATCATTAAGTTCACTGTGGAGGAACGGATATCATGTTCCTCCATCAAAAAGGGATGATCCTCTGACCAGGCGAGGTGATAGTGCCTGGTGGGCTACTGCCAAACGATTGATGTGCCATGGGATGTTGTAAATATGCTAATCTGCGCGAGAATTTCTTCTCTATCGCGATTCAGGATTAGTACCTACTCCATGTTTATTCCATGTTTTCTTCCGTGGTTCAGTGTTCCTTCGGTAGATGGCACTGTTGTAGGTATTTCTTGCGCTGTATGTGGAAGTCACCACTGGTTTCAACGATATAAATAATTATTGCTTTTTAGGCAATTAAAGTCAATGGTTGACTTTACAGTAAATTTTTACAGTATGTTTAAATACTTCATAACGTACCGTAACGGCAAAATAAATGATTATATTTGTACCACAACTGATCTGTATAGCTACATCCTTTTCTGTATTATTAATGATTAATGATCCACGAAGATGGAAAAGAAAGTTGGCAAATTTAAAAGTTTCGTTTTTTTCTCATCGTTTAATTTACCTCCATAATCTACTTTTAAGCGATTTGAAAGCCAGCTTTTAGTCCATATTTTAGAGATTAGAGAATAGGTAGCGGACATAATCATAAACATACATTAAAGGATAAAAAACGCTAACCGGATTATCCTCAGGAATCGGTTATTTTATGGGCACTGTATGCAAACATGTTCTGATTTATAGCGCGCTTTATGGTGTGTCCCAATTTATACATAATGTTAGGGATCAATGACTGATGTGTTTACTGAAAAGAATGAGTTTATATGTATATTACAATATATTGGGAATTAATACGTAATTGAAAAGTCTCTAATTCAGTGTACACGTATATTTATCAAAAATTGAAGCTGTCCTGATTTATTAAAATAAATTTTAAGCAAGCCTACCAAAGTAACTCTACTGTGGATGATAGTACAACATGGTGACCTAGTGAGATGGTTCTGTAGTATTGGGCCTCCGGTTTCACTTACACCAACGAAATACGACAACACGAATAGGTCTTCTATGTGAGGGTATTACCACCCCAGGCGATCCGGCCCATTTGTGCGTGGCTCAACTACCTTGAAGAAACCTTACTTTTGGATAGTGGTGCGATGTATTTCACTCGTGCCTCTCGACAAGAGTTTTAATACCGGGATTATACGAAATTTTGAAATAGTTTAATAATAGGGGTTAAAGTATGAAATTACCGTTTTATTGTAATGATGGTTCTTTTCGGGTTCCCGGTATTCAATCTCTACTCTCGACAGAAGAGGTGGACAAAGCCCTCTATACGCCATGTTCATCTATGACCGTCTACTACAAGTTAGTACATGAGTTTTTGACTCTTTGCCTATGTGTGTATGTAATCCGACATTAATTCACAAACACCATTCCCATCTGTGGCTAAAACTTGCTCAAGATTTCTAAATATTTACTAAAGTTTCAAGTTATATGGCTACACATCTAATTAATAAATTAAGTGTTGAAAAGCGGAAAATACTTAAGAAACACATAAAAACTTTTAGTATCGCAATACTCGAAATATTTTAAATTTTACAGTCAAACTTGTGAAATGGCGTTGGGGTAGAACATTTATATTTGTTTGTTGATAACAAAAATTACGAATGTGAATTTAATTTGGTTTATGTCTAATACATTTCTGATTATAACCACTTAATCTGTTATCATTATATTTAAGTATAATTACTTTCGAATTCAGAAGTTAGTGTGTAAAAATAAAAAGACTGCTTCAAGTTTTCGTAGATATGAAAATGATAACAATATATTAAGCATGTTAATTAGTATAAAAACACGTTCAGATAGTGGTTTCACTATAGTTTTAGATACCAGTTATTTAATTATTACTATTAATAGTAAATATTAATTAACATAAATATTTTGCATATTTAGTAATAAATTTATATGTGGGTTTGTGTACACTATAAAAACTCAAAAAGCTCTGCACCGGTTGAGTTCAAGTTTGACACGGAATACCGTATAACGCTTCAAACTTTCTTACACGCTTAAACCGTAACCAGTAAATTTAAAATAATATCATCAACAATCTTTAATAAACCACTGCTATATCGCTAGCAGTGAATTTTTAAAGATTAATATCTATATATATAAATATATATATTTATTTTTTCGGACATCTTACACACAACGTCATCTAGTCCCAAACTAAACAGAGCTTGTGGGTACTGGACAACTGATATAAATACATAAACACACATTTTTTTGTAAATACATACATACATATTATACATAGAAAACACACAGACTCCGAAACAAATATTTGTGGATCACACAAATAAAATCTTAAAATTGTAGCTATACGTCCTTAAAAATGAGATTTTAAACCGCGATTGTTATCGTTTGCATAGGGTGTGTCAAGTTTTCTTTCTCTTAGTTCATGAAGAAGACAGTAGATTATATTGAAAAGTGTATTACTGTACGTACTTGATCAAAATACTTTTCATAGCTAACGAAAACGATCCTTATGCTATTGCAGATCTCCTATTCTTGATCTTTTATTTTAATACAATTTTGGGAAACTTACAACTACGATGATAATAAATGTTAATAATTATGACGCCGTTTGTCCACAGTCACCGTCAAGGAGATGACGGCACCGATACACCGAAACATACATTTACTATGGCATCCCATCCGCTGATATATCGCTGAGTTCGGTCCTACTGCTAAAGAGATTGTGAAGGGCCGAAGTGGCGGAAATACAAATGTCTACCGCCACCGTCGCGGGGAAGCCACCGACAACGAGATGACGGCGACGATTTGACTGAATCGAGATTTCGTCGCGGTGGACCAACAATCGCCGTCACGTCAACGCGTAACGTGATCTCGGCCAGAAATTATTTAGATGATTAATTATTTTTGACTTTTACAATTAGTACATACTAATTGTAAAAGTCAATAATTTCAAGAAGCTTATAAAAGAAACATTTCTTTTATAAGCTTCTTTGGTAAAGTTGTATAGACTTCCCGTATCGGGTTTCTACACGGTCTTAACTAAACATACCTGTTTAAGATAATGGCTAGTCATTTCAAGTACAAATTAACTTCTATGTTATGAAACGTAATTCCGAAATGTATTTAAAATAATGGGAAAACAGAGTAACCTAGGGTAGGTTAAGCCTTTATAGGTTTCTTCAAGTAAAAACACCGTGTTCACTTGAAGCCCCACTTTATAAATTACGTTTGCATTAAACTAAATAATGCAGTACAGAAGCGTGAGCTTTATAAATGTTTTAGTACTATGAGTTGCGCGTGTAGGGCGAGCCTAATCAAATATTTTTATGATCGACGCCACTTTATGACCCGAATATACGTAGGTAGTTGCATGGTCCAAGTTATAAAAAGATAAAATATGCTTTTTGTAGACTAGACAATTAACAAATACATACTTGTATGTTTGGAAAACTGCATTGACACTGAAAAAGCTTAAAACAACATGTGTCTTGTTTATCATATAATCACCATCATCTTTGGCAAATAATTGCTGGGGTCTAGGAAAAGTAGGATACGAATGATGTTTAGATTGCCAATCAGAATGGGGGGAGAGGAGTAAGTAAGGCAACATAGTGCATTTAATTGTAATCGTCACTATCCCCACTATCGTTGTCTTTTTTCTTATGCACCTCCTGCTCACTTTTGCGTCACAACGTCCGTCTCGTCTCGTCTGCTATCTGACACTATTTCAATCTTTACCTCTCCCTTACTGAGTTAATAACAGATTGGCATTATGAAAAAAAGTAGAATGAAATTTTGCAATGATTTTAAGGTTAAGTATACATACATCAGAGTTTGTTCTTCAAGAACAGAAAATAATGAAATTCACTGACAATGTTTAACCAAACTTTTTTTTATCTTTTAGCCTACCACAGTAACTCCACACTAACTACCGAAAAGAATGAATAGAATTCAAGAGCAGTGGAAATCTTTTTTTTGGATTCCATTTTTATCACCAACGAAACACGACAGCAAGAATCAGTCACTTGTAGGAAGGTGTCTTATGTTAAATATAAGCTTATGCCTTGGACCCCAGACGAAGAATGCTTGTACAATGTATACAAGCATTTTTCACAGTGATTGCTCATTTGTGTACATAAGTTAGATACGGAAATAAAATTAAATAAGGGGATGGACTCTCGCCAAGATTTTAATGATGGAGGCCCTTTGATCATATTTGTTGACACATTTGGAAATCAGTTTGTGTAAGTTATCAAATGATCTCAGTAATAACGATGTTTGCGTTTTGTAAAAGAAGTAAATAAAAGTATGTCTTTGAATCTTGACTTAATTCAATTCAAATAATTGTTAATTAGTAAAGTCAAGACGACGAGAAAATCGAGGTTTCTTTTGCATCTTCTAACAGCATTTTTTTGTTTTTTTTTTGTTACTTTCTGAGCCGGCAGTGAAAACCTAGAACTCTCTAGCAGCTCATGTGTTTCCTTCCTTCTATAACCCCGGGTACTTCAAGTGGGGCGTGGAAAAGCATCTTACTAGGCCGCCATAGTGTCGGGTCACCGTGCTGCACTGTTTGCTGTGGCAGTGACGACGGTGGCCGCCACTCCAGGATTCTGTTAATGCTTTAGATCAGGCAGGGCAGAGTCATTTTACCAGCTAATATGCTTAAAAAAATATATGGACATATGTACATCGGTGGACTAAATGCCGGAGGTATTTTCTTTTAGTCAACCTTAGGGTGGTGTAGTAAACTTGTAAAATAGATAGTTCACAGAGATTACAACATAATCAATAAAAACAAACACTACAGATAAAAGTAATTTTTAGACATAAGCATACACATCTAGACTAAAATATAACGAGATGTCAGCCATAACATGTATATTTTCCTATCATTAATAAGGACCGACTGGTTAGATCATTTCAACATTATCTTTTTATGAGTTTTGTATTGATGTTTCGAACATTAAAAAATCGGCCAAGAGCGTGTCAGGCCACGCACAGGAAAGGGTTCCTAATTCACCCATAATGGTACATGGATTTAAAATCGTATCCAATAGATAATTGTTATGTTTACGTATTAATGCGTTATTTTGTATTACGTATTCCAAGTAAAGGCATTTTAAAAGTGACACCTATAAGTATAACTCCTGAACTAACAAAGTCATCTAATCTGTTATAGTTTTCCATTAAAGTTCATTAGATGGACCACCATCCCGAATTTTTCCAGATTTTTTGAGGAAGCCATTTAGCTTTGAGAGGGAGGGGGCGCCCTGTTTTTACAAAAAAGTGCTTTTTAAAGTGGAATTCTTCGCAAACGGATAAATAAATCAAAAAATCGTCTGAGAAACCTATTATTGTTTTTAAAAGAACTATCTTAATATACCCCACACGATGGGGTACGAGAAAAAAAATCATCCCCACTTTACGTGTAGGGCAGGTACCCCATATAAAAAATATTTTTCATAATTTTATTGTGGCACTTTGTCTACGTAATTACAACACATAATCGTGCAAAGTTTTATCTTTCTAGCACTTACCGTTTGGACGGACGGACATGACGAACCTATGAGAACCCATAAACTTCGGAACCCTAAAAAAACAAATCTAACGATCAAATTAAAAGTAAATAACTTCAAATGTTGTTTGAAGTCAAATGATTTGCTTGCCAAGACGAGACGAATTTTGAATATTAAAGTTTATCTAAATATTAAACGTATTTTATAATTTATTTCATCAAAACTAGAGTACACATAGTACAACATGGGTGATTTTTTTATGCGAAATTCTGTAGGTTCCGAAAACGATGGGACAGATCAATGGTTGATGTAAGTTGTAATAATATATCAGCCCCTCATGGCGCCCTGAGTGTGGTCGTGGATGGACGGAACTGGTTTTCCCCTCCATCCGCTTCAGTGGCCAGTCGCTAGGAAGCGACTTCCACGAGTGCCGTACGTCACCGTACCCATCCTATTTCAGGCGCAGAGTAGCACACCGTGTGGTTTAGTCGATTCGATTCCGACACACCGCCCCGCCGCAAACCCCGTTGGGGTAACAGACCGTGAGGGTTTCCACACGTAAAAAAGTTTAAATTGTATTTAAGGAGAACGATCATAGAGACATAATTTATAATCGTCCTAATACTTAAATATTCTGTTGGTCCAGTGGTTAGTGACTCCGACTGCTAAGCCAGATTTCGTAGATACCATTCCCACCGGAATGATTGCGTGATGATTAAGATCATCTATTTTGTATCTGGGTGTAATATATTCATATATTTGAAAATACAGATGTATGTACGTTTATCAGCAGTTCGGTTATCATAGTACAGGCCGAGTATGAAATAACTATATACACATAAATTCTTTGTATACATAATTCTTCTGTGAGTGTGTATGTCACTGAACTTCTCTCAAACGACTGCACCGATTTTGATGAATTTTTTTGTGTGTGTTCAAGGGGATCTGGGAATGGTTTAGATTCGCAATTGGACCCGGTAGGTGGCGCTGCGATCAAATTCTGGAATTTTAAAGTTGGGCGGTACGAAGTTCGCTGGGTCAACTAGTATATACATAAAGTCATGCCTATTTCCCAGAGCGGTAGGCATAGACAATTTATGATGGTCCTGACATACCTCTTTTTTTTCGTCCATATTCATCAATCGCTGCATGCATACTCGTTTGTTCCTAATGACGAAAATTTCACATGTTCGTCTTTTAGAACATTACCATTTGATCGGAAAATGTTCGTCGTGCAGAACCTCTTCCAACACTTCCACACACATTAGCTCTACAAATTCAATTCGTGTGTTATACGGAAAGAATTATAATGATGTTACTGACTGCCAAACAAAGGCTGTTTAAGTATTTATATCAGTTGTCTAGTACCCATAATATAAGCTCTGCTTAGTTTGGTATTAGATGACGTTGTGTGTAAGTTGTCCAATATTATTATATTATATTAAACTAGTGAACTATTATTATTTTTAATGATTTATTCACATTTACCTGTCTGTCTTTCCATAAAAAATCATGGACAATGAACTGCTAATTTGTATAATAATGTGTCTTTATTAAAAGGCACACTGAAAGCATAAAACACAGAACTCACCTGCATATAGCCAATGCAGATTGCAGATTATAGATATACATATGTAAAAAAATGCAAAACATGACATCAATGAAACAGAGTGCATTTTATAAAATACGTGCCACCTGTGGAAACTTGCGGATATCGGCTCGAGTGTTTACGGCTCCGCATTTTATCCTACTGTGTATTCTAAGCTTTATTTAAACTTTTTCGTTTTACTCGACAATGCAACGAGTTGTGTTTTTCAATGGTTCGTTTTTTACGGGGTGACCTTGTTGACACAGTTTTGTTGAATGTTTTAGTTTTGTACCGCATCCGAAAGTGGTTGCATACCGTTCGTTTTCTAGTTCCTTTCAATAATTCTTGACTCATTTGACTACTGTAATATTGGTTCGGCGTCTAACACAACATTACAAATATATGAAGAGACGTGACATAAAACAATAAATGCATATCTAGAAAAAATCTATACGGTTTTTTGGTTTGGGTATCCGTTTACGAGGTATTCAACTTTAAAGGGCACTTTTTTATCAAAACAGCACTGCGTTTCTAAAAACTAAACGTCCGGCTCAAAATGCTATAAAAAAATGATGAACTTAGAGGGAAAACAATATTGGCTCAGAGAACTTTATTAGTTCTTGAGCTATAGAGGCATATGTTGTAAAATAAGCTTATTTCGTAAACTTCCTTCAAAATAACGAAATAATAAGTAAACGTAACAATTATCCATTGGACACGATTTTAGATAGGTAAATATAAGACCGCGATATAAAACCTCCATGAAAATAAAATAAATATTCGGTCTAAACAGAAACAAGAAGTACCGTACATATTATATTGAAGCAAGTATCGAGTCGGTTCGTTAAACAGTACATTGGAGACTACAAAATGTGTATAAGGCTTACAGTTTTATAACTAAACCGATTTGTATTCGAAATCCCCGGGCTTTCTATACTACAACTATCTCGAAAATCTAGTTGTTCGCGTTACTGATATCGGATTGGATAGTATTTGTTGTCCTCATATTTAAAAAAGGACTTCATAAGTGACCACTTCGTAGGCGATTTATCTGGCTTGGTTTCTTTATCTATAGATATAGAAGCTTTGTAGGAATCCTTCGGGCGGCTCAAAAACATCCAACAGCAAGATTACGTAGCTACAATATGTCTTGCTAGTTCTCAACCCTCACTCGGCCAGCGTGGGGACGTATGGCTTTAACCCTCTCCTGAGAGGAGACCCGAGCCCAACAATGAGACATTATGGGTTCTTGCTAATATAGAAGTTCTTGCACTAATTAGCATATAATGATAATGTAGGTACTCCTACCCGATTTTGACTACGGCGGAGAGTCTCAACGGAGACCAGCCAACTACACAGGATATATTAGTGTACGTAAACACAGGTGCACGCTCTGTTCCCTCACAATCGAAAGGTCATTCTATCAATCGAGAGGTCAAGCGCTGGACGGACGACTTAACGTGCATTTCTTTTCTTTTAATCAGAAAAACTCAATAACACTTTTAAACCGGCCTCGATGGCCAAATTGCCAACGTTTTTAGTTTTCTATTCTATTTCTCAATTTTCTTGTTCCAGTTGGCTAATATTTTGTTTTGATCACGTAACTCAGTGACATTATTCAATGAAATATGAGAATAGAGAATATAATGGAAAACTAAAAACGTTTGCACCTTGACTAGAGGGGCTGACCCGGTAATCTAAAATCAAACCTCTTGATCGGCAGTCGATATTTGAATAACATAACATTAAAGTATTTATCGTTTTAGGGTTTGTCAGCTTTTGCGATGGCGGATTCTAATATTCAAATCGATGTCCATAATACAAACAGTCTCGACTAATACACGTAGAACACCAATAGGAACAAATATCGGGTAAGTACTTAACTAGTGATGCAGTTCTGGGCACTTAGCGCTATTGGTTCCGTACAGCAACTTAACTTACACAAGCGATTACATTAATGTTCTCGTGTATTCATACACATGTGTAAGGCAAGCTTGGCATAGTTGCGGTATATTATTTAATATAAGTTGCCGATGTTCTGGTTTTTAACATTACCATCCTTATTTCTATCATCATCATTTATTGTCTCTTATCGATGCAGTCGAGACCGTCACATATTTCTATACGTCTACGAAAACGTTGTTTCATGAAAACGTTTTTAATTATTTTTGTTAACCGATTTAACTTTTTTTTACTTTAGTCAGGCATAATTATCTCCTGTTTAATCCTGTATAAAAATATTTCGATTTTAATACCTTTTTATCTTGAACCAAGTGTGATTATCATCAAAAGCCTTTAATAGTCCACTGCTGGACATAGAGCTCTCCTTAGAATGGAGGTTTTGGCCTACTATACCACGCTGGCCAGACGGGTTGGTATAGGGTTGGTTTTAAGTTTTCCTTCCCTTTGCATTGATGTTGTCTTACGTAGTTTATCCCTTAGTCGCCTTTTACGACATCCACGGGATGAATAGGAGTGGTGACACTCTGTATTCTTAATCCGTCACCACAAGGACAGACGTTAAATACATTTAATTCAAAGTCGCGCAGCGTGGTATGGAGAGGGCTTTGCTCGGTGATTCTCTAAGGGATCGTATTAGAAACGAGGTAATCCGGCAGAGAACTAAAGTTATCGTCATAGCCCACAGAATTAGCAAGTTGAAGTGGCAATGGACTGGCCATACTAGCCGCAGAACCGACAACCGTTGGGGCAAACGTTTTCTTGAGCGGAGACCGCGTCTCGGCAAACGTAGAGTAGGACGTCCACAGGCCAGGTGGAGTGATTTGCGCTTTTGCGCAAATCACTCCACTGGCTGGCAGGAGCTGGATGCGAGTAGCCGAGAATCAAACTAAATGGCGTGCAATTAGAGAGGCCTATGTCCAGCAGTGGACTGCGATAGGCTAATGATGATGATGATGATGAAGTGTGATTTTTTCCTGAACATGTCTATCGTATTTACATAGAATGTAGGTTAGAATTTATTAAGAATAAAAATCTGATGATCTGATGTATGTTCCTATATATGTAGGTTACTATACATTATAGTAACCTACATTTAAATAAATTCATAAAAAAAGATTTTCATCAATATTTTTTCTGTAAAGTACATATGTCTATGTATACATATATAAACATATTTATTTATAACTATACGGTCTTTGCAATGGTGTCTCTATGAATTACGTAATTTATTCATCAAAAAGTAAAATTGATATTTTTTTTTTAAACTTAACTCTCTCTAATTAAGATTCAGACTATTATGTGTGAGATAGATATAATAATAATTTTGACACATAGATTTTATAATATTATTAATATTTCGCAATATATCACACTGCCTACATCTTTAATATGCGTACTCTTCTCAAAATAACGGCGCGCAGAAATATACGAGTATAATAATATGGTGACGGATTAAGAATACAGAGTGTCACCACCCCTATTCATCCCGCGGGTGTCGTAAAAGGCGACTAAGGGATAAACTACGCAAAACAACATCAATGCAAAGAGAAGGAAAATTTGAAACCAATCCTATACCAACCCGTCTGGCCAGCGTGATATAGTAGGCCAATACCTCCTTTTCAAGGAGAGGCCTATGTCCAGCAGTGGACTGTTAAAGACTGTTGATAAAGATGATAGCTTTGTACATAAGAGTTACGTGTTTTCCAAATATATGTTTCGGAAAGTCTTATAAACCTTTTGGAGCCTATTATCGAAGCTCCTTATAGGTAGAAGAGTCACGCTGATTTCAGCACGAATGGGCTGGCTCGAACGTGGCAGTATTACACTCAGACAGAAAACCAACATAAAAATAACAGCAGTCGTGTTGTCGTCTCCTATCAAACTCTGATAAACACGTGTTCACAAAACCATTAAAAACGTATAATTTTCAAACAAAATCAAAATATGCTGCAGTATTATTCATCATCATCATCAACAGCCTTCAACAGTCCACTGCTGGACATAGGCCACTCCTTAGAAAGAAGGTTTTGGCCTACTATACCGCGCTGACCAGACGGGTTTTGTATAGGGTTGGTTTCAAGTTTTGCTTCTCTTTGCATTGATCTTGTCCTGCGTCGTTTATCCCGAAGTCACCTTTTACGACACCCGTGGGATGAATAGGGGTGGTGACACTCTGTATTCTTAATCCGTCACCACACGAACGCAGTATTATTACACAACGGTATTATTTCAATACCATTCATTTCTGTTCAATAACAAGACTGATAGGTATTTCGAGTGCGAAAGTATCGAGAAAATGATAAATTTTTGACGCCCTCCCACCGCTTAAAGTTATTGGATCGAAAGAACCTTGCCTCAATGTTCTCAATACATTTAGAGCATAAATTTTCTTTATGTACTAGGATTTTGTAATTACGAAAAGAGCTTCCAAAAAGTCCATTAAGAATTCACTTTGCCATATTGGCTTACGTTTGCATGTTGAAATTTAAACAGAATAAGCTTCAATAATGGTTTTATTCTATTATATTTATGTTTGTAAAGTGGAAATCATTGCAATCTTTTATATATATAATTCTTCTGTGAGTGTGTATGTCACTGAACTTCTCTCAAACGACTGGACCGATTTTGATGAAATTTTTTGTGTGTGTTCAAAGGGATCTGGGAATGGTTTAGATTCGCAATTGGACCCGGTAGGTGGCGCTGCAATCAAGTTCTGGAATTTTAAAGTTGGGCGGTACGAAGTTCGCTGGGTCAACTAGTTTCCTATAAAAAATATAGATATTTGATGTTTCGGAGTGATGATTTGCGCAAGACGGCTGGCTGGAGATGGATGCGAGAAGCCGGGGATCAAACCAAGTGACGTGCAATTGGAGAGGCCTATGTCCAGCAGTGGACTGCGATAGGCTGATGATGATGATCATTCGATGTTAATTAAATCTTTGTCTGACTCTCCGTCTTTTTATCTACATGTTTGTACATCTGTCTGTTTATTTGTTACGGCCAATATCCGGAACGATTGAACTGATTTTGAAGTGACCTCGTCCATATGCCTTTAAGGTGGGTTGATGATGATGATGATTTTGTAAACTTCGATATTTATTCATTTATTTAACAGATATGTGTCATGTTTACGAAACAGTACCAATATCACTGCACTCGTAAATATATGTACTAAGAAGAATGAAGTATCAGTAGTAGATCCACGCTGATTTCAACACGAATCGCCTGGCTCTACCGGGGCAGTACTACCCTCACACAGAAGACCATCCTGATAATGACAGCACTTTTGCTGTCGTATTTCGTTGTTGAGTGTGAGACCGGTGGCCCGATCATTCAGAATAATGCAGAAACATCCGACCAGGCCAAGCAGAGTAGAGTCACTTGGGTAGGCTTGAAAAAAAAAGTATGTATTAAGTCATCGTGTTAAGGTAAAACATTGGGAGTTAACGCCGGCCAACGGGCAAAATTGCTGCTGAACCTACTATTATTACTATTGAGTTGAGTCTCATTAATAGCGACTTTATTTTCTTAAGTAATTCTTTAGTACACATTGTGTGTGTGTGAATGCAACTTCAGAAGACACTGATTTCATCCTTATTACAATTATTACAATACAAAAAGTGATTTTGGGTTCCTAACAGCAGCCCGGAGTTTGGAAGTTGTGCGGTGATTCATGCTTTGGAGAGCACGTAACCCTGTCGGTCCCGGTTGTCATGAACATCTATGGCAATCGTTATTGGGAATTGGGAAGTTAGTGCCCTCAAATTTACTGACAACAAAGCCAACTTTCGAATTGCAGTTCTCCCTTGGGGTTGCGGAGGTCCGATGTCAGTTGCTCCGTGGAAAAACTGTTATTCAGTTAAAACCAGGTTGAACTAGTAGCCGACTCCAAATAATATTGGGAATAAGGCTAGGAAAAAGAAGATTTCAAAAAAATTGTTTAAATATATTTCCACTATCTGCCAGTATGACCACACTCAGCTGGACATTAAGGATCTTGTATCATAAGAAATAATATATTTGAACGTTATTGTAGTGTTATCCGAGGCGTTTTTGCGATGTTATTTTATCTGGAACGCTAGGCACTAGGGCCTTTGTCAATACTATTATATTTCTTTTATATAAGTACTACCTTACTACTTACTTACTTTTATTATTAAATGCGATACGTGTGTACGAATATCAGTAATTTTCTTTAATTTTATAACTAAGTAGTCGAAGATCAATGAACGCAGACTGCAGTTTATTAAGAATATGGTTTAATGATCAGACTTATGAGTCATATTCAAAGAGTTAGTGCTTTTCGGTTACCAATGATAATACTTGCAGATCATACAAACATTTGGTCCGTCCCGGGAATCGAACCAGAGACCTATTGATCAGCAGCCGCATACACTAATCACTAGACTGACAAAGCAGTCAAATGACCAATGAATTGTACAGAAGGTAAAGATTTCCAACAATATAATTAAATATTATAGCGACAGTTACTACATCCATTACTATACGTAGGTGACTCTTATTATAATAAAATAAAAGCGGCCAAGTGCGAGTCGGACTCGCCCATGAAGGGTTCCGTATCAGCAAGTAACATCATATAAAAGTGCTTGTAGTTCGTTGTAACTTTCATCGATGTTTTTATACTAGTGTATTGATTGAATGAAAGGTAAATTGCGTGTTACGATTTATGATGTATTAAAAAAAACTACTCACTAGATCTCGTTCAAACCAATTTTCGTTGGTAGTTTGCATAGTAATGTACAACATATATTTTTTTTAGTTTTATCACTCTCTTATTTTAGAAGTTAGAGGGGGGGGGACACACATTTTTCCACTTTGGAAGTGTCTCTCGCGCAAACTATTCAGTTTAGAAAAAAATGATATTAGAAACCTCAACATCATTTTTGAACACCTATCCATAGATACCCCACACGTATAGGTTTGATGAAAAAAAATTTTTTGAGTTTCAGTTCCAAGTATGGGGACCCCCAAAATGTATTGCTTTTTTTCTATTTTTATGTAAAAATCTTAATGCGGTTCACAGAATACATCGACTGACCAAATTTCAACAGTATAGCTCTTATAGTTTCGGAAATAATTGGCTGTGACATACGGACGGACAGACAGACAGACAGACAGACAGACAGACAGACAGACTTGACGAATCTATAAGGGTTCCGTTTTTTGCCGTTTGGCTACGGAACCCTAAAAAGGGGCCAAGTGTGAGTCGTTCTCGCCCATGAAGGGTTCCATAGCAGAAAGTAACATCATATAAAAGTTCTTGTAGTTCTTTGTATCTTTGATCGATGTTTTGAAAATAGTGTATTGATTGAATGAAAGGTAAATTGCGGTTTACGATTTAAGACGTATTAAAGAAGAAAATTTTTTTGAGTTTCAGTTCCAAGTATGGGGACTCCTAAAATGTATGGTTTTTTTTCTATTTGTATGTGAAAATCTTAATGCGGTTCATAGAATACATCTACTTACCAAGTTTCAACAGTATAGTTCTTATGGTTTCGGAAAAAAGTGACTGTGACATACGGACGGACAGACAGACATACATGACGAATCTATAAGGGTTCCGTTTTATGCCATTTGGCTACGGAATCCTAATGATAAAAAAGTTTAATAAAAACATAACATATTATTCAACATTTTTATTTTAACATTTCCGTAACAGAGCTTAAAATATAATTTTTAAAAAACTAATAAAAACCCGTAACAAAAGTTAACAATAATATCACAGATATATTTGGCGAGTACTTAGTGCTTTCCGTGGTGGTATCCCCAGTCTTTGTGATCCTTATGACCTCCTTTCTTGCCATGATCATGATGATGATGATGATGTTCCTCATGGCCATGATGACCCTTGTGTCCGTGATGATCCTCATCGTGATGATGCTTGTCATGATGACCATGCTTGCCATGATGATGCTCATGATGCCCGTGTTCATGATGACCTCCCTTCTTATGATCTCCTCCTTTATGTTCATGATGTCCATGATGTTTGCCATGCTTGTGATGTTTACCTTCCTTGTGATGATCATCGTAGAAGTGGTGATCCTTGTGGAACTCGTCTTTGTGATATTTCTTGTGGTAGCCGTCGGTCTTTTCTCCTTTGTCGTGGTGCTTGTGACCTCCGTGTTTACCGCCTTTATGGTGATGCCCGTGCTCGTGATGATGGCCATGGTGCTCGTGTTCATCATGATGTTTCTTGTGGTGACCACCGTGCTCGTGGTGATGTCCTTCATGATGGTGTTTACCATGGTCGCCGTGCTCACCCTTATGATGGTGGTGATGTCCTTTGTGCCCTTTGTGTCCTTTCTCACCATGTTCATGGTGATGATGAGCGTGATGTTCCTTACCGCCACCTTCTTCATGGTGACTGCTCTTGCCACTGGCAGCAGCCACGAGGTCCTTTTCTTCTTCACCTAACTCCCTAGCATAAGCTGCCGCTAGGCAGAGAACTGCTACCGCTAACAATATCTTCATGTTGTTAGATTGTCTGTGCTGATCAATTTGTTATTCGGTCTATTTATAGTTTGTTTGGTGCTGAGGAAATCGTTGGGTAACGTAAACGGAGCAACGGCTTCAGGGACAAGAATGCAGCAATCGTTGAACCGTTAAACCGATTATTGAGTATATAAATTAAATTTCATTGTGATTTGCACAGAAGGCGTGACGATAGTGAAATTGAGAGTAATTAAACATTTTATAGATATATGACACACTGAATAATACATTGTTCAATTTGTATATCAAATAAATTAGTTCGTAACAGCTTAGTTTACTGAATGGTCGAGTACTGTAGATGTGGCTTAATTTAGCCTTGACTTCGTATTTCCTCAAGCGCAAAGATGTTTTGTTTTGGTTTTGCTTTCTATGTTTGTTGTAGTTGAATTTTATAGTTGCTAACTCATATTTAAATTACATTATACATCAAAATTAAACGTGTTAAATTTTTATACTTTGAAATTAGTTAGGGGTTTGAACTATCCGAAAAGTTCGTGAAAATGACCCTAAGAGCTACTCGAGTAAATATTTACATTCTTAAATCCATCCATCTTGAGTGGATTGAAGAAGAACCTACCTTAATATATAATATTATACCTATACCTTGCATCCCTCATAATAAATATCTAATTTTGGTATCAGATTCTGTGAATACTCGATTGCCGACAGTAGGCTTAACAATCTTGGCACGATCGTATATTTAGAACTAAAATTTTAGCCTTCAAAACATAGAATTTTAATACGCAATAATACGTGTACTCCTTTAGGTATATTGACGTGAATAAATGTATATTTTTTAATTTGAGAAACTAGTTCTTATAGTTCAGTGAATAGAGTTTTCATTTCTTTGATATATGTTTTGTAAATATGGCTACCTCTTTAGGCAGGGCATGGCTAGCTCTTTAGGGTTGCCGTTCCACAGCCTGCCATAACTCATTCATTATCACTCGGCCATAGTTCACAGGCTTCATCTGAAATCGAGAGAGTACCGAATTTCTTTAAAACAAAAATGGTGTGTTTTTATATCTATTTTTGTCTATTAATATAATTTCTTGATTAAGGTTTTTGCAATGGTTTATTTGAATACATTTTGCATCTGGCAAAAATTCTATTTTATAGAACAATAGAATTGTCGCCAGATGTTTTAACTCTATTTAGATTTGAGTACATTACTTACAAATTACATCCTTTACCATATTTTAAAATGACATCTATAAGTTTGCAGTTTTAAATAATGTAATAAGTAGAAAGTTATAAAATTTGGATCTAATATGTGTTATAGACTTGACGTAATAAGCATTTAAGTATAATACATATCAGCAAATTTTCCTTTCATATACTTGGATACATAGATTTTTTAAACAACTCACTAATACTATAAAGTTGAAGAGTTTGTACATTGTGAGAAGCACTGGTAAGAGTTGTAAAATTCTTTCAGTGTTGATAGCCCAGTTTTCAAGGAATGCATGATGGTTCATAGCGTAGTATGAATGAAAAATGTTGCAAAAATCTTTTGAGATTGACTCATATTAACCTCTATTATGGTAAACATTGATATCGCTGTATAACTTCACGTTACGTTACTTGGGTTAGTTAGTTTATGATAATAGATAGATACACATTTACTATCCTTCAGAATTACTGAATTTTGATTGCTGATTTAGAATATAGCGATAACTGTCATATAGCCAAGGGTAAAAACTAATAACAAAAAAAAAGTCAATATTTGGCGTTTTTCGTAAAGGAAATGGAAATAGCATCCGGATTATGAAACAAAAGCCACAGATTGCTAAAAATGTTGTATTAGAAGAAAACAAATAAAACTAAAAGCAAGATACCACATCCATTACTCTAAAATGTCTGAAATGAAGTAGAATAGGGTCATCCATAAAAATATAGTCAGCGAGTCCAGCCCAATATCTCCCCGCGGTTCATAAAAGAAACAATCTGCATTTCCCTGTCGAAATTTAATCAAAACAGATATACGGATTGTCCGCGGTCTGTCCTCCTATAAACCTTTAGGCGGCTTATTCTGGTCCTGTTATGATAAACCTACCTAATGCTGTAAACGTATAAATTGTAATGTTCTAATAACTTTGTTTAACATTTCTTTTACATTACTATCCAACTCTTTTAAGGTATCATATAGTTAATTGGATATATTTAAATTAACTACTTTTAAAATTTTAAATAGTCTTTAAATTAATATTGTAAATAAAATAACTTTCTTTAAATAAATAAATATTTTGGATATCTTACACACAACATGATCTAGTCTCAAAGTAAGCAGAGCTTGTGTTATGGGTACTAAAAAACTGATATAAATATATAAACATACTTTTTTTTTTGTAAATACATACATATTATACATAGAAAAACACCCAGACTCCGAAACATATATTTGTGGATTACACAAATATTTTGTCTGACCCGTGAATCGAACCCGAGACCTCTTGATCAGCTGCCGCATACGCTAACCACTAGACCAACAAGGCTGTCGCTTTAAAATAAGATAACAATGCCATTATAACATATACATGCATAGATGATATAAAACTTGCAAAAGTTAACATAGGAAAGAAGTCTTATTTAATATAAAAATTTTATTTGTAGGAATAAAATTTTAACCGCTCACCGCTAAGGCCACTTGGCTATGCACCTAAGAAAGCAACGACGGCGTGGTCAGACCTAGATGAATGACCGTTTGTGGCATGATTTGATATGAGCGTTTCCATGGTTGCTAGTCCCAAGCCCGCACTCGGCGGCTGGGGATATACGGCCTTAATCATCTTCTGAGAAGAGACCTAAGTCTTGATTGAAATTTTGTAACCGCACTACTAGCATCAGCAATAAAGTGCTTGTAAAGTCCTACTGGAAATAAAAGGTTTCTGATTTTAAATTTAAATATTTTTTAGTTTTTATAAAATAGTTTTTAATATATATATAACTTAAATTAACAAATTAAAAACATATGTCGCCTAAAACTAATTTCTATATATTCTTATAATGTTTCAACACTACACTAGTAGTAGTAAAATCCTTTGAACTTTAAATTAGCTGCTTACAGAAAGCAGAATAGGGCCGTTGCTATAGCGAGACTCACGGAACGACCCTTGTGGGACCAGGGGCAGATACAAGCATTGCAAATATTTCCCTACTCTTATACTGTTTGTATTCTTAGGTAACTAGCGTAGCAAGTTACCTAAACCGTTTTCTCTTTCTTTTAAGAAATGAGCAATTCCGAGTTGGGAAAATTGGTTTATACAATTCTAATCGAGTTTAAGAATTCGTATTTTTATTCGTGGCTCCGCCCGTGTGTATCTCGATTATTGCAGTGAAAAGTAGCCTAAGTGTTATTCTAATATATAAGCTATATTACTGTGAAATTTCATCCAAATTCGTTCAGTAGTTTTTGCGTGAAAAAGCAACATACATACATACTCACAAACTTTGGCGCTTATAATATTAGCAGGATTCACCATAGTGCCTAAACTTTTGAACAGTTGTAATGATGCGCCGGCCTACAACGGCGATTTAAATATTAAAAAAAGCGGCCAAGTGCGAGTCTGACTCGCCCATTAAGGGTTCCGTATCAGCAAGAAATATCATATAAAAGTTCTTGTAGTTCGTTGTAACTTGGATCGATGTTTTTATAATAATGTATTGATTGAATGAAAGGTAAATTGCAGTTTACGATTTATGACGTATTAAAAAAAAACTACTTACTACATCGCGTTCAAACCAATTTTCGTTGCTAGTTTGCATGGTAATGTACAACATATATTTTTTTTAGTTTTATCACTCTATTATTTTAGAAGTTATAGGGGGGGGGGGGACACATTTTTCCACTTTGGAAGTACCTCTCGCGCAAACTATTCAGTTTAGGAAAAAATGATACTAGAAACATCAACATCATTTTTGAATACCTATCCATAGACACCCCACAAGTATAGATTCGATGAAAAAAAATTTTTTGAGTTTCAGTTACAAGTATGAGGACCCCCAAAATGTATTGTTTTTTTTCTATTTTTATGTGAAAATCTTAATGCGGTTTACAGATTACATCTACTCACCAAGTTTCAAAAGTAGTCTTAAGGTTTCCGAAAAAAGTGGCTGTGACATACGGACGGACAGACAGACAGACAGACATGACGAATCTATAAGGGTTCCGTTTTTTGCCATTCGGCTACGGAACCCAAAAAAAATCGTAGTCGGGTTTTAATTATTTTAACTTATTCTTGTTATTATATTTGTTATTTCAGAACTCTATTATTATTATTAAGGAGCAAAACTATGTTATTATGTATAAGATATCATTCCTTTATTATTCTAATTAAAAGCGTTTAAATAATCCAACTTTTTTTAGGAACAAATATTTATCTTAATCATAATGAAGACACGTGGAAGTGATATTTTTTTAAACTGAAATAATAATATAAAAAAAATTGTTTCTTCACTATCAACAGTCGTGAACAATTCAATGCCGAACCTAATTTTCTACTTATTATTGTTTTGGCCTACTATAATGGTTCAGTTTACATAAATTGGTTAATCAAAAGCAAAGAAATTTTTTATAGCAATTTAACCTACTTTAGGATTCCATAATAATTTTGTAAAGAGTATGAATTCCTACCCAGAACGGTATCCGACATGTTACACGGCAAAAGGAGAATGGGACGTGTTTCTTGTGTATTCGCACTCTTTGTTGTTCTAGGAAGAATATCCAAGGTTTGCCATGAAGTAAACTCACAAGAGACTTCCTTGAAATATAACCTATTATATTATTCTTGAGACTACTTCGTTGGTATAGCGGTTAGCATAGGCGACTGCAGATCACGATCCCCTAGGTGAGGCTGTTCGTGGGTGTTTCTTGCCAGTTATTCTCAATTACGGCCCTAAGTACGGAGCCATCGCGCACTCGGAAGTCTGTGCCCTTAACGGTAGGCGTCCATTGGCCCGCGCCGGACGCACCGCACGCACGACACGCAACGGATTGAACGGATTTACATACATTGAAATACATATGCATATACATACCCACATAACTGCTTATTTACTTGCCTACATATTTAAGTATTTACTTGTCCATTTACTTGCATACCTACTTGCCTATTTACTAGCCTATTTACTTGTCCATGTACTTGCCCATTTACTTGCCTATTTGCTTACCTATTTACTCGCCTAGTTACTTGCCTTTATACTTGCCTATTTACTTGCCTACATACTTGTCTATTTACTTACCCATCTACTTGCCTATTTACTTGCCCATTTACTTGCCTATTAACTTGCCTATTTACTTGCCTATTTACTTGCCTATTTACTTGCCTATTTACGTGCCTATTTATCTGCCTGTATACTTGATACTATTTACAAAAAGATATTTTTATGTATTTATATCAGTTGTCTAGTACCCAAAATACAAGCTCTGTATGGGTTTGGACTAGATGATGTGTAGTGTCAGACGTACGATATATTTATGAAACAATAATACTATATACTGTATATATGTGTGCTGTATATACTGTCAGCCCGAGTTAAGTGACTTGTCTAAACGGCTCAATTGCACTCAAAGTTTTTAAGGTTGTTTGAAAAACATAATAATAACAAATCTATACATACGTCGTGACATTTTTATGTGCTGAGAAAAAGTGAATTTCGCTATAGTTAAGTTTCATTGCCAATAAAATATCTATAAAAGTGTCTGTTTCGATATATTGAAAGAATAAAACCGTTAGTGTACTATAAAGGTATAATTTTCAACAACCTTCCGTAAATCGTTGAACTGAAATATGAAAAAGTTTCGTGATGTCATTGAACTCGCCGCAGTTAAGCCATTACATTATAATTATATATTACACATAGAAATATCAAGCTGTGTTTTTAAATTTTAATGAAAGTTTCATTGATATTTTTAGATTTACGAGTCCATAGTAAAAATAAATGACATTGAAGTCGGAGATTGCTTTTAACCGACTTCAAAAAAAAGGAGGAGGTTCTCAATTCGTCGGTATCTTTATTTTTTTTATGTATGTTCAGCGATAATTTCGTCGTTTATGAACCGATTTCAAAAATTCTTATTGCATTGGAATGGGCGTAGCGGGCGTATAGGTGGTCCCATCGTCACCATATCGAAATCTGATGATGGGATCCCAAGGAAATAAAGGAACTCCTCAAATATCATAGGCACAATTGTCGCGATTTGAGTACTCGGAATAGTTTTTCATTGAAGTCGGTTCCTTTTTGTTAAAATTATTTTTAATTAAAGAGAATGGAATACATTATATTTTTCTTTTTGTAAGGCACATTCTAACATCTGTTTTATTCCACGCCAATAAGCAAGTTTACGCAGAACAAATCTTGTAAATTGTTATGTGTCGAACCTTCACACATTAGATAAGATTCTAGAGGTGTAAGGACCTCATTTGACGGCTTTGTGTTAGTGTAATTACCGTAATAACATACTACAAGAACCATCGTACGACACTCTACTTATACGAGGGTCCCTAGATTTCTTCAGATAACAATATAATGTTTTACGGAACGTTGTGTCGTACAAAACTTAATATATCTAAACTTGACATTGCTGTATACTGGTTTGGTCACATTATTTTATAATATAATTGTAATAATGTAATAATTACTAATTACCATAAAAATATACTGAACTGACTACAATGAAACAAGGAATTTAAAATACTAATATTTTTATTTATAATGCCGAGCAGTCAAAAGCTGGAACTCACTACTAGCTCACGTGTTTTCTTCCTACTATGATCCCGGGTCCTTTAAGCGGGGTGTGAAAAAGCATCTCACTAAGCCGCCATAGTGTGGGCCACCATACTTTACTGTCTGCATTCGCAGCAATGATGTGTGGTTTCCCCCACTCTTGGATTCTACTCATACTTTCCATCAGGCAGGGTAGAGTCACTTTGGTAGGCTAAATATATAATTATATAAAAAAAATAACTTTGATGAATGGATTTTTGTTTTCCCAAGCATATTTATCATAACCTTTCAGTATAAAATCAACCAATCGCTGTCTAATGCTTAACGAAGGACCTCCAAATAAGCGCCAACCGTCCCAGTCTTGGACAATCTATCTGTACATTACGTTTGCCTAATCATTATCAGTTAGTCATGAGACATAACATAGGAGTCCTATCCACTTCTATTACAGTGCACTGATTTACTGTGCGACTAAATACGAAAAAAAAATTATTGATTGATTATTAACAAGTAAATAAAAAAAAATGTAAAGTCGGTTTACTGACGATAGTTGAACGTGACAA
Source organism: Phragmatobia fuliginosa (assembly GCA_932526445.1). Classification (NCBI taxonomy): domain Eukaryota; kingdom Metazoa; phylum Arthropoda; class Insecta; order Lepidoptera; family Erebidae; genus Phragmatobia; species Phragmatobia fuliginosa. The sequence goes on from OW052064.1 coordinate 19,431,095, forward strand.
CGTCATAAGAAAATACTGATTGTGCTTCATTGTCGCTCGTTCCGCGCTCTCGCTTGCACTTCAAGCCTTAAATGGAACGCCTCAGAGCCAGGTAACGCCGCATGAGTCTTTTTTTATTGTGGGTGCAGCCGGCTCCATCGAATTATAAGACGTTGTCATGTCAAAAAAATATCATGATGTGCCTACAATTATTTGTTCTGAGTACGAATCAAACTCATGACCTACAGTTTAGCAGTGAGCATCCATTACTCACTGGATATAGATGTAATTTAAGGAATTAAAGAACAGAGTGAAGTACACCGATGGTGGTCTGTACCTAACTTCACGTTGTGTGTCGTCATTCAAACGAGACTATATATTTAGTAGTAGATGTCCAAAAAATATTTATTAATTATTTATTAGTTAAATAAACAGATACAGTTTCATGTTCTGTGTTAAATTAAATAGGTTTTTTTTAATCAAATAATTTGGTTTTTGATTGTAGTATTATACTTGCGAAAGTGTGTGAGGATATCTGTATGTTCATTATTTTATCACGTAAGTAGTGTACGTGAACTAATGTAGATGAAACTTTACAGATACTCTATAGATTATAATCAGAATAATGCATAGACTACAGTTATATGTCAATTATATTACAGAAGCTGTCATACGCGACTTCATTTGCATCTCTTTTCATTGACTTTCGGCTCCTACCGGTCGTAGTGTTATATTATATACCCTATAACTTTTCTAAACAAATAGACTACCTGTCTAACCCTAAGATGTGCTAGAAAGATGAAACTTTGCATGAATATGTATTGTAATTACGTCGACAAAGTGCTACAATAAAATTATGAAAAATATTTTTATTTGGGGTACCTCCCCTACACGTAAAGTGGGGATGTTTTTTTTTTCACGGCTACCCCATCATGTCATCATCATCATGGTATCATGAGATAGGTCTTTTAAAAACAATATGAGGTTTCTACGACGATTTTTTGATTTAGGTATCCGTTTGCGAGAAATTCCACTTTAAAGACCATTTTTTTGTAAAAACCGGGCGTCCCCCCCTTCTAAAAGCTAAACGGCTGGCTCAAAAAATCTGAAAAAATTCGTGATAGTGGTCCATATAATGAACTTTAAAGGAAAACTATAACGGATTAGATGTTTTTTTTAGTTCAGGAGTTATAGGGGCTTAACTTGTACAATGCGCTCACTTGGAAAACGTCATACAAAATTAACGCATTAATACGTAAACATAACAATTATCCGTTGGATACGATTTCTAATCCACGTACCATTATGGGTGCCTGAGGAACCCTTTCCTGTGCGTGGCCTGACACGCACTTGGCCGATTTTTATTAAATATACAGATTATTAACTCTGCCCATGTTTATGACGGTTATCGCGGTTAAAAAGTAGCCTATGTCCTATCTCAGGCTCTAAACTATCTGTGTACCAAATTTCATTTGAATCGGTTCTCTAGTTTTGGCCAGACAGAGAGAGTTACTTTCGAATTTGTAAGGACTATTAGTAATCTACTTCATATACCGTCCTTCCACAACCCTAAATACCTTTATCACTTAAATCAGATTGAATATAACCTTAAAAAATAAAAGACGAAAACTCCAGTGACAAATAGAGACACTTGTAAGTACCGATTTATCACGTCCTACTGCCTTCTGGCTCCAGATCGATCAAGATCGTCTTTGATATATTATATTGACGATTGCCGGCGAATCGGAATACATGATTCCCCCTTCTGATATATAAGTTTCTTGTCACACACTTATTAGTAAGAAGGGGGATACATTTAATGTATTCTTTTATCGAGTAAAGATATTGACGGCAATTCATTATTAACTCATAGCTATTGACTGCCTTGTTGGTCTAGTGGTTAGCGTATGTGGCTGCTAATCAATAGGTCTCGGGTTCGATTCCCGGGTCAGACCAAATATTTGAGTGGTCCACAAATATTTCTTTCGGAGTCTGGGTGTTTTTCTATGTATATTATGTATGTATTTGCAAAAAAAAAAGTATTTATATCAGTTGTCTAGTATTCATAGCACCGACGACCCTTTGACATAAATCTTTTCGCCATCTCGCCAGAGGACGCTCTATAATACTTTTGCGTAGAATCGCTCTCAAAACTAGAATACGCTTACTTCAGCGGTTACCAGTTTTGTGACTAATATGACCAGCCCGTTGCCACTTCAACCTACTAACTTTCGAAGCTATATCGGTTACCTTCATTGTATAACTGAGCACTATTTTCCTGATCTTGTTTTTCAAAGAGACACAACGCCAAGCATGGCTCTTTCCATAACTTTTTGAGCAACTTCAGGTTTATGGACTAGCCCTACAGTCAGTATCCACGTCTCAGCACCGTACGTCATAACAGAGAGCAAACATTGGTTGAAGACTGTCAATCGACTCATTTATGAAATACAAATAAAAGTCGGTTCACCAAATACAACCGTGTTAATAAAATTAAAAAAAATGTCTTTTAATATTCTGTGTTATTGTGAACTAACCTTTATAACCGAACTATTCTCTCAGATTCTTTCGTTTTTATCGAGGATAACAATGACAAGTGGGTAGATTCCTCAAAAGTACTTAGGACGAGAATAGGGACTTCTATTTATGAGGTGATTACCATTTAGATTTCATTTATTGCAGACTACGGTTCTTTTATGATGTTATCTGCACACTGTAACAAATCTTAAGTTTGTTAGTTTAAATGTTAAGGCTAAAAAAAAGATTCCGACGAATTGAGAACCTCCTCCTCTTTTTTGAAGTCGTTAAAAATGATTTTGTAACTTTTAGTTTATAATTTTAACGAAAATGAACCGACTTCAATGAAAAGCTATTCCGAGTACCCAAATCGCGACAATTGTGCCTATGATATTTGAGGAGTTCCCTCGATTTCCTTGGGATCGCATCATCAGATCTCGATATGGTGACGATGGGACCACCTGTAAGCTACGCCCATTCCAATGCAAAAAGAATTTTTGAAATCGGTTTATAAACGACGACATTATCGCTGAACATACATAAAAAAAAAAAAGATTCCGACGAATTGAGAACCTCCTCCTTTTTTTTTAAAGTCGGTTAAAAATACTTTAAAAGTCGAAACTAGATTTTTTGTGAAGTATGTTGAAACTGCTGGAATACTAATTTAATCGACGATAGACCAAAGAGTTGCTGCATATGGTACGATGATCCACAGTATCTAGCTGATATCGAAGATCACTCGAACGTCACGATTCAGCAAATTGAACCTGATATGAAGGTGCTAGCTAACGAGTTTGAGGGTAAAGTCGTATACGGACAGAAAAGGAAACAAGTCGGGACTGGATATCAGGATCAAGTGAGCCAGATGGCACCAGTGGTGAAATCTGCAGGAACTAGAGTCTAGAGTACAACTATACTACCTCAAGGTGCATCATAACGCCACCATTACAGCTTAATTTACTATTCGTATAAAATATATCTGTCTATCTACAGTTTATTAAAATTGCGGTTAGCAATTGTATAGTATTCAGTAATAATTAAAAAAAAAAGATTACAACAAAAGTGTGAAAATATGAAATTGTATGGAAATCGAATCCACAATCTTAATTAGTCAGGATCAAAGACATGGTAACACTGTTATGTACTTATTCAAATTTTTTCGTTATTCATTATTATTTATTTCAAAACTTTAAGAAATGGTTCCGTGTTATTTTCAACTTTAAGCTTTCAGTTTTAAAGTTGAAAATAACATAAAACCGTTGCTCAAACTTAAATACCGTTGATAAGTAAAGGGGTTATTGTCTCCCGTCCGCTAAATCATTTATAATCATTTATTAACACTGGTGTGTCAAAACAAACAAATAGCATTCGTTCAACGTACGTATATTTGTAATTCAAACCGCAGAAACTGTCAACAATGATATTCAGCAAATACCTTCAATAAATACTATTCAGTTTATACACTGTGACTAATCGAAGCCTGGTGTTACCTGGTTGCTTTAAGCAATAGGTATCGCCGCGGGGTAAAGTTTGTCTATTAAAAAGTATCATGAACGTCACGATCGTCTCCGTCGTGTGCCCAAGGTTTAATTTTATCTGTGTAATGATCTATATTTATAAAAATGAATATTTGTCTACATGTCCTTTATAGAATCGTAAACTATTGAATTTATTTGACACAGGTAGTTCAGATTCTGAGAAAGGATTTAGGCTACTTTTTAACGCGATAACCATCATACACAAGGCGAAGCTGCGGGCTTACCAAAGCTCTGCCTTTATCACTCCTATAACCTTAGAATTACTTATCATTCTTATCACCTTGAAATTTCTTGTAACATCGGTTGAATCGCCAATTAATGATGGTCTCATTTATATTGCTATCATTTTGTTTGATAGATTCCATTTGAAATGAGAATTAATTTGTCGTCAAATAGGTAAAGGCACAGGCAAAAATTCCAGGATTATTGCAGGATTACTTGAAATTTTTTGAAAATATACAATAATGGCAGACTCGGATGTGGTGGACCTCGATTTAACCATCGACAGTTTAGTTCCTAAAAGCCCCGAAAGGTTGGCTGAAGAAAAAAAGGAGAGTGGGAATCATTTGTACAAATTCAAAAACTACAAGGGTGCCCTAACTATGTATGATGAAGCTATACAGTTGTGCCCAGAGAATGCAGCATATTATGGAAACAGGTCTGCCTGCTACATGATGTTAGGCATGTACAAGAAAGCCTTAGAAGATGCTCAGAAAGCTGTATCTTTGGATTCTACTTTCACAAAGGGGTATATTCGAATGGCGAAATGCTGTATTGCTTTAGGTGATCTGGCTGGAGTGGAGCAAGCTGTGCGCCGTGCAACAGAACTAGGTGGCGCAGAATGTGCGGCTAGTGAACGTCGTGCACTTGAAGCCCTTCGCAAGCTACATGAAGAGGGACAGCGTGCCATTGAGGCTGCTGATTACCGACGAGTAGTCTTCTGCATGGACCGTTGTCTTGACTATAGCCCGTCATGCACTAAATCAAAACTTACAAAAGCCGAATGTTTGGCAATGCTTGGACGCTGTCAAGAAGCTCAGGAAATAGCAAACGACTCTTTACGTTTTGATAGTTTCGATACCGAGGCTATTTATGTGCGTGGTCTGTGCCTGTACTTTGAGGATAAAGATGAACAAGCTTTCAAGCATTTCCAACAAGTTTTACGTCTTGCCCCTGATCACAAAAAAGCTATGGAAACTTACAAAAAGGCTAAACTACTTAAACAAAAGAAAGAAGAAGGTAATGAAGCATTCAAAATGGGCAGATGGCAACAAGCCTTGAGCTTGTATAATGAAGCATTGACCGTTGACCCGAATAATAAAATCGTCAATGCCAAGCTGTATTACAACAAAGCCACTGTCTGTGCCAAATTGAATCAGATTAAAGAAGCTGTCGAAGCTTGTACTGCTGCCCTGGAACTTGACAAAAATTAAGTATAAACCATTGGCCAATGACATCCTAGACAGACAATCCACTACACATTTTTGTTTAGTGCCTGTACATTTGACAGTATAATTATACGCTCCCAGAATAGTCGCCCAGCGCTGGACGTGGCTCGCGGCCCACAAAATATTGATGCTAGCGGTCCGCAGTCGGTGACTATTATGAATTCTCTAAAATAAATGTAATCCTTTAAGTAAAATGTAAAACTTTCGTATCCAAGAATTTCCAAGTAACACACGTATGAATGTTATATGATTTTATTCAAGTTGCTCTTGGAAAAAAATCAGACATGCTGTTAGTCTTGTCAAAATATCGTAACATGTTACAAAAAACGATGAATTGACTATTTTTTTTTCTTTTTGTATCCCTGGCTAGATAATAATCTTAGATCAATCTAACCATGCCCTATCTGTGATCATCATCTTCATCTTCCTAGCTTTTATTCACAAGTTTATTTGGGGTCGGTTTCTAGTTCCATCAGTTTCACCTGAATTTCAGTTTTTCCACGGAGCGACTGGCATCGGACCTCCGCAATCCTAAGGGAGAACTGAAATTCGAAGATTGAACTAGTTGTCAGTATATTTGAGGGCACTGACTTCCCAATAACGATTGCCATATATATTCATGACAACCGGGACAGACGGCTTAACGTGCTCTCCGAGGCACGGGCGTGAATCACCGCCAAACTTCCAGATTCCGGGCTGTTATTAAGAATTTCATGTAAGAAAAAACCCAACAACACTTTTTTGGCTCGACCCGGAATCGGACCCAGAAAAATTTCTAATTTATTAAATTTTATACTTGTAATTCTGAATGAATCAATTGTTGAAAATAAAATAACATTGATGAAGTCCTGTTGTAGATTATAAATGACCACAGATTCTATAATAAATAATTAAGTATTTTGGACATCTTACACACGACATCATCTAGTACCAAAGTAAGCAGAGCTTGTGTTATGGGTACTAAACAACTGATATAAATACATAAACATACTTTTTTTTTGTATATAAATACATAATATTATACATAGAAAAACACCCAGACTCCGAAACAAATATTTGTGGATCACACAAATATTTGGTCTGACCCGGGAATCGAACCCGAGACCTCTTGATCAGCAGCCGCATACGCTAACCACTAGACCAACAAGGCAGTCTATGAGGACACCTGAATCAAAAATTCATGGCATTAATAATTTTAAATAATGTCACATGTTAATCAAAGGCAATTTCAAAGTGCGTTTATTTATACGTTTATTTAACGTTTCATATAATTTATTCTAAAAAGTTTACACATGTAATCTGTTTTCTAAAGTCTATAATAAATACAAAGTTTAGTATTTATCATGCATTGATTAAAGCTCCTCAATTTGTGAATCGAGTGACCGATTTAGCGAGGCCAGCATTTTGCTGAACACGCTGTTGAGTTAGGAAATAAATTTAAAAGCGTGCACTAACTTCAAGCCACGTTTGTTTGGAGAAACTCTACTAGTGTATGGAAGAAACGTGCTTACCGTAGTAAATAGTACAGATGAATTTGTTCCACTTTCTTAAAAAGTAGTTGGTCTACAGCACTCCTGGGCCTATAGTATTACAATGAGTTGAAGCTATGACTCGCTAGATGGCGTTGTATCGATTTTAAATCGCGCTATAGTTTGGTAACCAAAGCATGCAATTATGCTAATAAATCAAATGAAATTGTTTATAGTAGTACTAAAGGTAATTCATGGGGCACAATATGTCAACTAATTTAGTTTTAAAAATGTAGGCACGTACGTCTCAAGGTAATAGAGCCACGCTGATTTCTAACTAGACTAACTAAAAATGACAGTATTCATGCTGACGCCTTTTGTTGATGAGTGCCAGTCCGGAGGCCAAATGATGCAGACGCACCTTAACAGGTCACCACGAGGGTCACCATGATAATACGTTGTCTGCATTTACAACGAGGATGGTGACCACTACACTTGATTTCGACTTATGTTTTCCATCGCCGTTATAAAAACCACAAAAATCAAGACATTTCACATCTAAATTTGTACGCATCATACACTGCCGTTCTGATAAACTCACCTATATATCTTTTAATTCGATATTGTTTTCTACTAGAGGTACAAAACATAATGATTTTGGATTATAATTCGATTCGAGAATAGTACATAAAAATCATTCTGTACATTATATTGATCCTTTACTTAACCTAACCAAACTTTTTAAAACATTGTTGATAAAAAAATAAAAACTCAATACGAAAGCTTTTGGTATGTATATCCTTGATAGCTGAGAACCCCTTTCTTCCACGCCATAAAACTTTTATATAGAAGATGACGTCCCAGTTGTGTAGTTTGTAAGGAAACGATAAGAAAATATTTAAGTTTTGTTTTTAAATTCGTTCCTTCGAGGAAAACCAATTCTGAATATATTTACAAAGGAAATTTGAAATTGTATGCGTATGTACATTTCTAGAGATTAAATCGTAATTTAATACAGGAAATTCTTTTATTCGTAATCAAAGATGAAACATTTCAGTACGAATATTATTATCTATTATATTACATTCTATTTATTTCTATGTTTTTTACCTTTTAAATGAACATCTTATCTTGTTATTTTAGTTGAAAATCTCTATTGAGTAGTCACTCAAACTGATCATAAAATATCTAAAAGTTTGAGACGACCTTTCCTCGTCTTTTGTAGGTAAAAGTTTTACGATCAAATGTTACGTAAAAATAAATATATAATTAACATTTAAGTATTGAAGATAAATATTTCAAAGGGGTTTTCACTGAATGATTTTAAGATGAACCAAAAATAGTAGATAACATAAATCATTGAGCGATTTGGAGAAAATTCTTCAAACACTTTATTTAGTGACCAGCTTTCGCTCGCGGCTCCGCCCGTGTGTATAACAGTTATCGTGGTAAAAAGTAGCCTATGTCCTTTCTAAGGCTCTAGAATATCTACCAATTTTTTATAAATAATTAAATATTTCGGACATCTTTCACACAACGTCATCTAGTCCCAAACTAAGTAGAGCTTGTATTATAGGTACTAGGCAACTGAAATAAATACATAAACTTTTGTTATAAATACATACAACATATTGTACATAAAAAACACAACAAACTCCTAAAAAAATATTTGCGGATCATACAAACATTTGATCCGACCGTTCCGGAATTGAACCCGAGACCGCAAGTGCAGCAGTCGGCTACGCTACCACTGCGCCACCGAGGCAGTAGTTTTGCCGTGAAAGCCGGACAGACAGACAGACAGATAGACAGAGTGACTTTCACATTTATAACATTAGTGAGGATATCTATTATATAAATCGTTTTTACTGCCTGTTTGTTTAGTTATTTTAAACTACTTACACAACAGATTTTAATTTAGTTTACAGCATAGAGTTAGGTTTATTTGTATACTTAGTCTAAGCATTGTATGTTGAATGGTAATCTCAGGTATACATTCTCTTTTGATGTATAAGTAACTGGTCTGTTTGCTTTATGAAGTGTTTTGAATTGTTTTTAGATTTGGAATGACAGTTTTATTTCTATTTATTGAAATTGTGTCATATGAATGATTCTGTAGAAAACGCTAGAAGTATAAACATGTATAGTTGTCTGATATAAATATTGTATTTTAAATAATAAAATTCTCAATATGTGAAAATAAATTCAAAAAGTGTTTAAGTCAAAGAAATAGTTTCGTGATCTTTCCTTATGTGACCTTTTGGTTCCAAAATGTTCCTTTTAGCCACATCCACCGTTAAAGATTTTATTAAAGTACACGACATTTCAGAATTTCTAATACTATTAAAAATACATAATATCTTCAATATGATTTTTCCTTCTAATGTAATCTATAAAGTATATTTTAACACCTTAGCTTAGCGGTTAATTTCGTTTTCAATCCAAACTACTTACCTAAATAGGATATGTATTCAAATATGTTCAGGTTATTAAAGGTTATCCACATGAATTATTAATTTATATTATATATAATATTAAAAATTTCAAAATAACTTGGTTTGTATATCTGCTACCCTTTTACGAATAAGCAGTTGCACAGATTCCAATTAAATTTGGCATAAAGGTAATTTGACTCGTGAGGAAGGACGTAGATTAATAGACTACTTTTTACCGAAAAAACTGATATACATTGCACACTGAAACAAAGACCCTGTTTTAGGTAATTGAGTTAAAATGTATTTTTGTATATACAGATTTAATCGCTTAATATGCAGATAATATTTATTTTTATGTACCTAGTTCGCTTAGTATCAATACACGTTGATGATGATTTGCTATGTTAATTTTTAAAGGCGCTGCCTTATTTTTTGTTTATGTCATAAATGACTTAAAAAACGTATAATACCTAAAATAATATAGTCTCCTAATTATTTATTCTCAACAAAACAGTGTGTTTCCTTGAAAAATAATAAAAGCAAAAGAAGGTCATAATGAGGTCGTGCTGCGTTTGAAAAATAAAACAAAAGGCTCTCCAACAAATATGATTTTTTAATGAAAACCTCACAACTCTTTGTGTGCAGAAATACAAGTTTATTAAGTTAGCTTGGGTAAATGAAAATAAAAGCAACAGGCCTTGGTTACAGGATACCGACGACCGTCTGAGAAACAAGCCAAGGATTTTATTAGTTTAAATAAGGTCTGCAACAGTATTATGGTGTGGCGAGATTTGTAACTTCTATTCACTATGTGGAACGAGAACGTAAGCCTCATTTATAATGTTGTTACACTTTATTTCTATAAAAATAAATAAATATTTTGGACATCTTACACACAACAACATCTCAACTGGTATAAATACATAAACATACTTTTTAGGTTTGCTAAGTTTACGAGTATGACTCGGAACCCTTGTCCTCATGTCCGTCCTCGACTTGACATCCAAACGGTAAGTGCTAGAAAGATGAAACTTTGCATGAATATGTATTCAGGTGTCCGTTTGCGAAAAATTCCACTCTAAAGGGCACTTTCTTTTAAAAACAGGGTGTCTCTGTGAAAATTAGTTATGTTGGTCCATATGATGAACTTTAATAGAAAACTATGAGACTAGATGACTGTTAGTTCAGTTCAGGAGTTATAGAGACTTAATTTGTAAAATGCACTTACTTGGAAAACTACATACCAAATTAACAAATTAATACGTAAACATAAGAATTTATCTATTGGATATGATTTTAAATCCACGTACCATTATGGGTGACTGAGGAACCCTTTTTGGTGCAAGGCCTGACACACACTATGCCGATTTTTAATTATATTATTTTCAATTTCACGCAACTATTTGTAGTAGTGGTCGCATAATGGTGGAAATTCAGTTCCATTTCTTAGTTTTTTAGCTTTCGAAACCTTCTGAACGTATAAACCTTAAGTATAACAACTTTTTAATTTCACCGTTCGCATATTTTTCGTAAATAGGGGTACAACGATAGTTACTTTTTTTAGCTAAGGTGACTCTATTCTGTTTGATGGGAAGCATGAGTAGAAAGTAGCATAGATGTAAACGGGCTTTAGTCATATTACAAATAATAAAGGTATATGATCACACAACATATACATATATGAACACACAACTGATCATTTTAACTATTTACTAATTACACTAATTGTACTCCTGTAAGATAATAGCAAGGCATTTGATAGGGTAAACTGGACAAAAATGATGGATATTCTAAAGGAAGTAGGCATAGATTACAGAGACCGGAGAATAATTTACCAACTTTACAAAAACCAGAAAACAGTAATAGAAGTAGGAGAAGAAAAACAGTACGCAGATATTAAACAAGGCGTAAGACAGGGGTGCCCTCTGTCACCTTTAATTTTTAATATGTTTATTGAATATGCCATAAGAAAAATTGTAGAATCGGGTAAAGGAGGGGTAAAATTTAATGGGGAAACTATACGTTTTATTAGACTTGCAGATGATATTGCAGCAATAGCCGATACCACGAGCAATTTAGAACAACTTCTAACAATAATGAATAATACTTTTGAAAACTATGGATTAAGTATAAACTGCAATAAAACCAAAATTCTAATTACCTCCAAATCTCAATCCATAGCCAGCCATATTGAAATTCACAACAATCACATAAAACAGGTAGAAAGCTTTAAGTATCTAGGTAGCCGAATAACACAGGACTCAAGATGTTCTCCGGACATAGTAGAGAGGATAGCAATCGCGAAACAAGCCTACAACCGCAAAAAACATCTATTTAAGGCAAAGATCAACATAAACTTAAAAAAACAGCTCATCAAAACCTATATTTGGAGCATTGCCCTTTATGGCTGCAAAACGTGGACGCTGACTCAAAGAGACAGGGATAAGTTGGCAGCATTTGAAATGTGGTGCTGGAGGCGGATGATGAACATCAGTTGGACAGAGAAAAAATCCAACGAGGAAGTCCTACTAATGGTTGATGAAGAAAGGAGACTTCTGAATACTGTTGACAACAGAAGAGGCAAAATGGTTGGCCATTTGATAAGACACGACAACCTTTTTAAAATCATTCTAGAAGGAAAGATAGAAGGTAGAAGAAAACGCGGAAGGCCTAGATTGGCGTACATACAACAACTAAAGGAGAAAGTAGGAGTCGTGGCCTATCACGATGTCAAACGGATTGCGGAAAACAGACAGGAGTGGCGATTGCTCCACCGACAAGGGACTGACCCTTAAATTAAGAAGAAGAAGAAGATAATAGCTCCATCTAGCAAAGAAACACTGAACCACGGAATAACTAATCCTGAATCGCGAAAAAAGATTCTCGCGCTGATTAGCATATACACAACTGTCCAACAAATAATAATAATCAAGTCAAAATAGTTATAGAAGTTATATCTTATTGTGTATAAAACTTCTTACCCTCATAAAACAGCCCTTCACGATAATTTACAAGTCGTCAAAATGAATATGACGACTTTAGATTAGCCGGGATACACGGACCCTTCAAACAATGGTAGGCTCATCCGTCAGACATAATCGCCCAGTATATCCACACTTGATGTAATAGCCCATTTGGCAGTAAAAGTGCCCCTGGATTTGACGTGGAGCGATAACAAAGCGTCGTTTGTTTTTCACCTGTCGTACTGGCAGTAATAGAATGTTTATGTTCTGTAAATGGCACACTTACGGCCGAGGTTTTTACGGGATATTGCAAGTGAATGTCATTTATAAAATTGATAAAAAAACTGATTTTGTTTTTTTTTGGCCTCATTGGGCTAACAATCAAAAGCTCTTGGGTTCGAGTAACACAGTGTGGGCTATTATACGGATATCCGTGTGGTGACGGATTAAGAATACAGAGTGTCACCACCCCTATTCATCCCGCGGGTGTCGTAAAAGGCGACTAAGGGATAAACTACGCAAGACAACATCAATGCAAAGCGAAGGAAAACTTGAAACCAACCCTATACCAACTCGTCTGGCCAGCGTGGTATTGTAGGCCTCCTTTTCAAGGAGAGGCCTATGTCCAGCAGTGGACTTTTAAAGGCTGTTGATGATGATGATGATTATACGGAGGCACACATGGTATCACTAAAGGTCACGTATCCAGGTACTGACAGTGCTACCGTTGCTTACCCTCGATGATTGTTTCTAATCACCTAGGTGAACTACTACTACGAGCGCCTGAATTGTAGTATTAAAATATAAAATAATATAAAAATTAACTACAGCCAACATTTGTTACCAAAAGAGTGGTTTGTCGCATGTTTGACCAAATGTACATTTGGATTAGTTCGAATTCAAGCTTTTATAGGAATTAATTGGAAATACATCTTAATAACAGGTGTATTTCAATTTCAAATAGTTTATTAATAGGTACGTACTATGTATACAGCTTACAAATCACTTTATCAAATTCTCCAGAGTCGGTTACATGAATTTTGAATTCACTGTTTAAAACTCTCTAGAGAGCGTGACATTTTGAAACACATAATTTTATGTCTCGTTTTATAATTGTCATTTTTTCAAAAGAATCAAAGGTTTATGACACTGAAAGCAAGAAAATATTCTAAATAATTTTAACAAAAAGGAACCGACTTCAATGAAAAACTATTCTGAGTACCCAAATCGCGACATTGTGCCTATGATGTTTGAGGAGTTCCCTCGATTTCCTTGGGATCCCATCATCAGATCCCGATATGGTGACGATGGGACCACCTGTAGGCTACGCCTGTTCCAATGCAAAAATAATTTTTGAAAATTTTTGAACATACATAAAAAGAAAAAAAAAAGCAAAGATTCCGACGAATTGAGAACCTCCTCCTTTTTTTTGAAATCGGTTTAAAAACATTTTGTGTTCGATTTTATATCTTAACGCAAAATATTATCACAGTTAATTTTAAAATGAACATATGATTTGATGCTAAAATTGTAATTTTTTAGTACTAGTGTTCAAATTTCAGTGGGTATTTGAGTTAAGTTTACATTTATTTGGTATACTTTGAATACTAATAATATAAAAAAAAGAAAATAATTGAGAATGGTGAACGTTGTTTTATAATTCATTAAAGTTTTTATTACATTCTTGCTATACACATATAAACCGTCCCATAAAAAGTTGTGGGTGTTGAGAATTTATTTATGAGAAAGGAAAACGCTTCATGTATTTGTATGCGTGGTATACTCCTATAATAGCAATTGTAGACACATTATGTATGTACATGAACAGCTAATAGCCAAGTGCGTTTCCTTTATTCGGAGGTCACGTTAAGTAGTCGGACCCGATTGTTATCATAAGATAATCAAAATCAAAGCATTTATTTCAAGTAGGCCAGTTACAGGCACTTTTGAATTGTCGAAACAAAAATGAAAATTAAATGTAGCTACAGTCCCAGTCACAAGACATAAAAACTGTAAAAGTACTGTAGTTGCCCATTCCTTAGCGTAGATCTCATGGAGAAGAACGGGCAAGAAACTCCATGGACACTCTTTTAAATCAAAATGTTTTTTACAATATCTTGGTTACATCATTAATGTTGAGATGGTACATTATGTGAGAACGATGTAGCAAGACGTGCACGTTAAAAGTGTCCATAGTACAACAAAAATACAATTGAAAAATGAAATAATTAATTCAAATAAGCCGTGGCAACTAAGAGATGACCAGTCACAACTGACAGCGCCCGTTCACGAACATGACGCATGGATCAGCACCATTCAACTCAACCATTTTGAAGGGAATTATATGACCCGACACACGCACCATCATCAGCGTGACATTTGAGTGAGCATGACATACTCTCAACTGCCAGGGCAGATAACAGTCGCGAAGCTTAATTGGAAGCCTTCGGGTGGCTTACAATATCCAACGGCAAGACGTAGCCACAACGTGTCTTGCCAGTCCCCAAACCGCACTCGATCAGCGTGGGAACGTATGGCCTTAACCCTCTCCTAAGAGGAGACCTGAGCCCAGCAGTGGGAAATAAGGGACATATAAACCTATGTATCCCTTTTTACAAAAAATATGCCAACGGAGGATTATGGAATTTGCCATAGTTAAAGTTTATATGGACTAAGGACTACACAAGCTGGGCGACTACTGGTGATGACTAAAATGATACTTTTTATAATTGATACTTTTCGAACTATTTATAATGAACTGTGAACTCATACTAGTTTGTATATAATTAGTTCTTTAATCAAATAATCGCACCTCTGTAACCGGTAAATCTTTCATTCTCACCTCTATTAATGGGACTTTTTGCCATTGAGTCAGAAAGATAATGATGCCTTGCTATCTGAGACACCGGGTAAGTGGAATACCTCTTTAAGTTTACAAAATTTGCCCCTTAGCGTTCCAGTTATCCAGATTTTACTGTACATACATGAAAATACCAGTTGTGTGTCTCTGAGATGATGATGACCATTTTAGTAGGTATCTGTTATTACTATTGTCATTATCATCTTAGAGCTTGAGACACAATATACCTATTCAAATTATAAGATTCCAATTTTCGTAAAACAGTGAGATATATAGAGAAGCTCACTATACATTTATTTGTAATAATAAGATGCATCATAAAGTTCTAACACCACTCTTTTTACGATAGTAGTTAAAAAAAAAAGATTAATAAAGTGAAACATTGTTAGGTTTACAACTCTGTTACTTATCTTTTGTTATTTCTAAAACTGGTATTCAGGTAAAACTGGTTAAACTAGTAGCCCACCCCTAAATAATATTGAGAATATAAGCTAGATTGAAGAAGAAGTTCTTTACAAGTTACTTGTTTAACAATTTTCTACATCTTTCTTAGTTAAACAATATTTTCGCGGGAAACTATACACTACCGAAAGCACATGAAATTCACAGTACACTTAAAACTTTCAAGCTCAAAGCTTTCGACACTCGAGTAGCGAGGTACCTCCTTGAGTGCACGCTTGAGTCTAATATAATATGTATCACGTGTCTTGTGTTATGGCCTCTAGCAAGGCGAGGCCAAGGCCTGGAGGAAAGCGACAACCCTAACTCCGAAGATTCCTACATAAAAGTAAAACAAACGAGTTTTTTTTTTAGGTAAAGGTACTTGCGTGTTCCAGAAATACATAAATATAAAAAAAAAATTAGGACATCTTAAACACTAAGTCATCTAGTCCTAAAGCAAGCAGTGTTTGTATTATGGGTATCAAACATCTTATATGAATACATAAACAAACTTTTTATTTTTGAGAATAGATATACATTACACATAGAAAACACCCAGAATCCGAAAAAAATATTTGCAGATCAGACAAACATTTGGTCTGACCAGGGAATCGAACCCGAGACCTCAAGCACTGCAGTCGCATAAGTTAGTACTGCGCCACAGATACAGTCGAGGATTTAAAAAGAGTCTTGAATTTTGATTAAAGCTACTAATTCCTTTAAAAGTCAATGACCGCAAAAGTTGTCTAAATATATTAGGTATTTGTAAATTCGCTTCTCTAAAGGCCGTACTGATAATGTCTCCCTACCTTCGGTTTTGCGTTTCGGAATAATGTCAAAGTAAATTGCCATGAATTCTTAATATGCAACGTAATTAACACAACAAATGCATTAGAGGGAACGCTTATAAGCAGTGCCATTTATTTTTTTATTTAGTTTGGAAAACCAACAGCTACAAAAAATTAAATAAACGATTTGATATGCAACATCAAGCTTCTTCACGGTCTTCACGGATTGTAACATTAAAATATACACTCTTCTTTCTGGCTGAAAAAAATAAAATACCAAAAAGGTTTTAATCATTTGAAGATGTTACTGGCCAGTTATAAAAGTGCCATAATGTTAATAAGAGTACCTTCTATATTCAAATTTTTGACTGAGTCTGGTTTTCATAGAAAACAACTTTTAACTACATTTTGTGGCGCGAATTCCCTATAGTTATTATCGACTCTAATTAACTTTTTGTCAACTTTTATTAAATTATCTGATGTCCTTGACATTTAAAAGTATTGTTATTGCTGTTTAGCAATCTCGAAAATGGTAGATAAAGTGATAAAAGCGAGCAAAATTATTGCACTGCTTGAAGCCAATGTTTCGTGGCTCAGAGGCTAAATGTGAGTCGGTCGACAGTTCAAAGGACCTGGCAGCGCTATCTAGAGACCGGTTCCGTCAAGAGAAGGCCTGGTTCTGGCAGAAAGACATGTACCGAACCACGGGATGATCGTTTTCTACTTAGTCAAGCGTTGAGAAATCGCAAATCTTCTTATGTGGACCTCAAGAACAGACTCGAAGAAGTAAGAAATGTGCAAATTAGTCTATGGACGGTCAGGAGGAGGCTTCTCACTGCCCTAAATTACTCCGTGGACATCGAGTTGCCAGGCTTAGTTTCGTACGAAATTGTGTGTCATGGACTCATGAAGACTGGGATAGGGTATTTTTCTCCGATGAAGCCAGGATATCTCTGCATGGTGAAGACCAATGTCGGCGAGTGCTACGTAGACAAGGAGAACGCTTTGCAGAGGCATGTTTTGAAGAAATCACACCTTATGGAGGGGGCTCTGTTATGTTTTGGTCAGGAATAAATTCTATGGATCGTACGGAGTTAGTCTTCATCGAAAACGGTACACTGACTGGACACCGATACATACGTTCTAATTCTTTATGCACAACCCGCTTTAACCGCTCTTGTCGAAAACTCAAGTTTTATGGACGAAAACTCTCGCGCCCACCGGTCTGGCGATGTGGAAGCGTATATGTTAGAAGTCGGAATTCGTTTCGACTGGCCAGCTAGGCCAGTCAGGCCAGGCCAGCTGGCCAGTTGTCTTCTAGCGGACCTTGAGGTCCGGACTTCTAGCTGGCCAGTCGAAACGAATTCCGACTTCTAACATATACGCTTCACTCGTCGCTTCAGAACGTCCCAGACATGCTCTATGGGATTGATCCCATAGAGCATGTCTGGGACGTTCTGAAGCGACGACTGAGATCAGTGCAGCCGGCTCCGCAAACCATCAGAGAGCTAAAGAATGTGATTACCGCGGAGTGAGAACGTATTCCACAAGAAACCGTAAAAGATATACTCGCTAGCATGCCCAGATGAATGCAAGCCGTGATTTCAGCAAGAGGGGATCACACTCAATACTAAACTTTTATCTGCTTTTAATGTATTCAATAAAAACAAAGAAATTAACGCGTTTAATTTTTATTTAGCGAGCAGGTACAATAATAGTGTTTTGAGCTTAAACATTATTTCTCAATAATTTAATCAAAATGTTATGATAAAACTGATGAAAACTATTCCTTCCTAATTAATTTATAAAATTCTGAGGATAACAATACCTAAAATTGACAAACAAACAAATAGTAATAATAAAATAGTTATTTGCTTAAGTGCCCGTTTTTTTGAAAAATAGTTTATTAAAGGTTCTGGAACAATAATCATCAACATGACACTACACTAATACAATAAATAAAAATGAAAAACCTAAAATCAAGAATTAAAGGTTAAAATACCATCACTCATAAAACTTAAGGTTTTTTTTCATTTAAATCGGTTTAGAAGTTTTGGCGTGGAAACGAGCAAGAGACACATTTATATTCAAGCGCAAGATATAGATATTAGTAATGATTATTTATCGACAAAGCCAAACATGTGACTCTATCATACACACACACACACGCACGCACGCACGCACACACACACACACACACATACACACGCGCGCACACACACACACGTAATTCGTATGCTAATTTGTAAATCGTTGGTTTAGAGCTTCCTACTAGTAGAAGCAAAGTAAAATACAAATAAATGAAATCGTAGTGTCTGTTTGTAGTATCAAACAAACAGTTTTTTTGCTAAATGCATATGAAAGTATATAGGTACGATATTTATAATAAAAAAGAAATATAAAAAAAATTGTCTGTCTGTCCGTCTGTCTGGAACGTCTGGTCCAATTTTAACGGGACTTTCGTTGGCAAGTGGATTATGACTTAAGGAGTTACTTGGGCAAGTTAGAGATATTTACGTTTTCAAACCATAGGCAATAAGAAATCTGTTACGTTGTCGTGTTAATTCTCTTTGAGAATTAAATATTAATCGATATTAGACACTTGAAAGAAACTCTGTCTACGCTTTGACGGGTAAACCGCTGAACTGATTCCTATTATTATCAGTATAGGCTTTGGCCGATTTTTTCAATAATTTTGATATGAATTTTAAAAAATACATTGATCTTGGTAAAAACTGAATAAAAAACTTAGTCATAATTATAATTTTCCTTATAAACATTCCAATCTAAAGTAATTAACTTATAAAGCAAACTCAGCAAAATATAAGTTCCTCTAAATAGAACAGGTACCTTCAAATAACTTTTGATTGAATTTATCTCAGTTCACTGGTCTCGCATAGTTCACAAATAAATTCTAAACATAGCCAATGGTTAGCGAATACTTTATATTCCGAACTTAATTAACAGGATTTTACTTAATTTTAACTTAATTGAGACGTATTTATTTAAATTTCAATAGTCATACTTTATCTACGCTATTTTTTAATTATGCTTTCATACACTTTTCATTGTTGAATAAACCATGTAACAAATAAAAAAATAGTTTTAAAAAACTAAGCAAACACGATTTTAAATTAAAAATTAGAAAATAATCTAATATATAAAATTCTCGTGTCACAGTTTTCGTTGCCATACTCCTCCGAAACGGCTTGACCGATCTTTATGAAACTTTATATGCATATTCAGTAGGTCTAAGAATCGGCCAACATCTATTTTTCACACCTCTAAAACGCGAGCGGAGCCGCGGGCATCAGCTAGTTTTAATGTCAAAAGCGTGGGGCGACGTAATTGAAATATTTTCAGAAAGCACACCACGCTTTGTTACATTACAATTATTTTATACTTTTTATTTTAAAAGCGTGTTTGTTCAGTTTTTTAAAACTATTATTAATAATTTGTATGATCCACAAATATTTTTAATATTAGTCTTTTGGATAACCAGGTATCTCAAGTTTGTAGTAAAATAATAGTTATTACACTACACCTTTTCGGAACAGTAGTCAATATTCCCTGAAAATGAAAAGAGAAAGTTAGTCTTTTCCTTGACCTGAATAAGCGGGAGGAAAAAAGGTATGAAAATTCATTTCTAACGTGTTTTAGCGGGAGAGAAAGTTGTATGAATTTTCATTTCTCATGTATTATCTTATCTATGGCGCGCTCCTGCCCAAGGAGTTCTCATATAATTTAAATATGGAATCTCCGTGCCACTGACATCCTTTTGTGAAGAATAAAAATAAAACAAAAGAAGCGCGAAATATTGGTCAAATTCTAAGTTAAAATTGTGTCTTACATGGTGTCTTACGTTTAGATTTTATTTTAAAAATACTTTAAATGAAAGCACTCGGGTGAAAGTCCCATTCCTACCTCGGGAGTATTGTGGCCCTAGGCTGCGCCTTCGGGCCATAAACTGCTCCCTTGCTAGTAATCGGTCCCTTTCCTCCCTCGGTGAACAATGTACTATTCTATCAATTGGAAGAAGTTTCTGAAGAAATAGACATATTCCAATGATAATTTGAAAGACAAAAAGACGTGAAAAAATCTACTAGGCCGCCATAGTGTGGGTCATCATGCTGCAATGTCTGCATTCGCAATGAGAATAATGGTCACCAAAGTATCTATACAAATAAATAAAATTGGTGTGTCTGTATGTAATATTAAATGGATATAATTTTACTAAATGCTTTTGAAAATATATAATTTTTATCTATCTATCCGTCTCTCTTTCAGTTTGTTCCGGGTATGTAGGTAGGTATTGTTGTTTCCGGTAATCTCTGGAACGGCTGGATCGAGTTTGACGGGACTTTCACTGTCAGACGGCTGATGACACAAAGAGTAACTTAAGCTTAGAATAGTTTTGCTCAGCGGGGTTACTTGCGATTAATCAAAATAACCGCGGGGAATACCGCGGGACTCAGCTAGTGTTATATAAAAAGTGGACTGAATATACTCTTAAAAATTGATTTACTTATTATGAGAAATAGGTAAATGAGATATGGAATTTCATATCATTCTTGAGAGCAGCTCACTATTTAAATAATATATATTATAGTGGCACAGTTTGATTGCCGGGCCAGACTGTTGTTGGGTTTTTCTTGCAAGAAATTCTGAATAGTAACACGGAGTATGAAAGTTGGCGTTGTTTCACGTCCCTGCCTCTGGGTGCACCTTAAGCCGTCGGTCCCGGTTGTCATAAACATCTATGGCAGTCGTAAAAGGGAATTCAGTGCCCTCAAATATACTAACAACTAGATCAATCATCGATTTTAGTTCGCCCAGTTCGTTAAACCAGTTGAACTAGTAGCCGACCCCAAATAATATTGGGAATAAGGCTAGGAAGAAGAAGTTCTTTACAAGTTATTTGTTTTACAATTTTGTACATTGTTCTTAGTTAAACGTGTGATATCACTATCACTTTCTTCCTATCCTTTGGAGGGTAAACAATGAATCGTGTTGCACCTGTTGTTTAATTAGTCTTATAAGTAATGATAGTAAAACTCATGGAATGGCAAGTCTTGTCTGTGAAAAGAATTCGAGAATCACAGATTTCATATCACTATATTGTACATTAAGATTGCCAAGATTTCTAAGCCTGCTTGCATATAAATTGAACTGAACTTGAATTTATATTTCAAGGAATTAGGTAATAATATTTTTATGAACATAATTATGGTAAAAGGCTGACACCTGAAGGTTTGGAATAGTAC
This sequence comes from Phragmatobia fuliginosa, assembly GCA_932526445.1. Classification (NCBI taxonomy): domain Eukaryota; kingdom Metazoa; phylum Arthropoda; class Insecta; order Lepidoptera; family Erebidae; genus Phragmatobia; species Phragmatobia fuliginosa. The sequence goes on from OW052064.1 coordinate 19,452,797, forward strand.
AAGATTTAAAAGAGCTTATCACTATGAACTCTTTTAAGTCTTGTATCGTTTCTTATTTCTACCGTTAATCTTTTAAGTCTTGTCTTTTTTAAGTGTGACAAAATCATAAAAATAAAGAAAGTATATTCAACCTCGTATGTGAATGTAAACTTGTGTTTTTAAGGTCTCTCTATAGTTTTTCTTACTTAAAGTTTTCACTTAAGGCTTCAAAGTTTGTTTGCAAAGTGTTCAGTAGAAAATGTAAAGTTTTGTAAGTTTGAAGTAGCTGTCTTCAAACATTTCAAAAGATTAATGACTTAAATCTTATAACAAATTGACTAATGTCAACAGATACCTATCGATATTAATGAAACCTTAAATGTCATCTAGTCCCAAGCTAAGCAGAGCTCGTATTGTGGGTACAAAATAACTGATATAAATACAAAAGCATACTTTTTTCTAAATACATACATATTATGCATAGAAAACACTCAGACTCCGAAACAAATATTTGCAGATCACACAAACATTTGGTCCCACCCGGGAATCGATCCTGAGACCTCTTGATCAGCAGTCGCCTATGCTACAACGACGCCACTGAGGCATCCAAATATTCTATAATAGTATAGTAGTATAAAAATATATTTTGCTAAATTAATGAGCCTTTGTTTGGCTCACAATTGTAGATTGTACCCTTCAATTATTTAATTAAAGGAACCAACAGTCCTTCTTTCTCTCTCTCTCTCTCTCTCTCTCTCTCTCTCTCTCTCTCTCTCTCTCTCTCTCTCGTCTCTACCAATTATTCCCCGTATTTACTGACTAACAAGCAATCAAATCAATAGCATTCGGTGTTCAAAAAAATATTTACATCTACCCACCAAAACAATTGATCTTAGGCTTCCTTGGTCACGTTTATTCCGCCCAGCTGCACCGTTTGTTCCGCATTGTTCCGCCGTTCGAGTCTAATTAACTAGCAGTCAATTGCAGGACGCCTTCAGACATTACCCAGTCAGGCGGGGCCAATTATACGCCAATTAATTTTGCAATAACAACAGGGATGGTAACGTCGGCACTTATGTGTGAGCCTATAGACGGCAAAGTGCTTTGATTTCGGATAGAAATATGTAAAAGAAAACAGTATTTAAGATGTTTTACAAGGACCTATGACCGAGAATCCTTTTGCAAAAAAAAAAAATCTTACACAGATTTAATGATCTTACGTTACTTTTAAACGAGTGAGGGCTGTTACTGAAGCCTTTTTTTTATATGAGTATACTAAAACTATAACATCAGTAGAATACAGGAGTACTGGTCACCATCCTTATTGTGATCGCATCATCATCAACAGCCTTTAACAGTCCACTGCTGGACATAGGCCTCTCCTTAGAAAGGAGGTATTGGCCTACTATACGACCCCTGCCAGACGGGTTGGTACAGGGTTGGTTTCAAGTTTTCCTTCTCTTTGTTCTCTAGTTTATCCCTTAGTCGCCTTTTACGACACCTTATCCATACCATACCAATAGGGGTGGTGACACTCTGTATTCTTAATCCGTCACCACACGGACATTGTGATTGCAGTTAACACAGTATGGTGAAAGTCATTATGGCAGGCTATTGAGATGCTTCTGCATCATCGGGCCTCCGGTCTTACCCTCATTAATGATCCGCGTAAAATACCAATTTTTTTAGGGTAGGTTTTGTGTGACAGTGTAGTACCGCTTCAGTCAAGCCGGCCTGTTCGTGATGATGACTTAAATTTTTACTTCTTTTTTACTGCCTCGTTGGTCTAGTGGATAGCGTATGCGACTGATGATCAAAGAGGTCTCGGGTTCAAATCCCGGGTCGGGCCAAAAAGTGTTTTTGGGTTATTCTTAAGAATTCTTAATAGCAGCCCGGAGTTTGGAAGTTTGGCGGTGATTCACGCCCGTGCCTCGGAAAGCACGTAAAGCCGTCGGTCCCGGTTGTCATGAACATCTATGGCAATCGTTATTGGGAAGTCAGTGCCCTCAAATTTACTGACAACTAGTTCAACCTTCGAATTTCAGTTCTCCTTTAGGGTTGCGGAGGTCCGATGCCAGTCGCTCCGTGGAAAAACTGATATTCAGGTAAAACCGGTTGAACTAGTAGCCGACCCCAAATAAACTTGGGAATAAGGCTAGGAAGAACATTTACTAATAAGCTTGTAAAGTTGTAAAATACACCAAGTTTAATACTCCCTTAAATACATCAAACTCTAAATTAGTCACGTTATTTTACTTTGATTGCGAAACCTTGTTGGTGAATACAAATCACACATCGTACTTGCGCCTAAAATAACATCTTTAATTAAGAAATTTTGGTTTCGGATTCTCCTGTTTGGTCTTAAACACCCTTTCGCGTGAGTAAGGCTGATGACAAATTCAATCTAACGACTAGCCCCTTAATTAAGATATGTCTTGCAGTGAATCCCTCTCCACACTCGCTAAAGTCGGTATTCTCTTGTATTAATGACTGATATTTTTTTTTTGGCCACCTGACGTAACTTTAAAATGACGTCATCCCCATGTATTTCTTGGTTTCCTTTTGTTGTTTAGGTTGTAGAAATATTAACTTAAATAAGGGATTAGTTTTGTGTGTACAAATAATTAAAAGTTTTTACGGAAAAATAATAAGAATTAACAAAATCGGAGTTCTCTGTAAGAACTTGCCCATAGTCAGACGTTTCCTGCATTAATTATATATTTCTTGTTACGCGGGGGACTTTAAAAATAAACATGAAATGGACGTAAAGAACACCCAGACTCAGAACAACAATCACACAAAGTATTGTTTTATATTTGACTGGAACCCATAACACTTGGCGTAGTAGAAAACTACTTGGCGACCACTAGTTTAAACTCTAGGCCAACCGTGATTTCCTTAAAATATAGCACGAACTTCCAAATGTACATTTTCTAATACAAAAAGAATTATCAATATCACAACACACTCTGTAAAAAGTTATGAGTAAAAAGTTAAAAAAATACGCGTCAACTTGAGAAATTCCTAAGGTTTTTTTACTTTGATTTTTTTACTAGAACTTTTTGACTAAACAGGACCACGATAAGTATAATTATATATGTTAATAATATAAATTCACTAACTGATGGTAAATTCAAACATCATTATTGTATATTATATTTTCTATTCTATAAATACCTCTCTGTGTAATTATCATGCAACAATGACTTAATCAGGCTAATAGCAATTACAGCAAGATAGAATTACTTACGGACTAGTTGAGACGAGTATGCGGATATTACTGTTTCTGTTATAATATCGTATGATACATATTTATATATTGTACACATATTTTCTATGTTATTTGTTTTGCTAGATATGCTCCGAATATTCACTTTTTATTAGGGTTCCGTTGCCAAATGGCAAAAAACGGAACCCTTATAGATTCGTCATGTCTGTCTGTCTGTCTGTTCATCCGTATGTCACAGCCACTTTTTTCCGAAACTATAAGAGCTATACTGTTGAAACTTGGTCAGGAGATGTATTCTGTGAACCGCATTATTATTTTTACACAAAAAAAGAAAAAAAACAATAAATTTTGGGAGTCCCCATACTCAAAAAAAATTTTTTTTTGAGTTTCAATCGATAATGAGGGTACAATTAATGAAAGTTACAACGAACTACATTTTTTTATATGATGTTACTTGCTGCTACGGAAACCTTCATGGACGAGTCCGACTCGCACTTGGCCGCTTTTTTCTGCTTTTGAATCGGATATTGTTCATTATTTCATTGGTTTACTAAACATACATGCGGCGAACATAAAAAATATCGGGTCGCAGAACACAATTTGTGGATCACCCAAAGTCTTGTGTCTTATAGGATTTGAACCCATTACACTACGCGCACACTAGGCGACACGCGACAGCGACAGCTACGACTAGACGCGACGATAGGCTGCGGCCGACAAATTTCATATAATTTGCTCTAAGCTCCGCACACTAGGCGTCAGAGACATCCGAAGAAACAACGACGCCGCGTCTTGTCACGGTGACAAGACGCGGCGACAAGTCGCCCAGTTTGCGATGGCCGTTACACTTGGTGCAGCAGAAAGTGATATGTCTTAAACCACTAGGCTAAAGGTGCTAAATGTATAGGTAGAGGTCCTGCCCTCCTAGCCAACTAACAAACGTTTTTAATTTTCTATTCTATTCTCTATTCTCTTGTTTCATTGGCTAATATCAGTCAGTCACGCGATCAAAGCAAAATATTAGCCAATCAAACATAAGAGTAGAAAAATGGAACAGCGAATAGAATAGAAAACGAAAAGCGTTTGAAACTTGACTAGAGGGACTGTTTTGCCATAGCTAATAGTTTATGTTTTCTATTTTTGTCGCATATGATACCAGCTGGACCAATAAGCAAATTATAGTAGAATAAAATAAGTAGTTACAACATCTGAATGTCTTGACGTCAACCTTATAAAAAATAAAAACTACTGTGTGATAATAAATGTTTTTTACTCAATATTTTGTGGAGCAACGGATGACATGTCCTTCCAATAAAAAGCGAAGATTCTCCGACCAGACAAGGCGATAATGATGCCTGGTAAGCCACGTCTAATTGGCGAGAGAATTTTTAAATCGCGATACAACTTGATTAAATATAAGTAGAGAGCTTTTGTTTAAGGATTACCCTTCTTATATATATCTCCTTTAGACAGACACACAAACAAAATGGAATGGCGGTCCTTGGTCGGATAAGAGAGAACGGGATGGGATGCACGTGGATCCCCTCTGCCCCATCCAGGGGACATAGGACTTTAAACAATCTCTTTTAGAGTGATTTAACATCTTATTCCTTCAGAATGTGGTAATAACTGCGTAACATTTAACAATTAAAATTATTTTACTTATTTTGTACCTCTTAAATGGTATCACAATAAAATAGATTATATGGTAGTTAAATATATATGAATTGTCATTCTATCCTTAGTCGATTTTTCTTCTCTAACCCTCTTGAAATCCAAGTGAAGAAACTCCCCGAAAACTTACAGCTAGCTATATTACCGCTTACCGAATCCCGTGAAAAAAAGGGTCTTGTTAGTAAGCGCGGTTAACTGCCGAACCGGATCAGGTAAACGTATAGTATTAATCACAAGAACGCCAGTGTGATCGAACTAGTCAGCGTTTCGCTTTGTCGGGCTATGAAAAGGGCGAGATTGAAATATCTTTTTTTTATATTTAGCCATCTACCCTGCCTGATGGAAAGCATGAGCAGAATCGAAGAGTGGGGGCCACCACACTTGCTGTGAATGCAGACAATAAAGTATGGCGGAGCACACTATGGCAGCCTAGTGAGATGTTTTTTCACGCCCCGTTTAAAGGACCCGGGATCATAGTGCGAAGGAAACACGTGAGCTGGTAGTGAGTCCCAGTCTTTGACTGCTCGGCATAGGAAAGAAGAGCCGAACCGTTTTGTTCTGGTGCGTATTACTTCTACTCTAAATCGGTGACTTCTAAGTCCAGCACGTGTTGTCCTTTAAAGGAAGGGAGAAGGAGGGATCAGTTGGAAGAGTTCTTCAGAACACTCTCCATGGTAAAGGCGATAGAACACCGCCATAGAGGTATATATCTATATATTTATTAAATTACGTGAAGTAAAAACTTGTACCCCTTTTTATGAATATTGTGTAGACGGAGGGTTATGTAATGTCCCACACTTATAGTGAAATGTAGAGAAAGAGAGCTGAATACTTATATTTTTAAATATTGAAAAATACATCTAAAATTAAACATTACACACACTATCGTGTATTTGATACACACTACCGTGTATTTGACACACACTACCGTGTATTTGACACACACACACACACACACACACACATAGATACTCTTTTGTCTAATTAAAATTGTAGCGTAGCCTTGGCGAAATCCGTAAAATAGAAGTTATAGTCTTTGACAAAGAGACTTAAGACTTAGACCTTAATAATTCGCGACCCGATGATTACTAGGAAGTACTTTTTTTTTTTTTTTAAATAAATATTTGGGACATCTTACACACAACGCCATCTAGTCCCAAACTAAGCAGAGCTTGTAATATGGGTACCAGACAACTGATATAAATATATAAACATACTTTTTTCTTGTAAATACATACATATTGTACATAGAAAAACACCCAAACTCCGAAACAAATATTTGTGGATCACACAAACATTTGGTCCGACCCGGGAATCGAACCCGAGACCTCTTGATCAGCAGCCGCATACGCTGACCACTAGACCAACAAGGCAGTCAATTTTATAATTACCAAAATCTTTTTACACAGTAACTTAGTGTAATTTCAGTAGGTTTGAAAGTTACAAATTTTCTTTGAAGTATTACCGCCAAACGCCTGCTTATAGTTGATAGTTAAGAGATTTATTTGCTATTTTATATCTTATTAATTAAACGTTTTCTCATTTCGGGTCCTTCAATGCACAATTCCACCTAATTTTATAAACTTGAAACTAACTCTGTGTTTCTTTTACGCTTTCCAGGCTAAACTGCACGTAATCAATAAAATTTAACATCGAGATATTATAACATATAAACAATGAACAATGAATTATAACATGAAACATATAAATCTTATTCAACTTGTAATCTTGGTCCATGTTTATGTTTAAAATTCACAAAATAAAATCAAGGGATGACTAAAAACTAGGCTTTCCTTACTAAGATACTGAATCAATTTTAATGTAGTTTGGTATACAGATAGTCCAGAGTCTGAGAAAGAATATAGGCAACTTTTAACCGCGATAGCCGATAAACATGCGAGCGGAGTCGCGGTCGTAAGCTAGTAATGTTAAAAATTCGAAATTAACTCTATCTTCTCTCACGGCTAAACTGCTAAACCGATTAGGATGAAAATTACTATGGAGTCACTTTGAGTCTTGAGGAAATAGGCTACTATTTACCGTAATAATCAGCATACATGCGGGCAGAGCTGCGGTCAAAATAGTTTCTGTTAAACTTTACTTCTACCGCTGGTTTTCTAGCCCCATCTTCACTCACTCGCGTCGAACCTTTTCTCAGTCAGAATAGATTCTCATTCAATTATCTAAATGAAATCCGGATAAAGCTTGTGATCTCACAACGTTAACACAATTTGCGCGGGTCCAACGCTGAAGGAATTAAGGAATCAAAGTTTTAGGACCTTGTAATTTAATAAATGGATGGCCAGCGTGACTTGTAGTTCTTTCATTAGGCAATTGATCGAAAAGTTGTTTTTGTGCCCCAAACGGTTATCTAGAAAATGATATTACAAGTTAGTTACGTGTTTATTGGGTAAATACAATCGTTTATTTTCCCAATACAGAAGTGTAATAAAATGATGGGTTCTCGTCAATCAGATATTAGTAATAATACAAATATTTTATTAAAAGTGAGTTTATTCTTAATGGGTATTCGCAGGTCTGGTATAGTGATGATTTAGGCAGGAGCAGGCGAGGATCGATCGAAGTGGTGTGAAATTTAAGAGACCCTTATCCAACAGTAGACTACGATAGTAGTAATAATATCGCTTTATTGCACACCAGAACTATTACATACAACGGTAGCTTAATCTAGGAGGTACAAGTGACGGCCGTATCGCTCGAAAGCAATCTCTTAAAGGCAACCAAGGAATGGAAAGGAAGACATGGAAAGTATTGGGTAGTTAATGGTGGTATAGAGAAATTAACGATAGGCTGGTATTAAACAATAAAATTCGTATCATTCATTCAGTCGCCAATTTTTACGCGAAAATTGAGCAATATTATATTGATGTTTTTAGAACTTGGAATGTTAATAAGCATAGATCAATACAGAAAGGAGAAGTTATATGCAAGTGTTCATTCCTGTCAAAGTATAAGCCCAAATGGGCCCAGGCATTACACTGTTACACAAAAGTGTCCGTGAAATGTGATTGTTTTTAGGGTTCCGTAGCCAAATGGCAAAGAACGGAACCCTTATAGATTCGTCAAGTCTGTCTGTCTGTCTGTCCATCCGTATGTCACAGCCAATTTTTTCCGAAACTATAAGAGCTATACCGTTGAAATTTGGTCAGTCGATGTATTCTGTGAACCGCATTACGATTTTTACATAAAAATAAAAAAAAAACAATACATTTTGGGGGTCCCCATACTTGGAACTGAAACTCAAAAATTTTTTTTAAGCAAACCCATACGTGTGGGGTATCTATGGATAGGTCTTCAAAAATGATGTTGAGGTTTCTAATATCTTTTTTTTCTAAACTGAATAATTTGCGCGAGCGACACTTCCAAAGTGGAAAAATGTGTGTCTCCCCCCTGTAACTTCTAAAATAAGAGAGTGATAAAACTAAAAAAAATATATGTTGTACATTACCATGCAAACTACCAACGAAAATTGGTTTGATCTAGTAAGAAGTTTTTTTTAATACGTCATAAATCGTAAAACGCAATTTACCTTTCATTCAATCAATACACTAGTATAAAAACTACAAAAACACTAATATGATGTTACTTGCTGCTACGGAACCCTTCATGGGCGAGTCCGACTCGCACTTGGCCGCTTTTTTTGTTTTAATTGTTATGTGTGAGTTCGTAATGATAGTCGATTGATTTTTGTAAGTCTAAAATGTGTACACAAGTAAAGATTTCCTCCGAAAGAAATTAAAAATAGATTAAATCAACCAACTAGCTTTCATAGTACAAATTCTGCTTAATTTGAAAGGAGTTGGCGTTGTGAGTTAGATGTTTGAAAATATATTTATTTATTATAAAAGCTTTTAAGGCAAAGGTTGTTTTAAAAATAAGTACTCTTTGCTGACGTCAGCGCTTCGCACCTTAACGTTTTACGCCGGATGTTGAGCACACATCGCCGGAAGCTGCCGGTACACACCGGATATGATGTACAAATTCCTGATATCCGCTTCTAGATGGTCTGTGCTTGTACACAGTTTTTTATGTTAGTTTTTAACGAAGTTCAGTAAGATATTTTTCTGACTAGTTTTACTAAGGCGTTGATAAATTTATGAAGTTATAAATTGCTTGAGACGTTTTAACTAAACAAGTTTACTGCTATTTGGAACGTCATTTGCATAGAAAATTTCGTTTTAAGCTTGTAACTTAAGTTTGTGAAAGTTATTATTTTAAATTCTTATCATTCATACTTCTTCTTCCTAGCCTTATTCCCAACATTATTTGGGGTCGGCTACTAGTTCAACCGGTTTTACCTGAATATCAGTGCCATATGCCATAGATGTTTATGACGATCGAGACCTACGGCTTTACGTGCTCTCCGAGGCACGGGCGTGAATTACCGCCAAACTCCGGGCTGCTTTTAGGAATTACCTAAGAAAAACCCACTAACACTTTTTTTGGTCCGACCCGGGATTTGAACCGAGACCTCTTGATTAACAGTCGCATACGCTATCCACTAGAATAACGAGGCAGTTATTGTATTAGTTATTCATACCATCCATACTAATGTTATAAATTTGAAAGTCACTCTGTCTGTCTGTTGGTATGTTACACTTTAACGACGACACGGAGACACTTTGATTCTTGATTCTTCTCGCGATGGCCGATATAGCTAATGTATTTATAAAGAGCAAAGAGAAAAAAGTAAATAAAACACTATTTAAAACCGCGACACGTAATACAAGAGGAGAGTATTAATTAAACCCTTGAGCGTTTCCAAGTGAATAAATGCATAAAAAGTAGCACTTAACTCAGCAGCATTAGGAGCTGACTAATTACTTCGAAGCGTATTCCTTGGGATTAGTGCGAGAATCGAGCGTAATCAAAGTTACATTATTGCTGCACTGAACAAGAAAGTATAAACGCAATTTAAGGAAGCAGACTAAGAGTTAAAACCATGCGATCCACCAGAGAGCTTTCAAATCATATATTCAAACATGTATTTGTTTTTATTAAGTACATATTATGTAAATAAATAATAAATAAATATATCGGACATCTTACACACAACGCCATCTAGCGGGACTAACTAAGCAAAGCTTGTATTTTGAATACTAGACAACTGATATTAATATATAAACATACTTTTTTTTGTAAATACATACACATCATACATAGAAAAAACACATCTGGTCCGACCCGGCAATCGAAACCGAGACCACTAGATCTCTAGTTGAGCATACGCTGACCACTAGACCAATAAGGCAGTGAATATGAATATGATTTGAATAATATTCTTCCTGTGACAAGCAGTTAAAAACTGGAACTCACTACAACCGCACGTCTGGCCCTCCCACTATGATCCCAAAGTGCATACGTTTAATGTTTTCTACTCTGTATACTATTCTATTTCTCTATTCTCTAATGTTTGATTGGCTAATATTTTGTTTTACTCACGTGACTGAGAAATTTTAGCCGATGAAACAAGAGAATAGAGAAATAGAATAGAATATAAAATAGAAAACGATAAACGTTTACAACTTGGCTAAGGGGCAGGTCCTTTAAACAGATCGTAAAAAAAGCATCTCACTAGGCAGCATTGGTAGGGCCACCATACTGCATTGCTTTCCATCAGGAAGAATTGAATTGTGGAGGAACGGGAGTAGTGTTCCTCCAACACAAAGGGAGGATCCTCCGACCAGGCGAGGTGATCGTGCCTGGCAGGCCACTGCCTTACAGTTGATGTTGGGATATTGTATATATGCTAATCGGCGCGAGAATGTCACTTTCGCGATTCAGGATTAGTAGTTACTCCGTATAGATCATTACGTGTTTTCTTCGTAGTTCAATGTTTCTTTGTTAGATGGCGCTGTATGTGGAAGTCGCCACATGAGTCACTTTTGATTGGTCTAAATGTAAATGTTTAAAGGTTTAAGTGAGTTTAACTTCAAGAATGTATTTTGATACATTTTAAGAGATTTTTTTTCTACCGTGTTACTTTCATGACCCTTGTAAAATGCGTTTAAAACCAGCTAGACATATCAATATGCAACAATGCCACCAGTAAATACTCTCCTACAATTTCTGTTCAAATAGAACTACAAATCAAATCAAATACAGCTACATTAAAGTTCAGCAATACGTTGTACAATGATCCGTGAAATATATCTGTCTGGGTGTGATTTACTCGCGAACAATTCATCATAGGTAACCGTCAGAAGCAAACTACTTCAAATGATATATACGTTATGATATCTAGTTTTATGAAATGTGTTTTGTTTCTGTTTATATTATGCACCAAAAATGATGTTTGATTTAACCGCACGGTTGTCGTTATTGTTTAATATAATTATAATATATTTGGAGTTTGGGCATCTATACACACTATTATATTCGTTCTGCAATCGCTGACGCCTCTATTCTCTTGTTTGATAGCGAATCATATTTTGTTTCAATCACGTGACTGAGTAACGATAGATAATCAAACAAATATATATTATTACTAGCTGCGCCCCGCGGTGTTACCCGCGTATATCATTATGGTTATTAAGCAAGTTTGTTATGCCTAGCAACCTGTGAAGTTTTGACAGGAGATAAACAGTGATACATTTTGATATATTTACGATTTATCTACGATTTAATATATTTTTATAATAACCTAGCTTTCGCCCGTTTATCTCGATTATTGCAGTAAAAAGTAGCTTATGTGTTATTCTGATGTATAAGCTATATTACTGTAAAGTTTCATCCAAATCCGTTCAGTAGTTTTTGCGTGAAAGAGCAACAAACATACACACATACTCACAAACTTTCGCGTTTATAATATTAGTATTAAGTATTATTATATTATACCTTCGAATCGAATTACATTTTCAAATAAAAATTGGTCAAATAAAATATTTTAAAAATACTATAGGGTGTATACTATTATTATGTTTATAGCATAAGGCAAATGAAATAATTCCTTACATTTATATTTAGTAGCCGTATCTAAAAATAACTATTACCAGCTCTTATTTTGAAAATTTCGATGATATAACTATTCATCTTATATTTTAATACATACAACCCAAAAAGTTTGACATGGCAATATACTAGGTTTGTATAGTAAACTAAGTATTTGATGAATCAGTTATTCATTGCATTTAATTTTAAAGTGTATGGATATCTGCTGAGATCGCATGTAACACCCCTTATTGGACATGCTAGACACATAAATCGACATTACCGGGGCTATTCGTAGTTTTTATACCACAGTGACCGCTCCGAACGGAATCATGAACTAAGCACCGAACACTCATATAACAAAGTTAACGAACCACGAATGGGTGCAGAAATAACTCGAAATGGTAGATTGCAACAATCGCACAAAATGCAGTAAATTTTGTCAAATAGAACAAGCTGGAGATGTGAGCGGGCAAATATATTTTTACAGATTGAAAGGTTCGTGAAAAAAACAGACGTGGACATTGACGTCAGATATTTTAGTATTTTAATTGTAGTTGTAAATCAGAGATGCTGAAATAAAGCTGAAATGAAGTCCTCCGCCGCGCCTATGTGTATGTTCACCGCTGCACCAATTTAAATGAAATTTTGTACCCAGATAGTCATAAGCCAGCAACAGGAAATAGGCAACTTTTTACCGCAATAATCAACATAGACACGGGCGGTGCATAAAATGATGCTATACTATATTCAATACATACCTACCTATCTGAATTTTAGTAAATATATATATATATATATATATATATATATATATATCATAAAATAGCTTATGCAACTTCGTCTATACCTCTGAAAAGAAATAAAATTTCCTGGTTTTCACAACATTTTTCTCTAATACTCGGTTCCTATTGTTCTCAGCATAATATTTTACTCGTACAGCCTTCCTCAATAACCACAATATCTATTATTAAGAACTGATAGCTTGACGCCGATCAGATGTGATACCGTGACCAAGTCAATAATAAGACTTTAGTTTTTTATATAGGTGCTTACACACACATATGTGCACACTTTCTTATTAAAGATATACACAGGACCAAGAGGGTGGATGTTAATATTATAGCAGGTATTGAATCTTATGAAGTCTTAATTCGTGAGGGGTTTATGAGAACTTGGGGTTTTGAAACCTAGTTCAATCTTCGAATTTTAGTTCTCCCTTAGGTTTGCGGAGGTCCGATGCCAGTCGCTCCGTGGAAAAACTGAAATTCTGATAAAACCGGTTGAACTAGTAGCCAACCCCAAATAAACTTGAGAATACAGGTTAGGAAGATGATGATTGTATTGGGGTTTTACCAAATTAAACATAAGGAAAATTCCTCCTTACTTCATAATTCCCATTATCTTAGTACCGCTTTACATTTACCATGAATGCTAATATATTTTATTATATCTATTAATCATTTTCATCTTCAGTTAATCTTATGACTTGATCCGTTCATAATACGGTAGTGAACTCGCATTTGTATAAAGTTGTGCGGTGTAACTTTGAAGGAATTATTCATCTCCGTGCTGGATAAAACGACCGTGACGTCACCGCATTCAGTCTATTTTAATGAATCTACAAGTGAAATGGATGACTTATTAATTCTTAAGAAATTGAATGAAAGAAAACAAGACTTTTTGATTTAACCAAATGTTGTTATCTTTAATGAAAGATACTATAGACTGAATTAGGAGATGATTGTCAGATCGGAATTGATTGTTAGAATTGGATATGGTTTATTTTTTCATATGAGACACAGCTTTGTCTTCGTACATTCTGCTTTCTTGATAACAATCTGTACTGTTATCTCAGATGAATTAAAAAGACTGTTATCCAACACGCACCCCAGAGCGGCTACCATTTTTAGGGTTCCGAAGTTTATAACTCGGAACACTTATAGATTCGTCACGTCCGTCCGTCCGTCCTCGACTTACAAACTCGACGCGGCGACGTCCAAACGATAAGTGCTAGAAAGATGAAACTTTGCATGAATATGTGTTGTATTTATGTCGACAGTGTTACAAAAAATTATAAAAATATTTTATTTCTTGCGTCTACCCCATCGTGTGGAGTATCATTAGATAGGTCTTTTGAAAACAATAAAGGTTTTCTAAGACGATTTTTTGATTCCGCCCGCGAGAAATTTCACTTTAAAGGACTTTTTTGTAAAAATAGTGCGTAATCCCCCCTCTAAAAGCTAAACGGCAGTCCATATAATGAACTTTAAATTAAAAGTATAATGGATTAGATAGTTCAGGAGTTCTAGAGGCGGCTTATCTTCTAAAATTCACTTGGAAAACGTCATACAAAATTAACGCATTATTATGTAAACATAACAATTATGTATTGGATACGATTTTAAATCCACGTATCCTTTCCTGTGCGTGACCTGACACGCACTTGGCCGGTTTTTAGCCATTGTTTGTTTAGTACTTACGCCAAAAAAATATTTGAAAATAAATCGGTATGTCTGTTTGTACCGGCTAACCTCTGGAATGTCTAAAACGATTTTTATGTAATTTGATGTGATGCCATCTCACACTAGCATATACCTAACGTATAGAGGTATAAGGAGGATCTTAGGCTACTATTTATATACTAGCATCGCATATTAGTCACGGTTGTCGTTGTAAAGGCACAATAACAACGAATAAAACCACAGAACTCAGCGAGCGTTATATGATGGTCATTCTGCATATTTAGATAACTGTAAGATTCTCCATAGTACTTTATTAATTTTTTTCTTTTTTTTTTAATAATAAAGAAATATATACATGAACAAAAAACCTTAAAAATTATAATAAAACTAGAATATATTATAAGGAGTACCTTTAAGCAAGGTTCCGAAGATACTGGCAGCGTTCCCCCTTTGAATAGCTATACTAATTCTTTGTCCGAGGTAGCTGCAAGCTCTTCGGTCCCCTGTATTTAATTATATAAGTAATATTCTCACTTAAATAGTGTCTTTATATTCAGAATTCGTCTCAAGCGAAACGTATGGAAAATAATCTTAGTAAGTAAGTATGTAAAACTTTTCTTCCAGTAAAGTTATAAGCCCCATAACTGTTTGCGTTTAGTATCAGCACTGTTACCAAGTTACGCAGAGTCCCCGGAGTAGCCTCAAGCAACATTCTACATACGGGCATATTATGCAAGTTACGTTGTACAAGTTGCTGGGACTAAGTTAAGTATAAGTAGGTAGTTGTATATTTAGGTGTTAGTGTTACGATACGTTGGCGTTCTGGGATTTGAAATCAGAACTGACTAAATTGTAATAAGCTGGTAGAATAAACTCGAACAGTTTTTTTTTCTCAAAATTTTGCGACTTAAATCCTGAAGTGAATTTTTTAAATTTAGTTCGTAGTCAATAAGCTGGTAGTATAAACTCGAACAGCTTTTTTTTCTCAATTTTTTTGGACTTTAATCCTGAAGTAAATTTGAAATTTAGTTCGTAGTTTATAATTTTATCAAGGGTAAGATCGAGCGTTTGATGACAGTGAGGCGTTAGGCTGCAGTGCTTTACTATGCCGACTCGGCCGAGGTGGTATTACCCTCACACAGAAGACCAACCTCAAATGAAAGCATTTATACTTGTATTGTTGTTGAGTGACCGGAGGCCGATTGAAAAAGAAGTATCTCAACAAGACGCCACAATATGGGTCATCATGTTGTATTGTTGTGGTGACTGCCTCGGTGACGTATTTGTAGAATGTACGACTGCTGTGCTTGTGGTTTCGGGTTCATTCCCGGGTCGGACCAAATGTTTGTGTGATCCGCAAATATTTCTTTTAGTATTTGAGTGTTTTCTATGTTTATTATGTATGTAATTACGTATTTATATTTACGTATTTATTATTTTTTATGTATTTATATCAGTTGTCTAGTACCCATAATACAAGCTCTACTTAATTTGGGACTAGATGGCGTTGTGTGTAAGATGTGCAAAATATTCATTAGTTGTTGTCTTAATTTTGCAATGTGTATCGCCATACACATTTCAACGCCAACACTTGAATTCTGATCATGATTTCCACCAGGTTGAGCAGAGTAATTCATACAGGCTTATATAAAACAAATACAATTCTTTGAATCCTGACGCCCCTGTGACAGTCAATTTATATAAACTAATCTACACTTCTCTAACCAACAAACGATCTGCATAAGTTTTACACAAAACGACCACATGTATATGACCACACCTATACAGAACCCAGTTACGCTCGTAACGCAAGTCGCTGCTTCATACTTGTATAAATTACACTCCCAGTACTGGACCAAGATTAATAAGAAGCCACCTGTCTACCCGCTTGGATTTACTCTTAATTGCTGTTCAACATTTAACTTGCAATAAGTTCGTGCATAAGTTAATTGATCCAAAACGACGATTTATATTCCATTTATTGAAATGTTGTGCCTGCTTTTGGTAGTGTCTCTTATTTCTGTCACCTGTTGCGAAAAAAACACTTCTTTCTTTCAAAAGTTCGCGTACATCTAACCATCATACTGGCAATAGAAATCATGCATTCAGTCCAATGACCAAAGAGGTCGCTTTGCTATTCAGCCTTGTCTTCATATGAGTATCATAGTCATCAATTTTAAATGTCGAACGGCGAAGCTCAAATTCGTTCTTGAAAAAGAAATTAAAATGTTCTTTACTTGATTCTTTTTAATGAAAAAAGCGGCCAAGTGCGAGTCGGACTCGCCCATGAAGGGTTCCGTATCAGCAAGTAACATCATATAAAAGTTCTTGTAGTTCGTTGTAACTTTGATCGATGTTTTTATACTATTGTATTGATTGAATGAAAGATAAATTGCGTTTTACGATTTATGACGTATTTAAAAAAAAGTACTTACTAGATCTCGTTCAAACCAATTTTCGTTGGTAGTTTACATGGTAATGTACAACATATATTTTTTTTAGTTTTATCACTCTCTTATTTTAGAAGTTAGAGGGGGGGGGACACACATTTTTCCACTTTGGAAGTGTCTCTCGCGCAAACTGTTCAGTTTAGAAAAAAATGATATTAGAAACCTCAACATCATTTTTGAACACCTATCCATAGATACCCCACACGTATGGGTTTAATGAAAAAAAAAATTTTGAGTTTCAGTTCCAAGTATGGGGACCCCCAAAATGTATTGTTTTTTTTCTATTTTTATGTTAAAACCTTAATGCGGTTCACAGAATACATCGACTGACCAAATTTCAACAGTATAGCTCTTATAGTTTCGGAAAAAAGTGGCTGTGACATACGGACGGACAGACAGACAGACAGACAGACAGACAGACAGACAGACAGACTTGACGAATCTATAAGGGTTCCGTTTTTTGCCATTTGGCTACGGAACCCTAAAAAGGAGGGAATAGAAAACTTTTACTTTAAATATTGTATACTACACCTGATTGGAACAGTAGTCAATATTCCCTGAAAATGAAAAGAGAACGTTAGTCTTTTCCTTGACCTGAATAAGCGGGAGGAAAAAATGTATGAAAATCCATTTCTAACATGTTTTAGCGGGAGAGAAAGTTGTATGAATTTTCATTTCTTATGTGTTATCTTATCTATGGCGCGCGCCTGCCCAAGGAGTTTTCATATAATTTAAATATGGAATCTCCGTGCCACTGACATCCTTTTGTGAAGAATAAAAAAAAACAAAAGAAGCGCGAAATATTGGTCAAATTCTAAGTTAAATTGTGTCTTACATGGTGTCTTACGTTTTGATTTTATTTTTTAAATGTTCCTCACAGGTGTAGTATAAAGCACTGTGTAGCACTCGGGTGAAAGTGCCATTCCTACCTCGGGAGTAATCGGTCCCTTTCCTCCCTCGGTGAACAATGTACTATTGTTTTCTTCTAATGCCGGTTTTTTTTTTAATTACCTCGCAATCGAAATGTAAAACAGAATAGTTAGCTCGGGTGTAGGCACCAATTGCACCAGTGTTGGGTAAAGTCCTGTCCTTGATAAGGAGCTTTTGGCTTACATGCTGGTTGGTTGGTAAAGGGTTTGTTAAATTTTAACATAATGTGTATGATGGAACCGCTCACAGCCAAGTGGTGTTAGGGGTTTGGAAACAATCAACTAGGATAAGTAACGAGGACGGCGCGTTCAGTACTTGTTCGTGGGATGATATGTTATGAGTGTTTCCGTGATTCGGAGTTTACGTTAAGTAGTCGGTCCCGGTTGTTATCATAAGACAATAGTCGTCCTAGTTGAAGGCCTTCGGGTGGCTTAAAACATCCAACGGCAAGATTAAGTAGCCAGTCCCCAACCGGCACACGTCCAGCGTGACGACGTATGGCCTGAATCCTCTCCCGAAAAGAGGTCCGCTTCCAGCAGTGGGACGTTATGGATTGTTGATGAACTTCATATAAAGAAACTTTAGAAACTATCAGACCATAATAGTCACCAAAAATATATTTTTTACAACTAGGTATGTATACATACAGTTTACAGTTATCACAGCTGATCCCTAAATATATTAAGCTCTATAGGTGTTTTGTACCTTAGCCAAATCATCTCAGTCACTGCCTGGACGTTGTAATGCTTTGCCATAAAGGCTAGGCACTGCTAACCCCAGTTTAGTGACGAATTGAGTGAATAAAAGTCAGGTCATCTAGGTCACAGTCAAGTCAGCTGCTACGTCAATCTTTTAAACATAAACATCATAATTATTGTCATCATCACCATCTCAGCCCAAAGACGGTCACGGCTGGACATAGGCTTAGGACCCTTTAAACATACTTTATGTTTTATAGCCTTTACTAGCTGATGCCCGCGGCTCCGCTCGCGTCCTAGGGGTATAAAAAATAGATGTTGGCCGATTCTCAGACCTACTGAATATGCATAAAAAAAATCATAAGAATCGGTCAAGCCGTTTTGGAGGAGTATGGGAACGAACATTGTGACACGAGAATTTTATATATAAGAAGAAGAAGATATATCTCGAGCTAATTCACATCTATTTCACATGTTTAATATTAAAAAAAATCTTATCTCATAGTAATTATTCACAGACATGGAACAAATTATAGTGTTCTTTACATAATCGCTTTTTTTCTATTTTGTCCTAGATAGGAATCAAACGCACGATGCCTTAAATATAAAAACTATCTAATATAACATTTATTATATAAGCTAGAGACGAACTTAATCTCTACCATACATACATCGTTTATGGAATGAATTGTTTCACTTAACGTTATTCATTATTGCGGTCATATAATATGACTATTTGTGCCCAACATCTGTTCTTGCAAAAAGTAACTCAAGTACTTTGTGACAAAAAAATAAGTGGCCCAAAGAAGAGGTTGTTGAGAATTAATAGCGACTAATAATGACTTCATATTACAGGGGCCTAAAATGACGCAATTGGTCAAGAAAATGTGTTTTTTTTCTTTTGAATATTCTTAATTTTCAATTACGAATACGTTTGGGGGTTCAGAAAACCATGTAAAAGTACGGTGTCAGACTAGATTCTTAACAGGTGGTTTATATGTGCATCTGGAATTATTCATTACATTTTGGGACCAAGAAGATTACCTAAGTAATAAGTAAGTATGCTAGCTAACTCATGCAACTTTGCCTGTATCTCTTAAAAGGAATAAATATTCACTGGTTTTCAACGCTTTCAATTAAACTAGGCTCCTGTTTGTGGTGATCGATAAATTTTCTATACCATACCAAATAGTAGAGAAAAATTTCATTCACTTATGTCTGATGCCATGATTAAGAGAGGTATTTATTTTGATAAATATAGATATATATATAACTTCGTCAAATCATTCGTAGAATTTAAATGTAAGCAGAAATAAAGAACGTCATTAAATTCTTGCATCAATATTGGTAGAATGTCTCTGGTTTGCAGAAATATTTTCTCCACAGAACTATTCTATTTGGGAGGGACATAAATTTAAAACGTAACTGACTTAAAAGCTCTTGCTAGAAATATAAATTCATGTTAACTGTAATATATAGGTAAAGTAATGTATCAGCTGGAATAGATACGATGAATACCATGATACTCGTAATATGCATTTTTTGCTAATAACAACTTTGAAATGTTTATTTTATGGCATAGGCGAAAGAAATGACAAGTCACGGTCACACTCAACAGTCAAAAGTGCATTTTCTTTGAGTCTAACTTTTATCGTCATCATATTATATGTCAAAAGACGTACACCGCAATAACCAATCTTGTGCTGCTCGTAATTTAGGACTTAGCGCGCCCTTCAGCAGATCGTTGAACCAATTTGTAAGGTGCCTACCGACGCAGAGTTTTACAATACATGATAGCCGCTCTCACGACAGGGTGGGAAGAAGAATTCAGAAGAGCAACAAAAGAATAGCTTTCTCTAAGTTTTATCAAATGATAATAACTATAGTTCTCTTTCAGAAAACAGATGAATTTTATAAGATATAGTTTACCTGTAGTACTACAGGTATAATTACCTGCAAAACTGAAAGCGCAATAAGAAATTTTATTTTAAACTTTAATAAACTAAGAAACATTTGATGTTTGAATGTTATATAAATGCTAATTGGTGCGAGAATTTCTACATCGCGATGCAGGATTAGTAGTTGTTACTACGTAGTTTGTTGTAACTTCGATAGGTGAGTGCTGTGGTGTGTTTTTCTGTTTAGCTGTATTTGGAAGTCGCCACAGATGTGACATTTTAGCACCTCCACAATTAGATTGGGTAGGTCACATGGCAGCGACAAATACGGCTGTAACTCACATCGCAGGCCTCACGAGATTTCTTACACCTCGCTTATTACGAACATTACCTTTCTTCTGAACAATATACACGAAGAGCTAACTTCTGACTGTAATGTTTTCATCTAGAAAATGATATTAAATACACGATAGTATTTCATCTAATAACCAAAAAATAATGTAACTTTTTTAGGTATCTGATTGATCTGGACTGGTACCGAATAAAAAACGAGCATGTCACTACCCCTATTCATTCCATAGGTGTCGTAAGAGGCGACTAAAGGAACAAAATAAGCGGCTAACATCACTGCCAAGAGAAGGAAAACTTGAAACAAACCCTTTACCAACCCGTCTGGGCAGCGTGGTATAGTAGGCCAAAACCTCCTTTCAAAGGAGAGGCCTATGTCCAGCAGTGGACTGTTAAAGGCTGTTGATGTTGACTTTGAGGTCAAAATACCTACCCATTGCGAATGCTGTTGATACAGTATGGTGTGATGGTGCACCTCACCATAGTATTGGTGAGATGCTTCTTGAACATTGGGGCTCCTGTTTCGCACTAACCAATGAATCACGGCAGCAATGCTGTCATTTTAGTTGATCCTGTGTAAGCAGGTAGTACCGCCCCGGTTGAGACGGACCATTCGTGCTAAAATGAACGTGGCTCTACTACCTTGATGTGTATAGAAAGTGGTTTTAATGTTATTGGTTTAAGAACTGAACAAACTTCGTTGAAACTACTATAAAGTTCTATAAATAATATTGAAAGAAAGTCTTCATAATTTACCCGACACATTTTAAATTCTTTGGTTTTTATTACCGTATTCAAACAATGTCTAACCCAAAAATGTTTAAAACCAAATCTCATTAGAATACTCAAACGCCACACAACGATTGCAGAAATCGATATTTCCAATTGAAAAGCTCGACGTAAGGAATAGCCAAGTCGTTATCTTGAGGCATCTATCTTGTTCCGAACGTTGGGAAGCAATTTTTCCCTATGCCCCCGACATGGAACAAATTATCATTCAATTTATATCAGTCCGTCTTTTATCGTGTCCCATTCTCGACGTTAATAAGAAATTGCCGGTAAATATTTGATAGGTCTTTGGTTCTTATATTTGGGGTATAGTAATACTCGAAATTGAAAAGAAGATTATAGATATTGTACGTCCTGTGTATTGTCATGGTACTTCGTATTGATGGACTCATGTATATTGGAAATATAAGACTTCTGGAACTCGATATAATGGTTTCTTCATTTATTTTGAAAATATATTGTTAGATGCTTTCATTTTCATCAAATGTTATTTTCCTTTAGAACAACTGACTAATTTTGTGAATAAGAGAAGGTTGGTACCCAATATTAGTACATTGGGTATCTCTTGTTTTTAATATAGTAGATTGAGTAAAATACTGTAAAAACAGTAAATTAAACTATAATAATAAGCCTCAAGGAAAGCATCCAGAAGCGGTGATCACTATCCCCATACTGTTGAACATATGTAAATCATATACATTATTGCTGAGTATTTTTATACAAGTATGTACAAGAATTATTCTTATGTACAAGATTATTTTTGCACAACTATGAAATAGTATTGAAAATTAAATACCTGATGGTTTCAATAATACCTAAGATGAGTATAATAACGCGTTAAAAATAATTTTAAACTAAATATCAACACAAATTAAATGTAATACATATCTTCCAGTACAGTCCTTACATTTTCAAGGTTTTGTTTTTCATAATCTAAGATAGTCCAGTCAATAAAAGCTTAACTTGCCATTTTGGTTGAACACCTGCAACCAACGCCAAAATTTCCGTAAGTCTTCGTAGATTAATATACTAAAATTGCAGGGTGCTGCAATACCGGCAAAGGGTGCAAATACATTGCAAAAGGGTGCAAAAACAACTTTTTCGTCTATATCTCGCGATTGGCTGGAAAAATAAAAAAAGATCCTACTACAAAATTGTAGGAAATTAAATCCCCTACAAAAACTTGGAAACGTATTTTCGCGTATCTCTCATAGTTTTTGCACAAAATGCATTTAAAGGTGCCAAATGAAAAAAAATTTTACTATTAATATTTTTTTTCATATTGAAGGGATACTACATGTTTCATTGGGATTCAAATGATATGCTTCGGGCATTTTTTTATGTATTTACACCTATTTTCAATTACCTAATAATCTTGGCAAAAAAAAAAAAAGAAATGGCAAAGTTAAGCTTTATTTGACTGGACTAAGATTCTAACGTACGTTCGTTTTGATATAAGAACACTTTAAGTACGAGGTTTTTACCCGTTCAAATTGGTTGAGTTTGAAAGTAACTAAGTGTGAGCTTTCAACTTAAACTTAATGTTGCAAAACAGCACAGATTGTGTGCTCCCTCATTCAATTTACTATTTTGTATAAGGTAACACATGGGTGGATGAATTCCCTGATGGTGGAAGGTAAGTAACTAACACACCAGCACCTTGAAAATATTAATGTTTGACTGATGCCTTGATTCAGGCACAGACGTGAGGCAATTCAGGCAGAGTTGGAAGTTTTTGTTCTTCGGAAACCATATTTAATGCGTGCTTTAAAATGTCAACGAATGTAAATTTTATAGATTATTTTAAACACACTATATATATTCGTTTATGTATGAGTGTAATGTACTAGTAAGCTTTTGCAAGTTCTATATATTTATTTACTGATTTTGTCTGTCTGTCTGCTTATTCCAGCTATCTCTGGAATGGCTGGCCTGATTTGATGGGACTTACATCATCGGATAGCCGAGTATATAGGGAATATTCGAGCTACTTTTATTTTCTACTAGCTCCACTCCGCGGTGTTGTATCTTCACAAAAACAATGGCTCAGCTGGTAAATAAAAACAATTTTGATTTTTACTTGTTTAAATTGTTGTTCAAAAAACTGTATCTCTAATATTCCAATAAAATTTCCATACTCAATCTTACTTACAGTTTTCCACACTGAAATAATTAGATTTCCTATTAAATTGTGTCCCCAAAAATTACGAAGGACGGTGATTAGGTAATCATAATTCGTCACCAGCTGTGCTGGAGTGCGGTTATCTAATAAATCTTAATTTACTGCGAGCAAGATATTGAAAAATTCAGGCATCTGGTGGCAAGGTTCTTAATTTTATATTTTCTATGGCACAGTTATGGGATGAATGATTTTTAAGGATACTTTCAATCAAAATATTGTTTTTAATAAAAAGAATGGCTGACGTCACGGTCTCGTAAAGACGGACGGAGTGTCTAGTATGGGTCTTCTTTCATCATCATAATCAACAGCCTTTAACAGTCCATAACTTCCTTTCTAAGAAGTTTTATGTCCAGCAGTGGACTTTATATGGTTTAATATTTTGAAAATTATTATATGAAATATAAATACCGTAGTAATTGGAGACTAGTTGTCTCTCCTTTCCTTTCTGGGAAATATGGCGTGACTCTATATGACTGCCTCGTTGGTCTAGTGGTTAGCGTATGCAACTGCTAATCAAGAGGTCGTGGGTTCAAATCCCGGGGCGGGTCTAAAAATTTTGTTGGGTTTTTCTTACAGGAATTTCTTAATTAACAGCCCGGAGTCTGAAAGTTCGGCGATGATTCGGTCCCGGTTATCATGAATATCTATGGCAAGCATTATTAGGAAGTCAGTAGTCCCTCAAATATACTGACAACTTGTTCAACCTTCGTATTTCGGTTTGCCCTTAGGGTTGCGGAGGTCCAATGCCAGTCGCTGCGTAGAAAAACGGATATTCAGGTAAAACCGGTTGAACTATTTGCGGACCCCAAATAAACTTGGGAACAAAGGCTAGGAAGATGAAGATGATGATGGCGTGACTCTACGTATGTGTGTGTAATCACAAAAGTTCTGATTTTTTTTTATGAATCTACGTTGCCACGTTTAAAACTGAACCTTCGTGCTATAAATGCTTAATCAGAAAAATGAAAATCTACAAGCATGAAAGGTTTAACCGACTTTGACAAACTACGTTACGAGATACCTGTAACTCGTAGGTAAACAAATAAAATTTATACGTACTTCAAATAACTTAGTACACTTAAACCGAGGGATTCTCACAAGTAATACTTTTCATACTTTTTTGTCCGAGATTTATGTTAAAAAGTTCGTCCATTTCTCATTTTCCCCCATGCCCGTTCTTACTGTGTGAACGATTATCATTTCTTTTTCTTGGCCCAAAAAAAAAGTTTCTTTTGTCAGTTACATCCGCCTAGTCCTTTTCAAAATAGGAACAATGAAACGTTATTTAACATTTTAGACGCTATGTTTATTTAAATTCGTGTTCTTATTTCAAAAGTGATTTCATATTTTTCTTTTGTCCCTACCTTGTAATACTGTCGTTGTGTCTTAACAATAGCATTCTTCATTCAAATTTTAAGAATAATATCTGTCAAAATGAAAGAAGACTGCTTTATAACTTTAGTCTATGACCAATTATATATGTTAATATCTATATGGACATACTTTGATGCAGGAAAGCGCGCGAAAGCAAAACCAAAACAACAAACAACTTCATACTTTTTTATTGCGTCATCCAAGTATTACTCATAGTGTGTTGCGGTTGACGTTTAGTTTACCCATACAAAATATTTGTTCAAGTGTACACATAGTTTAATAAATAATTCGACTAGCTTACATCGTTGTACGTATCTACAGACTGGTTGTTACCTCACTGTTTCTTAAATTTGGAACGTTTAAAGTAAAGTGCCTATTACACTTACAGTCAACAGGACCTCCTAACCTACCTTTAGCTATACATATATTTGGTGATCTATATTTATCTTCTATACTTTTATTTCTACCTCTAGGTATTGTGTGTGTAGCTAATACGGATTCCATATCTCCGTAAGAGGTATATCTAGTACTATTAATTATATTTCTACTATAAGTATTATAAGTGCTTTGGTAATCTGGTTTATATAAGTCGTTTTTGACGTTTTTGTCCATGTTTTGTTTATTAAATATAATTGCGGAGTAATTGTTTTGTTCCGATATTGAATCGTTGTCTGTGCTTAAAGTTTCGTTGATATATCGTTGTGACATCCACACGTACCGTGCCATGGGTTCTTCTGGGCCCCACATCCGAGACGGGCGGAAAGCTGACGATATTTTCTGTAAAATATAGTACAAGTACATTATTTACAAGGTAATTATTGAGTCTATAACGAACCCGCATAATATTATTTCATACTTTGTGTCGTATAATATCTCTGTGGGAGAGAGAGGTTTTAGATTGTCTCTCTATTGGAAAGATTAAATAAAAAACGCAAATGAAATTGACTAAATGGACAGATTCATGGTGATTACTGAACATAGTATGGGTCTAAATAACGTTGTGTGTAAGATGTCCGAAATATTTATTAATTTAGAGAATTTTGTACGTTAGTTTGCCATTTCAATGATAAAAAAACTCTCGTTGAATTATGTAAATATACCTAGAAAGCTTACTTTTGTTTTTATTGACGACATGGTTTTTACAGAGCTTATAAAATTTTTTGGTCGCTATAATTTAGGAACCATAGACAATTAAAGTAATAAGAGCCATATATATCGCTCTTTTCCATTCTATATCTATGTTACGAGTTAAAAAGGGGTAAGGTAAAACCAAGAGAAAGTTATTACTCACAGAAATTAAATTAAACTGCTCCTCTTTTGCCACAGCAACTGCTGCCATCACCACCATTATCACCAAAATGGCCACAAATACTCCAAGCAGAGGCCAGAGTGTCTGACCCATGCTCCAGGAGGCCCGGAGTAGGGCCCGCAACCACCATCCTGACACACCTACTATCAGAAATGGAGCGGTCCACCATGTAGCTATCCAACAGTATGGCAACTTCACTCCTGTCAGAAATTCTAGGTCAACTGTCAGGTAACTAAATCCTGGAAATATAAGGTCACTGTCAATAAGACGAATATAACCTGTCAATTATATTTAACAAAAAGTAACTAGTCCATTTGCTTTAAGTCAATTGTGTAGGTAGGTAGTAGAGCCAGGCTGATTTCGGCACGAATTGGCCGGGTAACCCGAGGCAGTACTACCCTCACACAGAAGACCATTCTAATAATAAAAGCATTTTTGCTCTCGTGTTTCGTTGGTGAGTGTGAGACCGGAGGCCCAATCGTTCTGCAAACAACTGAACAGGCCGCCATGGTATTGGTCATCGCATCATGCTGCATTCCTACCCTCGTAATGAGGATGGTGACCCCTACTCCTGGATTCTACTCATACAGAGTAGAGTCACTTTGGTAGGCATAAATATTTAAAAAAAAGAAGAGAGATGTTTTTAAGTACTGCCTTGTTGGTCTAGTGGTTAGCGTATGCGGCTGCTGATCAAGAGGTCTCGGGTTCGATTCCCGGGTCGGAACAAATGTTTGTGTGATCCGCAAATATTTGTTTCGGAGTTTGGGTGTTTCTCTATGTATAATGTGTATGTATTTACAAAAAAAAGTATATTTATGTACTTATATCAGTTGTTTAGTACCCATAATACAAGCTCTGCTTAGTTTGGGGACTACATGGCGTTGTGTGTTAATTGTCCGAAATATTTATTTATTTATTTAAGTAAAATTTAGCACTTACCATAAATAAAAATAAAACCAACGATCTCAACGGCACATGTAAACACAGCGAGTACAGGTATTATTAAATCATCTAAGATGGTGGCTACTTCTTGTCCTCGAGATAACACAGCCACTGTGAGGGCAGTGCCTATCGCTGACGTGGCACATGCAAATAACCGCCAGTTATCTCCAGTACGACGGTGAAGCTTGTCGTACACTGGGTACAGGAGTAACACCTGAAACATAATCAAAACCTTTAATAACACCAAAAATACTATAATAATGTTCATCATTATCACTAATCTCAGGAACTACTGGACTGATTCAAAGAATTATTTCACTGTTAGATAGTTTATTTATTGAGAAATAATATATATATCACTACCCTACAACTAACAGGATTCAGTTCTTTTCAACAATATTGTGCATCGATATTAAATCGCGTTGGTAATATTTATTATTATCTGAGACTCGCAGTGTTATAAAATAGTGTAAATTTGTATAAAAGGTTGATTGAAAACGACCATCTGGCATTTCTCCCGATGGTTAAATAAGAAAATAGTACATTGTTCACCGAGAGAGGAAAGGGACCGATTACTAGCGAGGGAGCAGTTTGTGGCCCGAAGGCGCAGCCTAGGGCCACAATACTCCCGAGGTAGGAATAGGACTTTCACCCGAGTGCTACACAGTGTTTTATACTACACCTGTGAGGAACATTTAAAGTATTTTTAAAATAAAATCAAAACGTAAGACACCATGTAAGACACAATTTAGCTTAGAATTTGACCAATATTTCGCGCTTCTTTTGTTTTTTTTTATTCTTCACAAAAGGATGTCAGTGGCACGGAGATTCCATATTTAAATTATACGAAAACTCCCTGGGCAGGCGCGCGCCATAGATAAGATAACACATGAGAAATGAAAATTCATACCACTTTCTCTCCCGCTAAAACACGTTAGAAATGGATTTTCATACATTTTTTCCTCCCGCTTAATTATGCCAAGGAAAAGACTAACGTTCTCTTTTCATTTTCAGGGAATATTGACTACTGTTCCGATCAGGTGTAGTATAAAATAAATATACTAGGACCTAATTTTGTGGAAAAATTCTAGTTATATATATGTATAACAGTGATACGAACTGTCAGCTTTTGTTTGGTCTGTGATTGCAGTCACATAATGAAACTTATTATTTCAACCTTTTTGAATAAACTTAAATATTTTAATTATAGTAGATATTTGAAATATATTTTGAATTAAGGTGTCAAAACATATTTTAATTATAACGTAACGAAAAATTGTGATTGATATCAATATTATGCCAAATTTCGCAAGATTTGCGATGTGCCCAGAAACTATTAGTTACACACTATAACACAACTTTCAGACAACATATTTAAATATTACCTCAATTCTATTTAACCTAAAATAAAGCTAGCAGAACCAAAATATGGTAATAAGCATGTGAATTTGACGACACACATTATAATCAGACGCATACTATGTTTTACTATTTTATGGACAGCATACATATATGAGGACGAGCATTTGGAGAGGCCTATGTTCAGCAGTGGACTGCGATAGGCTGATGATGATGATGATAAATATATGAATTGACTGCTGCATTAGTCTAGTCACTTGACTATCGCATACACCAACGATGAGACTCTAGGGCTTAAAAATCGAGTCGGACCAAAGAGTCTCATTGAGTTTTAGTAATTAAAAGAAATACTTAATAATAGCTCGGAGTTTGGGAATTTGGGATCTTAACCCATGGGGATCAAGATTCAAAATTCCATGGCATGGGCCTCCTAAAGCACGTAAAGGCGTCGGTTCTCTGCCTCTGATCGTGTCGGATAGCCGTCCGCGTTGGATTATGAGAGTGAAGGAATAGAACGAAAACACTTTTGCATTATAATATTTGTCTGCGTAGTTGGCTGGTCTCCTTTGGGACTGGCCACAGTAGACGATACCGGCTAGGAGAACACCATCATCACCTTTTAAATATATAGGTTAGCTTCAGTTTGTTGACCTGCGTTTCAAAGGGAACGGAAATGACGGAATGACTGTGCAATTTTCATTACTATCCGGTTGTCATCAAGGAGGTTGGTTACTATGCCAGATTTGTCTATAAAACATTACACTTTAAGCTGCCCGTAAGAGTTGCCATATGAACATCTGCAGTAATCACGACAGGTAGATAAGGTCGTAAGAAATCCTATCAAAATTGGATAGGATCAATAGTATCGTATTGTACCAGACTGCAAACTAACCCTAACTTAGTTTGAGAAGAGCCTCTCAGGATGATGTACTACATAAAAAAAACTTACCATAGTGATTACACCAGAAACGAAGACCATAGTGAAGGCAAGCAAAGGCCACACCTTGTCCCGCCTCTCGATAACAGACGATTGATATATTAAGACTAGAATTGATATGAAGCTTTTGTCCTTCTCGCCGTTGCCTCCAATAGACTCCCACATTAAAATCCAGAGCCATCCAGCAAATATGTTTGCCATTGTCACAAGTGCTGAAGTCCTGAGAAAAAAATGAAAAATTTAGTGGAAAGTGTGGTACAACAACTACGGTGGAGCCACGTGGATTTCAGCACGAATGGGCCAGCTCGACCGAGTCGATACTACCATCACACAGAAGCCCAACTTAACAGAACAGCATTCATGGTGTCGTATTTTGTTGGTGAGTGTGGGACCAGTTGCTGAATAATATATAAAAAAAATATATAAAAAAATTACTTGACACGCTGAAAAAATGTAACTACCGCTATATCTAATACAATCTGTTTAAAGTAGTACGAATAGAAAAATATGTTGAGTATATTTTTACTATGAACGAGTTTTCTTCGTATATTACTCGTATTAATTGTCAAACATCCTAAGGGTTATGGCGAATATTTGAAAAAAAAAACCTTTACTATTCCTGTATTCCATCGTATTCTACAAGTAGTCTTTTAAATTGCAGGAACCTCCTTCATGAGTGCGTTACGTTAAATTAAATTAAATTATTATTATTAAGTTATTTCAAGATTAAATAAAAATAAATCAATAAAAATCCGTAAAATTTAAACGTTGACTTTGCTTACAAAAATATAAATAAAATATTATTTTACGTAATATTTTAATGAATATTTTTAAGTTTAAAATTGATAAAGTTAATTCTTCTTATTCTTACTACTGTTAAGATTAAAGACATTACATAACCTAGAATATTTTGATATGCGCAGCATACATAACACACTTAAAATTTTAAAACAGTTATTGGAGCGAACAGATATGCTATAATCTACAATCACTACAATTTTGAATTATAATCTGGTCAGCGTATGGTATAAAAATTAAAATGATTCAGTGCCATCTAACGATGATACAAGTAACTACGCAGTAGTTGTTAACTCTGTCTGGTGATATTATTAATAGTACTCACATCCACTAGCGTTTATACGCTAATCAACCAAATACAAATATTTCAGCAGTTATATATCGATAAACTATATCAAAAATGAAAATAAGTATTATAATACTTATTTTCATTTTCGATATAGTTTATCCTATACAATCCTATAGGAATCGTACTTATACTAAAAGAGTAGACACAAGTTAAAATTGTAACTCGCAAAAAGGTAGGAAGTCTTGCCGTTAATAGAACAATTATTGAGAAATTATATAGGACAGTTGAGATTGTACGGAAAAATGGATAATAAGAAAAATAAAAGAAGTAAGTAAACGGAAGCAATAATAATAATTACCAAGGGTTACTGATTGACAACAAAACAATCGAAAAAAAAAACAATAGTAGGTCAGGGTTACTTGACTAAACTATAATCAGAAATCATACAACTAACATTATTTAATAAAAAAAGCGGCCAAGTGCGAGTCGGACTCGCTAACCTGTCTGTCTGTCTGTCTGTCCGTCCGTATGTCACAGCCACTTTTTTCCGAAACCATAAGAGATATACTGTTGAAACTTGGTCAGTAGATGTAATCTGTAAACCGCATTAAGATTTTTCATATAAAAATGGAAAACAAACAATACATTTTAGGGGTCCCCATACTTGGAACTGAAACTCAAAAATTTTTTTTCCTCAAACCCATACGTGTGGGGTATCTATAGATAGGTGTTCAAAAATGATGTTGAGGTTTATAACATCATTTTTTTGTAAACTGAATAGTTTGCGCAATAGACACTTCTAAAGTGGAAACATGTGTCGCCCCCCCCTTGTAACTTCTAAAATAAGAGAGTGATAAAACTAAAAAAAATATATGTTGTACATTACCATGCAAACTACCAACGAAAATTGGTTTGAACGAGATCTAGTAAGTAGTTCTTTTGTAATACGTCATAAATCGTAAACCGCAATTTACTTTTCATTCAATCAATACACTATTATAAAAACATCGATCAAAGTTACAACGTACTACAAGAACTTTTATATGATGTTACATGCCGATACGGAACCCTTCATGGGCGAGTCCGACTCGCACTTTGCCGCTTTTTTTCTTGTTTTTGACGTCTGACACTCAACCTCATCTTGTTCTAAACTAAGCAGAGCTTGTATTTTTAGTACTAGACAACTGATATAAATACACAAGGACTTTTCTTGTAAATACATACATATTATACAGGGAAAACACCCGAACTCCAAAACAAATATTTTTGCAGATCATACAAACACTTGGTCTGTATTACGGAAATCGAATCCGAGACTGCTTGATCAGCAGCCGCATACGCTCAACACTCGACTAACAAGGCAGTCAAAGCCACCAGACTATAATATGTAGTATTTATGAATTGAATAATTATTTTACTATCAAGATAAGTTTAAAATAACATTAGCATAATAATTTTAATCGTTTCCGAAATTCATTTCCGTCGTGTTACATAGTGTTATAGAAGAAAAAGAAATTGTTTAAATGTTTTATAAAATTTAAGGAAATGTTCGAATTTTGCTTAAACTGTAGTTTAATTATTCTTGCTTTCATAAAATATTTATTATAAATGTGACAGGGTGAAATATATCATGATGGACAAAACATTATATTTATTACCGCAATTATATGAACCTTGTGTATAATTAACTTTAATTTCTTAGGCAAACCAATTGTTACGAAGTAGGTTAGTTCATCATAATATGGTTAGGCACGAAAATCAATGAATACCTAAAGAGATTTAGAAGAAAACCTTTGTTGTGATATTTGAAAAGATTTTAGTAAACAAAATTAATAGGACCATCCCAAATTGGGCCTGTTATAGACCAAAAAGCTTAGAACATCTTTGTAATTTTAATTGATTATAAACAGTTAGAAATTATTTAAAACTGATAAGATACAAAGGTCAGCTAACAGATTATAATTGATTAATTTTAGTTACACAGTATTTAAAATAACCGAAGTAAAGTTCAAAATCGACAAAATCCAAATTCTTATAATTGAAATATATACGTTGAAAATCTAGATGGTTCTTATACATTTATGTAGATAGACATAGATAAAAAAAAACTCACCATCGAACATCAGAATTCTGGTAGACGGAACCACCAGCACTTATTAAGTAGCCACTCATTATTTGCGAGGACAGAAGCGCCTGAACCAACGCACTGTACCAAATATAAGGCTGCGACAACGGATACCATTGCTCGCATGATTTAAACATCGTAGTCAGAACCTCGATGTTCGAAAGAAATGTACATAGTATAATAGCAATAGTAACTATTACAGCGGCTAGAATCCCAATAGCCGTTTTCAAGGTTTTGTGTAGACGGTATAGGCTGAAAACAAAATTACAAGTTTTAGATAATCTTTTAGACAGAATGAATAAACTGTAAATTATTAGTAGTATTCAATATAGGTATGATAAAGTCATATCGGCTTATATATAAAGTTATACTTATTTTTTCTGCTATTTATAGTTACAGTATACATAGTTATTTTGCGTTACATTCCAGCATGTTATTTTTTATATATCATAAAAATCATGTGCAACAATCAGTTAATAGTTGACCTTATTCTATCTGATTCTTATACATGATTATTGAAAAGTACAAGCAATTAAATAAAAAATAAATAAATAAATATTTCAGACATCTTACACACAGCGTCTTCTAGTCCCAAACTAAGCAGAGCTTGTATTATGGATACCAGACTACTGATCTTAACCCTAGAACGATAGTCTGCGTCAAATTGACGCATACGTTTTCGAAATTTTGCTCTCTTTTTCTAAATAGCGCGAATCCATAACTGTGCTTTTAGGACATCTCATTCTATGCTGGGAGCTGCCGTGTGGCGTATTTGTCAATAAGGTAAGTGTCACCGATTTTGGAATATAACGACCACGTGAGTCAAATTGACGCATGATTATCATATACGTGACTTTTATGATTTTTACTTACATATACGAAAGTTTTTTTTTCGTGTGTATAAGTACTTTATATCATTTTCATTTTGTTTTTCTAGATCCATAGGCAACAATATAATACAATAGGGGGTAGAAACTTGGATAAAGACCGTCTTTTTCCAAGTTTCTTCTCCCCATTGTAGGAGGAGGTAGCTCTTATGTAAAGTGACGACGAGCTTCCCTGTGATTCTACCGACAGTAAAGTAGCGGACGAAAGTGAAAATGAAGTGCAGAGCGACACAGAAGAAGCTCGTATAGACAAACAAAAGCCGGGGTAGACATACTAGATCAAATGTGTTCTCTGATGGCCTGTAGTAGGAAAACAAATAGACGGCCTATGGCTTTCTTGTATGGAATGACAAATATTGCTCGTATAAACGCACATAAAATATACTATCATAACGTTAACAAAAAAGAAAAAAGCCTCTAAGTCGCAAAAAAAAGAAAACTCTTAGCTTGGGTCTGTCTTCTTCGTTTATGCGTAGACGTTTAGAAGCACCTATCTTGACGAGATATTTTAGAGATAATATATCGAAAATGTTACCAAATGAAGTACCTAGCACATCAGAAGTCAATATTGATTAGCCAGTAGTAAAAAAAGTACTTATTGTACTTTTTGCTAATCCAAAATAAGGTGAAAGGCAGATGCGTCCTGCGAAAAATGTAAAAATGTTATGTGTCGTGAGCAAAACGTTGAGATGTGACAAAGGTGTTTGTGACTAATTTTTGTATATTTTCCTCATAGTAGATATGTTAGGTTATTGATTTTGTAATAAAGAAAATACTGATTATTGTAGTAAAAATTAGTTTTGATATGTAACAGTAAGTGTTAAAAAAATTCGTCGATTTATAGCAAAGTTAAAAGCGTTTGTTTTTTTTTTCAAAAAACAAATTACTATAAATAAATTATCTGCAGTATTACTTTTCTAATATATGTGTTAATATATAATAGTATTTGATTAATTCAAATAAATCAATATACTTCGCCCAGCAGCTAATTAAAACATATGCGTCAATTTTACGCATGAGTATCTTTTCCGTACTACAAAATATGATTATCTTTCTAGGGTTAATACATAAACATTCTTTTTGTTTGCAAATACATACATATTATACATACAAAATACCCAGACTCCGAAACAAATATTTATAGATCACAAAACATTTGGTTCGACCCGAGAATCGAACCCGAGACCTCAAGCACAGCAGTCGCATACGACGCATCGCAGTCAAATAAAAGTTCGTATAATTAAAGCAATATTATGACAAAAATAAAGTAAAAGTAATAAAAGATGAACTAATGCCAATGAAAGTCGGCCAGGGCCCCTTCAAATCAGCTGTAGATCGGTTTTAAGCATTTCAACAAATGCACATTAACCTTGTATGTAAACAAAAGTACTTTATTTGTATCGTAAACTCAGGTATGGAAGTCATTGACACTAAAATAACGTATACCTACAATTTTAATTTAATACTTCCATATAATTTTATTCAAACTGATAAAGTAATTAAAATGTGAGATACATAATGATGTTCCTTTAAAATAACTTTATTGAACGCTTGACTTTCTCTACAATAACGTTAGTGAAAAGTAGTTTTTTTGTCAATTACGAACTTATGATGTCCTCTGTAATATTCTGCAAAAGATAATGTATATGTGAAGTAATATTTAATTATGATCGGCTAAAGGCCACAGCACACTAGCTACCTTTAGCATCGGCGATCGGCGATTGCGATGCTGCATCGCGTTTTAGTGACTTCCTGCATTCGATCGCGGTATCGAAAACGCGCGTTTTAGCGACTGCTCAGATGCCAAATCGATGCTACCGGCATCCGAATGTGTGCGGAGAGTAGCGTTCAGCTGCTGTGTCGCACTTCTAAAAAGCGACTCAATCTCCGCGTTTGGCGTTTTTAAGTGTGCGGTGGAGCGTTCGGTCGCCGTAATTAGCTTCTAAAAAGCGACTAGTTGCCGATCGCCGGTGCTAAAATTAGCTAGTGTGCTGTGGCCCTTAAATAACTTTATTGAACGATTGACTTTCTCTACAATAACGTTAGTGAAAAGTATTTTTTACGTGAATTACGAACTTATGATGTCTTCTGTAATATTCTGCAGAAGATAATGTATATGTAAAGTAACAGTTAATTACGATCGGCTAAATAGTGTGGGCGTGAAAACATAATTAATAAAGCACCGTTCCATACATATTAAGTAAACATTAGGATTAATGTGGGCCTAATCTCGGTTTATAAGGTGTTCAGCAACGCCGACTTGAAATTATTAAGAATATATATACGACGTCTGGAGTTTGAAAAATATGGACTTTTAATGAGATAATTTTGGAATTCTTATAACGTTTTCTGATTTTGTCATTTGCAATTAATTTCAAATATTTTTTTTTAAATATAAATGTAGGTTTACGTAGTGTATAACGCCCACAGGCGAGGTGGAGTGACGACCTGCGTAAGATGGCTGGCAGGAGCTAGATGCGAAAAGCCCAAAATCGATCAGAGTGGCCATGGGAGAGGCCTATGTCCAGCAGTGGACTGCGATAGGCTGATGATGATGATGATGATGATGAAATGCAGGTTTAAACAATAGCACTCGCTGGGACTAACTAATAACTTTATGTTCTCGAATGATAAAATCATTTTAACAAAGTTATTTGTTCAGTGGATTTTTCTCTCAATGAATCATCTCTTTATATCATTCAAACCTAATAACACTTTCATACTATTGTCAACTATATTATTTTCAAAATAAAATTCAATTTAAATTTGACCCAAATTTTTAAAATAGTGAGGAAATATTAACTTAATAAATTAATCCAATTGTGTTTAATGAATCCGCTCTTGAAGTATTATTAATTGACTGCACGGTTGGCCTAGTGGTTTAAGCGGTCGCCACGCCGCTCTCTACTTCGCCAAGTGTCGCGGGTTCGAATCCCACGTGGGATAACACTTTGTGTGATTCACAAATTGTTGTTCTGAGTCTGGGTGTTATTTGTGTCCGTTTCATGTGTGTTTGTAAAGTCCCCCGCGACACAGGAATTCATATTCCTAATGCGGGAGTTGTCTTTTAATATATAAATAAATAAATAAATAAAAATATTAATAGTAATTACTGAAGCCTAATTATTTTAACAAAACAAGTCAACGTTCGCTAAACGAATTGTTCCATTTTAACATAATATAAATATTCAGTGATAATTATGTTTTTGTCATCCTAGTATTCACTAAAGCGAAATATGATTCACTTAATTACATCATCATCATCATCAGCCCATCGCGGTCCACTGCTGGACATAGGCGTCTCTCGTTGCATACCACTTTGATAGATTTTGGGCTTAATTTATAATCTAATAAACTAATTTTGGAGTAGTGTTAATCTCTCACGTTAGAATACAAAGTAAGTGCTTTAATACTATGTGTGTTTTGTTAAATCTTGTTTTTACTGTGAGAAAAAATCTAATGCCAGTGAAAGTGCTATAACAATAACGCAATTTGTTTATTATTATTTTAGTACGTTTGCTCCTGGCAAGTGCAGTAAAAAAGATGAACGAAAACAGATTTGTAATTCTTCTCCCAAAAGTTTTTGAGATACAAGTTAGCGTCCTGAGTACAGGATGCCATAAATATCTTATGACCTCTAAAACATCATAAACTTTCTTTTAAGTAAAAATAAAGAATTTCATTGTCAAAAGCAAAGTCCCAAAGTTAAAAAATACAACAGTAACCATCCATCTGCAAGTACTGGATAACAGAATCTTTTAATTTTTTGTTTGAGGTTTATTGTTTATTTATCATATAATGATATTAATTATACTATTTTGAAATTACATATTTTAAAAGTTAATAAAATTGAGCTATTGGTCCCCATAGTATTTTATATTATATTCCCCCATATTCAAAAAGCAGAAAACAATAGTTACGTTTAAAAAAATTGAAAAAGGTAAAAATCCAAATGTAAACCTCAAATTCGTGTGTAAGGAATACTCTTTAACCAAGTCCGAAGTGCTCATAACCAAGTGGCCTTAGGTGATTGGAAACGATCACCGAGGGTAAACAATGACGACGCGGTCAGTACCTAGATGGGTGACCTATTGTGGCATGATATGTAATGAATGTTTCCGTGATTCGGTGGTCACATTAAGCAGTCGGTCCCTGTTTTTACAATAAAATAACAGTCGGGTGGCTTAAAATCATCCCACGGCAAGAATACTTGGCCACATCGTGTCTTGCCAGTTCACAACCCGCACTCGGCCAGCATGGGGACGTATGGCCTTAAACCTCCCATGATAGGAGACTCGATTCCAGCAGTAGGACATTAGAGTTGTTCATGAAGTGCGATTCACATATGGTCCGATTTATATACCGTATTTAAATTGTTTTTCTCAACAGAATATAAATTATGTGAGGTAGAATTAATTTAACTTCTAAATTGACTTCAGCATTATCAACAAGATATTATTCCACTTCCGGACATACCTAGGTCACATTAGCAAATTGTGTAACACCGAATACTGACATTAGAAAGATCTTACCCCAAATCCGGTTTAACGATATTCTTAATAAACGCATAATAGCCGACAATGTACAATATATTACATCTAATAAGAGTATTATTACTTACATAATGGGCACGAAGAACCACAGAAGAAAAATTAAAATTGCCATTATGCCGAGATACTGTGGGTATTCCGTGAATGGCGCCAGGAATGTGGAACTGAAAGTTTATAATCATTTTTTTTCTCAAGATTAAGGCAATGACAACATTTTTTGAGGAACCAAAATTGGAACATTGATATCTGAATGGGATTTTGTAGAAAGAAAGGTTTTACTGTTATTTGATATTACCATTTGTGCAGTTATTAATTAAGGCATGTTATGAGATCAGACTTTATTTATTTATGTGACATTTCTATAGGAAACAAATATTTTGTGACTTCGTTTATTCACTGTATTAGTTTGTAACTTGAGTAATTTTTGCATGTGTAGTTTATGAGTGGATTAGAATACGGACTATCGTGTTAACAAAATATTAAATGTCCTAGGTCATGTACCATATAGTCACCAAAAAAATGTTTAGTAATATTTAGGGACTTATTTTTTTTTTAGCAATTTTTGAAAATAATAGTAGTTAAGTTGAAAAGTGGATGGATGATAGAAAATAATTAACAAATAGAGAAATAGTGAAGTTTATTATTTAGCCAATATCG
Organism: Phragmatobia fuliginosa; assembly: GCA_932526445.1. NCBI lineage: Eukaryota > Metazoa > Arthropoda > Insecta > Lepidoptera > Erebidae > Phragmatobia > Phragmatobia fuliginosa. Next base: position 19,491,617 of record OW052064.1, read on the forward strand.
CAATTATTTTAACATCACGATTTTGTAATTAAAAGTAATGAAACAAAGTAAAACAGAAACTCACTTGAAACACTCAGTTGCGTTCATTTTATTTTCGTATCCATTCTGAAATAGAAGTGATTATACATCAATAAAAATACCAGTTATGTAGACTGTTGAATGTAAGTCAAATTTTGAATATTCTTACATATACGGAGTCTGCAGGTTAATAACAGTTTCTCTTATTGCATTATTTAAATAAAACGTTTTAGTAGTTCTGTATTTATAAGGGATCATGTTAGACGCACAATTATTATCATAGGTTGAATAGAAACATGCTAAAAATAGACTTGTTGAGATCTAGGTAATCGAGATGAAAATGATTTAAAGACATGTATCTAATAACCGATATATGAATCCGATTCAGACAATCTGCATCGCGATCCTAAAATTATATTTAGTTGCTTTTAATTTTTTATTAATATTTAGTTACTGCCTACCGCTAATGCATAAATAATACGGTTAATTTTTAGAGATGTTAAAATACTTACGGGTGTCATATACACCTTAGTGCAGTCTTTCAAAGGAAAGGTACCCTTTGTTATCCATATGAGTGAGGCCGTAGATAAAGCTATGTACATCACGTAGTACACACAGGATAGATATGACGTCAGTACTTTCAAATGACCGACACCTGAAACAATAAAACTGATCAAAACATCTCCGTCTTTGTATTTCTTATTTCATTTATTTTATACTAGCTTTCCGCCCGCGGCTTCGCCCGCGTGGAATTCGTTTAAATTACGTGACACGGTAAGGGTAGATTAAACAATCTTACATGATTTTATGTTTGATATTAAGGAACTTCGACACAAACTTTCGTCCCCTATTTAAAACCCTTCTACTTTTATTTTCGCGATAAAAAGTATGTCCTTTTCCAAGTTCAGTTCTATCTTCATACCAAATTTCATCAAAATCGGTTCAGTGGTTTAGGCGTGAAAGCGTAACAGACAGACAGAGTTACTTTCGCATTTATAATATTAGTACGGATTACACCATCGAATAGTAGAGATTTCATCAAACAGAAAACACCCCTATTTTTTGAAAAAAGTAGATATTTTGACGGGTTAATTTTCGATATTAAGTCAAAATAGGGTGAAAAAATAAATATTTCAAATCAAATAAATTACAGTGTATTTGGGACATAAAAGGGTAACTTCGTTTTAAAAATAATTTTATTTGTAAAAGATAAAAATAAAGAACCAAAAACTTTGTTTTTTTTATTTTTCACATATAATTTGAGGTTATGTGAAAAAAAGTGTAAATAAAAAGCTAAGTGCGTGTCAGGCCACGCACAGGAAAGGGTTCCTAAGTCACCCTTAATGGTACGTGGATTAGAAATTGTATCCAATGGATAATTTTGTATGATGTTTTCCAAGTAAGCACATTGTAGGAGTTAAGCCTCTATAACCTGGAGTGATGATTTGCGCAAGACGGCTGGCAGGAGCTGGATGCGGTTAGCCGAGGATCAAACTAAGTGAAGTGCAATTGGAGAGGCCTTTGTCCAGCAGTGGACTGCAATAAGCTGATGATGATGATGATGAAGCCTCTATAACTCCTGAACTAACATGGTGATCTAATTCGTTATAGTTTACATTTAAAGTTAATTATATTGACCACTATCACGAATTTTTTCAGATTTTTTGAGCCGGCCGTTTTGATTTAAGAGCGGGGGGGGGACGCCCTGTTTTTACAAAAAAGTGGCCTTTAAAGCGGAATTTCTCGCAAACGGATACCTAAATCAAAAAATCGTCTTAACAACCCTTTAATGTTTTTAAAAGACCTATATAATGATACCCCACATAATTACGTAGCCGCGAGAAAAAAAAAACATCCCCACTTTATGTGTAGGCTATAATTTTATTGTAGCACTTTGTCGACGTAATTACAATACATATTCATGCAAAGTTTCATCTTTCTAGCACTTACCGTTTGGACGGTAAGTCGAGGATGGACGGACGGACAGACGGACATGACGAATCTATAAGGGTTCGAAGTCATAAACTTCGGAACCCTAAAAAGTTGTAGATATTTTAATTACCTACAACTTTGCTATTTAACTTTTTTCCATAAGACTTGTAGTTTTGCCTGTAATCGAGATAAACCGTTTTTTACCCTTTGTTTTATATATTTAGCCATCCAAAGTGACTCTACCCTGCCTGATGGAAAGCATGAGCAGAATCCAAGAGTCGGGGCTACCACACTTGCTGCGAATGCAGACAATAATGTATGGCGGCCCACACTATGGCGGCTTAGTGAGATGCTTTTTCACGCCCCGTCCGAGGAGGACCCGAAAACCTCCCCCCCCCCTACCCGACCCCCCTCAGATCGCAGATCGCCCGTAAATTATTTTTCCTTTCATTTTTATAATATTCTCCTCCTTTTTCAATGGGTTTTATCGTACTATAATTTTGTTTTCAAAAATTATCTACCCTGCTCTACTGGTCTTTATGTCATTTACAAACTATCATTATGGTTGCCATGCAAGTGTGTTATGCCTAGCAACCTGTGAAGTTTTGACAGGAGATAAACAGTGATACATTTTGACATCTACGATTTATGTATTTTATAATCACCTAGGTAAAAAGGTAAAAACCTTTGTATCTCGATTATTGCAGTAAAAAGTAGCCTATGTCCTTTCCCAAGTTCAGTTCTATCTTCATACCAAATTTCATCAAAATCGGTTCCGTGGTTTAGGCGTGAAAGCGTTACAGACAGGCAGACAGAGTTACTTTCGCATTTATAATATTAGTATGGATTTTCTGAAAATAGTTTATAAGACTGACTTAGTGATGTAAGCATTTTCTGATAGTCTACATTTTTTATTAGCTCACTAACACTTGTTTATACGGAGTAAGGCAAACGTTGACAAAAAATATGTAGTTTGAAAGGTATTTCAGTCTAGTACCACATTGTATATGATAAGTTTTATACAAGAGATGGATATACAACTTTTCTATCATTTTTTAATTTTAGAACAACAAATCAATAGGCTCTTCACTATTAATTTATTATAATATGGATTGAATAATAATAGCAAGAACATTAAATATATCATATACCGCTTGGTTTTAACATACATATCTACAAACATACGTACTACTACATGTATGAACAACAGTCTACAATTTTTTTATACAGGTGACTTTACCAAGAAATTGCTGTAAATGTTTTGTATTTTATGTATGAAAACGCACAGGTTACTGTACATCTCGTATTCGCAACACTAATTGTATCAATTCTGTGTAACCGCCTGAAGCCCTACAAATTTCCATGGAATGGAACTCAAGTTACCTTACTTATCAGCAGAATTTGTAGTAGGTATGTAAACTGTTCTGATTCAATACAGAGTTCCGCCACTCTAGCCAAGTTGCATTCGTTTTTCGTTGTGCAATCGCTGACGCCTCTATTCTCTTGTTTCATCATCATGAATCATTATCAATCATCATCAACAGCCTTCAACAATCCTGGACATAGGCCTCTCCTTAAAAAGTTATTCTCTAGTTTGATTGGCTTAAATTTTGTTTTGATCACGTGGCTGAGTGACATTATAAAAGTGAGTGAGTGAGTAAAACTGAGTGCTTGCAACTTGGCTAGAAGGGCTGTATAGATGAGCACTGATGAAAATATGAGTAGAATCCGAGAGTAATTGTACTAATGGTCACCATATTCTTTAAGAAAGCAGACAAAATAGCACGGTAACCCGTACTATGGCAGTTTACTGAGATGCTTCAGTTTAATTTGACCTCCGATCTCGAACTCACCAATCAAACACGACACCATGAATACTTTTTGAGGGTCTTCTGTTTAAGGATAGTACCACTCCGTTCGTGTTGAAATCAGTGTGGCCCTACTACCTTCACTCTATTCTAGCACAAATCTATTTTGATTTTTCTGCAAGAATTTTGAATTAACTACTTAAGTTATGAGATTAGGTATCTCAAACATCGTTAATGTGAAACCAGTTTACAAATAATATTTGTTTTAATACTTGTATATATAAATGCATAACTAATTTAGGCAATACATTTCACATCATTCTTTTTTTCACTTGTAAGCTCATAAAAAAAAAAAAAATTAGGAATAAAAGAGCAAATATTAAAATATTCAAACATATACAGTAGTACGTAGTCATATGAACAGCAAAAGGAATGCTTTAGTAGTTTTCCGTCCACATTATAATCGGATTTGGTTCTTAAGTCCTTTCGTAACTCACAGTAAGAAAAGGGACCGTATATTTATTAATCCTCTTGTAGGCTTTTTACTAGTAGCGAAGGGAATATGTTAGCTTTGTGTGTGGTTTACTTATGATGTACATACATAGAATATACAATCTCTTAAGGAGTTGATAAATGAACAGCTAGCTTTATGAAAATATATTATGTATCTTATCTTTCTTTTTACACGTTCTTTATTAGGTTCACCTGTATGTGTGTTTGTTTGTCACCGACTCCTTTGGGTGCGATTTTGACCCACTTTAAACGGCCAGATTTCGTTCAAACTGCAGATTTATCGAGGACCGATGACAATACACTAATTTGAAAAAAAAAATCTAAAACAATGGTTAAAACAAATTAGTTTTACAGTATTTTTTCTAACAGCAAATAGATTAAAAAAACTAAACAAGCACGCTTTTAAATAAAGTAGAAAATAAATTTAATGTAACAAATCGTGTGGTGCTTTCTAAAAATATTACAAACAAATTTGTTTAAACATTTTTTTTAGTTTTTTTTTTATTTAAACTGCCTCGGTGGCGCCTGTGGTAGTGTGAGTATACGACTGCTATGTTTGAGGTCTCGGTTCAAATCCTGGGTCGGACCAAATGTTTGAATAATCTTCAGATAGGTGTTTTCTATAATATGTTTATACGTAGAAAACACATGTACTATATATATGTATGTATTTACAAAAAAAGTATAAAAGTATTTTATCAATCAATCTAGCTTTCACAGTACTAATTCTGCTTAGTTTGAAGCTAGATGGCGTTGCGTTTTACATTTACAAAAAATAATAATATTTATTTACATATTAAGCATTTTTTCCTTTTATTAAAGGTACCTATTATTTTCCATTAGTCACACGGCAGCACCGTCTTGTCGATGTAGTTTTAATAGTTGGAATTATAAAGGATACATATGGTTCAATGTTCTTTTTTTTGTTTTGTTGGCCGCTAGGCCTGTTCTGTCCATGTAAATATTTTAAGTACGTTAATTGAATAGACCAAATGAAAAGGTGAAGATAATTATGTCCTTTAATATACACACTCATAAATTTTTAAATGTTCCAACACAAACAGTTTTCATTGTCATTCAACGTGGCAATACCGCCAGTCTTCTGGGACCGCTAACAGAAGTCAGCAATGCGGAGAAACGTTTTGACGCATACGTGTGAACAGTTTATAAGGATATTCAATATCCCAATGTATCAATATTCTATACTAAAATAATTGATTGAATATTGTTCAGTAAAAATTAAAACTATAAAAATATATTATATACTAATATAACTATTATGTAAACTTATTTCAATATCTATTGTAAGTCGAATTCAAAAAAACTCTTTTGCATTTGATACCAGCCCCCCTAGTTTTTAGTTTTCTGTTATATTCTCTTGTAATGAACAAGAGAATAGAACAGAAAACGAAAAACGTAACGTAACGAAAAACGGCTAATGTAAGTCACGTGATCAAAACAAAATATTAGCCAATGACACAAAAGAATAGAGATTAGAATAGAAAACGAAAACGTTTGTATCTTGGCTAAGGGTAACAGCTCTTTTAGTAAAGGTTTGGGGCTACTTTAGATTACTCTAAGACCCTTCGCAATCATTAGCATTGATAAGAACTGTACTTACTTATACTTACTACTAACTATTACTTAATAAGGTAAGCCCATTTGCCCACTTTGTGCAAGGGAGTTTGCTGCGAAAATCGGCTATATAAGCCATCTCCGGGCGCATCAGCGCCAAGCCCTATAAGGGGTCGAACTGGTCGCCATGACCGAAATCGGTCGGAATACTATTATTATTCTTATTCTCAATTTAAGGGGTAGGCCCTTGTCGGTGGAGCAATCGCTACTCCTGTCTATTTTCCGCAATCCGTTTGACCTCTTGATAGGCCACGACTCCTACTGTCCTTTACTTGTTGTATGTACGCCAAACTAGGCCTTCCGCGTTTTCTTTTACCTTCTATCTTTCCTTCTAGTATGGTTTTTTATTATTAATAAGTCAATATTTACTTTACCTCTCAATATTGGCACAGCTCTCCAGACGCCAACTGGATCCTGTTGGCTCAATTGACCCATCGCTAGCTGCAATAACGTCGTCGGGAGGCCTACTACCAACAGCCAGAATGTGTATATCACCAAGTATGGTACAGCACCATAACGGTACGCCTCTTTCGGGAGTCGAACCGAGTTGAATAGGGTCAGAGATATGGCTATAGTGCATAGCTGTGTTTTTAATAAATCGCATAATGATTTTAGTGTCTGAAACAAAGAGATAATTTACGTTATATTACTTTAATATATTACTATATTATATTACTATTACTTGTATTACTGTGTTCGAACATTTACGATACACGTGCAGAGTCAACATAATGTCACTTAAAACAATTGTCGACTCACAACTTTTTTCAAAACTTACTTTGAACATAGTATTAAAACAGACAAAATTTTTGGACTTGTCTATCGCTCCTCGCTTGATAGCTTATATTTTTGGCATAATATATAACAATAAATAAATATTTCGGACATCCGACACACAACATAACATCATCTAGTCCCAAACTTATTTTGTAAATATTTACATATTATACTTAGAAAATACCTAAACTCCGAAACAAATATTTGCGTATCACACAAACATTTGGTCCGACCCGAGAATCGAACCCGAGACCTCTTGTTCAGCAGTCGCCTACGCTAACCACTAACAACAATTAGTATATATAGGTAAAAAGATGGCATGAAATTTTTGTTGACAATTTTACTGTGTACTCCATTTGTTTAAAACGGGAAATGAATGATTTTCTTCACGTTTAAATTTAGGTACAGGTGATATATGAAATGAAAATAATAAGACTTACAATAGAGTCTTAATCAACATGGATGACGTAATTATAACTAGAACTGTTATGCGAAGACATTGGCGGCCTCGCACATGTGGCAAGATGCACAACAGTTACATAATTTACGTTTATGCATAGCATTATGTATTGTTAACAGCGTCCGTAACGATATGATTTCAGCTATTTGGCTATAATTATAGTTTTTTAATGTTTATTGTCCTAAGTGTCATCCATGCTTAATTATTTTTTTTACTTTTACTTTTTAAACGAATAAAGACTTTGCTGGTCTAGCGACTTTTCACAATTTACAATAATAGCCCGGAGTATGCAAATTTGGTGGAGTTGGAGCCCGTGCCCGTGGTCCTGGTTGTCATGATGGCAATCGTAATTGGGAAATGAGTGCCTTTAAATATACTGACTACTAGGTACTTCAGATCTTTCGAATTCGTTTCGCCCTGAGGTTGACGGAAGTCCGACAGTCACTCCGTGTAAAATCTGATATTCAGGTAAAGCCGCTTGAAGTAGTAGCCGAACCCAAATAATCTTAGGAATAATAAAGGCTGAAAACTTTTACACGATTCAGACCGCGTTAGTCAGAGGTCACGGGTTTGATTACAATCCAGGTGGTGTGCCAAGTTATTCTGGTCCACAGGCCAGATCAAATGATCTAAATATAGTTTGCAATATTAAGTCACCTGTTTAGATTGTTAATGAATAAATTATAAGCTTCCTGGAACGAAAGGTATCTAATATTAAGGTTAGCTATACATGTCACATTTCCTAATGGTGTTGAGTAAATTTTTATAGCGCGATGCAGTCTCAGAAGTAAGTGTGTTTTTAGTTTTAACATAGTAAGCAGTGTCCTTTCTTTGTATTTCTTGGTTGTCCAGAAAAATATTAAACTAATTATTGCTATTCCTGTGACAATTCTCTTCTTAATGATTTTGTTATTATTACATACTATCAGATGATTCAATGTTAAGTATTTAAACACCAAAATATATAATGGTAAGTTCATATTCAGTGGAACGAGAATTTAATTAGAGTGGAACAAATTTCTTTGACATATCTAGCGCCCATGTCTTTTTAATGAGATAAGTAAATTAAAATGTAAGATTCATTGTTTAAAACAAGAGGTAATCATTTTGTTTGTTGGACACTTTAAGTAGTGTGTACTTGTTATTTATGTAAATTCTTTTTTTAGTACCTTAACTCATTTGGTTGTACTTACGCCTTTTTGATAGGTTTTTTTTTCGTTTTTATACATTAAATGTATAAAATAAAGTTTTTGAGTACTAAAACTTTTACTAGATTAATATTAATGTTGGTAGATAATACAGCCACGCTGATTTCGAGGGACAGTACTACCCTATCACAGAAGGCAGGAAATTCGTTGGTGAGTGTGAGACCGGAGGCCCAATCATGGGTTCCTATTCGTATCCTCTACTCCTGGATTCTACTCATGCTTTCCATCAGGCAGAGTAGAGTCATTTCGATAGGCTTACATATAAAAGATTTGAGTAATTATCATTATTATTGATATATTTTGAAAATATGAGCACTGGGCAATTTTTATCCCAAAAATTTTCAAGTGTGCCTGTGTAGTTTAACTAACATTTATGACATGCCGTACTATGATAACCTACTTGTATCTATCAAGAGCCTTTTAGTAGCCTTTAGCTTATAAATACAGGAACTAAACCCGGACCCCAAGTCAGGCGCTGCCCCTAGCTTTTAATAATTTACTGGGGTAACCTACCGTATACTTATTAACAGTTAATTAATTTATTAAAGAGAAATCGAATGGCCTACTTATACCATATTAGATCGTATATATCTGTAACAGTAGGCGTAAGTAAATTAATAAAATAAATAAAATAAATACTTTCCTACGCCCTTGAGTTAATAAGCCAGAGAATAATTCGATCTAAGGAATAATGATGGGATCAAGGTTGTAATTTTTCAAAATTACGTAATAATCATTTTGCATTTGGACCCAATATAAAACAAGGAATATTATAGAATTTCTCAATTTTAATCTGTAACTTCGCAATGTATACTATTATAGAAACCTACATCAACTGACTGCAAGTGTACATAAAGACTATGACAATTAAACGCTATCTATAATTTTTAAACCAACATTCTAAACGGTGAGAATCACAATTTGTTCATTGTGCTTCGTGTGTGTATAGGAATTGACACAAAGTTCCGACACCTTTCATTCATAACATTAAACAACGACAGCTACTTAGGTCTATTCATGCCTATTGTTAGGTGCACTACCTAAACGCTAATTAATAGGTAGAATACTTGTATGTATGGCTTCGCTTTGTCACCGTACGAGTAAACAGAGTCATATACCTCTCCTCTTTATGCACTGACAGTAACCTGTATTTTTATGTAGGCTGTATTGGTTTTGCATAGTGTTTCATACTGTTATACAATTTTACTAATGGCCTCACTCATGGGCATATGCTTTACACTATTATGAGACAGGATGTGTTTATGTATGTGTCTAAAATTTGTATTTGTGTAGATTTCTCTCTCAAACCAAGACTGACTGTTTTGTATCTGAAAAAGACTCTATAATAAATAATATTAAATAAATATTTGGGACATCTTACACACAGCGTCATCTAGTCCCAAACTAAGCAGAGCTTGAATAATGGCTACTAAACAACTGATATAAATACATAAACATACTTTTTTTTAATACATACATATTATACATAGAAAACACCCAGACTCCGAAACAAATATTTATGAATCACACAAATATTTGGTCCAACCCGGGAATCAAACCCGAGAGCTCTTGATCAGCAGCCGCATACGCTAACCACTAGACCAACAAGGCAGTCATATTTGTCATTTCTGTATGCATTTCCTTCTCCAGTATGCAGAGTGTGTTGCTCAGTGGATAAATACAGCATACATGAAACGCTAACACTCTGATTATAAAGTTTAATTTCACAAAACAATAGATAACGCATTTTCGTCATTGATACCATCGTCTTTAACCAGACGCTTCTTCTTTCATTCTCTTCTGTAACACACCATCCTTATTCGAAATTGTAATCAATGCAATATTTAGTTTTACCTTTAATATATTTTCTTAGCGCGCTCATAGCCGAGTGGCCTTAGATGATTGGAAACGATCACCAAGGGTAAGCAACGACGGCGCGGTCGGACCTAGATGGGTGACCGTTTGTGGCATTTTATATAATGATCGTTTCCGTGATTCGGAGGTCACGTTAAGCAGTCGGTCCCGGTTGTTGTCATAAGACAGCAGTCGTGAAGCTTAGTTGGAGGCCTTCAGGCGGCTTAAAAACATCCAACAGCAAGATTACGTAGCCACAACGTGTCTTGCCTGTCCCCAACCCGCACTCGGCCAGCGTGGGGACGTATGGCCTTAACCCTCTCTTGAGAGGAGACCTGAGCCCAGCAGTGGGACGTTAAGGGTTGTTGATGAATGATATTTTCTTAGAAATGCAATCGTTCTTACCACATAGTATGAATCGAAATTTTACTAACCACGCGCTCACATTCAATTTAAAATACATTTCTTAACAATGATTACATTGGATCTCACAGTATTATCTCAATATTGAATCCTTATGAACCGTCTTATAGAAGTCTAGTAGAAAAATCTTGTAAGACAAAGAAAAAAAGTAATTTGAAAGTAAAGACACGGCCCTAATGTGTGTTACAAGCTTTAGCTCTTGTAAACTCACTCATAAATATCCATAAGTTATCTGCTTTCCATTGACCTAAAACACAATTTGAAGAAGCAAGGTTTATGCAAACATGCTATAAAAGACGTTTATCAAACAAACTTGGCGTTATACTTGAAATATATCAACGTCGTAGCAAAGGACTGTAATTGGTGTTTCGGTATAGATAACGATTCTCCTTCAGTTGTACTCAATCGTTCAGTAGACTTAATGTGAACCTATAGAAAATGCCTTGTTAGTCTGGCAGTTAAGGTATGTGACTGACCATTAAGAGGTTCCTACTTCGATTTTTCTGTTTATTGAAATGCTTAATTACAACCCGGATCTCTGAAGTTGACGGTCATATCTCCTATGTCACTGAGAGCACTTCGATCCTGCATTTGATCTGTGTCTATTTGTAGTGGGTAGCCATCCATCATAGTGTTCAGAATACTGAGAAGACTACTCTGACTGATGACTGATGTAAAGCATGAATAGAATCCAAGAGTAGCGGTCACCATCCTCATTGTGAGCATAGACAATACTGATACTGGTGATCCACGCTGTGGTGGCATAGACAAATGCGTCTGCACCATTGGACCCCCGGTCTCACACTTACCAACGAAATATGACAACAGAAATGTTGTCATTTTTAGGTTGATTTTCTGCGTAGCCTATTCGTGCTAAAATCAGTGCGGTTCTGCTACTTATGGGTACAAATGTTGAAAAATTAAAATAAATCTCTGTACATTTTGTTCGCATTTTATGTTCTATTACAACTGGATTTATGTAGATAGGAATAATATGGCGTTATGTAATTTAAAATATGTGTGTGTGTGTGTGATATGAAATATGTAGATTTATGAATTAAGTGTATAAACATTTATTACTTCTTCAAACAATAAAACTACTAATTACCAATTCAAGAATATTTTTTTCATCATAGGCTGAAATAATTTCCTGACTACCTTTACGATTCCAGGTCAACAGGAAGTACATTTGGCGATGAACAAATTTCTAACATAAAACACATTTTACGGAAGTAACTCTATTTTCATACGTACCAAACTGTTGTGTTTTTGTTGTATATTTTAACAAAAAAAAACCCGTCTGTAGAATGACCGCTTCATAATATCACACTAAAAAGGCCGAAACAGTGAATGAGAGACCGTAGGTCCTATGAGTCCTATTCTCACTAAGCTGCCATAGCCTGGATTGGTGCTGCAGTGTCTGTACTCACAGTGAGGGTGGCGACCCCTTTTAGATTCTATTCATACTTTCTATCAGAGTAGAGCCACGGTATGGTAGGTTTAAATAAAAATAAATGAAAAGAAAACACCATACGAGTTATCTCATCGATAACTCATCGTAACGCTATCAGGAGTAGCCTGTTATGTATTTTTAATGTTCATTATTTAATTTAAATAGTTAACTGATGTTTATTTTAATAATTCTCTTTTATTTTTCTCTATTTTGCCTACTTGATAGCTTTGTATATTTTGAACTAACTCCTTCTACTCCGTTTAAATCTTTCTTTTTTTTCTTTAAAAAGTCATATGTTTTTAAGACGGATAAATCAATATATAATAAAGAAATGTGTTTGCTTGCATGTGCTTCAAAAGCAGTTTATTTTTTATTGACTGTTAAGTTGTCTATCATCATCATCTGCCTGCCCTTATCCAGATTTTGTTTGGGGTCGGCGCAGTATGTTTTATCCTTCCATTCTACTCTATAACTCGTCATTTCACTGTTAACTCCATTCCTATTCATATCTTCTTTCACATAATCCATCCACCTTTTCTTTGGTCTTCCTCCTGCCATGTAATCTGCGATTTCCATACCCAACATTTTCTTTGCCACATTTTCGTCATCCCTCCGCATAACATGTCCATACCAAGATAACCTATTACTTCTTCTATCTATCTTAGCATTCGTATTTCAGCAACATTCAGGCGACTCCCATTCGCTTTCTTAATAGGTCAACTTTCAGGAACAGCAATATCACGATATACTCACATGAAGGTACTTTTGTAAAGGGTTACATTTGTCTTACAAAGCAAAATCAGTTATTCTATGACTGTAAATGTCACTGTAACGAATTGTCGTAAATCATGACATCGTAATAAACCTTTTGAATTCCGGGTTCAGTAAAATGTTTATTAAACTTTTGCACAATAGATTATTCACATTGAATAGTGAACAAGAAAAAAGAGAAAACGAACCATAAATAAACTCGTTGTCCCTTTATTTATGTGTCATGTTTACCGGCCATCACAATCGACAAAGACGCTTCATTGTGTTATGAGTGCAGGTAACGGAAAAGATGTATGGAGAATGAAATTCACCTGTTAGGAACTTACTACGAAGGCAGCTATGGCATCGTGATATATTATGTATTAATAACCCAATATGTCCCACTGATGGGTTCCAACCGCCTCTTAGGAGAGGGTTAAAGTCATACGTCCCCAAGCTGGCGAATAGCGGGTTGGGGACTGGCACGATCACGTTGTAGCTACGTCATCTTTCATGTGGAAGTTTTTTAAACTGACAATTGGAAATTATTCTATGGATTTTAAATCGTTTTCAATTAGTCTATTTACTTAAGTTTAAAGTAAATTTCAACTAAATTTAAAAACTTTCGTCAACGGCTTTAAATATGCTGAAAATGGATGAAATTTGTTACAAAATAAGTCGGTAATAATTACTAAACCGTTATTGAACTAAACTATACGACTATTGCGTCGAATGCATAGTTTAGCTTTAGAGAGGTAACTATTATTTATATTTATGCTTTGTAATTATTTATTGTGTAATAATATTATTATTAAAGTTGTTTGAAATAATTGTAATATAGTGTAGAAACTCTCTGTATTCAGATCTATAGGACCAAAGTTTCAATTTATAGTATCTATTACATAATATCTTGGAAATAGCGCTTACCTACTTGATCATTTTCAGTTACATGAGAACTTTATTTCATTGTCAATTTTATTAAATTTTTTCACTTTTCTACTCCCCGTCACTTGCTAGGTACGTACTTAAATTCATTACTTCATATTATTCAAATAATATTTTTTACTTAATCATATTTAGATATAGAGAAAGTTTGTGATTTTGTGACAGTTTGTGAGTTGTGTGATTCACAATTTGTTGTTCTGAGTCTGGGTGTCCTTTGTGTCCGTTTCATGTATATTTGTAAAGTCCCCCGCGACACAGGAATTTATATTATAGGGAGTTGTCTTTTTTTAAAAAAAAAAAAAGAGAAAGTTTGTTAGTATGTATGTATGTTTGTTGCTCTTTCACGCAAAAACTAGTACATGGATTTTGATTAAACTTCACAGTAATATAGATTATATATCAGAACAATACATAGGCTACCTTTTACTGCAATAATCGAGATACAAGCAGGCGGAGCCGCGGGCGAAGGCTAGTGGTAAATAAACTTGCAATAAATCATCAAAATAATTTATGATTAAGTTAAAGTAAAAAACATTGTTCACGACTGTTGATGATATAAGGAGTAACTTAGGCTGTTTTTTTTTAGACAAGCTATGCTTCGCGGCGTAACTCGCAATTTACAACAATAGCCGGGGGATTGAGCTAGTCTGGTATATAAAAAAATACTATCTTCACCTTAGTCTACAATCTTATTGCCACAATTGTACTTCAATACAATGCCGTCTCACGACACTAGTTCATAGTAACCTCGGTTACTTCTAAAAAAAAACAAAAACAAAACACAATGTTAATATCTTTTTTGCTGTATACGGGACTCATTAGGTTACGATACCTTCTACTTTCCGACGTTTCGAACGGGTTATATGGCGCGTGGTCACGTGGAGAAGAAATCAACGCGATCGAGTGCGGATATCTAACTACGAAACTATAAAAAACTAATCTACACAGTGATGATGTTAATCTAAATAGAGACGTTCCTTTGGACTTGAAGGTGGATGTTCACGAGTAATCTACCTGCTGTTTTGGGAATCGGTGACGAAATAACAATTATTACTGATCTGCGCCACTGGACTGGAGAAACGGGTGACGTAATTAGGAAGTGAGGTTCAAAGCATTTCAATGATAGATTGAATAAGATTGATAGCTTCACAGTTGGGAGTCGCTGAAAAAATCATATCTTTTTGCTGGGAGTCAAAGATTGCGTGATTGTTTAAAACAAGACTGATTGAGGATTTTAATAACTTATTTTAAATACACATACCAGATTATTACAATGAAATACACATAAAAAGACTGCACGGTTGGACTAGTGGTTAAAGCGGTCCCCACACCGCTTTCTATTAAGCCAAGTGTCGTGGGTTCAAATCCCACGTTGGATAACACTTTGTGTGATTCACAAATTATTGTTTTGAGTCTGGGTGTTCTTTGTGTCCGTTTCATGTGTGTTTGTAAAGTCTCCCGTGATACACGATTTATAATTCTAAGGTAGGAGTTGTATTTTTAAATAAAAAAAAGGATAAAAAAGAAAATTGATGTACTTAAACTGAACCATTCTGCATAGTTGAGCCAAGTTTTATCAACATAAAGAGTTAAAATAAGACAGTTATAGCAATAAAACTGATTCAAATTTGAAGTAATACCACAGAATACATAATAGTACTAGTAATAGTTAATTAAATTACATAATTTAAATTATCGGAAAATAATTTAAAATCCTCAATTTAGTCTATTTGTGAGAGGTAATCTCAAAATTCCATTACCCACAATCTCTTTGGCTAAATTTACAAAAAGAAGGCCAAATAAACTTGGGAATAAAGGC
Source organism: Phragmatobia fuliginosa (assembly GCA_932526445.1). Lineage (NCBI taxonomy): Eukaryota > Metazoa > Arthropoda > Insecta > Lepidoptera > Erebidae > Phragmatobia > Phragmatobia fuliginosa. The sequence goes on from OW052064.1 coordinate 19,507,212, forward strand.
TAGGAAGAGATGATGAGACTATTTTGAAACTTATGAAATACTAGCTGAACCCCGCGGGTGTAGCCCAATGGCCATTATAATTGGCCAATGCCAAAACTAAGCTAAGAAGACGTAGTGTAAGTTACTTCTTATATCATGACTTTATGAGCTAGCCAAAATCCATTTAGCCGTTCTAGAGATTAGATGAACAAATAGACAATAATAAAAAAATAAGTTAGTATAGTGTATATTTTTTATAAAAACAGATTGGATTTAATCGACCCCATATCGTTTTGAGAAATTCTTCGTAAAATACCATTTGGTAACGAAATGTTATATCTACAAACACCACTCACCGTCAACAATAGCATAAACACAAATACTACTTGGAACTGTAGATCATTTTCAAAACAAACAAAGAAAAAAAATGTTTTCCAAACTACGTATACCAAGTAACAACTATTGTCATTGAATTTTTCGATTTCAACATTTCTTAGAAGAATTCTAACATGCCATTCAGGTGTGCGTATCCATATTTTCGAGTGTAAATAAATTCTGAGTGTGAATTTCAATATTTATTTTATTTATTTATAACTTTATACACACCTGTACATAGGCGGACTTAATAGGGTCTAATTTTTGTTCTTAATTGTGTTACTAACAAAAAGTGTTTTTGGGATTTTCTTAGGAAATTCCTAATGCTTGCCAGGAGTTTCGAAGTTTGGCGGTGATTCACGACCTCGGAGAGCACGTAAAGTCATCGGTCCCGGTTGTCATGAACATCTATGACAATCGTTATTGGGAAGTCAGTGCTCTCAAATATACTGACAACTAGTTCAAACTTCGAATTTCAGTTCTCCCTAAGGGTTGCGGACGTCCGATGCCAGTCGCTCCGTGGAAAAACTGAAATTTAAGTAAAACCGGTTGAACTAGTAGCTGACCCCAAATAAAACTTGGGAATAATGGCTAGGAGGATATATAATTGAGTGACTACCTACGCTAAGGGGCTTACTACGAGCGGAGACGGTGCAAGGAAAGTTTTTGATCAGGATATTAAGTCAAGTCACCATAGACTTAGAACGATATTACACCAAGAGTCTAAAAGCAATCATTCCATATGTTGAATGATTTTCGAAAGATCGCGTGTTCTGTCATTTCACTTTCTAATGATTAGAGCATTACTGTGTATATATTTCCTAGCCGTTTCAAATGACAAAGCTAAATGGTTAATAATGTGTAGAGCAATATGTTTTATTGCGTAATAATTTATTTGTGCCAATAACCATAGTGAAGGTAGTTGATAAATTTAAACGTCAATAAGATAGAAATAAGCTCGATGTGAGAAACCCAAAATTGATCAGAGTAGTGTGCAATGGGAGGGGCCTATGTCCAGCAGTGTATTGCGTTATGCTGATGATGATGATATAAAGTAAATATGAAAATGAGCGACTTCAAATTTGTTATGACATACCTGTCTAAAACAACTAAAAAAAATATCGGCCAAGTGCGTGTCAGGCCACGCACAGAAACAGTTCCTCAGTCACCCATAATGGATTTAAAATCATATCCAATAGATAATTGTTATGTTTACGTATTATTGCGTTAATTTTGTGTGACGTTTTCCAAGTAAGTCCATTTTACAAGTTAGCCTCTATAACTCTTTAACTAACAAAGTCATCTAATCCGTTATAGTTTTCCTTCAAAGTTCATTATATTGACCACCATCACGATTTTTCCAGATTTTTTGAGCCAGCCATTTAGCTTTTAGAGAGGGGGGGGACGCCCTGTTTTTACAAAAAGTGCCCTTTAAAGTGGAATATCTCGCAAACGGATACCTAAGTTTAAAAAAATCGTCGTAGAAACCCTTTATTGTTTTTACAAGACCTATCTAATGATACCCCACACAATGGGGTAGCCGCGTGAAAAAATATCATCCCCACTTTACGTGTAGGGGAGGTACCCCAAATAAAAATATTTTTCATAATTTTATTGTAGCACTTTGTCGACGTACTTACAACACATATTCATGTAAAGTTTCATCTTTCTAGCACTTACCGCTTGGAAGGTAAGTCGAGGACGGACGCACGGACGGACGGAAGGACATGACGAATCTATAAGGGTTCCGAGTCATAAACTTCGGAACCCTAAAAAGATATTGATCGAGATGGTTTAATTTTTTTTGATGTTTGGTACCTACCTCAAAATTTCGTATATTTACGAAGTGATTTAATCTTTTAATATAAATTTGAAGTTGAAATCCATAAAATGTACATGTATAGTGATACTTTTCTATCTTATTTTTTTTTAAAACAGTCATAATTTTTTAAGAAATATTAATGCAAAATACGTACTATAATGAATACTGTGAAAGCTTATAATATGCGTAATTGTTAATTTATTCCGTCGACTTTATAACTGCGTACTTGTACAAAACCTTTAACATGTTCTTAAATAATTTCCACATAATTTTAAAGAATATAAACCGTTTCAAAACAGATTAGTCATAAGAAGACATAGTGAGACCATGACAATCTCTTATAAGAATTAAAATATAATTTAATTGACTTGTGTGTAGCACTTGTGTCGATTGCAAAATTATCTAGTTAGTTTTATAGATCTCTGTATAATACCATATAAATGTACCTATTTCTCAGTTACTCTTGTTGCAACTGATTAAGGTTAGGGAGTATCATAGTCCATTCCTATTCTTCCCAATAGTATCGTATGATCGTTGGTGTTTGCAGGACAACTTAGCCGTTGTTAAAGGTAAGAATAAGTTGATAGATCAAAACCTTTCTTCTAAGGAGAGGCCTATGTCTAGCAGTATCCAACAGACTGTTGTGGGCTATTATATTATTTTTCTTAGGTATCATTTATTGCTTTCAAGGTTTTCGTATGAAAGGGGCATGAATCTGAAGAGATCTGTTGGAAAATTTGGTTTACCTTTTAGGTATGTCATACTAAATCTATTTATTTAAAATTTAATTGAGCGATATTGTTATCTAATGTATGCCGTTGTCTTTGCATCACACAAATCTTATAAGAGGACACATTTTTCTTCAATTACTATTTTATGAAAAAATATAAAACTGACTTAGAATGTATTTCCTTTGACACTAATCTTCACACAGTCACGAACACTTTTATGTTATCTTTTTTAGGTACTTATAGTATTTTTCTCCATGCTGCTGATGAACATTTTTAGATACATACTTCTGTTGTGTTTTTTCCCTTAGGGTATAAGATGCACAATAAATTGTTCACATATATAACGACAATCTACTTGCCCGCTACTATGAGTAGGAACAATTTTTGGTCAGCAAAAAACAACATTTTAAAATATTCTAAACGTATTATAGATTGGATTGTGCTCATGAATTCTACTCATGCTATCTATCCGGCAGATATAGAGACATTTAGGCAGGATGTGAATATTGTTTGAAAAATCGTATAAAGTTTTGCCCGCGGTTTCGGCCTCGTATATGTTAGTTAAAGTCCGTGTGGTGACGGATTAAGAATACAAAGTGTCACCACCCCTATTCATTCCATGGGTGTCTTAAGAGGCGACTAAAGGAACAAAATGTGTAGCTAACATCACTGCCAAGAGAAGGAAAACTTAAAACAAACCCTTTACTAACCCGTCTAGCCAGCGTGTTATAGTAGGCCAAAAGCTTCCAAAAGAGAGGCCTATGTGCAGCAGTGGACTGTTAAAGGCTGTTGATGATTGATGATGATGATATGTTAGTTATTGCGGTAAAAAGATATCAGTTCAGCCTACAAGCGTAAAAAGTAGACAGGTGTAGGCCAGATAGAAATGCATACGAATTTATAACATTTCACTAAACCGCCATGCTGCATTGAATGCACTCACAACATACATTCACACAACACATACACAACAATTCATTCTACTCATGGTTTCCATCAGGCAGATTAGAGTCACTTTGGTAGTCTTAAAGAAAGGAAAGGAAGAAAATATGAACGAAAAAATATTATTTCAATACGAACCAGTTTCTGCAATTATTGCGTATAGTCAAACAAATCTTTAGGTTTATATTACAAATATAGATTCATTATTAAGTTATCGAAACGATCCTTCCTTGTTTAGTGTCAAATTCTGTGTATAATAGACTAGAATATCAACAGCACGGTTAAACAATTGGAGGTGCGTTTTGCTTTGAACGCTGTTAAACAAGGCATTGTTGGTCTCGAGTTAATTTTTTCTAGAAGAGATTGCGTGTCTGTTCTAAGTAAATATATCTATAGGTATATAGGAAGCAATGAAATAGGTACATTGTTATTAGCCGTGACCACAGAAGTCAATGTCAGCTAATGAAAGGAATGCTCAAATGCTTTGTAAAGCATCAATAAATGTACCGTTGCGAATTCATTTGACATTGTTAAGCATTGAGAAGAACAAATAAATATTATTTTATAGTGCTCTTTAGATCTATTTGAATTGGTTTAAAGTGAAACAGGCCTATTCTTGAAAAGGATGTTCAGGAAATACCGATGTGAAGCTGTGGACTAGTAAATAGTGAATAACGACCGTAAGAGGAGAGAGAGAGACAGAGAGAGAAAAAAATAAGAGAATAAAACATGCACTACTGCACGGTTCGCCCAGTAGTTTGACCGGTCGGCACGCGGTTTTCTACTGCGATAAGTGCTGTGGGTTCAAATCCCAAATGCGATAACGCTTTGTGTGACCTACAAATTATTATTCTGCGTTTGGGTACTTTTTGTGTTCAATTCATGTATGTTTGTAAAGTCCCCCGTGACGTAGGATATGTATTCCTAATGAGGAAGTTGTCTTATTTCGAAGAAAACAAAAAAGATAGAAAGAAAATGTAGTGTTTCCAAAAAATGTTGCTACTTTATTTCAGTTGTACCTTTTTATAGGCTTAGTAGTAGGTAAGCTACAAAAGGTAGTACAAATGCAAGTCTAATATTACGTCGACAATAATACGGAGCTAAATTTTTATTGCTTAGAGAGTATATACAACTATACAAGTCTAAACATATAATAAATAAATAAATGTTTTGGACATCTTACCATAGTAACATATATGTGTGAACGCACAACGTCATGGAGTCCCAAACTAAGCAAAGCTTGAATAATGGGTACTAGACACATGATATAAATACATAAACATACTTTTTTTTGTAAATACATACATATTATACATAGGAAACACCTAAACTCCGAAACAAATATTAGGGGATCACATAAACATTTGGTCCGACCCGGGATTCGAACCCGAAACCTCAAGCACAGCAGTCGCATACTCTACTACTACTGTTTAACACACTACCTAAAAATATTATTTAACGACATTTATTTCGATTTCGTCTCCCAGTTTCATAAATTACAGAATTTTACCCAGTTCATGCAACATTTTCTTTGAAACCGGCTCCAGTGATGTTATACAACAAACAAGCATAACTCCCCGTTTTATAATATCGATATTATAATATTTTTACTTATACTTTTGTATAAAAATATCTCAAAAACTACACTTAAAGCTATTCCACTATAATTGAACATTATGGTTATACAGGAAAAAGAAATCATGTTGCTGTAATGACTATTTGATAGCAGCAAAACGTCGTGGAGCGACAAACCTTGAGAGAGCCTTGAGGGATCCGGAATTACGAATGACACTCGTCCTATACAAATACCGGCTAAGTATGTAGCAAGTTATTGTCTAGCAAAAACAATTATATTGTTCACTAGTTCATCCTAAACTTTGATATGACAACCACATACTCGTATTATGTGACGTGACTGCCTCGGTGGCACAATGCGATGTATGCGACTGCTGTATACTTGAGGTCTCGGGTTCGATTCCTGGGTATGACCAAATGTTTGTGATCTGCAAATATTTGTTTCGTAGTTTGGTTGCTTTCTATGTACAAAGAAAAAGTATGATTAATTAGTTATATCAGTTGTCTAGTAACCATATCATTGATAAACCCCTTTTAATAAAGAAATTATCATGTCTTAGTCAAGTTTGAACGCTATGGACCTGACACGAGATGTTTTTAAAGAAAGTAGCTTTTAGCCTGATCCTAAAAATGCTTTACTGCCTTTTGATTCATAGGTAGTAACATTATGTGTTTCAATTTGATACCAATTAAATTTTAGTAATAGTAACTTCACTCATTTCACACACAGAGCAATCAGACCCCAAAATGGACAGAACCTGCGCTGTTATATATAATATAATATGTGTTATATTTCTAAATATACACATATTCATAAATTACAAATAATTACAGAACAACTGATGACATATATACACACAATATCAAACACATTACCTTCGGCTTAGCAGTTAGGGTCATTAACCGTTAAAGACCGTAAAATTAGATTTAACAATCGCAAAATAATATATCGACAGTATAATTATGTAAATGTAAAGGATTCATAAGTCTCAAATTATAATATCATTGCTTAATACACTACATTCACTTGGCATCAATTGAAGGAACCGTATAATTTGACTTGCGTAGGAGCCATTGATGAGTGGCTCGTAATTGTTAGGTCGCGAGGTCATTTCTTAAGTCAGGTCAAGTAAGTATGAATCTTAAAACATTCCCACAAGCTTTCGGTTCTAAACACCGTCTATTCTACATCTTTCAAATATAAAATTCATTTGTGAGAAATAATTCCGTGTCGCATAAAGTTATCTTAAAATCTGGTTTATTTTTAATATCACATCAATAATAACCCATAGTATCTCACTGCTGGGGTGGAGTCTTCTCTCAGGAGAGGATTTAGGCCATAAGTTCCTATGCTGGTCGAGTACGGGTTGGTTCCCGGCGACTGATTTCGAGTTTTTTAATATAACCTTCTCAAATCAAAACGTCACATACTTTGTTGTTTCTACAATATTACTTTTTTGCTGATAGTCAGTACCCTCAAATACTCTGACAACTCAGATCTCCCTCAGGGGTTTAAACTTGTTCGCAGGTTGTGGATTTTCGATGCCAGTCGCTACTTGGAAAAACTGATATTTAGTTAAAACCTTGATTGAACTAGTCTAATAAAGACTATGAAGCTCATAACTATTTCATGTTGAACACGTGTCTACATCAAACTTTTTAAGCGATGTTTTAAAACCTTCTTCCATTTATCTTTGAGAGTTCTCGAAATGTGGGGAAGGGTTTCGAAGTCACGCATCGTTTGAGCTCGTCGAGCTCTATCGAGTCGAGGTCCGTGCTACGTGTTACCCCTCCCTACAGTTGATATTCAGTTCTATAAGATAGTAATTCAAAATTAAACCCATATCTATTGCTCGTATGACATATGTATAAGTAAAAGAAAGCAGAAAGATGTTATTTAGATCCGGAACAATTAACGCCCGCTATTAACCAAGGCGACGATACAAAAAATAATCATAATTTACTCTGTTCCATTTTACCGTCTCATTTCTCTATAACTTAGTATGAACTAAGAGCTTGCACAATAATTTTTAAACTACTAACTAATTAAGTTGTTGAATAATATAATAATAATAATAAATATGTCGGACATTTCACACATCATCTAGTCCCAACACTAAGCAGAGCTTACTGACTGCACGGTTGGCCTAGTGGTTTAAGCAGTCGCCACGCCGCTCTCTACTGCGCCAAGTGTCGTGGGTTCGAATCCCACGTGGGATAACACTTTGTGTGATTCACAAATTGTTGTTCTGAGTCTGGGTGTTCTTTGTGTCCGTTTCATGTATGTTTGTAAAGTCCCCCGCGACACAGGAATTAATATTCCTAATGCGGGAGTTGTCTTTTTAAGAGAAGAAAAAAAAAAATAAGAGAAGCTTGTATTATGGGTAACTAGACAACTGATGATATGATATAGATGTTGATTATTTTCTTTCGAAATTTCAAATTAGTACTAAGTTACGTTTGGCTACATAAGTAAGTGCTACAAAAGACGGAGAAACACAATTCAAGTTTTATAAAATAACTTAGGTATTCATAAGTGTAAAAAATATGAGCATCAAAATGTTCAGTTTATATGTGTATTTATTTTAACACACTATCACATATTTGGTATATCCAAGCAATCTATCCTATTATTAATAAAAAATGCAATAAGGATCAATGTATGCATGCATGGATGTTTGTTACTCTTTCACGCTAACATTACCTAACAGATTTACAAAAAACTTTACAGTAGTTCTCACAGCAGAACATAGACTAAATTTTACCATGACATACCTTCAAGCGGAGATACGGGCAAAAGTTAGTAAAATATCATATTATTACTGTTTAGGTGACCTTCACATATATTGCAAAAAAAATAATACTCGACTAACATGCAAGAAAACCGAAATACAAAGTAACCGAATCCTTCTTCACATAATCAAGATACAATCACGATGATTTCCACATGAACGGACCGGCTCTACAGACTAGTCTGTCACAGAAGACTAACCTTTTTTTTTGTTGACGGGGTGTAAAAATCCCTTCGGATCTCCGGCTCCTCGGGGACTGAGGAACCAGGAGTATGTGGTGAATCCACAAAAAAAACACCCTGACGGCCTATCTCAGGTGCCCTGCTCTGAGGAGGACCCGGACCATGTTATTTCAGGTCCTCCTCAGGATCGGCGCCGCGCCTATCCAGGCTTTATCCTAGAGGAAGCCACAGAGGCTTCCTCCTGCACAGAAGACTATCCTAAAGTGACAGTTGGCATGTGTCGTTGGTGAGTGCGAATCCGGAGACGTAATGATGCAGATAGTGTGGGTCGCCATGCTGGATTGTCTACATTCACAATGAATATGATGACAACTGTTCATTGATTATACTCAAGCTTTCTATCAGGCAGAATAGAGTCAATTTGATAGGCTAAAATATTCAAAATTAAAAAAAAAAACTGTCGTTAGATCGCAGCCCCTCAGATATAATCACCTCGCCTGTTCGGATCAACCTCCTTTTGAATTTAAGAGACGTAACACTTGTGAGTCTAAACCGATGTTATATTCATACAGTTTTATTTTTAGTGTTCGATTGCTTATATTATTTGTTAAGCTCTTGAAATATTATTCTGATTTTGAAATTCTTTTTGAGTCATTAAGGAAGACTGTTTTTAGACTTTCGCGACTTTTACACATACTCATGTTTTTACTGTAAACGGGACTTATTCGCGATAATTTTATAAAGGTTACGATACCTTCTATTTTCCGACGTTTCGAACGGGTTATACCGCTCGTGGTCACGGGTAGATATACTAGACGAATAAGTCCCGTTTACAGTAAAAACATGATTAAGGAAGACTTTCATCAACAACCCATAACGTCTAACAGCTAGGCTCCTCTCACGTCTCCACGTATGTCCCCACTCTGGTCGAATGCGGGCTGAAAAGCCTTAGACCTGTGTAATATAATGTCACAGACCTTAGGGGTGAATAGTGAATAAAGATTTTATATTATTTTTATTGATTAACCTGTCATAGTGACTCGACTTTACCTGATGGAAAGCATGAGTAGAAGATTAGTGGTCGCTATACTCATAGTGCATGTAAAAAATGAAGTCTGGCGGCCACAATATGGCGGCCCAGAAGAATTATGATTAAGATTCTTCTGTATCATTGGGTATCCGGTCTTGCAATCGCTAATGAAGTGTGATAGCATGAACGCTGTTCTTTAAGGTCGATCTTCTGTACGAGGGTAGTATCATCCCGTTCCAGCCGGTTCGTTCGTGATGAAATTAACGCGGCTTTACTACCTTGTAATCTTGAATTAATTTATTAACTGGTTTTTTTCAGCGAATAATAACTAATAATAACAATAAATCTTAAACTTTATATTATACTAGCTTTCGCCCGCGGCTCCGCCCGCGTGTATGTCGGTTATCGCCTATGTCCTTTCCCAAGTTCAGTTCTATCTTCATACCAAATTTCATCACAATCGGTTTAGTGGTTTAGGCGTGAAGAGTGTAAATACAGACAGACAGAGTCAATTTCGCATTTATAATATTAGTCGGGATTAACAAATCGTAGCTGATTTATATTTACCTATTTTATTTATTGTTTATCATTTTTTTGATGTTAGAAATCTACTTTGAAAGTTCAAAGTAGTCACTGAAAGTAATTTTCTTTCATTACAGTTCGAAAGAACCTAAAGATTACATTTATAACGTAAAAAGTGATTTTAGATGTTGATTAGATATTACCTTTTACCAAGATGGCTGATATTATATTCGCTTGGGACTTTTCCAAGATAAAAATACTCAAAGCAAAAGCAAATATTTTGAAATACCTCCAAAGAACAACATCTACTTTATACGACATCAAAGTTAATTTCTTCGAAAAAAACATTATCACTGTGTCTTTATACTTTTATTTCTATGGAATTTGTCATAATAACTGAGGTGATTTATACTAGTACACCTCTGAAAAGATTACCTATTTTAACTAATATTTTTTACTTTAACATTGAAAAGAAATAAATTCATGTCAGTCGAGTTGTCTTGACATGTCCTACCAGTCAGCACATACGGAGCCGAAACGTGGACACTTACGGCACGGCTGGCCCACAAATTGAAGGTCGCGCAGCGTGCTATGGAGAAGGATATGCTCGGCGTTTCTCTAAGGGATCCTATTAGAAACGAAATAATCCGGCAAAGAACTAAAATGATCGAGATAGCCCACAGGATTAGCAAGCTGAAGTGGAAATGGGCTGGCCATATTAGGCGCAGAACCGATAACCGTTGGAGGAAAGGTGTTCTTGAGTGGAGACGCGTCTCGGTAAACATAGGACGTCCACACGCCACGTGGAGTGGAGTGTAGACAAGGGTCGAACTAAGTGGCGTGCAATTGGAGAGGCCTATGTCCAGCAATGGATTGCGATAGGCTAATGATGATGATGATGAGTATTGTATACCAACTAGCTAACGGCTACAATATTTCATTCAGGACAATGATACTTAACATGAATAACTAATCTAAAAAAGTAGTGTAGGCTACTTTTATGTCACCAACTTCGGTAAAAATTCGGTCCAGTCATTCCAGAGATTAGCCGAAACAAACAGACAGGCAGAACGGCACAAATATTTAAAAAAAAAAAAAAATATGTAAGAATTATATACCCATAGTATCGATAGTAGCGTATACATTTAGTAAAAAGTTTTTAATTTGAAATATCAAAAAGACATTTCAATTTAATTTTTTTGTATAGAATATTAAGTTACGGCTTGGATTTATTTATGGATATGAAGTATGTAAATATCACATAAACACAAAAATGGTTGCCTGTAAGAGATTGCCTTCGGGCGATAAGGCCGCCACTTGTACCACCTAGTTTAAGCTACCGCTTTAGGTTTCTATTCTAGTGTACACTACAGAGATATATTATTATTATTATTATTATAAATAACATTCTGTTGACATTTAGAACGTCAAACAGTAAGTGCAATCCTTTAAAATATAAAACTTTAAAACGTGACATCTATACATATAAAAATGAATCCCTATTACGCGTTCCTATGTCTATTCCCATCACGCGTGAACGGCTGGACCGATTTCGGTAGTTTTTTTTTATAATATTCCTTGAAGTACGAAGATGGTTCTTAGAAAAAAAAATATCTGAAGTTTTATTTGAGGGGTTCCGAGAATACAAAACAATTGAGTGACGCTGAATCGACTGTTAGACGGCACGAAGTTCGCGGGGTCAGCTAGTAAATAAATAAAATAAAAATATTACACCTTACTCACACCGTCATCTAGTCCCAAACAAAGCAGAGCTTGTATCATGGGTACTAGATAACAATACATAAACAGCTTTTTTAGTAAATGCATACATATTATATACAAAAAATATCCAAACTTCGAAACAAATATTTCCGGGCCAAACACCGGCTAAACAAAAACATGGTCCGGGAATCGAACCAGAGACCTCAAGCACAGCGGTCGCTTACGCTGCCACTGCGCCACCGAGGCAGTCAAAGATGAAGATAAGCTGAAGATTCATTAATTGGGTTTGCTGTTTCTGTTCTACTTCGTTAAAATTGGCTTCTAATAAACTACTAGCATCTGGTATATGTAATGGATATAAATAGGTAATCACAAAAACATATTTATTAAAATTTCTGCTCAGTAATGTTTTGCGTTCATCTTGGATTTCAAGGTGCAGTTGATATCTAAGGCGTTTTATGATTCAGTTTTTATTAATTATGGAATCATATTCAATGGATTACAATACATCTGTTTTTTTCCCCTGGATTTGTAAGCAAAATCTATCATCCATATATATAAACAAAATGTTAACGTCATTTACATTCATACATATATATAATTTGCAAATACTTCGTGGTTATTGCTACTTATCAAGTTTAAAAATAGTCATTTGTGTGTACATTCCTTATTAATGAAAAAAAAAACTTTAGTAAAATTCTCGCAAGTAACGGAGAGTCGTCGTTTCAAATAGCTCAAAACTGTGTAAAAAGATTTAATAAGGTGTAATTTTTTACACACATAAATGTTATAATCATCAAACAACCAGCTATTAGCGATCTCGTGGTTTTCAATTACAGATTCAAGCTGTTAATACATAAGAAGGTCATTACAATTTATAAAATAAGTACGAGTATTACCCAGCCATGCTTAGAAGTTCTTCCTCTGCATGATTTGTTTATCACACAATGGAAATCACTACACGGTCGTGTCACCACTGCCATATAAAATCTAATTTTACTATTATTACACGAGAATGAAAAACACGATCGCGCGCATGCGCTTTGCACGTAACACTAAACTCTAGGAAGGTGCTCACGAGTGGTGCGCGTTGATAATGTCGATGTTTTGTTTTTTTAGGGATGTGGTATTGTTTGTAGTTTTTTCTGTGAAGCTTCTGAATTATGTCACAACATTAACATTTCATGAGTGCCAAACGTTTAAAGAAATCTGAACAATGAGGGAATAGATGACGATTCGTTGAATATTTTGAGTCTAGTACAAAAATGTTAATTGTGACCCTGTGGAATATAATAAATTATTAATGAAATAGCTATGTGATATCTCCGTTTATAGTCATCTCCTAAAGCTTTACGAAAAAAAGTAAAAAGTTACAAATATAGATATGTTCAGGTTGTGTGTAACTGGAGTTGAAATTAGAATCACACAAGTTATCTTACATTATTTCAAAGATAATTTTCTACACTGTTTTTTTACGATCCATAGATTTTTTGTTAGGTAACTATATTAATAATTTATCCATATTGAATATTTTTTGAAGAAAAATAATTAATATCAAGAGACATGATAGTAGGCAAGTATGCAAAATGTTATTGTAACTTCAATATTTATAAAAGAATATTATCAATCTTTAGTTCTTATTGCGACAACGGAAGTAAATTACATCGACTAATTCCATCACTAGAGCGGCAGAGTACGCCACGGTACACCGCGTAGCACTACTCAGTTATGGAAATTAACTTCGGACAGGTAAAAATAAAAACACAAGGTAATTACCATCGATATGGTCACTGACCATCACTATATCTTGAAAGGGTCTTTACATTGTTAAATTAGCAATGTTTAGAAACTTTCGGACCACTTCCTACTCAAAAAACATAACAGATTACGAATACAATTCGATTACAATTTATATTTTATAATTTAATGTTCTACTTTGAGTTTATTGTGAAAATAAATTAATTGTTGTTTTGACGAAAGAAATTTCATTACAAAAGAAACTTTGTGAATTTTTTATCATATTTAAACGAATACGTATATAAATAATATTTTTGTAAATTTGCGTTATTTTAATTAGTAAATATGCAGAAGTATCAGCAGTTTTAGGTGGCAGCGAACAGATTTGGTAGAGTCAAATGAACACGGACTCACCAGATGTTTATTATGATCGTGGACAGAATATTCAGCAACAAGAACGTTACCATAAGTACTACATAAGTATATAAATAGTTTCAATATATATTATTATATCGCGAAAATTTTAACAGAGATAAACGTGAAGTACTTTGACAAAAACCCTTTTCAATACTCGAAAAACATCTTCAATGAACAAAAAGGAAAGCTTCTCTTGACCAACCAACAGATTTAAGATCCCATTAAAAGTACATACGAAGTGCCTATTATACGCGGGAAACTATACGAGGATCCAAACGTCCAAAAACCTCATGGTACTCTTGTCAATTTTGAAAGTTGTCCACCTACCTTAGAGGATATAGAAAATCAAAGTAAAAAGAAAACATGCAAGTCAGCTCCAGGCCCTGACGGTATTCCCTATAACATCTCTTAAACATTTTTACTAAAATGTGGTCAAGGAATAAATACCAACATCATTTGGCAACGCAATTTTTGTCCTCATCCCAAAAAAAGAAGAAGCTCCCTAAACCTACGCCTAGGTCGCAAGTCCTGGTAACTGTTCCGGGTTTCTCCCTCTGCCACACGATGGACCCGGCACCCGCACGGTGAATCCATGGAATGCTAAGAAGTTCGTCTCTCCGATTATACATAGAAACTCCAAAATTCCGAAACAAATATTTGCAGATAATACAAACATTTGGTCCAACCCAGACACCGAACCCAAGATTTAAGTACAGCAGTCATATACGCTATACGCCACCGAACCGGACAGGAACAGTCATTACAGTCAGACAGTCATATTTATAATAAATCACTTTTCCCTATATCAATAAAAAGAAAATACATTATATAATCCATTATTTCTCTTCCTATAATTTATCAGCTAATAAATTGTGATTTACGCTGATATTGCGTGTTTAATTTTGCCAGTATTATTTATTGCTTTTAAAACAACATAAAACTATGAATTAATGAATATTTCGGACATTTTACTCACAACGCCATCTAATCCCCAAACTTATTATGGGTAGTTACCCATAATAAGTTTATTACCCATATTAATAATTGACAACCTATATAAATACAGAAACATACTTTTTTTGTGAATACATAGGTATATAATGATACATAGAAAACACGCAAATTCCGAAACAAATATTTGCACACAAACATTTGGTCCAACCCGGGAATCGAACCCGCGATCTCTTGATCAGCCTCCGCATACGCTAACCTCTAGACCAACTAAATAGGTATACATACAATACCGTTTTTTTACATATTTAAGCCTACTAAAAATCTCTACTCTGCTCTTATGAAAAGCATGAGTAGAATCCAGGAATAGGTGCCACCGGATTGGAACTAATCACTGAGGGTAAGCAACGAAGGCGCGGCCAGAGTCTGGGTGTTTTCTATGTATAATATGTTTGTATTTACAAAAAAAAAGTATGTTTCTATATTTATATCAGTTGTTTAGTATCCATAATACATGCTCTGCTTAGTTTGGGACTAGATGATGTTGTGTGTAAAATGTCTGAAATATTTATCCGAAATAATATATGTATACATTTTGTTTTCCGTCGTTCATAAAACATAATACCTACCTAAAAATATCTACTATGTTAAGTTATAATGCCAAAATAAAGATTGCAATCACTTTCAGAAAATACAATACATAACATTGGTAAATATAGTAAAACAAGACATCTTACTTAAATAATGTTACCAGATTCTTGTAATCGTAATAACTGTGTTCAGATAGTGTAACCGATATTGCAGTATGTCGGACATTAGGAGGTTTCATTTTCATTTACTTTACGGTACATTAAGTTTCGTCGATATCTCACTTAATAGGCCTGTGCGGAGCTAAATGTAGATTTATCGCTGTACTTAGACTATTATCTAGATTGAATATTTGGCAACGAAGAAAACTAAGATAGGAAGTGGCGATAAAAAAGAACATGCTGTTTTTGTCAGTACACTGACTTTGAATTTACATACTATAGATATGAAACAGACTTATTTCTAAACATACTTAAGTAAGACTAGTTGATGCCTGCGACTTCGCCCAAAAACAAATTTCAGAATAAAAAATGAATAATTCAAAAACAAATTTTCATTGTCATATTCCTAGACTGCCTCGTTGGTCTAGTGGTTAGCGTATGCGACTGCTGATCAAAAGGTCTCGGGTTCGATTCCCGGGTCGTACCAAATGTTTGTGTGATCCGTAAATATTTGTTTCGGAGTTTGGGTGTTTTCTATGTATAATATATATTTATTTAGAAAAAAAAAGTATGTTTATGTATTTATGTCAGTTGTCTAGTTACCCATAATATAAGCACTGCTTAGGGGGACTGGATAGCGTTGTGTGTAAAAATGACCGAAATATTTATTTACTATTTATGTATTCAGCCCCTTATGAGTAGATATTTCATAAATCCTCTCTTAGTGCTCGCCTACACTCTTCCAGAAAAACACGTGTCAAATTTCAGACCCCTACGTCCATTAGTTTCGGTTGTGCGTTGTCTGTCAGTCAGCCAGTAGCAGAGTTATTTTATACATATTGATTTGACAACCAAGTGACAAAGTTAATAATTACACTTCTATTCTCATAAACTATTTATGAACCTTTGATCAAGTTTTTGTTCATTATTCTTTACAGAGGTTGACGTAAACAGTTTATATTGTAAGATTATTGACCGCCGACAAAAAATCAAGGCCATTAATTAATGCTTTTCTTATGAAAAACACGTTCAAAATGACGTGGTTAGTATGTATAAAGTAATATTAAATATAATAGTGGAGGCTATATCATGTCTGTTTAGCAGTTGTCTGACTACCACAGCATTACATACATTTTCCTATATTCCTAATATAGGAAAATGTATCAGTTATCATCATCGAAAGCTCTAAATGGTCCACCGTTGGACATACTAGAAGAACTAGTATGTATCTTTACGTTAAATCGACTCACCAAATCGATTGTCAAATGATCAACCCACAGTAATTATATATTTTGTCAGTACAATTTTAACCAATCAACATCTTAGTAACTTTTATGTTATATTGGTGATGTCTACATAAAAAAAACATACACCAACGGTATCTATCAAAGACACTACTGAACTTAGCAGTGAGATGTAATGCTATATTTGAAATAATATGTATAAAATGTTCGAACATCGACCATTGATACTCAGTCCACCAGAATGATCATATATTCTTAAATGCCCGCACGCATTTGAAATATATATAAATAAATTCTTACACAAAAATGACAAGCAATCAAGCTGTTTTTTAATGCGCTGAACGATAGTAATCGCTTGATTTATGTAAGCGCTCCAACTGATTTGATAGTAAAATAATAAATTAATATTTCAGACATCTTACACACGTCATCTAGTCCCAAACTAAGCAGAGCTTTTATTATGGGTACTAGACAACTGATATTAATACATAACCATACCCTTTTTTGCAAATGCGTACATCTTATACATAGAAATCACCCAGACTCCGAAACAAATCTTTGCGGATCACATAAATATTCTTGGACTAACCCGGAAATCGAACTCGACACCTCAAGAACAGCAGTCGCTTATACTACCACTACGCCTACCCATGGTTTACGCCACGTTTAATCTTCTATCCATGTTCTATTTCATTAGATAACAAGCATATAATCCTCAGGCTAATAATTTTCGAGTTGTTACACACAATATTGTTTTACAAAGGAGTTACAGAAATTACAACATAATAGATGATGAGATATTAATGTAATGTTATAGTAAAATTATCTTGTAAATAATGTTCGTAAATTATATCCTTATTGGCACACAGCCAATAACTACTCTGTTTTATATATCGTAAAAGAAGTGATGAAAAAAACTGTGTCTAACCTATTTTTATATGAGCCTGACGGAAAGCATGAGAGAATCCAAGACTGGTGGACACCATCTTCATTGTCATCATCATCATCAACAGTCTTTAACAGTCCACTGATAACACATAGGCCTCTGATTTGAAAGAACGTTTTGGCCTACCATACCACGCTGGCCAGACGTGTTGATAAAGGGTTTGTTTCAAGTTTTCCTTCTCTTGGCTGTGATGTTAGCTACTTATTTTGTTCCTTTAGTCGACTTTTACAACACCCTTCATTGTGAGTGCACACAATGTAGCATGGTTACTCACACCATGACGGCTTCGTGAAATGCTTCTGCATCGTTGGGCCTCCGGTCTCGCACTCAGCAACGAAATACTTAAGCACAAATGCTGCCACTTTTACGTTGGTCTTCGACGTTAGAGTAGTACTGCCTTTTTTTTTTCTTTTCTTTTTTTTTTACGTGTGGAAATCCCCGCGGACCGTCACCCCGTCGGGGGTTACGGCGGGGTGGTGTGTCGGACTCGAACCGACTAAAACCACACGGTGTGACCCTCTCTGCGCCTGTGTATTGGAAGGAGTCCAGGGAGGGGATTTCCTTCTGGACTCCAACCGGCGCCTGTTGCGGGCACCACCTCAAGTGTGTACTCTCTAATTGGGCAACGTCCGGTCTAGAGTAGTACTGCCTCGGTTGACCTTAATAGATAGTTTCTTATTTATTTCTACATCTTATTTGTACCATTATATAAGCCAAAATTTTTAACCTCGGCGTAAAAAGGAGGCTTTAACCGTTTGTGTTCATAGCTTGCTAATAATACTTACTTACTCCGTTGGCTCAGCGACCCAAAGTGAGTCTTGGCCTCCATCATCTTCCGAGCTTTTATTCCCAAGTTAATTTGAGGTCGGCTACTAGTTCAACTGGTTTTACCTGAATTTCAGTTTTTCCACGGAGCGACTGGCATCGGACCTCCGCAACCCTAAGGGAGAACTGAAATTCGAAGATTGAACTAGTTGTCAGTATATTTGAGAGCACTGACTTCCCAATAACGATTGCCATAGATGTTCATGATAACCGGGACCGACGGCTTTACGTGCTCTCCGAGGCACGGGCGTGAATCACCGCCAAACTTCCAAACTCCGGGCTGCTATTAGGAATTTCCTAAGAAAAACCCAAAAACACTTTTTGGCCCGACCCGGGATTTGAACCCAAGAACTCTTGATTAGCAGTCGCATACGATAACCAAAAAAGGAAAAAAGGAGTCTTGGCCTCCGACACAAGAAGACGCCACTCCATTCGATCTTTGGCTGTCTGGCACCAGTTGTCGGCTTAAATGAAACGATAGTTTATAGACCAGGGTAGTAATAACTATTATTATTATTATTGATAATTAATAATGATTTTTTTAAAAATATCATCGGACAAATCAAAGCACATAGGCTCCGGTGCCTTGGCCACGTTGAAAGTATGGGAACTAATAATAATAAGGGTTCACTAGCTTAAATGACACTACTCTAAAAATATGCATGGTCGTTTTATATTTTTTCTAAGTTGTGTGGCTATAACATCAGACTGACCTGTACTTCACCCACTTTTAAGTTTCTCTGATATATAAACTTTACAATTGCCTTTTTATGAAACAGAGAGGAAATGAATAGATGTGTTATGGTCACCTACCAGTAACATCAGTATATTGCCCTAAACCAAGACAAGGGTAATATGCTATATTTATAATCTGGAAATAAATAATTTGAATTGAAAGTACTTAGGGCCAGTTTGACTAGTTCCTGATAACGTTTTTTGTTCGATCGATGTTATCTCATAAATTTATGTATACATATTTTAATGGATGTTACTGCAAAGTGGCTCCACTCTGCCTGATGGAAAGCATAAGTAGAATATAAGAGTTTTCATATTCATTGCGAATGCAAACAATACAGTTTGGTGACACACTAGGGCAGCATAGTAAGATGCTCCAGCATCAAAAGGCCTCAGGTATCTTATTCGCAAACAAAATACAACAGTACGAATGCTGTTATTTTATTTTGGTCTTCTGTGAAAGGATAGTTTCGCCCGGTCCGATGACTGACCGGAACCCGATCGTTCGTACTGAAATTAGCATAGCTTTACTACTTTGAACGATGATGTACTCCTTTAATTTCGTTAAATGTTCGTGTATATCAAATACTTCTGAAACTTTAATCTGAACTAATTTGGCGATATATCGAATACTTAATCAGTAAGTCTTGAAACTAGCCCTAAATCAATATTCAGTATAAATGTTCTGGTTTATGTTCAAACATTGGTTTTTATACAAAGATAATAAAATAGAATCTTCGTACAAGTTGGTCAGGTGACTCAGAAATACAACAGCGTAGTCTGTGTATTATATCGTTAATCATCTGTGCAAATATTTATAGAGCAAGTCATTGTTAAACTGATTTAAAGGGTTTTGTTAGAACTTTACTGTTCTATGTAGAACAATATTTTAGTTAAATTAGGAAGCTATACAAATTAATAGGTAGTAGAGCCGAGATACCGTGTGGTGATTAAGAATACAGAGTGTCACCACCCCTATTCATCCCGCGGGTGTCGTAAAAGGCGACTAAGGGATCAACTACGCAAGACAACATCGATGCAAGAGAAGGAAAACTTGAAATCAACTATATACCAACCCGTCTGGCCAGCGTGGTATAGTAGGCCAAAACCTCCTTTCTAAGGAGAGGCCTATGTCCAGCAGTGGACTGTTGAAGGCTGTTGATGATGATGATGATGAGGTAGTAGAGCCATGCTGATTTCAGAACGAATGGGCTGGCTTCGCGCGGTATTACTCTTACACAGATGACTACGCAAAAAATGACAGCATTGGTGTTATCGTATTTCAATAATGAGCGTGAAACTAGAGGTTCAATAATGCCTAAGCATCTCTTTTAGCCGCCGTAGTGTGGGTCACCATGAAGCATTGTCTGTTCTCACATTCATATCTGATGACTGTTTTACTGTTTTACTTTACCTTGTTGGTCTAGTGGTTAGAGTATGCGGCTGCTGATCAAGAGGTCTCGGGTTCGATTCCCGGGTCAGACCAAATATTTGTGTAATCCACAAATATTTGTTTCGGAGTCTGGGTGTTTTTCTATGTATAATATGTATGTATTTACAAAAAAAAAAAGTATGTTTATGTATTTATATCAGTTGTTTAGTACCCATAACACAAGCTCTGCTTACTTTGGGACTAGATGATGTTGTGTGTAAGATGTCCAACAATATTTATTTATTATTTATTTATTAATGAGGATGGTGACCTCTACTCTTAGATTCTGCTCATGCTTTCCATGAAACTGAGTAGAGTCACTTCGGTATGCTGGAATATAAAAAAAAACAGTTTTCAATTATGTAATTTTTAGGGTATTTTTGTAACGATGCATATAATCCCGAATAAAATCTATCAGAAAGTAATCAATCCAAGTAATATTTTATTATGGATTATCATGAAATTTCTAATACAACTTATAGCTTAGCTCCGGAAGAATAGTTAAATTACCTTGAATTTAAAATTCAGCCCATCTGAAAGTTCTCTGGAAGAGATTGCTGTGAGCGATTAAATCCTTTATAAATTATGTATATATTTATATAATCGCCGGCTTAAGAACAAGATTGCGTAGTCACAAAGTTGCCTTACCAGTCTCCAATTCGCACTCGTAGGGATGAATGGCCTATACCCTCTCCTGAACCTCTCCTCTCCTCCGTGCCCAGCAGTGCCCCATTGTGGGTTGTTAATGATAATTCATCTGCAATATATTGTAACACTTTCTTTTTCTTTATTTTGAAGCCTATCAAAGACTCTATTCTGCCTGATGGAAATCATGAGTAGAATCCAGTAGAGAGGTCACCATCTGCATCGTGAGGGTAAGCAATGCAACATGGTGGTATCATTGTTAGGATAGTCTTCAGTGTGAGGGTATTACTGCCGCGGTCGAGCCGGCCCATTTGTATTGAAATCAGCTTGGCTCTACTACCATTCAGAATTTGACAACAGGTACTTCTCTGTAAAATAATCATACGTAGTGATAATTATTATTTACCACAGATTATACAAACACTGAGGCAATTTTTATGATACCTTAAAAATCTGGTCAGAATTTACAGCATCTTGTTAAACATTACATAATACTCTGAGAACACACTAACACTGAGAGATATATAAAAGGCCTTCAATGTCATGATCACGGTCACACGCATAATTTTTAAAGTAAACATCTATTGTTAAAGAATATACAGCTGATTGGTGAATTGGATATTAAAATATACAACTACGTTACTACTTTAGTATACTCTTTAAATGTATATATCTATTAACGTATAGGTGTCAGCTGTTTTAGTAATAAAACCGGTAGCCTTACGGTCTATGGACAGCAACAAAATCTGCTTATGTTGACTGACTGAGAGGTAAATTCCCTGAAAACCAAATTCGCCACCGGTTCTCCGGGCTATGAGTTGCAAAGTGATGGGACACGATTTAAATACTACTAGCCGAAGAGTTTCTCCCTATAAAGGTGAGATGACTTTAGATGCTCGAACTGAATAATTATGTATTATAAAGATGTGTGGTAGTTGTATTTGTTTTTGCATGATTTGAACCAGCCTATTGCAGTACACTACTACATATAGGCAACTTCCATTACAGCACTCGTGAAAAAATTAAGTATTTTGCATGTTGTAGGCATTTTCGTTCATATTTTTCTTTAAGTCAATCAGAACTGGTTAGAAATATTCGGTTTTGCATTCAGTAATAATTTTAAATTCTGTGTCTAATTATAAAAATGCATCCCAGTTTAATGTATGATATAAATAGTTATGAGATCTTGGTAATACAACTCACTCGATATTTTTTCGCAGGAATAAATATTAAAAATATACTTGCTGCCTTATATACCGTGAAATTATATTCCTACTTTAGTTTAACCCTATGCAAATATTATATAACTTTTTCGAAATCGAAAACCTAAGTAAAAAAAAACTATCAATAACGTCAATAACCAATCGGGTGACGCATAATGCAACAAAAAGTACCCGTAGATATCCGCGTTTAGAGTCATTAATTTATGCATTACTTGAGTCATCACGAATAACAAATAACTTAAACATTAGACGATCATATTTCCAAGCATATGTCATGCTAGGACTCACCTTTGGTTCAATTGATGAACTTAATTATTTCTGTACCACAAATATAATTGTAAAAAAATTCAGCACAGAAAAAAGATCTCCATGTATGGCTAAAACGCATAAGATAAAGTCATTTTTTTTTGGTAAAAGAGTGTTAAATTCCTTTGGTTCTCCGAGTCCTATCGGATATCTCATTGTAATCCAATTTTATTCAATATACTTCATTATTTGGATTGTGAGTCTTGAGATTTATAGTTTTTTACTGTTTTCAGACTTTAGCGACTTTTACAAACAACATGAAAAAAAAACATGAGCAGGTACTCATGTGTTTTGTTGTACAGTGGTACAGCGGTAGGTACAACAAGTTCGAAACCTAACTCCTATTACAGGATATAAATTTTACAAAAAACGGAACTGTCAAATTATTCACAATATTTTCTTAATATACCTAATTGTATTTATTGACCAACACGCAATTTTCATATCAACACGAAAAATAAACCAACTAAAATATTGCAGCGACGAATAGGAATGATTACAGGCGTACATTATAAATATGGACTTAATTGAGTTGCATGGCAGTTTGTAGTAAAGCTAAAAGCCAACCATTGTTCGTACCGCCTTAAGAAATAAGAAAACATTGCTTTTTTTCCTTTCACAGAGATTATTGCAATCATTGCTGTTATATTGTATAATTGTGTTATAGAAGTAAAAGTAACACACGTTAGGAACATAAAATAACGTAATTTATGCTTACGTCCATGTGTCAACTAAAGTAATGAAATAATTAACATAGTATACAAAGCTACATGTGAGCGACTTCAGTATTTTAGCTTTATATAACAAGGATGTCAAGGCAACTGCCTCGTTGGTCTAGTGGACTGCTAATCAAGAGATCTCGGGTTCCCGGAAGAATCCCGGGTCGGGCCAAAAACTGGTATTGGGTTTTTCTTAGGAAATTCCTAATTTGGAAGTTTAGCGGAGATTCACGCCCGTGCCTCAGAGAGCACGTAAAGCCGTTGGTCCCGGTTGTCATGAATATCTATGGCAATTGTTATTGGGAAGTCAGTGCTCTTAAATTTACTAACAACTAGTTCAACCTACGAATTTCAGTTCTCCCTTAGGGTTGCGGAGGTCCGATGCCAGTCGCTCCGTGGAAAAACTGATATTCAGCTAAAACCAGTGGAACTAGTAGCCGACCACAAATAATATTGGGAATAAGGCTAGGAAGAAGACAACAGGGATGTCACATTAACTGACAATAATTTAAAACTAATTTTGTTATTATTTCTATTACCAAGTAAGTCACCTCTTAGTGAAATTCTTACTAAATAGATGCAACCCTAGTGATGAGACTAGTAGGTAACCGATCATCTGTCTTATAATTTACTCCTAAAACTCTCCCAAAGTATCTAGACTATTTTAGTTTACTATAAATGGGATTATACTAAGACATTTTAAGAAACACCGATCGATTTCTAAATTCACAATTAATTTCAATTAAATAAGATCGACTACGATCACGACAATTAATATTAGTTAACATTAGGCAAAAAGTTAGCCCTTACAGGAAGAGGAAAAACATTTTCTTTTGTTTGATAATGTGGAATGAGATGTTTGTTTGAAATCCATCCATAGACAGTTTATATGTATCTAACAAAACTACAATTTCTTATATATAAATGTATATATAAATTTATTTGATCACGGAAAGGGCTCGAATGATTTCATTGAAATTTGGTATTTGGGTGTAATAATGATATAACGATAATGAAAAATTGAGTTTTCGAGTTTTTATGCATTTTCCTTTCGCATTTCTCTTAGCATTGCTTGCGACATCTATACTAATATTTCAGTAAAATTTAATTTGTAGGAATTAAGAAGTTATATTCCTAATATGAAAACGATAAGTGAGTATGATAGGAAAGCAATTTCAAGAAAAAGTTTTTTAATGCTCTGTAGGTAAGCCGCTGGCGACCCTCGGGATGGGATTTGATTAGGTGCGGCATCTGTCCTGGTAGGGGCACTTGAAATCAGATGGTACGCTTTCTGACCAGAGTGAAACGCCTGGGGTCAGTTGTCATATTAGTACAAATACCACATCTATTTCTAACTCCTGGACCGGAGATCCCAAAGAAATTATCGTCCTTTTTTGCCATGCAATTCTTTTAAACTCACTCCTCTATCCGACATAAAATGTAACCAAAATGTTAGTTTTGTAGATACATCTTCATCTTGATCATTTTAGTGTGTCAAATTGAACCCCAATGACCTCGTCACGGGTGCGCACACAGTTTAACCTCGACCGAACCTCTTCGTCATCCGCCGTGACCATTAAAAGGACTTCCTTTACTATGTCCGTAACGCTAATGTTAACAACCTATCTGATTCAAATCTTACTCTCAGATATGTCAAGTTTGATTCATAAGTCGCATCATTTGAGATCAGCGGCTTGCCTATTAATCTTCTTATTTGAGTGAGAAAAGTCGATACGAGAGCACTGACAGCTATTCTTTTTTTAGGACACCTGTTAGCTTTGTCTCCAGAGTCATAAAAATAGATCGGTACAAATACAAATCTTTATATATATAATTCTTGTGTGAGTGTGTATGTCACTGAACTTCTCTCAAACGACTGGACCGATTTTGATGAAATTTTTTGTGTGTGTTCAAGGGGATCTGGGAATGGTTTAGATTCGCAATTGGACCCGGTAGGTGGCGCTGCGATCAAGTTCTGGAATTTTAAAGTTGGGCGGTACGAAGTTCACTGGGTCAACTAGTTTATTTATCAAAAATGTTTATACAAACATACAAATTAATTAATGAAGTGCTCATAGTCAATTGGTCTTAGGTGATTGGAAACAATCATCAAGGGTAAGCAACGACGGCACGGTCAAACCTAGATGGGTGACCATTTTGACATGATATGTTTTGAGCGTTTCCGTGATTCGGAGGTCATGTTAAGCAGTCGGTCACGGTTGTTATTAACAGTCGTGAAGCTTTGTTGGAGGACTTCGGGCGGCTTAAAAAACATTCAACGACAAGATTAGGTAGCCACAGCGTGACTTGCCAGTCCCCAACGTGCACTCGGCCAGTGTGGGGACGTATGGCCTTAACCCTTTTCTGAAAGAAGACCCGAGTCTATCAATTAGACGTTATGGGTTGATGATTATTTACTTATTAACACTGCTTTAAATTTTATTGTTTCACGCATGTTTAACTGCATCATGCGGATTTGTGTTATTACCGTTGTGTTTCAGATGTCCAAATTTTTTTTTTTAATTTCATAGGGCATTTTGTACCAGTCAACCTTTGGATGGTATAGTAAGGGACGTGGCAGGTATAATGTTTCTTACTTTTTTGTACACTCTTAGAAATAAGACAAATAGACTTTATTTTTATTGGCCCTTAAAACAAAGTTGAAAGTGTTCTTTGTATACATTTCAGAAATATGTTGATAGCGTAGTTGGCGAAGTGGTAGTGTATACGACTGCTATGCTGGAGGTCTCGGGTTCAAATCTTGGATATACCAGCAAACCAAATGTTTATATTATGATCTATAATAGATATCATCGATCGTTTTTAGGGTTCCGAAGTATATCACTCGGAACCCTTATAGATTCGTCATGTCCGTCTGTCTGTCCGCCCGTCCGTCCGTCCGTCCTCGACTTACCGTCCAAACGGTAAGTACTAGAAAGATGAAACTTTGCATGAATATGTGTTGTAACTACGTCGACAAAGTGCTACAATAAAATTATGAAAAATATTTTTATTTGGGGTACCTCCCCTACACGTAAAGTGGGTTATGATATTTTTTTCTCGCTGCTACCCCATCGTGTGGATACCATTAGATAGGTCTTTTAAAAACATTATAGGGTTTCTAAGACAATTTTTTGATTTAGGTATCCAATTTAAAGAGCACTTTTTTGCAAAAACAGGGCGTCCCCCCCCCCCCTCTAAAAGCTAAACGGCTGTCTCAAAAAATCTGGAAAAATTCGTGATTGTGGTCCTTATAATGAACTTTAAAGGTAAACTATAACGGATTAGATGACTTCGTTAGTTCAGGAGTTATAGAGGCTTAACTTGTAAAATGCGCTTACTTGGAAAACGCCATTCAAAATTAACGCATTAATACGTAAATATACCAATTATCTATTGGATACGATTTTAAATCCACGTACCGTTATGGGTGACTGAGGAACCCTTTCCTGTGCGTGGCCTGACACGCACTTGGCCGATTTTTTATTTATAAATCTATGCAGTAACTTTGTACATTGGCAGAGTTAATGCCCAGGGCGTTCTCGTCCAGTCAACCATTGGATTTATTATTTCGAGAATATGCTATAAGACACTGTGAGCAATTTACCTTAAAATGATGTTTGAAAGTAATATTGCATAATTCTATTCGTAATGGCAATCATAATAACGCGATATACAGTCATAATAAGTCACGAAATTATGTTTGGAATTAGAAAACAGTCAACTGAAAACATTTAAAACATGACAAAACAATATTCTATGAATGTTGGAATAAATCAATGCGTTTTGTTACATTTCTAGTCATCATCATAGTCATCAATAGTCAGTTCCCAAAATAAGATAAATATATCTAACAATGCTACCAATAATGATTACATTTGACTGCACAGTTAGTATAGTGGTTTAAGCGGTAGCCACGCCGCTTTCTATTGCGCCAAGTGTCTTGGGTTCAAATCCCAAATTAGACAACACTTTGTGTGATTCACAAAATGTTATTCTAAGTCTGAGTTCTTTGTGTCCGATCTATATTCCTAATGTAGGATTTCTCTTTCAAAAAGAAGAAAGAAAAGAAAAGAAAAGAAAAGAAAAGAAGAATCTGAGATTTGTAATTTTTTGTTTTATTTTAGCTGCGGGTTGAAAAATTCGTTGATTTATTTGAATTCGATTTTTATTTTTTAGAATTGTTATAGCAATGTGTTTTTGTTATATTTATTGACTTAAATTTTATAATGTACTAAAAAAAGTTAATGTAACAACGTACATGATACTGTATCATAGAGCAACAAAGACCCGTATTTACGCGATACAAAAAAGTGTGTTTGCGGGATGAAATCTTCACACATTCTCAGTTTATACACTCAGACGAAAAATCACATGTCACTATGAACTCACACCTAACTCACGCTTAACAATTAAAACAAAAATTCACATTTTCATACAACCTAATATAAAACACATTCTGTCTCATAACAGTGTAATGCATAGGCCCATCTGGGCTTAAGCTTTGACAGAGAGAAAAGCTACGTATGGCCACTTCCTACCGTGTTGCTCTAACTGTACACACACAATAAAAACAAAAACGAAACAGGAAAACAGCCAATTCATATTCTTAACACATCCAATAAATCCTTCATACATTGAAACCGGAAAACTTTGTACGATTTTTAAAATTTCCCTCCAACTAGTTGTCCAGAGAAAGCATAAGCTACATTGCTACCTGAATACAAATTTTATGACGCTGATTCACGACAAGCGTTGCTCCCAATCCAATTGGAAACTTTTCTTAGGGGGATAACCCTTGGATTTAATCCATTGGTAATACGAAAATTGATGTAAAAGCCTTCGCCGCACCGTCTACGGAACCGTTCGATCTATACAAAGTGTACAAGCACAGAAAGATTTTCAGATTTTCTAAGAGAATCACTGTGTAGACACGACCCATGCCAAAATGTGGCGTGTTACAAACCCAAAAAGGTTTCAATTCAATTGGTTTACGAGATTATTGGAAGCAATTCCGTTCAGAAAGAAGTATGGTACGTGAGGAGAATTTAGAATCACAGGGAGCAACGTGGACGAGGGGAGGTCCTAGACACTTTATGTACTCTTTTTAGAACATAGTGGACAAATTTAATTATTCACGTTCTGGCTGGCTAGCTCATGTTTATTTCAAATTAGTCCAGATTTAGCATAGTAGCTACAATTGTTTTTGGGCTTCCCGTCGGAATATCATGACATTATTTTACGAGAATTAAATCATCTCAGATTATAATAGTTTTCTTTATATTCATCATTATTATTATCTCAGGTGAAAAATATACACTGTTGAACATACATAGGCCTCCCCAAGTCTCCCCACAGTAACCGGTACTGGGTTTACTGCATCCAACGAGCAACGAGCGTTATAAAATTATTATCATCATCTTCATCATTGGCATAATTTATTAAATAAGTATTATATAAATATCTGCTTCCTTGTAACTTCGTTTTATTTCAAGTAAATGTTGGTGGTTCAAATATGATTAGGTATCATACATTAATTACCCGACTATCTAAATAATATAAAATCTAACTTATAACCAGGGCTCGGAATAGGTAGTTTAATTTTATGTACTTGCGATTTTGTGACATCAATAGTATGGATATGCCTGTGAAATCCCGGGGAACTTACTATTTTCAGAGATTGTAAAAATATTATATTGAACTTTCAAAATAGTATTTCATCTTTTAGCTTAATGTTGTAATAATAAGTTGTTAACATAAAATTTACAATAAAACCGTAAAGAAACGAATAGCAACAATAACGCTAAGGAATGCAAAGTATGTGACCGCTTGCGCGTGCGGTGCACGCGGCACCCTTTCTTTATTGCTGTTTCTGTTTGATGCGTACTGCCGTCCTGTTCTACCATAGGTGTTATGTGACGCAAAATGCACAAAATGCAACTGCGCTGATGGTAACAAACCATCAGCGCAGTTGCATTTTGTAACTTGGAGTGTTCGTGCGTCTATTTCTGTGCTTTGTGTTTACTACCACCTTATTTGACTTCGGCTTGAATTTTTGGATTTGTACCTGTTCTACCTGATTACCACGGCAATGACAACGGACAACGATCTGTAATTCGCTTTAAATATCGTCAAACTTTGGATTTGGATAGTGTGGTAAGCCTCTCATAATATTTTATTTATACAAGCAGTATTAATTGCAAAAAAGCATGTTTTAATTGTGTGTTTAGCGCGTATGTATATATAGTTGGGATAGGAATCGTATTTTCACTATTTTTAGAATAATACATACAACTCGTTATTTTTTTATTATTGTTTTCTAAGTTTTTTAAGCTTCCGTAGTTAAAACAAGTAACCCTTATTTTCCTCCGTTTGTCTGTCTATCCGTCCGCGGCCTAGCTTTGTGCGTATTAGTGATAGAAAGATGTAATTTTGCATAAAAATACATATTAACCACGCCGACAACTGTATGGTGTGTGTCAACTGATTTGTCTTATTTCACAAACAAAAATTTGTGTTACGTACTTACTATTAAAATTTGTTCTTTCTTCTTCTTATTATTATTATTTATTTTAGGATTAACTTGAAAATGGCCAAGAGAAAGGAAGAGACGGTATTGAAGTGGATTGAAAATTTCCTAGAAATGCTTTACGAACATTCTAATGGTACCATTTACTGTTCGAAATGTGAGAGCCATTCGATGCCAAGAAGAACATATTTTTGAGACATGTTTGCGGAGCCGTACACACTGGAAAAAAGCGAACCGTTCCAATAAATTTTTACTTTGTTTTGATTCGGTTCTTGATTTTATGCAACATTCCCTGGTCGCAGTTGAATAATCCTGCGTTTGGTCATTTCTTCAATAAATATATGTGCAAATGTACACATGAAGACAGAACCCTTCCCAGTGAAGCATTGCTGCGTAAAGTTTATTTAACTAAGCTATACGACAACAAGATACAAGAAATTCACACAGCTGTTGGAAACAATAAAATATGGATTTCAGTTGACGAAACGACAACATTCATGGGTCGAAACGTATTACATTTACTTGTGCGGCCTTTATTTAGTGACATGCCGAAAAAACCTTATTTACTTGTTAGTAAAATATTAGATATTGTAAATGGGAAAAATGTGGCACAATTTGTCGAAGAAAGTTTGAGAAACATGTGGGGCAATAGTTTTGAAGAAAATTTACCTAATGTTTTGATGTTGTGTTCAGATAGTGCAGCATACATGCTTTCAACTGGACGTATTTTAAAAACTATATTCCCAAATATGAAACATGTTACATGCTTGGCTCATGCATTGTGTAGCAGAAAAAATTAGGGAAGAATACAGAAATGTGAACATGCTAATTTCCAACGTGAAAAAAATCTTTTTAAAAGCTCCCAATAGAGTCAAAATCTTGAAGGAACACTATCCTAGTATGCCCTTGCTTCCAGAGCCAGTTATAACTCGGTGGGGTACATGGCTAGAAGCTGCTTTTTACTATAAAAAATATTTTAATGAAATATCACATATTCTTTCTTTATTTCATGATGAAGAAGTACAATCTATAAAGAAAGCGAAAGAAGTATTGCAAAATCCTAACCTTCGAAGTGATCTAACCTTTATTGAAGAACATTTTGGAATAATCAGTATTGCAAATTTAAAATTAGAAAACACAATTTTTGACGAAGTACGAGCTGTCATAGGCTGGAGTTCGCATGAACCAATAATAAAAAAACTTGAAAATGTTATGGATCGAAATCCTGACTTAGATTTTATGTTTGACCTAAATAAAGAAATCGAAAATTCTTTGGACGCTAATTCTTTACAAAATTGTTATAGATATGCTCCCTTGACTTCTGTTGACGTGGTAAGATCTTTTTCGCTTTATAATTGGATTATGAATATGAAAAGAAATTCCTTGACACCCAGTAATGCCGGGAAAATCATAGTATTATTTTATAATAAACATGACGATGATGATTATGTTGGCGATCTTCAATTCGAAGACGAATAATTACACCATCGGAACAACACTAGTGCTTTAATGTTAATATCAATATATGTTTATTTTTAAATTTGAATTATATTGTAAACGTGCAATAAATATCTGTAATATCTGAAAATGATTTTTTTCCTTCTACTCACTCCTATAAACCTACAAATAAACAAAAAGTGTAAATTTCATGATTATGTAAAATTACATAAGTGTGCTTTGACATTGCATTGCATTATTTAAGGTCCCGGAAATCACGCTGATTTTAGGTTTATCCATGTTATGCTTACGTTGACTTTATTTCTGCAAGTACATAAAATTAAACTACCTATTCCGAGCCCTACTTATAACAGATTTAGATAAAGAATATTTATTAAATATCACACGTACTAGAGATAAATATTTAAATTAAAAGGATTTTCGATGTTGCTGTTTTTTTGCGCATGCTTTTCGCTTTTTCTGAAAATGCTACAGAACAAATCATAAATGAACTCAATACTTTCTCAAACTATCCTTGCGAAATAATGATACATACAGTTTTTTATCATATAAACCTATAACTCACATTAATTATTCTGCATTATATCAAACATTTAAAATGAAACGAACCACTTTAAGGAGTTATATGATTTGTTTTGTTGAGATAACCCAAAACTTTTTATTATAAACAAAACGATAGAACACTAAGTTCAACACGATCATAATCGATTTAATCCAAAAGACAAAACTTATGCTACCTAAACACCCAAACAGCTAAAGGTACCAAAGAACGCCGGGGCAATTTCGATTTGATTTATCATTGTTCTTCGTCGATAAATCAGGGCACAATAGGGCTCGAGGCGTACGTAGAAACTTCTATTAATTCTCTAAGAACAATCCGGAGTTACCGCACAATGGTACGGGACAATACGTCTGAGACGTGAGATTTTATCACCCGATAACACGTTCTGTTTAGGGATCGATATCGAACGGTTTACTTAGTAAATCTGTTATTTATTTTTAAGGTAAACTATCTTGAAAGGTGTTGTAAAATTCACGTAAGTTAATTTCTCAACGGATGAGGAAGGGCATGCGTGCTTAGTGCTTTTTTAAACTTTCCACTAGGCTCTTTTGGTAGGCGTTTATAATTGTCATGTTTTCCTTACTCACATCAAATGTATAGTTGATGTAGATTAATAATTGATTACAACACCTGTCTGTAGATTCGATTTTCAGTCCAGAACGCAGGTGTCCATTCCATTTCCATTTTTTTTACCATCATCTAATCCAACAATATTACAATTAATTTATTTGTTGTTTGTGTGTGTTGTTTATATAAAAAATATAAGAAAATGGTAGTATCAATTGTCTAGAAACTCGATCTCACCACATCAAAATATTACCAAATCAACCAAAAATTTGTATAACTTATAAAGAATTGACTTTTTGTTGAGATTGAAGGATAGTCCGTTTTCAAATTATTAATGAACCGTAGTTGACCTCTAACAAGTCATTTAGAGACAGTCGAACGAAACGAAAAACTTGGTAGATTATGATGTTTGATACCAACCGTGGTATCATTGAACTTGGTATGTGATACTGGTAGGGATTTAAATAAAACCACACTGTCACTGTTTGGTGATATCGTTGGTGATGTCACGGTTTAATTAGCAGACAAAATTAGCAAAGTAAACAAATTAATTAAGTACTCATTGTTTTTAGAAACATGAATTTCGTAAAAGAAAACTAAATATGAAGATCGTTGATGAATCAAGTCTAAACGAGTATAGAGTTGTTTAATATATTTCAAAGTGAGTTGGGAGACTAAAACCTATTTTGCTATCTAATCAAACGTGAGCTATCAAAGTTATCAAATAGAAACTTAAGGATACCTATTTCATACTAGCTGACTCGGCAGACTTCGTACTACCTCAATCGATAAGACCTAAATTTTTGTATACCGCGGTATTATCCGTGGTTATTGTTGTAAATACGAGTAACGCCGCGGTGCGAAGCTAGTCTAAAAAGTAATCTTAGTTACTCCTTATTTCATTAGTTTTCTGTAAATGAAAGTCCAGTCAAAATTGGTTCAGCCATTCCAGAGATTACCCGGAACGAATAGACAGACAGACAACCAAAAATTAAAAATAAATGTTTTGGTGTCAGTGACGAATGTACTGTTACAGGCGTTTACTAAAAAACTGTTCATTTCATATCACTTACAGACACTCCAATTTTATTTATTTGTATTATCAGTCAAATCAAATCAAATCAAACCCTTTTTATTTCAAATAAACAAATACAACGGCACTTTTGAAACGTCAAGTAGTCAGTCAGTAGTCAGTCGTGAAGCTAATTGTCTGTTCCAATTCGTAGATCCTATGCAGAAGAACAGACAAGAAAATCCATGGACACTCTTTTAGAACATTGTTTCTACAATTTTTGGTTACATTGTTTGAAGCGTTTTATTAAATGTGAGGACAATGTAATGATGTAGATGTTTACACAGGTAGTGTCCAAAAATAATTAAACCATAATAAAATATAGAAGTTGCGCGATGACCAGCCCCGACTGGCGGCGCCCGTATCACGAGCATGACCTATCCAGTCGGGTAGAAAATCCACAAAATGTATAGAATTCAATTAAGACTATAAACACATATTACGAATTAAAATATTAATTATGGATGCAACAGACATTTCAGCCAATGCCCGGAAACAGGATGTCCGGTTGAAACTAAAATCCGGAGTGCTTTATTCATTTTACATAAGCAGTGTTTCCTGTACTGTGGCTTGTAAATAAACTGATAACTTGTTCTGTTTGCAGACATTTAATTTTGACATTTTTCAAAATTACTACACACTATACTAAGTGTTTTTTTGATTTTTCTTAGGAATTCCTAAAAGCAGCCCGAAGTTTGGAAGTTTGGCGGTGATTCACGCCCGTGCCTCAGATAGCACGTAAAGCCGTCGGTCCCGGTTGTCATGACCATCCATGTCAATCGTTATTGGGAAGTCAGTGCCCTCAAATTTACTGAAAACTAGTACAACCTTCGAATTTCAGTTCTCCCTTAGGGTTGCGGAGGTCCGATGCCAGTCGCTCCGTGGAAAAACTGATATTCAAGTAAAACCGGTTGAACTAGTATCCGACCCCAAATAATATTGGGAATAAGGCTAGGAAGAACTACATACTATAATATAAAGTCCTGCGCCGCTTCTTTTTTTCTGTCTGTTCACGATAAACTCAAAAACTACTTCGCTTTTAAACCGCCCGAAGTAAGGTTAACGAAGTAAGATGGAAACGGTCATCCATCTAGGTGCTGACTGCGCCATCTTTGCTTTCCCTCAGTGATTATTCCCAGTAACATATGGCCACTTGGATATGAGCACTTCTTAAAGTTAACTTTAGCAGATCTCTATTATCTTCTGTCTATATTCTATGTGCCTCGTTCTTTTTTTAGGGTTCCGTAGTTCATGACTCGGAACCCTTATAGATTCGTCCGTCCCCCCCTTCTAAAAGCTTGAAAAAAAATTGAAAAAATTCTTGATAGTAGTCGATACATTGAACCTTAAAGGAAAACTATAGCGATTTAGATAACTTTTTTATTTCAGGAGTTCAATAAAGAATAATAATAATAAAATATTATCAAATAAAGAGAATAATAATAATAAAGTTGTCTGACTTGACGATCTTGGCCATTTTTTTATAATAGGATTAGAATGTCATCGTTCTAGAAAGGACAACGAATGTGTAAATTACACTTAAAAATTTACGAGGGAATCATAATAATCCATACACGATAGCGGGTAACAGGTACAGGTTTTGCCTGCACGGTTACGCCAGATATGTTGGAGGTGAGTAAAAGACATACCTGCACAAACGTTTAACATACTCGTATAGCTCCGGTTTACATATAAGGTTCAACAGTACAGGCAAAACTGGTCAGGTATAATTCAACCTGTACGACTAGCTTTAGGTATACTGCAAGTGTTACATAGGAAAATAGACGGGTAACAAGCCCATTTCCTTGTAGATACTGGTACCACGTTCTAATATGTCTGACCTGTGATGGCCACTTGGATATAAACTGGTCAGAAATCTAATTAACTAGGGCGTAAAATTTATGATTTGATTAACGCCTGTCTCGCCTACAATATTTTCTTCAGGAATCTAGTCGGTACCATTAAAATACAAAATGTTCTCAGTCGATGAGTCTACGTGTCAACTCAGCTTTAATCAGAGGCAAATTGGAGGAGTTTGAACTTTGATTACACATATTATATGAAATACTCATGTGTAAATTTATAGAAATTGCGGCATTTCGTCAGGCCTATTAATATCTGTACTTTAACCTGGATATTCATATATTTAATTTAATTAATTTAAAATTCTTGTTTTTAATTACTGTTACCTAGAATTAGATACGTAGAATATTTGTTATAATTATGTTCTGATTGTATGATGCAATTACAATCAACTATTGATCTTACTTGCTTGCTCACGTAATTGAAATTAATTTCATGTCAATTTAATTACTGCATTGAATGCGCAGTTGTAGCGTAAACGAGTGCTGTGCTTAAGGTTTCGGGTTCGATTCCCGGGCTGGATCTTCAAATTAATTTTACGCAGTGTGGGTGTTTTCTATGTATAACACCTATATACACTCGGTTCCAAAAATAACGGGTCAGTCACATAAACCCGAATATCTCCCGAACTACGTATGCCATCCTAATGAAACGAAGACTGTTCAATTGAGAATTTAATTATACAGATAAAAAATAAAATAAAACTTAGTTACACCCACAATATTAATCTTAAATTAAAAAAAAACTAAAGTAGTCATATTTTTCTTAAGATTAAATTTTTTTTATGATTGTTTTTTTGCTGTTTTTCATCACTGGAGGCTTCATCACGTGGAGGCAATACAAAGTATTAAATGAAGAAAGTGATGAAAAACAGCAAAAAAACAATCATAAAAAAAATGTAATCTTAAGAAAAATATGACTACTTTAGTTTTTTTTTAATTTAAGATTAATATTGTGGGTGTAACTAAGTTTTATTTTATTTTTTATCTGTATAATTAAATTCTCAATTGAACAGTCTTCGTTTCATTAGGATGGCATACGTAGTTCGGGAGATATTCGGGTTTATGTGACTGACCCGTTATTGGTTTATGTGACTGACCCGTTATTTTTGGAACCGGCTATTTAATTCAGTTTGGGTGGGATCATAATGGGAGTTAAACAAGTGAGTTTTCAGTGAGTTCCTGTTTTTGTCTGCTCAACATAGGAATGTAATATAGCTGAATATCTTTTGCAGATCTACATAATAAATAAGACCAGCTTCTCAACAACTGTATTCGATTTATATAATATTTGTTGTATGATATTCCATGCTCCATTCACTTTTTTTTTTTAACTGTGCGAAAATCCCCTCCGATACCGCCAGTTGGTGGTTATGCAGGACTCGAACCGACCAACACTGGCCTTTACAGTATTCGCCCATACTGGGGCCATGTATAGTGCCATGGACAGCACAACTCCCGCGTAGAGTTTCTCGCAGGAGTCATCGGGTCCCCTCATGTTGGGCAGCAATCGTGCCAATGCACACGCTGCGCCCACCGATTTCGGGACCAGACTTCGGAAGTTCCATTCCCCCACCTACTTAAAATTCCACCTCACACACACAAATAAAGTATTTGTTTGTGATTTCACATTAATAGCTTTTCATTAAATACACATTAAACTAAATACATATCTTACACTTTGCACCATCAGCACGTGCAAGTTTTTTTTTGTGTGTCTGTTTATTCCATTCCGTGTGGTGACGGATTAAGAATACAAAGTGTCACCACCCCTATTCATTCCATGGGTGTCGTAAGAGACTAAAGGAACAAAATAAGCAGCTAACATCACTGCCAAGAGAAGGGAAACTTAAAACAAACCCTTTACCAACCCGTCTGGCCAGCGTGGTATAGTAGGCCAAAACCTCCTTTTAAAGGAGAGGCCTATGTCCAGCAGTGGACTGTTAAAGGCTGTTGTTGATGATGATGATGTTTATTCCGGCTAATCCCTGGGTAAAGGTACAATGACAACAGCGAGTAGCACCATGAGGAACAGCTAGTTCTTGAATATATCTTTAAGATATTACAAACTGATCAATAAACAATACATTTAGGTAAATAAACCTTAAATATTTAAAGCACATTCGCAGGGTTAACAATAAAAGAATGCGGCTCTTCTTGTGTTGATCGGGGTCAGAGCTATTAGCAGATTGGATGCGGAGTACATCAATCAATGTTTAGTGCTGACCGCACATTGTGATT
This sequence comes from Phragmatobia fuliginosa, assembly GCA_932526445.1. NCBI lineage: Eukaryota > Metazoa > Arthropoda > Insecta > Lepidoptera > Erebidae > Phragmatobia > Phragmatobia fuliginosa. The sequence goes on from OW052064.1 coordinate 19,545,104, forward strand.
TATTGACTGAAATGCATTGTTTTCTGAACAGTTAAAGGATACATGAAAGATACAACAGTACCTAATGAGTTTTAACCCTTTGCTACATTTCTATACAAATAAATCCCTAATCTACTAATACTAAAATGCGAAAGTAACTCGGTCTGTCTGTCTGTTACGCTTTCACGCCTAAACAACTGAACCGATTTTAATGAAATTTGGTATGAAGATAGAACTGAACTTGGGAAAGGACATAGGCTACTTTTTATCGCGATAACCGACATACACACGCGCGAAGCCACGGGCGAAAGCTAGTAATATATAAGTGTATGTTAGTTATTATAAATTAACAGCTTTCCATCAAAAGCACTTGGAAGTATAATACATAAGGAACTAACATTAAAAATGTATTTATAAAATTGTAGTCTATCTCTCTTTTTGTTCCAGTCAATCCCTGGCACAGCTAAACTAATTTCCATTGAACTTTCACGAGCAGATAACTGATGATATGAGATGTAACAACTTCTTTCTACAGAATAACTTCTTTCTGTGGTCTTACTCAGACTTGTTGTTGTAAAGACATCTTAACAACCGAGGCTAACACCTTTCTTTTCCCATACAAACCATAGAGTAAATTGAAATATTGATTGATAGGTAGCTGAGGATGTAATAAGTAACTTAGGTTATTTTTGTTTTAGACTAGCTTCGTTGTTGTAACTTTACAATAACAAACACGTGTAGCAGAGCGCATCTAGATGTACATAAACATACTAGAAATTCCGTTTTGATGTACTCGCAAGTTTTATAAGTGTCTAAATACACTATATATATATATATATATATTACATTTAGGCCTACCAAAGTGAGTCTACTCTGCCTGATGAAAAGCATGAGTAGAATCCAGGAGTAGGGGTCACCATGCTCATTGTGAGGGTAAGAAATGCAACATGGTGACCCATATCATGCCGGCCTTGTTACATATGTCTGCATCAATCTCCCGGTCTCTGAAGCCAAGAGAATGATGCTGACTTATTGGGCCTCTAGTCTTACACTCACCAACGAAATACGACAGCAATAATGTTGTCATTATTAGCATGGTCTTCTGTGTGCCGGTCGAGCCGGCCCATTCGTGCTTAAAACAGCGTGGTTCTACCACCATAAGGTAATATATATATTCCTAACATCAAATACCATAGAAATATACATAAAATCAAATATTTTTCCTTGAAGAGGTATGCAGAGACATATTAAAGGTAAACTTTTCTCTAGCGCTTTAATCCTACGTAATAAGGAACGATTCTATTGCAGAGATGTTTAATCGATCAGCAGATGCACCGTTTGCAGGTGAAGCCGCCCTATGCACCTATTACAAATATGCGCCATTGAAAAAGAAGCAAGCAATACCACGTATTGTTTCAAACTTGAAATTATTACTATACATATACCACATAATCCGAAATGAGTAGTTAAACTCTGTCAAATTAATATCAGTAGGTATTTGAGATTAGTCTAATTACTTGTTATGCTTGAGTGTATCTACAGTTCACTCTGACGCTGTCGGCAGACAGTACATTACATTGTGACGTCACACTTGCTACAATTAATTGATGGTTAGTTTCTCGAGACTGATGACGTAAATGGTGTAGTAATATGTCAATGTGTTTATGGCATAGTTATAGGTAGTGTGATTCTAATTAGGTTTCATATACATACCTTGTCTTATGTAGGTATATAACTGCACAATATTAAGTCTACTGTTGACTTAAAGCATAAACTTAAGTATTGATAGACATGGATTTGAAAATGTATAAAGCTAAATAGTTGTTTAGTTCGATTGGTTGAACAATATGATAATTATATTTTTTCTATTTCATCCCTTCGTGATAACTAGCTGACCTTAAAAAAATCTCGAGAATAATAAAATCTAGGTACTTAAAGCATCTTCGGTAACTAGGCTACATAAGCAATAGTAGTATAGTATAAAATGGTTACTCGCAAATTACTAGAACGCCTAACACTTTTAATTTGCAAAATTTCAACTCTAAGTGTTATAGCTATTACTTTTTGCATAGCAAGCGAACCATCTACCTTAAACCCACGTAAAGAGAACTCATTAAACAAATAATTCAAAAACTACAAACTCTGGAGTGAACGTGAAGCAACCTCATTATTTCAACATAGATCAATGCTGGTCTGATCCCTCACGAAGCTAACGATTTAATACAAAGGTTCACACGTTAAGACGTGAGCATTATGCGACAAAAAGCAGTCGCGTGTGAGGCTTATCTTACGAAAACATTCGTACTTTAACATGTACAAAGAGATAGTATGAAATGGAAGTATCGAAGACTTGTGTAACAATTATTTACACGACTTTTTAATAATATATTACTTAGCTACTAGTACCTTTTTGAGCAGAAATCACCCTCGGATACCACCTAATGGTACCTATGACGGACTCGAACCGACAAACACCGCACGCCCTCTCAGGTACTAGTGGCCGGGGAACCAGGTGTAGCCTAGAAAGGAAATCCCTGGAACCGTTATGTACCTCGGGGCATCTCGAAATTTATGTCTATACTTATGTTATAAAGAGTACTTGTGAGGTTGTAGGGGAGAATCTGCAGATCCAATAAACTGATTTTGAAAAGTATTAAAAAAAGAAGGTTACCTTATTTATGAGCTACGAAAAAGAATAAAAAAAGCGGCCAAGTGCGAGTCGGACTCGCCCATGAAGGGTTCCGTATCAGCAAGTAACATCATATAAAAGTTCTTGTAGTTCGTTGTAAGTTTCATCGATGTTTCTATACTAGTGTATTGATTGGATGAAAGGTAAATTGCGTGTTACGATTTATGACGTATTAAAAAACAACTACTCACTAGATCTCGTTCAAACCATTTTCGTTGGTAGTTTGCATGGTAATGTACAACATATATTTTTTTAGTTTTATCACTCTCTTATTTTAGAAGTTAAAGGGGGGGGGGACACACATTTTTCCACTTTGGAAGTGTCTCTCGCGCAAACTATTCAGTTTGGAAAAAAATGATATTAGAAACCTCAACATCATTTTTGAACACCTATCCATAGATACACGTATGGGTTTAGTGAAAAAATTTTTTTTTGAGTTTTAGTTCCAAGTATGGGGGGGGGGGGTCCCCATACTTGGAACTGAAACTCAAAAAAAATGTATTGTTTTTTTTTTTATTTTTATGTAAAAATCCTAATGCGGTTCACAGAATATATCGACTGACCAAATTTAAACAGTATAGCTCTTATAGTTTCGGATATAATTGGCTGTGACATACGGACGGACAGACAGACAGACAGACAGACTTGACGAATCTATAAGGGTTCCGTTTTTTGCCATTTGGCTACGGAACCCTAAAAACGCTATATCCGAAATACACGCGGACAGGACTGCCCAAAAAATACTGTTATGTATTTAAAAATTACGGTACCGTCAACTAGTTAAATGTGTTTTAATAGTTTAGTAGTAGTTAGACACTAAAGTTCGTAAGGAAAAAATCAAAATGGACTTAATAATGTTAATAACAGAACAAGATGAGAAATATACAAATTTAATAGAAAAAATACTCCTACTACTATCATATTTGCTGTAATCAATATCTAAAACTACAAATTAAACCTTTTGTGTATCAAATTGCCTAGTTGGTCTAGTGGTTAGTGTATGCGGCTGCTGATTAAAATATTTGTGTGATCCACAAATATTTGTTTCGGAGTCAGGGTGTTTTTCTATGTATAATATGTTTATATTTACAAAAAAAAGTATGTTTATGTATTTAAATCAGTTGTTTAGTACCCATAATACAAGCTCTGCTTAGTTTGTGACTAGATGACGCTGTGTGTAAGATGTCCGAAATATTTATTATTATTATTTTTAATGTAGATGAACAGGACTCAAAAGAGTTGATGAATTCACAAAATTCCTGGACGAGAAGTGTACTATTTTATAGCTAAATAAATACCTAATTTTCTGTTTTAATACTGTAACTTGGCAAATTACTTATCCATATTAAGTGAATCAAATCGGCAGTCTCACTATGTCCCTTCCATAACCCAAATATCTTTGTAAATGTTTTTAGTTGAAAGGGTAAATTTCACCTAATTAATCTAAGCTTAAATACGGCACTTCATAACGTATGAACTTGGGAGTGAAGCGCAAACTTTATAATTGCTCTGAATGTACATAAATATTTCGTTGGAAAGTTCTATTTGAACGTTTGGGGTTACACGTGGAATTGATTGTTTGAAGTTTGTGAAATAAGGTATACCTACGCATGTTCGCCTATCAGTTCCCTACTTTGTAAGTGTAATTATTTTAATTAATAATTTCGTTGCTGTGTTATTAAATTTCCGGAGTTTGTAATGTTGCTTCGTAAATTGTAAGTATTTGAAACGTAGAAAGTATCTTTCATGAAAGTTTTATTCGTATTCGAACAAAAGTTACAGACAGCCAGAGAGACAGAATTACTTTCTTATTTGTAATATTTGTATAGATTACTAGCTGATGCCCGCGTCTTCACTCGCATCCTAGGGGATTAAAAAATAGATGTTGGCCGATTCTCAGACCTACCCGATATGCTCACAAAATTTCATACAAATCGGTCAAGCCGTTTCGGAGAAGTATGGGAACGAACATTGTGACACGAGAATTTTATATATAATAAAAGGTGTTACAGTACCTAAAGATGAAAGTCTTCAACCGGTGTTCTTATCCGTTCATGATATACACATTCGAAACGTTGTGGCTGGTCCACAAATTCAAAGTCATCGTGCTATGGAAAGGGGTTTTGTTGGCGTTTCTTTAAGGGATCGTATTAGACACACGATAATCCAGCAGAGAAGTGTGGTTATTGACATAGCCCAAATAATTATTTGACTGCCTCGGTGGCGCACTGGTAGCGTATGCGACTGCTGTGCTTGAGGTCTCGGGTTCGAATCCTGGTTTATGTGATCCGCAAATATTTGTTTCGTATTTTGGATGTTTCCTATGTATATATTTACAAAGAAAGGAATGTTTATGTATTTATATTAGTTGTTTAGTACCCATAGCACAAGCTCTGATTAGTTTGGGACTAGATGCCGTTGTGTGTAAGATGTCCGAAAAATGATTTTTTTCTATTGAATTAGTAACCTGAAGTGGCAGTGAGCAGTTCACAGGTGGTATGATGATTTGCTCAAGACGGCTGACAAGAGCTGGATGAGAGTAGCCGAGGATCGAACTAAGTGGCATACAATTAGAGTGGCCTATGAAACAAACCCTTTACCAACCCGTCTGGTCAGCGTCGTATAGTAGGACAAAACCTCCTTTCTAAGGAGAGGCCTATGTCCAGCAGTGGACTGTTAAAGGCTGTTGATGATTTAGATAAGGAGATTACTGCGATAGGCTGATGATGATGGTTTTGATTAAGTTGTTGTCATGTTTTAGATCAGTAGTCAAGTCATAAGGTAGGGCAAAACTCCTTTACAGAAGACATCCTATGTCTACTGTAGAATATTAAAAACTGTTGATGATGATGAAAATCTCAGTTATTCAGTTGTTTTGTTCGAGGCTGGACAATTAAGACTACCTGTCCCTCTTCAGTTCAGTTATGACGATATTGTATTTGTGTTCTACGTAACGAAATAATTTTATATGAAGTTTAAGTATGCATCTTTCTAAATGCGTATTTCATTTGTGTCTAAAATATATTTCAATCTTATTCACCAAATAGATTATAAATAACCTAATTAAAAATTTGTATATTTTTTATGCTTTACATTTATTAATGTAAAGGAATGTTAATGTTAATGTAGCATGAACATCTATGGCAATCGATATTGGGAAGTCAGTGCCCTCAAATATACTGATAACTAGTTCAATCTTCGAATTGCAGTTCTCCCTTAGGGTTGCGGAGGTCCGATGCCAGTCGCTCCGTGGAAAAAACTGAAATTCAGGTAAAACCAGTTGAACTAGTAGCCGACCCCAAAAATAAACTTGGGAGTAAAGGCTCGGAAGATGACATTTATTAATGTAACACATTGATCAGTACAACCTTTAATATAAACACAAATTACTTTCCCGGTTTCTCGTTAACATATTACCGAAGCAAATAGAATATTTCAATAGTGCACCCCTTGATTGAAACTGCTTCGATGTAAGCCGCTCATTTATTGATTCCAAATACCTACCCTCCTAAAAGGGGTGATGTAATGATGAGCAAAGGGAGTCATTCAGGGACTCGAGAGCTCTCTTATTTTTGGAATCCCCTTTAATTAATGGGAGTCCTTATAACTTATAGGAGTTTGTTATTGACTGGATTTAAGTACAAGTATATTTTAAACTAGCTTTCGCCCGCGGCTCCGCCCGCGTGTATGTCGGTTATTGCGGTAAAAAGCCTATGTCCTTTCCCAAGTTAAGTTCTATCTTCATACCAAATTTCATAAAAATCGGTTCAGTGTTTTAGTGAAAGCGTAACAGACAGACAGACAAAGTTACTTTCGTATTTATAATATTAGTAGGGATAAAGTGTTAGTCGTTTTTAGGGTTCCGTAGCCAAATGGCAAAAAACGGAACCCTTATAGATTCGTCAAGTCTGTCTGTCTGTCTGTCTGTCTGTCTGTCTGTTTGTCCGTCCGTATGTCACAGCCAATTATTTCCGAAACTATAAGAGCTATACTGTTGAAATTTGGTCAGTCGATGTATTCTGTGAACCGCATTAAGATTTTTACATAAAAAAGAAAAAAAACAATACATTTTGGGGGTCTCCATACTTGGAACTGAAACTCAAAAATTTTTTTTTCATCAAACCTAAACGTGTGGGGTATCTATGGATAGGTGTTCAAAAATGATGTTGAGGTTTGTAATATAATTTTTTCTAAACTGAATAGTTTGCGCGAGAGACACTTCCAAAGTGGAAAAATGTGTGTCCCCCCCCCTCTAACTTCTAAAATAAGAGAGTGATAAAACTAAAAGAAATATATGTTGTACATTAACATGCAAACTACCAACGAAAATTGGTTTGAACGAGATCTAGTGAGTAGTTTTTTTTTTTAATCCCTACTTAATATTATAAATGTGAAAGTACCTCTGTCTGTCTGTCTGTTACGCTTTCACGCCTAAACCACTGTACCGATTTTGATGAAATTCGGTATGATGATAGAACTGAACTTGGGAAAGGACATAGACTACTTTTTACTGCATTAATCGAGATACAAAGACCAAAGCTAGGTGATTATAAAAATACATAAATCGAAGATGTCAAAATGTATCACTGTTTACCTCCTGTCAAAACTTCACAGGTTGCTAGGAATAACACTTGCATGGCAACCATAATGATAGTTTGTAAATGACATATAGACCAGTAGACCAGAGTAGATAATTTTTGAAAACAAATAAAATTATAGTAGGATGAAACCTATTGGAAAAGGAGGAGAATATTATAAAAATGAAAGGAAAAATAATTTACGGGTGATCTGAGGTCGGGAAGGGGTAGGGGGGGGGAGATTTTCGGGGCGTGAAAAAGCATCTCACTAAGCCGCCATAGTGTGGGCCGCCATACATTATTGTCCGCATTCGCAGCAAGTGTGGTAGCCCCGACTCTTGGATTCTGCTCATGCTTTCCATCAGGCAGGGTAGAGTCAGATTGGATGGCTAAATATATACAACAAAGGGTAAAAAACGGTTTATCTCGATTTCCGGCAAAACTACAAGGAAAAAAATTAAATGGCAAAGTTGTAGGTAATTAAAAGATCTACAACTTTTTAGGGTTCCGAAGTTTATGACTTCGAACCCTTATAGATATGTCATGTCCGTCTGTCCTTCCGTCCGTCCGTCCGTCCTCGACTTATCGTCCAAACAGTAAGTGCTAGAAAGATGAAACTTTGCATGAATATGTATTGTAATTACGTCGACAAAGTGCTACAATAAAATTATGAAATATATTTTTATTTAGGGTACCTCCCCTACACGTAAAGTGGGGATTTTTTTTTTCTCATGGCTACCCCATCATGTAGGGTATCATTATATAGGTCTTTTAAAAACATTAAGGGATTGTTAAGACGATTTTTTGATTTAGGTATCCGTTTGAGAGAAATTCCACTTTAAAGGCCACTTTTTTGTAAAAACAGGCCGTCCCGCCCGCCGAAAAATTTGTGATAGTGGTCCATATAATGAACTTTAAATGAAACTATAACAAATTAGATGACTTTGTCAGTTCAGGAGTTATAGAGGCTTAACTTTTACAATGCGCTTACTTGGAAAAGTCATACAAAATCAACGCATTAATACGTAAACATAACAATTATCCATTGGATACGATTTCTAATCCACGTACCATTATGGGTGACTGAGGAACCCTTTCCTATGCGTGGCCTGACACGCACTTGGCCGATTTTTTACTAGATATGTTCAGCTCAATCAATTTGCTTGCCAAAATCAAATTGATCAAAAAGTATCAATTTTAACGAAGAAATATTCTTCGTTAAAATTGATTTTGTTTTTTTGTCCTTTGTTTTTATTTGTTTTTGTTTGTCTAATTTATATTATGTCTTAAATTAAAATTGTATTTTTTTTAACTATTCCATACAAAAAAATTAGTACATCTTTAATTGATAGTTATTATTTTTAGCCTCTACAAACTTATTCTATATATGCATATTGTTGATGTTCCTTTATAAATAAATAAATATTAGTTTTAGGGGAACGTTAAATGTACCTACTATTTCTCGAGATACAGTTGTCCAACTAGCTCAAGAGATTGAATCACAGATTGGTGTACACTACTATTACATAATTATACTATATAATCAAACTAGATGATGCCCACGGCTTCACTTACGTCCTAGGGGTATAAAAATAATTTTTGTCCTATTCTCAGACCTACTGAAGAAATACACAAAATTTGATAAGAATCAATTATGCTGGGAGGATTATGGCAACTAACATTGCTACACGAGAATTGTTTATATTAAAGATTATGAAGCATAAGCGTTTCCTTGTTTGCATGTTGAACGCGTTAATCTCAGAAAATACTGGTTCAAATAAAAAAAACAGTGTTAGATAGTGTAGTTATTGAGAAAGCCTATAGGCTACACATTTGCTCTGCGTAGTTTGGGATTAGATGACGTTGAGTGTAAGATGTCTGGAAATATTTATTATTTATTTATTATTATCTCATCACGTTACGAGAAAGAGCAGCAGAGTATTACATAATAATGTTCCAAAAATTTGGTACGGAATAATTTATGATAATTTAGGCGGTTCATTCTACGCTTCACATCATCTGAAAGGAATCAAAAGAAGCAAGCAAATCTTCCTTAACTTACCACCCTAATATAATATTTTACAGCATTGTAACTTATTTATCAAAAGAGATTACGTACAAATCACTCGCTTAGATCATTACGCTCGTTCATTTCATTTTAAGAGGCCCGAAGCCCCTTTAACTAGTATTAATAACTAGACGCGGTGAATTCATATAATTTCTACTCAGTGTTTGTTAGAAACCTTGTTAAGAGAGCGCGCCACAAGGTAGATGGTGTAAATTTCACCAACTACCCGATATTGTAAGGCCCCGAGGTACGAATTTTTCTAATTAAATATTTAATTAGGGCGCATAATTTTTCTTTATATTCGTAAGAAGGCTATGTGAATTATTTAACCACGGGAAATTAGGAAAATGAGACATTATGTAATTATATATGTTACTACTAGCTTTCACCCGTGAATCCGCCTGCGTCTAGTCTGTTTCACGGTAAAAAGATAATCTAGAGTCGAGACTATCTAAGTACCAAATTTCTTTCAATCGGTTTAGTAGTTTCGCTGTGAAAGTCATACATGCAGATAGTTACTTTTACATTAATAATATTGGAAGGGATTCTATCCAAGATCTTGTACTACTATCATTAGATTTGGTGTAATAAAAGCTTTGCTCTTATTTTTTATATAAAAAAACGTTTAGATTTTGTGATATAGTAGCAGAAAGATTGTAATCGTTACTTATTCTTGATAGGGATTTAAAAGCTCTTTTGAAGGTGTTATCCTCGCTATACGATACATTGAGGTAACTTGTTGGCCAAAGGTCAAAGGGCATTTTGGAATTAAAGAAATCAGATTAGTTACTTTTTTATAAATTACAAAAAAAACTGCTGTAATATGGTGCGTATACTTTGATATTATTATATATATGAAAAAAAACAAAATAATTAACATAGCGTAGAAAAAGCGCTAAATACTCGTATATGAAATTAATTAGAAATTTAAAAATAGGTATAAAAAATTATATCAGAACCCCGCTGTATTTAATCGCGGATTTCATACCCCCACCTCCGTTAAGCGCTGTCTAATAAATTAGCCGTGCGCTATTGTGTGGGCTCACTTACTGGCAGACTTATTTATCTGATTGTTGTGGGCTCACCAGGATTCAGACGACATCATTCCGCTCGGCATCAGTCCAAAACCTCTCCTTCCGTTGTACCTAAATTTTCTTAGCTCAGATTGTGTTGGCGCATAACAATAAATTTTGTGGTTTCAACAAGAAGTATTTTCTGAAGTATAATGTACGGTTATATCGCTTTAAGTGGTTATATTAAGTAACTGAGTAAATTTTTTAAACCACTTAATGTGTTACTTATCTCTCCTGCGATGATATGCGTTTAATATGTCAGAAACAAAATACACATACCCAATACGTAAACCTTTAGAATACAATTTTTAGGGTTCCGTAGCCAAATGGCGAACGTTTGAACGAGATCTAGTAATGAGTTTTTTTTAATACGTCATATATCGTTACCCGCAATTTACCTTTCATTCTATCAATACACTACAAGAACTTTTATATGAAGTTACTTGCTTCTACGGAACCCTTCCTTGGCGAGTCCGACTTGCACATGGCTGCTTTTTTTTTTAAAGCAACTTCCGCATTATGAGTGTCAATTCTGTGTCGCGGGGGACTTTATAAACATAAATGAAACGGACACAAAGGGCATCTAGACTCAGAAAAACAATTCGTAAATAACACAAACTGTTGTAATGTGTGAGTTTTGAACCCACAACACTAGGCGGAGTAGAAAGCGACGTGGCGACCGCTTAAACCACTAGGCCAATCATGAATTTTAAGTAAATATCACTAAACTATATTTAAGCTTTTCCTTCTCGACGATTTCTTTCTGTCGCGCCCAAAATCCCAATTTAAGATCCTGTCTTTTCATGTTCACGTCAAATCTCCCTTTACATAATGTATTAAGATGATGTATATGATCAAATACAGTAAAATGGAGGAAATTATTCATATAACTTTTGGAATAAAAATAGAAAACATTTCGAATATTTATGAAGCAGAAGTGTAGAAAGCTACAATTTTAAAATAAAGTAGAAAATATGCAATACAATTACGTGAAATTTCAGTATCTTTTCAGTTTAAGTTACAGTGGTCGATGAAATAAAAAAAGGTATTCAAACTGTTTATTTTTGATAGCCAGACTACTTAGTCCAAATAATTGTATATTATTCTTCGTATCTGCTATCACAGATGGTTTTGTGTATTGCAATTTCCGAAGTCATGCATACGCTCAATTTTATGATTGTAATAAAAATTTTATGTACGGCAGGTACACTTACCTTACAACGTAGTCTTGGTTTCGAGTAAATAATTCCATTATTTCCTGGAAATATCATAAATAATTCGTAGCCTGGAGACGGTGTCAGGAGGACAAGAGCTCATAAAATTTAATTGGTTTAAAATATTACAGCAAAGATACCGTTATGGGGTTGGCATTTTTGAAATAAGTTCAGCATTTAATGTGAGAACATTTACATTAAAATATTGCGTATCGAAGAAATCAATGGTTTCAATTTAAACAAATGGGTCGTTACATTTATAATGATTTAAAAGAATGGTTTTCAAAATCCCGTGACATTCAAGATCCCGTAACTTAACAGTGTTCGTGCTTCATTCTTTATAACAACTAAATTTTGTTTTATTTAGTAACACTATTTCTCTATGATAAGGCAGAATTTATCATAATATGAGTAACTCGTGAGTGCGTAACTAGGTTGGTAATTGATGGGACATTTAAAAAAAAAGATTTGCCGAGACTTATAAAAAAAACTTAAAAAGTTTAAATCTAGGTATTTCTTAATTGTTCTTATTACCGTATTATTAAAAAAAAAGCAAAAACATAAAATTGAAATGTCTGTTTGACATTTCAAACCAGCTTTGCACAAAATCAATTTTTAAAATTTTGGTCTCTCCGTCTGTTCTAATTTCTGAAATGACTGATCCCATTGCGGTCGGACTTCAATAATTTGAGTGATTTTCAATTTAAAAAAAAAATGATTTACGCGAAAACCGAAATACCGTAATACCGCGGGTACAGTTAGTATGCAATAAAATAGTCTGCAAAATATATATAGCTAAAATAAAATTATGAAACGCACCTAATCCCACCTAATCGTTAACTGTATCATACAAAATACCTTCTAAGTTTCGCTCTCACAAAATTTACCCTACATCACTCTGTTATCTAAGTAAAACAATATCTTAAGTTTGTATTAAACAAAGCTCAACTTATCTCATATTTAGCAGAACTGTACTTCGTAATTTTATACTAGCGCCTGATAGAGCCGTCAATTCATGAACTATTTTAAAGTGTTCTTAACTAAGATTCCCGTATTTCTAATTTGTGATTACCGTATACATAAATGAGATTCTAAATTGGACTTGGTCTAGTTATTTTCATTTTGTCACAACTTTTCCCATTACTATATAGTAATGAGAAAAGTTACGATCATTGAGGTAGGTAGGGATATCTCTGTTTACTTTCAGGATCATAATTTTGGTATCAGTATTGTTTTAAAAGCCTGCCAAGGTGACTCTTATTTACGTCATGGAAAGAATGAATATAATCTAAGAGTGGGGGCACCACATTCACTGCGAATACAAGCGGTTTTTTTATCTTTAAGCACACCAAAGTCACTCTACTCTGCCTAATGGTAAGCTCCATCGTTCCACCACTCCACCATGATCATTGTAGGCAATGCAGTATGGTTTAGTGAGATCTTTTACTTTAGATTCATATTAACCATTTATGTTATCAACTGGGTAAAACCGTCAGCACCCCGCTCACTACACCAAGCAGCTGATCAGACGCATATTAGACCAGCTACATCAGATTTTCGATCCTCCGAAATGACAAACCTACTTGTAAGAGGAACAAGAATACTATTATTATAATAGCTGCTGCGCCCACTCAACCTTGAGGTTGACGAGTAGAATATATTTTATTATACTTAGTCAACCCTTTAAAACTCAGATGTTGCGTACAAAAATTATGCAAAGCTTTACTTTAAATGTCATAGTCTTTTCCTACCAACAACTTTGTGTCATGGCTGCGACTGAGAAAAACTGACAAGGAACTAAATAGAAATTGTTGTATGATAAACTTTTTTCTTCTTTTAAAGACAACTCCCGTTATAAGAATATAAATCAGAGATGCGGGGGACTTAACTAACATACCTGAAACGGACACAAAGAACACGCAAACTTAGAACAACAATTTGTGGGTCACACAAAGTGTTGTCCCATGATGGATTTCAACCCACAACACTTGGCGCAGTAGAGAGCGGTGTGGCGACCACTTAAACCACTCGGCCAACCGTGTAGTCTGTCAGATACGTAAAGGTAAAGGCTTGTCTTTGACATCGCCAAATATCAACCATTACGAATTCAGGTAAGCAAATGTTTAAGTTAGTTGACTAACAAAATAAAGTGCTTAAATGAAAAATTTCAAACTACAAACATCTCAAGTACACAAAATAATCTGTACAAAACTGTATTACACTGCAAAATAAAACCACTCAAAAAGCTGTAGCTGCACAAATATGTAGATTAAGCTCACTGCGACAAAATAAAAACAGCAATTGTGAAAAGAAAATTTTCAAGAGGGGGTTGGGAAACAAATCCCCCATGTCCCCCATGACCACTCGGCGGGTTATAGCCCAGGATATACCCAAAAATATACCAGGGAATACCGGCTAGCGATACTCTTTATCCCCGGATTAAATTTTGCCGAGAACCGGGTTCGTCGCGTAGCCTCGCCCGAACAGATAAAAACGGCTCGGGAGGGCTCTACGAATCTACTATGAACATTTTTTTTCTTATTGAAGATTATGTGAATTTGTACTTTGTTAGATTTGTATTTAAAAATTGATTTTGATGGCTACTTTTGTTTCATTTAACTTGTTTAAAATTTCATCTATGTTCCCTTAACAGTACTAATCCGTACTCATTTTTAGAAATTGTAAAGAAGTCTGTCTATCTCTTTCTCTATCTGGCTAAACCTCTGAACGAAATTGTATGAATTTCGGTATAGATTGGATCTTACAAAAAGAGATAGGATATTTATTGTAACGATAAACAACATACACGTAGATGAAGCCGCGGATAAATTATATAATAATATAATACAAATAATACTGACTGCCTCGGTGGCGCAAATTCCTTCATCTTTCTTAGTATCTAACTGTTTAGGGCCACAGCACACTAGCTACTTTTAGCATCAACGATCGGCAACTAGTCGCTTTTCAGAAGCTAAATACGGCGACCGAACGCTCCACACCTCACACTTAATAACGCCAAACGCGGAGATTGAGTCGCTTTTTAGAAGCACGACACAGCAGATGAACGTTACACTCCGCACACATTCGTATGCCGGTAGCATCGATTTGGCGTCGGAAAATAATAGACAATACACAGCCGACGTGATCAAGGCACCTGAGCAGTCGCTAAAACTCGCGTTTCCGATACCGCGTTCGCACGCTGAAAGTCGCTAAAACGCGATGCAGCATCGATGCAGTCGCAAAATCGTCGATCGCCGATGCTAAAAGTAGCTAGTGTGCTGTAGCCCTTAGAAATATTTATGCCATTTATTCGAATGAGTCACAATATATCCGTCAATAAGTTAAATAATTAAATTGTTCAAAAGTTTTTTGCTTGAATTTAATCAATATATGTATATATAAAATTATTCCGTTACTGACTGCCTGACAGACAACTAGACGCAGCAGACGAAGCTGAAATTAGGCATACGTGTTCCTTGAAAATGGTAAGCGAGCACTGAAAGAGGATTTTGAAAAATTCCACCCATTATGGGGGGGAAAGGCAATTAAAGTTATACATCAGAATAATAAGTAACCGAAGCCGCGGGCACAAACTAGTATACCTACCATACAAAATTAAACATGTAATTGTAATACACAAACTGACTCGGCGACCTTCGTTACGCCTAAAACTTAATCGTAGCGCCACCTACCGGGTCCAATTGCAAATCTAAACTATTCTCGAACCCACTTGAATACATAAAACAAATAATCAAAATCGTTCGTTTCATTAAATTTGATTAAAAAAGGAGTTTAGTTACAATACACACTAACAAAAGATTTATCTATACATATAAGGATAATACTACATGTATAGATATGAGAATTTATAAATAAATCCTCTTAAACACTTTTTGGAAATTACCTTCGCATCAGACCACCGCAATCTACGACCCTTACATTAAAGTGGGGACCTAAATTTCTAAACTCTAGAGAATAACGGGACCAAATAACATTACCTGGCCACAAAATTTCACAAACACTTTATTAAAATTTATCAAGTATGTTATACGCTATATATCACTGGGTTAAATAAAGTTTTTGTTCATGTTTATAATAGCTCACTCACACAGTCCATCTTGTAGAATTAGAACCAACAACAAAAGTACCATAGACTAAATATTAAGTTAATTATCTGTGTTTTTTCAACCTCTTTCTCTTCCGGTGTAATGGTGGTCGTGTGCAGTAACTCTGCTATTAAAACAGTTGGTAAATACCATAAAACTCCTTTTATTCCACATTAAAATCACAGGTTATGGGCCCAGAGTGCCAAACCATTAAAATAAAGTTAAATTTTAACACTAAAACTGTAAAAAAGTGGTTATCGAAAGAAACAGTACTTTGCCGGCACGCGGATTGCAATAAAAAATGGCTACGTACAATGAAGTTAATAAACTCTCAGGTAAAAGCAACTGGGAGACATGGAGATTTGAAACTAGCATCGTTTTGAAAGGATTAGCTTTATTTGACATTGTAGCTGGTAAATCATTAAAACCTGAAGAAGAAAAAGCGCGGAACACATGGTTGAAAGATGACGCCAAAGCGCAATCAGTTATAGTGACTCGCATGGAGTCAGGTCCGCAGACTCATCTATTAGCTTGCGAAAACGCACACCAAATGTGGCGAAAATTAATTGCGGTTTACGACAGGGATTCTACTATCAGTGTTCATCTCCTCCAGCAGAAATTCTTCAATATGTCATTTGAAGATTCAGTGTCAAACTTTCTTTCAAAAATTGAAGAGTTGAGAGTGAAGTTGAAACAAGCAGGAGAGGAAATTTCAGACAAAATGGCAATCACTAAAATTCTTATGTCATTACCAGAGGCTTCTTCTAATGCCCGTTGATTCTTCTAATGCCGCTTGATGTTTGACCGCGGGGACAATTTTGTTTCCGATAAAAATAATAATCGAAGATCGATCTAAGTGGCGTGCAACTGGAGAGGCCTATGTCCAGCAGTGGACTGCGATAGACTGATGATGATGATGATGAAAAATAATAAGCCAATCTTAAAAGATAGGTATACCCAGTTGCGGATTTTTAAGCACTTTTCAAGAGGAGCAATTTTTCATACATTATTTTCACCAATCTTTTATCATTTACGCAGCGCTCAAAGGAAATAATTTTGTCCCATTTTTTAAATATTTTTCATTGATACCCCGTTCCTATTACACGTAGCGTGTTAATATATAAACCTAAAGCCTTTCTCGACAAATGGGCTATCTAGCAATGAAATAATTTTTCAAATCGGACTAAAACCTTCTGGGATTAGCGCATTCAAGTAAACAAACTATTCATGTTTATAATATAAGTATAGATAGTATAGATAAGTAGTCAATTTTCGAAAAGCGCTCAGATAAATTAATTCTAAGACATTTTTATGAGTTTCTTTACCAAAAGACATCGAGGCTAGGGTGTACTTTGACTGCATTGGACGATAGACACTACTGGAGATAGGTTATTTCTTGACTGCCTTGTTGGTCTAGTGGTTAGCGTATGCAGTTGCTGATCAAGACGTCTCGGGTTCGAGTCGGGTCAGACCAAATATTTGTTTGCTCCAAAAATATTTGTTTCGGAGTCTGCGTGTTTTAGTAAATACTTGTACTTCTTTGTTTACTGGTAAACAAAGAAGTACCAGTATTTACTAAATTCCGAGGTTTTTTTACTAAAATACACGTTTGACATTCTATGTGCAACATTTATCTTAAGCACTGGTACTTCTTTGTTTAGTGGTAAACAAAGAAGTACCAGTATTTACTAAACTCCGAGGTTTTTTTACTAAAATACACGTTTGACATTCTATGTGCAACATTTATCTTAAGCACTGGTACTTCTTTGTTTAGTGGTAAACAAAGAAGTACCAGTATTTACTAAACTCCGAGGTTTTTTTACTAAAATACACGTTTGACATTCTATGTGCAACATTTATCATAAACACTGGTACTTCTTTGTTTACTGGTAAACAAAGAAGTACCAGTATTTACTAAACTCCGAGGTTTTTTTACTAAAATACACGTTTAACATTCTATGTGCAACATTTATCATAAGCACTGGTGCTTCTTTATTTACTGGTAAACAAAGAAGTACCAGTATTTACTAAACTCCGAGTTTTTTTTACTAAAATACACGTTTGACATTCTATGTGCAACATTTATCATTAGCACTGGTACTTCTTTATTTACTGGTAAACAAAGCAGTACCAGTATTTACAAAACTCCGAGTTTTTTTTACTAAAATACACGTTTGACATTTTATGTGCAACATTTATCATAAACACTGGTACTTCTTTGTTTACTGGTAAACAAAGAAGTACCAGTATTTACTAAACTCCGAGGTTTTTTTACTAAAATACACGTTTGACATTATATGTAAAACATTTATAATTATATGTAACTTTAGACCTGATATTGACATCAAAATACGCCCAAAAAGAGGGTTGACGATGATTAGGGCGTGATAACATCTATAACAAACCCGACCCTGCCTTAATAAGGTTTATTATCTCAATTATCTACGAATATGTTACGTAACGTCCTAGGGATGTGACACAACAGCTTGAAGTATAATTTGTGTGAAATAAGAGAGCCAGTCAAAGTCTAAACTGGAAAAAAGCGGAGAGGTTTCTTAATTTCTAGGCTAATATTATAAAGTTAAAGAGTTCGTCTAGTTGAACGTGTTAATCTCAGGAAGAAATTGTTTAAATTGAAACTTTGTATCAGTGTTGGAAAGTTTATGTAACGAGAATAAAATAATGGTTAGGGGTTCTACATGCAACGATCAACAGGAATTACGAAAAATATAAAAAAAACATGCGTACGAATTTATTCATTTGACTGCTTTGTTGGTCTAGTGTTTAGCAAATGTGACTGCTGATCAAGAGGTCTCGGGTTCGATTCCCGGGTCGGACCAAATGTTTGTTGGAGCCACAAATATTTGTTTCGGAGTTTGTGTGGTTTCTATGTATAAAATGTATGTTATTTACGAGCTCTGCTTAATTTTGGGACTAGATGGCGTTGTGTGTAAAAAAAAATCTGAAATATTTATTAATTATTATTTATATTATTTTATTTCCTTTGAATACATAGTCGTTTCACCCCTTTAAAGACGAATCTTTATAGGCTTAGGTTACAAGTCTATCTTTATCTAAATTTGAGGATGAAGTTTTATGTCATTGATAATATAAGTACAATAGTGAGATGACCCTAATCTAGAGTAGTTCACTCTCATTTCATTACCATTACAAAATGGTAACTCTATGTTATTTCCAGGTATACCATTAAATCTACGATTCACTAGTCGTAGATATAATCGTGTTCCTGAACAACACAGGTCACTACCCGCATGACATATAAAATATTATTTTATTACATTGTTCTTTACGATGTTTTACTATCTGATCCGTATTCAGGTTAACATATAAAATCTTGGTTCTGGTAATCTCATTATTTTATAATACTAACTGCGCCCCGCGGTGTTACCCGCCTATATCATTGTGGTTGCTATGCAAGTGTGTTATGCAAAGCAACCTGTGAAGTTTTGACAGGAGATAAACAGTGATACATTTTGAAATCAACAATTTATGTATTTTTATAATCACCTAGATTTCGACTGTGTATCTCGATTATTGCAGTAAAAAATAGCCTTTATGTTATTCTGATATATAAGTTATATTACTCTAAAGATTCATCCAAATCCGCTCAGTTGTTTGTGCGTGAAAGAGCAACAAACATACATACATACATACTCACAAACTTTCGCGTTTATAATAGTAGTAAGATAGCCTTAAAACATAATAAATTTGTTAGAAACTACTTTACGTGCGGCTTTATTTATGCAAATAAAGCATTAAAGACCTACCAAAAGTTACAGCATTCATGTTGTCGTGTTTCTTTGGTGACTGTGGGATATTATGGATGGTGACCCCTATGTTTGGATTCGACTTAACCCTTAATTCGACTATGTGCGGTATACTTCCCATCGAATGAAAAAAAAACTGCATATGAAAATAGACCATATGTACAGAGCTCTGGGTGCTATAAAGCATCCTTATTTATTTACCTACGTTGTCAAAAATCCCCAACGGCTGCACTTGATCAAGACGCGAACAATCGGCGGCGAGATGGCGGGAAGGAAGGACGCGCTGCAAGGGCTTTCGGTAAGTCGTCTTTTTTTCATTATTTAACGCCTTTTTTGTTCTTTAAATTCATTGAAAACTAAAGATAATATATCCGGATAGCTACTTACAATATTGTTATTGTCTTACTGAGTTTTATTTAGTTTTTATAACGCTCGCAACTTCTATGTCCAGTACGCTTCCCAATGTCGAATTACTAATAAAGTAACAGCTTATTATAATGTCCAGTATTCTTCACCTTGCCAAATTAGTACACAACTAGACAACAACAAAATCGTATATCTAGTATATTTCTTGTTGCCATAATTATAGAAAATTAAACATTTATTTCACGTAATAAAATTATTAGGGTTCCCTAGACAAATGTTTTACATCTTATTTATTTTGTTTTTCAGAGCTTTAAGTCTAGAGGACATCTTTTAGTAGCATTGGTGCCGCCACAAAATGCTCCTTCGGATATTGACAGTGGTTCCGAACCCGAAAATGAAGAGGAAATTACCGTTCATAGAACTGAAGAGTTGTCTTCTTCATCCTGCCCTTCAATCGACTCAGACCTGGAGCGCATGAACATATTTGATAGTTCGGGAAGTGAAAAACAAGAGAATACATCACCTCTACCACCTCCGTTGACTCCTGTCATTAACGACGTGCTATCACCGAGTGGTGAAGTCAATTATAATGCTTTACCAAGTTTGGCTTCATTATTGTCAATTCCATCATCAAATGCTTCGTTTATGGCTAGTCCAATAACACCAAGAATAACCAGACGTAAAAGGAAACTATCAAAACGAGCTATGCCAACTGTCCGAACAAAAACTACCAAGAAAGCACTAATTGTGAACTACAAATGGAAAAAAGGACAATTCAAACACAAGGCAGATATTCAATCAAATGACTTCGTCTTTGATCTACCGAATACTGACTCTCCGTTGGACTTTTTTTATCGGTTCATGTCCCCAGATATACTCGTAGATATTGTTGACAACTCGAACTTGTACTCAACCCATAGAACTGGAAAATGTATGCAATTGACTATCGAGCAGCTGAAAGATTTTCTTGCAATACTTCTTATCATGGGTATAGTGAAAATGCCTTCCTATCTAGACTATTGGTCTTCAGAATTCAGATATGCCCAAGTAGCCGACATCATGCCATTAAAACGATTCGAGCAGATTAGACGCAACATTCATTTTGTAGACAACACCTATCCGGATGAGGACCGCTATTACAAGATACGTCCGTTCATTGAAAAAATAAGAAGAAACTGCCTTTCGACAGAAGAAGAAATGAAGTACAGTATAGATGAAATGACCATACCATACAAGGGAACTAAAGCAGGAAATCGGAGACAGTATAACCCTATGAAACCTAATAAATGGGGATTTAAGAACTTAGTACGCGCTGGTGCATCTGGAATCGTCTATGATTTTTTATTGTACGGTGGCGACGATACTTTCATTGTTTTTACATTGATTTTAGCGAGGAGGAACAACAGATGACACTGGGTGCCAAAATGGTATTAGCCCTTTGTAAGACAATTCAGACTCCAGGATGTGCTGTTTATTTCGATAATTATTTCACGACGCTCGACTTGATCTGGTATCTACGTGAACACCGAGGAATATTCAGCCTCGGAACCATACGACAAAATAGACTGAAAGGTTGCACCAACAGCCTGTTAAGTGACAAGGAACTAAAGAAAAAAGGCAGAGGTTCGTTTAGCCAAGTCGTAGACAACGACAAAAAGATAGCAATTGTCAAATGGTACGATAATAAAGTTGTGACATTGGCTTGTTCTTATGCAGATTCTTACCCAGTTCATGAAATCAAGAGATGGAGTAAAGAACAGAAAAAGAAAGTGGGTGTCCCATGTCCACAATTAGTTCGATATTATAATCAACATATGGGAGGAGTCGACCTCTGCGATATGTTGATAGCTCTCTATAGAACATCGTTCAAAAGCCGACGTTGGTACATGAACATTTTTGGCCAAATGTTAGATATAGCAGTTAACAATGCTTGGCTTCTCTATAAGAGGAAATGCAACAAAAAGAGCCTAAAAACTATTAGTCTGAAAAAGTTCAGACAAAGATTGGCGGTTGAATTGACGCAAAAAGGAAGGTCAGTTCAAATAGAACCCCCAAGTCAGTTATCGAAAAAGGCGCTAATCCAAAACCCTAGCAAACCGAGGCCCCCAGATTCTGTACGTTACGATGGCTACAACCACTGGCCTGAATATACAACGTATGGACGTTGTAAGTTCTGCAAGGACAATAAAACGAACATACTTTGTTCTAAATGCAAACAGAGGTTGTGTTTAGTGACGAAAAGAAATTGCTTTTATAATTTCCATCTTATGTAAATAAGTAGACAGATGACCAAAGTTATCAGTGAGAATTATTCTAGTTATTTTGTATTGATTGTTTTTTATATAGGTTCGTGTTGATTATTATGAAGATTTTAGGTACATTGATTACCATGTTTAAAATATAAGCGACTAGTTCCTAAAAAATGTTCCTAAGGAGAGAATTTTTATTTAGTAAAGTGAATATTTTATGACAAAATTACTTGTTTCTTTAATTTTTTCCCTTTGACAGTGGGAACTATACTGCACATGGTAGGAGTTCAGCAGTTTCTTATAAACTTGATAACGTCCAGTATAATAGACGTAGATTTTTCAGGAAACTGAAAAAGGTATATTTTTTCAATCTTTTTTTTTAGGGTCTCTTACAAGCTAAGAATCAAGATCTGGAACGGTTTTGTAAATACAATTAAAAAAAAAATCCGTCGAATTAAGGGTTAAAATTTCTGTCATGCGGACTGGAGTTTCTTTGGTAGGCTTGAATATATTAAATCCGCCCGCTTATATGTTCTAGCCTATGTCCTTACTCAGACTCTAGACTATCTGTGTACAACCCGGTCACATTATCTTGAGACCTCGCTGGAATGCGAACCTCCCGCCCCGTTCTCCTTTCACCTCCCCGCGCTCGCCACGGCGCGTCAGTACGGTTAGCACTTTCGTTGCCGATACGCGTCGACTTGTTTTTGTGGTATATTTTTAAACATTTTATTGTTACTTTTGGACTTTTATTGTTATTTTGTTATTGCTGTTATTTTAAAATATTGTTTTTCTTGCAACGTTTTTGAGGTCTCTTTGATGTCATTTTGGGGTCTCTTTCAGGTTTCTTTGAGGTCACTTAAAGGTCTCTTTGAGGTATCTTCGAGGTTTCTTTGAGGTCCCTTTGAGGTCTCTTTGAGGTCTCTTTGAGTGCTAGAAAGATGAAACTTTATATACATATATTTTTTTATCATGTCGATAAAGTGTTACGATAAAAAAATAAAAAGTATTTTTAATTGGTGCACCTCCCCATAACGTGACACTAGGGATGATTTCTTTTCAATGTATCATTAGATAAGTCTTTTAAAAACATTGAGAGATTGATAAAACATTTTTTTATTTGGATATCTATTTGCCAGTTATTCAACATTAAAGTCCCTCCCCTCTCTAAAAGCAAATGGCATGCTCGAAAGATCTGGACAAAATCATGATGGTAGTATATGTGATAAACTTTAAAAAACTGTAGCTTTTTAGTTCAGTAGTTTTGTAGATCTATCTATATTAGGAAAACTCCGTATAGAAACAACAAAATAATAAGTAAATATAACAATTATCCATTGGATACGATTTTAAATTCACGTGCCATTATGGGTGACTATGTTAACATAACTATCATATTCTATGCGTGACCTGACACGCAATTGGCCATTTTTATTGAAAATAACTTAATTTGTTCATGTTACATACCATGTACAATGATAAATAACATAGTCCGATTCGACAGCAGTGATAATACGACCTTACAGAATTATAGCAAGACTGGACCTGTCTGTACCACATCCAGCTTTCAGTTACTTACACACATAAACTATCGCGCTAATTACTTTAAATGAAACCCATAAATCACGTTAAACCAATACAACATGTTATTGTTCTAAAATACTAACGAGTGAGCATTTTAAGCACAACAATACGACCAGTGAAATCGAAGCATTCCTTCGTTTCAAACTCAGGCCGTTACGGTCTACCTAAAGCATAAATTCATTGTAACACAAATCGTTTTCGCTCGGTGCTCCTTCGAAAATGGTCTTTAACGTCTCCTGGGCTTTGTGTAAATAATGTTCTTTAAAATTTATAGCCGCAATAAATGCTTGGTACCCCTTTTTCTATGAAAATAAGTTTAAATTTACCGGATCACACCGGTCAGGATATGCTTGTTTTCGTTTTGTTAAATATTTTTATGATTAATAAAAATTTCGAACAATTAAACCTGAGCGGACGTTAAATAGATATATATGCGTAGGTAAATAACCAGCAGGTTATATTTACCGAAAGTTATTTTCATATCTTATAAAATTTACTCAATTACTAATTACTAGTAAACTTAATTTAATTTACCTCAGTTTAGAGTTCAGAAAATTGTATACAAATAATAAGTAAATACAAAATAATAGGTAACAATTAAGTCACAATTCTCTATAAGACACGATTTCAAATTCACGTGCCATTATGGATGACTTTTTATTTAAGGAAGGATCAGTTGGAAAAACTCTTCAGAACACTCTCAATGATTAAGGCGATAAAGAGAACGTCAAGCAAGTACTGCGCAGATCCATCGCAGAGGTGAGAACAATACTCCACGCAGGAACGAACTTGGGTCTTGTAGAGAAGACACAGACGTGACTACGGAACTCTTACTCTATTATAGGCGTAGCCTGACATTTAGTTGCCGATAATTTATAAAATTTGCATAGCCTATGTTACTCAGGCTATTAATGCAAATCTGGTGACACTTTTACCCGAGGCTTTGCCTGCCTGTATGTCAGTTAACGCAATAATTAGCCTGTGTCCTTCCTCAAGAATCGCAGTATTTTCATGCCAAATATATTGCAACGGCTTAGCCGTCAACGTAACAGTCCAACAGAATTACTTTCGATAATTATCAAGTATAAACAACATCTTCAAATCCATTGACATAGATATTCAGCCTTTTCAATGATTACCACTCACCTTCCATTCCTATATAAATATTGAGATATTTTATTTTACACTAAACATTCAATTCCTGGCTTCCCGGCATGATTATCCTCTTTAGACGTTTGAATTAAATGGTACGGCTTGCTACCCTCCCACTCAATGGTTCTTTACGGCAATTTTCATCTTCAAGAAAAATATAAAATATCGTTCACTTACCTACTCTATTGTTTGAAAACTTTTTATAAATAATTACTTTTGGACGTTGAAGAGGATTTTAGGAGTAATTTTGTAAACCTTGTAATAATTACATTTATTTTAAAGTACTTGACGTGATTTTAAAGTACTGTGAATATTTCACTCAGATCAAAAATTGGAAAGTGACTAGATGATTTTATGTTATTGAAATATTCTTCCTGTCATAATAATTAATTGTAATTTTTCAGAGAGGAAAGAATAAAATTTACATTGATGTTCTTCACACAGAAATATGGCACATCAACAGCCTCTAACAGTCCACTACTGGACATGGGCCACTCCTTTGAAAGGAGGTTTTAGCCTACTATACCACGCTGGCCAGACCGGTTGGTATAGGGTTGGTTTCAAGTTTTCCTTCTCTTTGCATTGATGTTGTCTTGCGTAGTTTATCCCTTAGTCGCCTTTTACGACACCCGCGGGATGAATAGGGGTGGTGACACTCTGTATTCTTAATCCATCACCACACGGACACAAATATGGCACACTTTAAAAAAATTGTTCATCATGAAATCGAAATTTTATTGATATCTTTAAGACTTCAATTACAAAACCATTTTGTGTTTGGAAATTCAGAGAATATTATATCATAATATCAGTGAATCCGTTAGTTCTATAGACTTGATAGGAGATACGAAAACATACAGCAAATTAATTCCAAAGGTTACTTAGAATTCAGAGGCCATAAAGACAACCATCTTACCTACTTATTATCTGTGATTATGGAACTACTAGGTGTCGACAGCGGCTACGCCTGCGTGTATATCGGTTTTCATAGTAAAAAGGTTCTAGACTATCTGTCTAGTAAATTACATATAAATCGGTTCCGATGTTTTGCTGCAAAAGCCGGACAGAGATCTGTATCTCTGTCCGGCTTTTCCAGCAAAACAGTACTTTTGCATTTATAATATTAAGGATCAAAGTATATTTTATTAAATCTTTCTAATATTATAAATGCGAAAGTCTGAATGTATGTATCTATGTATGTTTGTTGCTCTTTCACACAAAAACTACTGAACGGATTTGGACGAAACTTTACAGTTATATAGCTTATATATCAGAATGACACATAGGCTACTTTTAACTGCAATAATCGTGATACACGCGGGTGGAGGCAGGGCGAAACCTAGTATAATAAATTCTTAATTAGAATGTAATTGTCTATCTGTTTGTTACAGTTTCAATGCAATACCACATGGAGATACTTTGATTTGGAAAGGCCATAGGATATTCTTTACCGCTATAAATAACATTTGCGGGATAACCAGCGAAGTTGCGAGGAAAAGTTTACATCACGATAAAGACGACATATTAAAAAATAACTCACAAAAAACCAAAAAGAACAAACGTAATCCAACAGGAAAGCCCTTGGAGATACCATCAGTTTCTGGAACAGAGAATAATAATGGTTGGAGATAGTGAGAACGTTGTGGCACTCAATAATGTTTCATGATTATATCTAACATTCTGACATAGTGTGTACATACTATACGTCACTCATTCTGAACAGAGTCACTATTTGGCCTTCAGCCAAACCATACCTTCTATTACAAATCATTATATTCGCGAACAAAAATGTATTACGTATACTATAATCTAAGATTTGGTTACTTAAGGAATCTTTAATGATTTTTCTTGTCTGTCTGTCCGTCCGTATGTAACAGCCACTTTTTCCGAAACTATAAGAACTATACTGTTGAAACTCGGTAAGTAGATGTATTCTGCGAACCGTGTGTGTATTCTGTGAAAAAAAAAGTTTTGGGGGTTCCCCAAACTTAGAACTGAAACTTATTTTTTTTTATCATGACAGTCAATATCTAGAGATGAAATTTCCCTTTCTTTCAGTCTAGGGGGAGGGAGAGACTGTAAAAGCATCAACACACATAAGCGTATGTACCACCACTAGTTGTTTCCAAGAACTTGATTTTATAACCCAGTGAACCAATTTACATTATCGAGGTATTTCAACTAGATACAGTATACACACAAAACAAGTTTAAAATAATATAACTGAATTACGTAAATATGTTTACGTAATTCAGTTACACCTATCCATTCCCACCCATCTAGGTACTGATACTAGGTACTGACCGCTTAACGTGACCTCTGAATCACAGTTGTTATCATAAGATCCCGATCGTGAAGCTTAGTTGGAGGCCTTCCGGTGGTTCATAAACATCCGACGACAAGATTACGTAACTACAACGTGACATGCCAGTCTCCAACCCGCACTTGGCAAGACGTATGGCCTTAACCCTCTCTTGAAAGAAAACCTGAGTCCAGCAGTAGGACGTTCTGGGTTGTTGAAGATATGGCTTGTCATCCGGGCTATTAGTATGGATTTCTAGACACCTTATTAGTTAAAATCGATTTAGTAGTTTAGAGTAGCCCCTACTAGTGGAACATCCAAACATTCCTAGATTGCCAAAACCATTATCCTTCTTTTCGTAGTCCTCGCCGTAGTGGATAAATAACAGTTGTCTGTAAAGTCGGTTAACTGACGGTAGTTGAACGTGATAACGTCATAAGATTCTGCCTCTTTGTCGCCCGTTTCGCGCTCTCGCTTGCACTTCAAGCCATAATTGGAACGCCGATGGAAAGAGAGAGGTAACGCCACATGAGTCATTTTTTTTCGTGCGTGTAGCCGGCTCCATCGAATTATAAGACGTTGTCACGTCAAAAATAATTTCTGAGTGCAATTTTTAATATTTTATATCCATATGCATGTAACCAGTGGATGTTAGGTTAGTCCTATTTCATACCAATCTGAATTCATTTTTCAAATTTTGTGTAATTTTCCTAAGTGGTAGGTTTCAATATAGATATGTTTAGATGACTATTGACTTTATTATCAAACTCGTAACACTATATTGTTGTAATGGCTCGCTGTACGTGTTAAGCTGACTTTATTATCAAACTGTTAAGCGTGTTGTACGTGCTAAGCAAACTAAAAGTGCAGTGAACAGATGAGTGATTAAATAACTAAATACAGTAAGTTGTACTAAATACATATTTTAAATAAATATTTCGGACATCCTACACACATCATCATCTAGTCCCAAACTAAGCAGAGCTTGTATTATTGGTACTAAACAACTGATATAAATACATAAACATACTTTTTCTTTGAAGATACATAGAAAACACCCAGACTTCGAAACATATATTTGTGGATCACACAAATATTTGATCCTACCAGGGAATTGCACCCGAGACCTATTGATGAGCAGCCGCATACGCTAACCACTAGACCAACAAGGCAGTCACTATCTTATTATTAAGTCTCATATATGAAGTAGATATACTAAAAAGGAAAAACAAGGGCAATATATTAAGTGATCACTTCCCGCATCATGATCTCGACACAGAAAAATACATATTCTGCCTTATATTTTTTCTATCACACACTATTATTGAGGAAACAAACGAGTGTTTGAGAAATGATCGCTGACGGCCCATAGTGATCAGGAGGCAACAACATCCTGTTGGCAAATGGCCAGCTTCTGATAAATAAATACGGGTTAGGCAGGGAGATGTCATTTGGTTCAAAAGATTCCATTTTTGAATTGCCTCTTTTGTTTTTTTAATGGTGATTGAAGATTTTCGTATTTTAAATCGTACTATTGATCGCCAAGTGGCCAAGTACCTAGATGGATAACCGTTTTTGTCATGTTATGTTATGAGCGTTTCTGTGATTAGGAGGTCACGTTAAGTAATCGGTCCCAGTTGTAGTCATAAGATAACAGTTGTAAAGTTTAGTTGGAGGCCTTCAACCGGCTTAAAATACATCCCATGGCAATATTACATAGCCATAACGTGTCTCGCCAATCCCCAACCCGCACTCGGCCAGCATAGGGAGGTATGACTTTACCCTCTCGTGAGACCAGACCCAAGCCCAGCAGTGGGGTAATATGAGTTGTTTATTGCTGATATTGTATTATTAAGTTTAGCTATCAATAAGCAACACACAGAGCCACGTACTAAAGGGGAGTAGACCTAATTTTTACAAAAAAAAATATGGAGGGAAAATCTTTACACCCTACAGTCAGCTGTCATTTTGGCATCACACATAAACAAATTCAAAATTTCACACACACTGTAACACAGTCTACTTCATAATAGTGTAATATATTATATACCCATTTGGGCTTATACTTTGACAGATGGAAACCCCTGCATATGGCTACTCCCAGCCGTGTAGTTAATATAAGCCTTACTAGTTCTTTGGACAAATATTTCGGACAACTTACACACAACATCATCTAGTTCCAAACTAAGCAGAGCTTGTATTATGGGTACTAAACAACTGATATAAATACATAAACATACTTTTTTTTTGTAAATACATACATATTATACATAGAAAAACACCCAGACTCCGAAACAAATATTTGTGAATCACACAAATATTTGGTCTGACCCGGGAATCGAACCCGAGACCTCTTGATCAGCAGCCGCATACGCTAACCACTAGACCAACAAGGCAGTCAAAGTTACTAGTAGTATTATAAATGAAAAAGTAACTCTGTCTGTATGTCTGTCCTGCTTTCATGCCAAAACTACTAAAATGATTTAAATGAAGTTCCATACACAAGTAGTCTAGAACTTCATGAAGGCCACTTTTTAACCCCATAACCGGTGCATACGCGGATGGAGCCGCGGAATAAAGGTAGTATATTATAAAGCAACTCTGTTTGTCTATGTGTCAGTCTGTTACGCTTTGAAGGCTAAACCGCTGAACCCGTTTGGATGAATTTTCGTATAGACATAAATTGGATCATGTAAAAGAACATAGTCTTTTTTGTCATGTTAACCGACACAAGCGGGACAACAGGTGAAAGCTAGCTATCGATAAATTAAACCCAGACTTAGTAATAATCGTGCTAATGATCAAACAATTAATACTTCTAGATAAGAATCGAACCCGCAATCTCTGACTGACCAGCTAGTCAATTTTCAATTTTTACTAAATGCAATTTTACTTAAAAAAATAAAACAATAACGTTAACACACACACACACACATACTCGTACATAAGACTACGTGTCTTTTCAGATAGGTGGGACTCCCCCCTCATGTCAAGGTGATGGTACGTCTACACTTAATTAAATGTATGTGCTTATAACACTAGGTTAAGTCACTGTAACTAACAAAATATGGATTCAGCTGAGGCCGAAATAAACAATTTGAATTTGGAAAAACAACCTTTCGTTCGCGTCAAATACTAAAAACAGAATGAATTTAAATAAATCCGCGTTATTGGCTCTTACTTCCACGTCAAATGGAGTGCTAGTAATTTTCCAATACAGTCAATGTCACTTTCAACTCTAATGTCTACTGAATTTTCTCTTTGGGGTTATGCATAAGAATTTACGAGCAATAAGGTTCATGTTCACTTAACAAGCTTTTACGGGTACTTAAAGAGATTTTAAAGGTGACGACTAGCTTTTATGGATTTAAAATATTGCCTCGTTCACTCACTGTATAAGTTTCTGTCTATTAGGAATAGTTTCCATTCTTTACTGAGATTTAATTAGTTGTATTTGTTTCACATTTCGTTCAAGATATTTCTGTTTTTATTTCATTCATGTGTTCATTTAGACGGTAGTTTGTATGAAATTTTTAGTCAGCGTTAAGTATCTGAAGAGCTCAAAAACCTTTGTGAATTTGAAAAAGTTCTATTTTTAGGGTATTTTATTTTTGGATAGTAAAATGATGTATTTTAGTTTAAATCTGAGAGTGTTATATTTTGTATCCTTTAAAATTAAATTCTGCTGGACCTATTCTGCCCTAAGCCTAAGACCTGTTTTCCACCAAAACGGAGATGTAACAAAATGTAAAGAGATCAGCAGCACAGTAAACAGATATTTTTTACTAGAGACGGGTACCATAGCGTGCAAGGCAGATGAGAGCTGACAAAATAAGTGGTACCTGTCCGCTCCGCTCAACTATTTCCAGTGAAGCTGAGTGGAGTCGAGGCTTGTAAGCAATGAAATTTTATTGGTAAGTTACAACACATCTACAACACATAGTAGGTAGAAGAGCCTGTTTTCCCTTAGAGCCACACTAATTTCAGCACGAATGGGCCGTCTCGACCGAGACAGTACTACCTTCCCACAGAAGACCATCCTTATAGTGACATTGAGTGTGAGACCGTTGGACCAATCGTTCTGTTTCATTCTCCCGGCCCCTGGAATTATCTGACTAGGCCGCCTTGGTACGGGTCACCATGCTGCATTGTATTGTAAACTCTCACAATGAGGATGGTGACCCCTATTCCTGGATTCTACTCATGCTTTCCATCAGGCAGAGAAGACTCATTTTGTTAAAAAACATCAGTGATTTAATTCGTGAAAATATAATATGTGTTTCACACGAATATGACAGATGACTCATCTCTGTCGCAAAAAAAACATCGAGTTGTGAAACATGCACTTGATCGTTCAAAATCCTTATATCAAAGATTAAATCAAGGTTATTTTTTTTATTTTCAGTCATATGATAGTTTCGAGATGCCAGTTATAAAATGATCATGCACCACCACCGAGTTGGCGGGTTGCCAGAGCGATGCAGAACAAAATATTCAAACGGTATACGCTAAATATGAATAAGTTATTTTGAGTTTAATGATGCGTAATGACATTAGAAAGCTGACCCGTTTATGAGTTATATTTGATTGAGTATTTAGACTAAGTAATTTCCATAATAATTTAAGGTCATAGTCATTCATTGAATATAATATGTTATACTGAAAATTTATTACTTAGTTTATTGGTGGGTCTAAACTTCATTTAATTTAAATATTTCTTATTTTTCTTCTTATCTTTCTGAGGTACGGATTTACTCGCTTTAGTATTATTTTTTAGTTTTATTTAGGAATAGTGGTAGTAATGATTCTTGTTTTTTTAAAGGACAACTCACGCACTCATTACTGATACACTTGGGAGTGTCGAGATGCCAGGAATACAGAGCTAGGCAATAAAACAGCTGATCACGGTTACACGTATATTCCGACTGGGCATGACATTTATAAAAGTCCGTTACATGTGTAGTGCTACCCACATATTCTAAAATATTACTTATTACTAATACATCACACCTCACCAATTAATCTCTAAGTTGCTTACATAATAATATATCACTTAATCTATTCTAATTATTTATTTTATTTATTTATTTAAACTTCCTGCAAACATATTGCACAAGGCGGATTTGCATAATTATATTATTAACAGTACAGATTACCTATTCATAGTATAACATTCATAATAACCTGTGAAACGTTTATGTTACCTGAAATCTAATTACAGGTCTACGGTCACGTTTGGGTCGACTCGCCGGCGATGAGGGTGGGAGTTGACCTGTGTCTTCTACAACTCGAGAGTCACTTCCAGTATCCGACCTCTCTTTTTCTCCCTCACTCACCAACTTTTGCCCTTTTTCCTCCCCTATATTGTCCCGTGCCTGGACGACATACTCTACCCCTGACGTTTGAGTTGACGATGGTGGTGAACCATCCGAGACAATACTATCAGAACCCCCGAAATCTGATAAATAAGATCTACGTTTCAATTGATCTATGTGTTTTTCTTCGCAAACATCGAGTCATGTCTATTGCTGAGTGAAAGACAGGAGGCCCAATAATGGAGAAGCATCTCAATAGGCTGCCACACGATGAGGATGGTGACCCCTACTCTTCGATTCTACTCATGATTTCTATCAAGCAGAGATGTGTCACTTTAATAGACTAAATGTAATAAATTAAGACTTAATGTAAGAATTAACTAAATGTAAGAAAGTTGACGGTGTTTCGCATCCTGTTTTTATGAACAGTTTCGTATTGGGTTTATAGACTCTTTATTTCTCATAAGAACAATTACAGTTCACTCAAATGAGATACAATTTATAATATAACAATAATTGTCATCTTGTGTCGAAGCATGCTAATTACAATAGGTTTAACATATCAATAATTGTATGACGCTAATAACAATTACATTTTAATTACAATTATTCTTTCGGTTTGCTAAAGTAATAGAATGTAAACAATAAAGCTGGCCAATATTTCTTTCACTAGGATAAATGGTTAGATCCGTAATAGTAATGTAATATAAATACATTAGCATTTAATTTTAAATCCAACCAGCTTTTTTAGGTATCCGTAGCATAATGGCAAAAGACGGAACCCTTATAGATTCGTCATGTCTGTCTGCCTATTCGTCCGTAGGTATGTCACAGCCACATTTTTTCCGAAATTGTAAGAACTATACTATTGAAGCTTAATAATTAGATGTATTCTGTGAACAGTAGAAATATTTTTACACAAAAATAGAAAATAAACAATAAATTTTGGGGGTCCCCATACTTGGAACTAAACCTAAATTTTTTTTTTCATGAAACCCATACGTGTAATACTTCCACAATATATTCCGCTGTAAGGACACCGGAACGCAAATATAATTCTTTTTATATGTCAACCAATGCCCTACAAACATACACCCAGTCTTGGTTATGTAGCAGCTCATTGTTAGAAGCCCAGAGAATGCAACTAGCATTCCTATTTATAGAATTATCGATATGCATCGAGCAACCCTTTGTTTTGTAGTCGTATGACTATTGTGTTCGATTTATACCATTTAGAATTAACAAAGAAATAGTTTAGATTCAGTTTTATTCTAAACATTTAAGAGTGTGCTGCGCGAACAAAAAACGTCGAGTTTAGGTATTTACGAGCAGAGTTGCGCGGCAGCGCCGCTAGGCAGCACCGTTGCCCCTTCCTACGTAAAAAAATTTTATCTAAAATATGTAAAATAATTGTACAGAGTAGGCTCCACACAGAGTAATACATATCTTCTAAATATTCAGTCGCTATTTCTGAAAGTTTTGTTCAAGAGTAATAATTTCTAGAATCTATAAATCATCATTTTCATAATCAGCCTATCGAAGTCCACTGCTGGACATAGGCCTCTCCAATTGCACACCACTCTGATCGATTTTGCGCTTCTCAAATCCAGCTCCCGTCACTATAAATATATCATCTATACAGGGTGTCCCAGAAAGAATGGGTAATCCTAAAGCACTTAGTAGTATAGCTATCCGGCGTACAAAAAAAATCCCAAAAAAAAATCCAATTGTTGCCCAAGTTTTGAAGTTATCTTATTCCTCACAAACAATCTTATTAGAAATGCAGTACATAGTATGAGTGCCTATTATACTTTTTTGAAAAAAAATAATAACATGAAATTTGTAAAAATAAATTATTACAAAATTAGAAATTTTTGTGAAAAAAAAATGTATGAAAAACTAAGCAGCAACTATATTTAAAAAAAATGGTATAATACATAATTTTATCCAAAGAGAGAAAATTAAAGCTTCCTTTTTAGTGTAGCAGGTCGTGTGATAATTATAATGTTATTTCGCTATTTACTACCTGAGTGTGGCCGAAGTAATTTTTTGTTAATTACGAGACAGAGATAGGTGAATATATTTAGTACCTAAGTACAGTGTAAGCGAGCGAGAGAAGAGTATATTATTATTACATTGTACCTTATCTCTCATAACAATGGCAAGTATTTGGTGCGTCGCTTGACTTGTTCGGTATCGCATGTGCCCATTCCTTTTGCAGTTCTCTGTGATTTTCAATCAGTGTTACAACGACGATTTCTGGCTAAACAGCCAGAAGTCATCGTTTTAACTAAGAGTCCAATGAAATCATTAGACTCTTAGTTTTGCTCACTGATTTGGACTTGATAGTTTGGTGATTTTACGACGACTTGGATCTGAACTGGTTTCGTGTATCAATATGCCTCGTATTCAATATACGGCACAAGAATACGCAAACATGCACTTTAATTATGGTGAATGTAGAAGTAGCGCAAGACTGATGCATTCCTTTATAGGGAAAGATACTGTCTACGCTTCTTAATACCCACATATGCGCAGACGACCGCGGGGAAAGCAGGAGCGCGCGGGGAACAAGTCAGCTGACGGATAAGCGCCCGCGCCCCACCGCCGACACTATATATATGTTAACGCGAAATGTAAAAAGGCACTCAATTTCGAAAATTTGTAACAATTATTACATTCATGTTAAAAACGGCAAGTTATTTTTATTTAAAACAAAGTCTTATCCTGGACAGATACCCTATAGCGCGTCATCCAGATTACCGCGTATTCATAAGAGTGCACAGATGTTATTCGGAAGGTAGAATGCATAGGTGGTACAAGCACTGGGAGAATAGCAAATATCAATACACAAGACACTGTGCTTGACGAAATTCAGAAGAAGACAAAGACGACCCTGCATCATGTACTGAAAAAAAATAATTCATCCCTACCACGGGTTCAAGCTCTTCAGCCGAGAGATTACAACGCAAGAATTTTTTTTTTGTCGACAAATGCTTGCAAAAATAGAACAAGATCCACAATTCTTTGACAACATTCTGTGGAGAGATGAACCCACTCTTAAAAGAGATGGATATAACAACGTGCATAAACTGCGCAGCTGGCAACTCTCGAACCCGCATCTAATGCGAGAAGAAAAATCGCAATACCAGTTCAAAATAAATTATTGAACTGGTATTTTCAACGAAAAAATCGTTGGTCCATTTGAACTGTCCGGAAAGTTATCTGGCCAAAGTTATTTACATTTTTTACAAAATGATCTGCCAAATTTAATAGAAAAGGTACCTGAGGAGGTGAGGCAATCCCACTGGCTACGTGCTGCAAATGTCCGTGCCTATTTAAATGCCTCATATCTAAATGTATAGATGGGTAGTTTGACTCCTATTTTGTGGCCTCCACGATCCCCGAACTTAAATCCACTAGATTTTTTTTACTGGGGCTGCTAAAAGAACGGATGCACTTTAGGCCCACACACAAAAAATTCATCAAAATCGGTCCAGTCGTTTGAGAGAAGTTCAGTGACATACACACTCACAGAAGAATTATATATATAAAGATAACCTCATTCACAACGATTGATATCTGAAAAAGAGTAAGCAAATCAGAAATGAAAAACATCAATAACAATAATAATAGGTTTAATAGTTAGATTTACGATGTTTGGGTATAGTTATACTATCGTTATTTGTTATTCTTCGTTTATTTTTGACCTGTTTTTTTTGAGAGCTTTCAATATATAATGAGGCTCCTTAATTTCCATTTTTCTTGATAATTCATCTAGTCTTGTACAAAAGTTTCTGAGGAGGTGGTTAGAACACTCTATCTTTTCGACAATAAGTGCGGCATATGGATTGGTATCCAGAATATTTTTGTAGGTGCTGGAATCACCATCAGCTATGAGTTTGTATATCATACATGCTCAGGTACTTCAAGTTTGCGCTTCTGAGCTCGCCCGCAGACCATAGAGTTTTTATTTTTAACAGACATGTAGAGAACTGTTTAAGTTTGTAGCCAATGATATCTGCAGCTCCTGAAAAGGTCGTATAGTTTTTCCTGTATAACCTCTTACTCCAAAACGCATCAGATACAACTGTTATCATCGGTACGCTATCTGCATTAACGTCACCATTTTTTTCAGCCAGTTCAAGTTTTTCTTTTGTTGCTTCCTCTATGCTTTTTTCTTTGGCCAGTTCCCAGAGTTCACATACTTTAGCATGACATTTGGCATAAAAATGTTCTGACATGCAGGGTATATCAAGAGAAGTTGTGACTTGCTCCAGGGCACTGAATCCCATACCTACACACTTAATTACTCACGATATTTTGATTGAGTGCAAGTTCCTTGCTGTTTCTAGGTTTTCTACAATTTTCCAATCTTTATTTTGCATTACACATATTGCATACTATGAAACAGGAGGAATGAAAACAATTTCTATATTCTCCATTAATTTTTAAATTACTGAAGTTGCAACCAAATGGAGAGTTGTGGTGAGTAAGTTCTTGGTTACCCGAATTGTGGCTTTGCTTTTATTCGTGTTTTCCTTTTCTACTATAAGTTCTTTCTTGACCATAAGATTACATGTAACCTGAAAACATAGGCCTATAATAATACAGTGAGTTTGATAAGAGTAGGTTAGGTACCTTTGATTAATTACATGTTTATAATCAAAGGTAAATATTTACGTTTTGAAGTTTTACCGTCTTGATTACTTGATTACTTGTATTGATTGATTAGCAACTGACGAATAATTGTGAACGGAACATTGAATTTACAATAAAATTATAACAGTAACATTAAACATACCTGTTTGAGATATTTACCTATTTGCGTTTGTACGTTTGTATTGTGTTTCGTACATTTGTTGCTCTGCGTTCGCACTACTCTGTACAGGATTCGACTCGAAATTTGATTTTTTTCCAATTTTCTTATTTGCCAGTAAGTATAACCAATGACATATAGACATGATACACAATACAATACTGACATAAGTTTAAAAAAAACTTCAAAACA
This sequence comes from Phragmatobia fuliginosa, assembly GCA_932526445.1. NCBI lineage: Eukaryota > Metazoa > Arthropoda > Insecta > Lepidoptera > Erebidae > Phragmatobia > Phragmatobia fuliginosa. The sequence goes on from OW052064.1 coordinate 19,582,577, forward strand.
AAATCGATCTCATTAATATTAGTAATTAGATCCATTCTGCTTTGAAGTTTCAAACCTAGTAATTTAATTAGAGCAATGTTTTTTTCTGCGCAATGTGCAATGTGCATCAGGCGTTTGTGTTAAAAATTGAAAAGTCTTAATATTTTTAGATTTATACTTTTAAATTAAATTAAACATTGTCTATACCCTGCACGATGTAAATACAAATATTGTCATATGAAAATTATTGTTCTAGACGTAAAATCTACTATTTTTTCGAAGAAAAATGTTTTTAAGATTTCATCTGACACACAACATATATGTATCGTTTTTTAATTTCATATGTATCTGTTTCAAATTCCAACCTTACATAGATCTTGTTCAAGGATCGACCTAAACTATACAAATACTTTTGATGTATTTAATTAATGCAGCGCACAGTACTACTCATTTGAAAATACGTCAAATCCCACAATTTCGTGCAGTACCTTCTTAAGCACAAATCCATATTAAATATTCACTAAAAATTCTTAAATAATGACCTGTCTTACTCAATGGGTAACTGGGCTTAGTTGGATCCAATTTAGGAATCAGTATATATAGGTCTACGTACAAGACTCTACTACTACTACTACTACTACTACCCTACTACTACTACTCTACTACTACTCACAATAATAATAATAATACCGAAGGGATAGGCAGAGGCGTTTTCAACGCACACTTTTCACTTGCACACCTTACAAATAGGGTTGACTTGGGGACCTAAGTTTCACTGCAATCATCGGAGGAGACCTCTCGCTACTGGCCGTCGTTCGTTCCATGGCCGGTAGCGAGAGCTGTTTTATCGCGTTTGCGACCTTCTGCAAGGACAACATCTCGCAGAAGGAGGCGGCGGAGAAGGCCCGGGAGGATGATCTCTACTCGGACCAGATCCGCCGCCGGCGATTCGGGCCGCGGAGGCGCGAACATCTGCACCTCATGCCGTCTTGAGTGTGGCCGCGGGTGGACGGGACGAGTTTCCCCTCCACCCGCATTATTTGGCCAGCCGCGAGGGGGCGGCGTCCATGTGTGCTTGATGATTTACCACACATAAAAAAAATAAAGAAATGGCCCTATGCACCTAAGTTGTTGGTGGGGACCCTATGCACCCACAAGCTTTACTACTACATAAAATAAGTATGCAGCTTGTAATGTAGAAATGGTTTTTGTGCTATCTACCTCTCTAATACTTACGCCTATATTTACTCTTGGTTCAACTGTTATGTCATTTTATAGAATAATAGTAGAAACGCCCCTCTTTCCTTTTTCTTTTCAGCAAAAGAAGTTTATAATAATCTTGGTTAACATTGAAAATACCGACATTTCATAGCTCGACATAGCTCCTCCACTTAGAACCCAATATATATAAATGCACATTACGGAATACAATAAAACTAAACTGAAATACTTTTATGCCAAAAAGACGGGATAGGCTAAAACTTGGGTATCGGCTTAGTTTTAGTTTGTAAACCGAAAACTTTATTACAAATAGGTAGGTATTTGCATCTTTTATAATATTATTAATACAAAATGTAAATATTTTATTAAGAAAAGTATATGATGTTGATTCCCAACACGAAGTTTTCAACACCTACTCTCACAAATAAAAAGAACATAATGTAAACTCTCTATCCAAAACCCATGGCAATATTTACACTACAGAAAATACCATCCTCCTAGCATTTATTCCCAAGTTTATTTGGGGTCGGCTACTAGTTCAAACGGTTTACCTGAATTTCAGTTTTTCCACGGAGCGACTGGCATAACTCTACAGAAAATACCAATAAACATAAATATATACGTTTGTATAGTAGGCCAAAACTTCCTTTCTAAGGAGGGGCCTATGTCCAGCAGTGGACTGTTGAACGCTGTTGATGATGATGATGATGATATACGTTTGAAAATCACACTCCTTCTGGAATAATGAAAACACAAATATTGTACTACCGCACCCTCCTAAATACCATAGCAACGAAATACCGTATGTTGTGACAAGGTGTCAAGTCTACCGGTATTCATACAATAATTTATTAACCCCTATCTACTATTATATATCCTTTCCCTCAAACTACAATAATGTCTGTAATAGCTGCCTTCTGGATCGATAAGACATGTAAAAGTAAATGTGGTACACCGTCCACGGTGGAATCAATTATTAAAGCTCTATCGATTGGACATTTGGTTTTAGCTGGCCTTACCTTTATAACGTCCGAAGTACATTGGGTGCCCGCGTTACGGAAAAATAGAAATGATAAAGTAGAATAGAGTAGGAAACAGGCAACGGCGTGCAGTTTCTGTTTTGGATCATCTAAATCTGATAGAAAGATCTGGTATGATCTGTTAGAATATGATGACGGATTGGCTAATATTGCTCAATGGAGTTTCGTCACAAGTTGATTTTAACTTTGTTTCGACCATTACCTATATAGATTGTCGTTGGTCTAGTGGTTAGCGTATGCGACTGCTGATCAATAGGTCTCGGGTTCGATTCCCTTGTCGGACCAAATGTTTATGTGATCCGCAAATATTTGTTTCGGAGTTTGGGTGTTTTGTGTGTAAAATGTCCGAAAAGTATTTATTGTTATATATGATGGCATTATTTAAATAATGTACTCCCGATCTTATTTAACTTTTGGTTAGTCTTTGGTCACTAAAGATGAAAATATATTCTTAAGTAAAACTAAAAGTCTTTGAACTTATATAGTCAAACAATTTTTTTAATTTTCTTTCTAAACTATTTATAAGTTGTTATTTTAGTGGTGGAAACTAGAGGTACTATTAGTTATTAAACGAGGTATCGATTTCACAATTTGATTTCTTTTCCATGTTTTTGTAATGTTTGGGAAACAACGGCTGTACGTAATTAAATATGGTTTAGTTTCCAACTTTTAAACTTTATTACATATGTAAGAATTTTTTTGGACAATGAGGAATCATACGCAATTATGTTTTAATTTATCCTACTTTTACAAAACAGAGAATAAAAATCATCTTTAACATTAATAATTATCTAATGATTTTTATTTTGTTAGTAAATAATTACAGATATTTTTACACATCGGACTTTATAGCTAGAAGGTGCCGGCATTTCCTAAGACTCAGTCTGGGAAGAAATACCGAAACAAATCACTTAAAGGACTTAAACAATGATTAAATATTAATAAACTATGCGTGTAAGGTCTGGGTTGACATTTTGAAGAAAGTAACGTTTTGAGTCAGCCTATCAATACAGCCGACATACGAGTCCCAACCATCATCTTACCTAACTGGTATTAATCAAGATTAACAATCTGAAGCACGACACTAGCGCCAGCAGGACATTTGGTTAGACTGCGAAAACACTCAAAACTACTACTACAATTTTATTCTTGATATTTGTATCGAATTTTATTATAAAATCGCACACTCTGTCGCTGACATCGAAAAGACTTGCTTACCATTTGTAATCTAATAACCACCAACCAGCAACACGAGTCTATCACTGTTTCTAGTGTTGATATCATGAACGTCGCTTAACTTCGTGAATGTTAATAGTTTTGCACTCTCGTCACTCTAAATAGGCAAATACCTACATAGTTTATTGGACTGACCTATGTAATTAGAATACACTATAATAATAATCTTACACTTGTAACCCCTAGCCCCGGTAAAAGGGGGTTTTTTAGTAGGCCCTAGCCCTACCAGGGGGAATTACTCACCGGTGCGCAGTCAGTAGAAGCAAATGAGAACTATCCCAGGGCGCCTATTCACAAGTAGCAATCAATCAAACAAAAAAAAAAACTAAAGAAGTACTAAGATGTATCTGTGCATATCGTCGACGGGTGATTGGGGTATTCCTCAAAGAAAACACATAATCGGTGTCACACACATATATATAATTCCTTCCACATATTACAATAGATACAAGTTCTTAAAAATAAAAGGGTCAAGATACATAATCTAGATTACTTCATAAGTCAACTGATTTCATATTACTTACATTTATGCATTAATATTTCTAAGATCTACGGTTTAAAAAAAAAAGGATGACGCTTCCACGTATCAATGTGGCTCGACCGGAAAGTGAGGGCGTCCACGGGTGACACACGGCCACCCGGATGCGTCTCTCTGGGCTCCCTCATCTCTACCACTTCGGGACTTGCACCGGCGGACAAAGAGAGGGTATTAGCAAGTGATATGATTATTGAAACGTAAAAAACCATACGTGATCCTCTTTGGCAGGAGATGCGCTACCGCGGAACAGGCGGCTCTCGAGACTGCCACACTGTAGGCCCAGCAAGTAAGCCGATGTACAAATCCTTAGACGGATATCTGTACAAGTCCCTGGATAAAACCTTGGACAAAACCTTGGACCCTAGAAAAAAGATTAACATCCTAAGCAAATATTCTCACAAACAAATAAACCGAAGAAATACAGTAAAAAAGAATTCAATTTCTCACCACTTCAATTGCGGGACAGATCAGCAGAGATTTCTTCACAACTTTTTACTACGACGGGCAGAATCACAGTATGTTCACAGAGAGACAGAGAATGGTCTCTTCGAGGAACTAATACTGGCTTTTATATGGTATTTCAAGGACTTTTCTGGAATAAAAATCCCACCCTCTTATAAAATAAAACAACATCATACGATTTCCAAAGACAAACCAGAACACAGATTAAATATTTACCATAGACCTGAAGATCTTTTTGGTCAAACCTTATTTAACAAATGACATGAACGCCACCTCTCGCATCGTTAGTGAAAACAAATCAAAAATGCAGTTGGCAGACAGCGGAGAAATAGATACGGTTTACCAAAGATGGCGCTACAGATATATAAAATCCATTCTGAATATTGGGTTATCATCTCGTAAAATTAAGGAAAAAAAAGATGTTACACACTTTACCTTTAACTACCTGAGTTCCGTGGTTTTACCCGCGGTTATTGCTGTTAATCGCGAGTAACGCTGTGTATCGAAGCTAGTTTTAAAAAATAGCCAAAGTTATTCCTTATGTAATTAGCTTTCTACCAGTGACAGTCTCGTCAAAATCGCTTCAGCTGTTCCAGAGATTATCAGGAGATGCCTTTTCGATATAAGTACCGCATATATTTTGATGGTGCATTTTGTACAAAACTGTTCATTTGGTTTTACGTACAGACACTCCAATTTTATTAATTTGTATAGAAGCTACTCTGAATTTTCTAAAACTCAAAAGGACAATTTAATATCTTGTACATACAATATATATAATACATACAATATATACATACAATATGACATTGACATGATATTGAAACAAAACTTGAACAGTTTCTTCTGCAAAGACTGCATTTCAAACCCTTGTCTGTATTTTGATATTAAATCATATACATGTCGGCAAAGGGTGTTTGTCGAGGCGGTTGCCTTCTCCAGAATGCGTATTGTGTGTGTGTGTGTTTCTCGAGCAGAAAACTAAAGTAGTTAATTTAAATATTCTTACATTTAAATTTATAACTTAAAGTGAGAACAACGAATCGAAAGGTAGTTCCTAGACTTGTTATCCGCGTCGTGGTCGATCGGTGAGTGTGCTCCGCTGGGCCCGCACGAACACTTATCTACTCTGCTGAAGCGATTACGTTTCACCGCTTGCGCTTCGTTGTCAAATCAGCTCCCGTATAATTGACCGTTCCGACATCCATGTATAATTAACTAGTTTTGCCCACGGCTCCAGGTGCGTATATGCCAGGTATGGCGGTAATTTTTCATGTTAATGTATAGCCTATGGTACTCACAAATAAAGTGACTTTTAATTGGTAAAAGAATTTTCAAAATCTATTCAGTAGAACCAGAGATTACCCCAAGCAACATTGAATGTTACTAAGGCTAAACTTACCAACTTAAAAAACCACATATTTTTTTAATCTAAAGACGCATGGCATAATTTCCTTGATGGAGTGCATTCCAGTATCTAAGTGAGGAATAAATTGATTTTTGACTGAAGTATACTTTAACCATGCCACTCATGCTGTCTCGTACTCAGAACCTAGGCTTAAAACTTTTCTAGAAAGAAAGTATTAGGCTCATTATACCACGTTAGCCCGCCAAGTAGAGAATTCTTACTCTTTACGCCGCTCTTGTTATCTCGTACTCAGAACCTAGGCTTAAAACTTTTCTAGAAAGAAAGTATTAGGCTCATTATACCACGTTAGCCCGCCAAGTAGAGAATTCTTACTCTTTACGCCGCTCTTGTTATCTCGTACTCAGAACCTAGGCTTAAAACTTTTCTAGAAAGAAAGTATTAGGCTCATTATACCACGTTAGCCCGGCAAGTAGAGAATTCTTACTCTTTACGATACTGTTGACCTGTGTAGTTTGCTTCTCTAGTCGACTCTTACGAGACCAACCATCTGATGCATAGGGTCGGTGATACTCAGTTTTTTTTTTCACCATACGTAGAAAAAATATACTTAAAACTACAAAAAAATAAACATCAATTCATTACAGCTTAATGTATAAATGCATAACCAAAAGCAAAAATGCCATCAAAAACACTTAGTACTGTCATTTTTGTACAACAAAAAGCTTTTGTCATTTAACATTTAATACAAACTGCCGAATAACAATTGTTAATAGCGCCCTCTATTGTCCATTTCATTGTACTGTGCGTAATGTGAAGTTTGCGTGTCAATGTGTCCCTTTAGTTGTAGTTTTTAAAAGCAAGAAATCCCCCTTTAAATAGCGATTTTATATTTACCCTCCATCAAAAAGAAGAGGTTATTTCCTAGAATGAAATAAAAATTCATGTAAAACTATCTCTTTCAATTCTTAGTAGCTTTTTTCTTTAGCAAAGATTCATGACTCTAAAAATAGGCCTTACAATAAGAAATCTAGTAATTTGGCTTTGATATATATTTTGAAGCACTTGTAATCTATCTACATTGGATGACAGTAAGGCAGATGACATTGTAATAAACATCTGTGTATATTAATTCTAGACTAATATGTATACTAGTCATAAACGATGCTTAGACATTACCTGCTAATACATTTACAATATTTTATGATACGATTAAATTGACCTCATTCATATAAAAAATATATTCAACTAAATGACATCATAGATACATCAACGCAAAAAATCAACAACCAGATACAATAAATCCGAATAAAAAAAACATTAAACCCATCCGCGCAAAATCTACGATCGGATAGAGACTTGACATTGGCAATTCTAAAATAGAACTATCATACTATTTTTCAAATCAAAATATTTGATACGCCGTACCGAGCATTAGTCGCATTGATGCATCTATGAAAATAAATTGTTTATATGTATATGTACAAGAAAATACGTAACGGTCACTCAGTTGTCAGTTACTTGCGTGAAGGAGGAGCGAGTGGCGCGTCCTCGCTTCCATGAAATAAAATTGTTTTTCCCGCGTACTATAACGCAACACGTGGTACGAAAACTTTGCTAACAATTTGGTTGATTAGCGAAAGTTTGCGACGAGTTTGCCGCCTAAATACGTGAAGTGTGTGTGTTTGGATTTGTGGTGAAGTGTCATTTGTTATATGTTTATTTGAGTCTATCGGTGAGTAAAGCGGTCATGGTCTTTTTTTTATGAACTTACTTTCATGAAAATATCGATTATTTATTGAAGCTATTAGTCTAGTTTAGGTGAGATTTATTACTTTTTACTTGAACTAAGGAAAATGCAGGTGAAACTGGGATGTTTAAAAAGTAGTTTGTTAGTTTTATACTTTACAGAAAATAGATTTAAACAAATCGTAACAATCGATTTTAGTGACTTTGGTGTTCACTAATATCGTCTTTGATACCAGTAATGATGAATAAGTACAACATTGTCATATAAATAGAAATTACTATCATCTATTTTCATTTCAAATATGTATTATTAAATAAATAATTAAAATCATGTTTTTCATAATTAAATAAAGCTTAACTAAAAACTCAAAGTTCCTACTATTCAATGGTGAAGCTTGATAGTTATAAAAATCAATAGCCGTATCTATATTTAGAAACCACTTAGGTCTTTGAAGTAAGCTAGTCTAGCGATGGCTTCAGCTCTTCATTGATCTTAACAAATTAAAACTATATCTAATACTTGCATACAATTATAAGATGATTGCACACACTACTGCTGATTGAATAAAAATTGCCGATTGAAATGGTAAAAACTCGACCATTTTTTTAAGCTGTCTTTATTCCTACACGTTACAGAACTATAACTGTGATTTTCATACTCCTCCGATCTCATAATTTTAAAAGTACTCAAGAGCCAGTCTATCACCATACCAAAATTTATTCAAATCAGTTTAGCCGCTTAGAGCTGAAACCGTAACAGACACACAGACATACACGAATAGAGTTTACTTTGAATTATTGACATTGATGCACTACACAACTGTGAGTGCAAATATATAAATACAAATATTTGAGTCCTCATTATTTCGAATAACCAAAGTATTGTTTGAATCGCGATAAGAAGTCCCAGATAAATTGAATTGTGTCTGTCTCATACATAAGTTAGTAATTTAATATAAAAATATATTTTACACTTTCGATTGTCGGCATTTGGTGGAACTTGTTGAAATACATTCTCTAAATGAAACTCACTTGTACTTTTAGTCCACGATTTAATGAACTTAAAAAAACTACCTGACCAGTTTTGCCTAATGGAATTATAAAGGACTATTTAAAATTATGTTGGTTAATAGGAATAAGAAGAAACAATTTTTATTCAAAAATTATTCTCAAATAAGGGGCAACATGAAATAAAATACAGAACATTAAATCATATCGTTTTTCAAAGCTGTTCGAGATTCTCGCTTTTGAGATCAATAACTGGTAGATTTAGTAGTAACGTTCATTACTACGGTAGTGGCTTCTACACATTATTATGCCAAAAAGACATAAGTAATGAATAACATAGTTTAAGAATTGGTATTACGTACTCAAGTTTTAAAAGGGTGAGAAGGTAATTTTGAAACAGGAATTGAAATTGACTTTGTACAGCAATCATCGTTGATATAAATATTTAAGTAATTAAGAGTTAATCAAAATATCGCAATAATAAAGGATTTAATTAACATACGTAGTAGTTTTCAGGATTTGCAGTTAAAACGGCAATTAGTAAACTACAAAACTTTAATTTATTGAAATATAAAGTAAAAACGAAACCATGAAATTAGATTCTATAACAAGTTAAAATTCTATTAATTTTTGTTGGTGAATTAAGAGTTATAAATAAGATGTAACATTTTGACAATACTTTATTTTTGAAATAAGAACTAGACAAAAGGCAACATCTCCGGCCTAATGTGACCACCTAAGGCATTTAGCTAGGATAGATGCAATACAGAAAGTACCTGAGGACTTTACACACGTTGGGAGTAGCCCACAGGATACAAGCTTAAACGAAGCCATATGGGATCACGCCTAAGGAATATGCTCAACGTTAAAGTATTTACATTTGTGATTTTTTCTGCTGTTGGTACCCAATATGACATTTAGTGATTTAAGGCATTCATGGAAAAGCTACATTCCTATATAATTACTTCTCATTGTTCTTAGAAGAGAGGTAGTTTCAAGTTTTTACACAGAAGGCGTGTTCCGTGAATTGTAAGAAACTTTGATCTCAAGCACTACTTGTGCTTGAGATCAAAGTTTCTTACAATTTATTAAACTATAAATATCGGGTACATCAAAAGAGCGACTTAATGGGGAATTTAATTTGAACGTTATTACTGAATAATAAAACATAATAATACTGAACTTTATATAAATTCAGTTCACCTTGGGAGGGAAAACACCATTATTACTGTGTATCCTCAGTTATTAGGTTTTAAATCTCAATAATTTAAAATAATCTTTAAAATTCCGTAAAGTGAAACCGGTCAGTTATTTTTTTTAAGTTTATCAAATAGTGAAATAAGTGAGTTTAATTTCAAGAATGGTATACTGAGCTACTTAAAAAGGTAGTTCTCTATTCTAGTCTTGCTTATAATTATTCCAAGGATCTTCTAGGAAACGTAAAACACACCACATTCACCTTTACATTTATCTTATTTATCTTCGTATAATTTCTACAGTTTGAAAGAAAATCAATAAATGTCTATTTTGTTGTAGCTGTAATAATTCTGTCTTTGGCACGAATCGTCTGAGTGCTATCGGGTATATGTTTTGAAAATATGTTTCCAGTTTCACTGTAATATTTAGCTCTACTCTATTCAACCCCTTCCAGTTTAGTATCATTACTCATATAATCCTATTCGTATTTATGCTGCATGAACTGCTCATTATTGGAATTCTATATGGGAGAAAAGCGGAAAACATGCAGGTTACTTCAGAAAGCTGACTAACAAAACGATATTTCTATCCCTACATATTTATAAAGTCCTTCGCCGTCTGTCAGTTCGCGATAAAGTCAAAAAACTACTGCACCAATTTAAATGAACCCAGATTTTCTAAGTCTTGTGAAAGGACGTTTTAGATAGTTTAAAGCCTGAGAAAAGACATATGCTACTTTAACCGACATAGACGTGGGCGCACCCGCTTGCGAAAGCTAGTTGAATAAAGAATAACGTTATACTTGTATGTTGCATAATGTTATAACATATTAATTAATTAATAGTACTGGAATATTTGGAGAATAGTACGCTGTAGTGGAAATTGCGCAATCATATTTTTAAAAGAACTTATTGTTGCGAACCAAAATGTGCTAGAATGAAGACTGCGATTAGGCAAAGAAAGAGGCTGGCAATGACAGGTTGCGAACTGCCGAAAATGGGATTATCGCCGTAGTGTACAGAATTGTGTACAGAAGTGTACAGAAGTGAATAACTATGGACTAATGATGAATAGAAGAATAAAAGAAAACTTCTGGAAAAAAACAAATAGGGCCACGTGTCTCCTTTACTAGGTCTCAATTGTCTCAATTGTACTAGGTTACCTACTCGCCAGAAGAAATCAGCGAGTGCTCACCATTCTCTTTTCAAATTCTCTCAACAACTTCTTGTCCACAAATCGAGTAAGAAATCTTCGTTCCTCAAATAATTTGCTATTGGTACAACTCCCATTCAAAATCAGGATGTCAACAAGTCGTTTCTCAATCAAAAAGAACGTAATTTACCACCTCTTGACGAAATGGCAGGAAAACAATAATTAATGTAGAATCCAGCACTCACAGTGTGCAAATGTAGAGTTTATGTGTATTAGTGTGTATGTATATTCATATTTATTTATGTATATGTAGATATATGTAAGTTTGTGTCAGTTCTTTAAACATTTTCATAAACATTACTCTATAAAATTTGTACATCTCCTAAAGATTTTGCGGTAGAGCATTAAGCCCACCATTACACTTGAGCATGAAGATTTTATATAAATAAAGGAAAACATTTGAGAGTTATATAGTTCTTTTTGTTGGCAAACATCTTGGTATTACGTTTTATTACTGATAATCATAATATCAATTCCGGACATTCTTTAGATTCTGAAGAATTATTTACCAATGTCAACAAAATAAAAGAACATGTCGATTATTTATGTGAAATAAAGATCTTTTTGTATTTGCTGGTATTTGTGTGCTACATTTTGACACCTACTTTGTATAGAAGTCTTCAAAAAACAGTTTTAGTAGACAAATTGTTTCGTGCAAATAACGCTATTGGTCTCCTTGACTTTTGAAAGATACTGTAAATTTAATCATCATTTTATTTTATTATTTCGACAATGCGTGTTTTGATGTGCATTTTTGTTAAAGATAGAACTACGCGACAACAAACATTTATTGTTAGAACGACTGTGGGCGCGAATCGAAAGCGTTTAACATGTGACGCAAAATTATGATGAAAGAGTGGGCAAAAGTAGGTGTATTATGTTATAATAAGGGAAATTTCATAATTGAAAATATAGTCAGGTTCGTCTTAGAAATTACCGTATTATTACGTAATAAACTGAAATTTTCTCTTAATTATTTTATTCGAAAATAAGCAGCTTTATTTTTGAGTGTTTGCGAATTCGAACTTCTACCAGTAGTATTATAAGAGGGGCCACCAAAGACAATCACGTAGCTTAGTTCGAAAGACAAACTATGGCTAGAAGCATGAAGCAGGTCACTAATGTTATCAAAAAAGTGTATCATCATCATCATCATCATCATCAGCCCATCCCAGTCCACTGCTGGACATAGGCCTCTCCCATTGCACACCACTTTGATCGATTTTGTGCTTCTCGCATCCAGCTCCTGCCAGCCATCTTGCGCAAATCATCACAAAAGTGTATAAAATTGCGTAAAATTTTAACGCACCTAAATGACGCAACTTGACTAGACACAAAATAACATAGAGCAATATAGATATTTAGACAAGAAGGGACCACTCATAGCGTCGATTTTCGATACAAAACAGTTTGTCCTTTTTTTACGAGAGCAAATCTTTACACATACACATTTCGGACTATATACAAAAACAATCGTTTGTCACGTAACAAATGTAACAGAAAATTAAAAATTTCACACACTTATAAACACATTATTTGCAATAGCAATGTAATGCATTGACCATTTGGTTCTATGATTTGACAGATGTGAAGATCAACATCAAGAACGAACAAATAATTGGAAAAAACAATTATTAAAATCAGCACATGAGTGAAATATGCCTTTGCCCGGCAATATTCGTGCACACCGAACGATTACAAATAAATAACACAAAAAAACAGATTTAAAAAACTAAACAAGCACGATTTTAAACTAAAAAGTAGAACTTAATTTTAATGTAACAAAGCGTGGGGCGACGTTATTTATTTTTTGTTACATTAAAATTATTTTCAACTTTTTAGTTTTAAAGCGTGTTTGTTTAGTTTTTTAAAACTATTTTTTAGAAAGACTAAAAAAGACTAATTTATTTAAAAAACATTTTACAAATTAGTGTATTGTCATCGGTCCTCGATTAATCTTCAAAGTTTGAACGAAACCTGGCCGTTTAAAGTGGGTCCAAATCGGACCCAAAGGCGTGGGTTACAAGCATACAGGTGTAGTTAATAAATAGTGTGTAAAAAAATTAAGAAAAGGACATTCAAAAAACGTAGAATTGCGAGAAGGCAAGTGATGAAATCACTTTATTCCTATAAGAGTGACAATGTACACAAGTATTAGTCACTATTAAAAAATCCTTTCCCCTTTTCAAGCATATTTGCAAATAAAAAATAGTCTTGAATTAGTTATCCTAATTCATAATTTTATAGAATGAAATGTAACCAGTCCAAATTTACTAGGAGCAAACGTGTATACTCCGTTAGTGCTGGCCAGTTGACCTTAGGGTTATCATTCCTTCGTCGCATAGGTCAACGCATTTCTGCTGTGCTATCTTTATCATCATTCTTTGATCGCTATACTATATAAAATTTAATAGATATATTTACTCATAACTGCATTTTTGAAAATACAAGGCGTGCTAAATGCTTTCATATTCCCGATTACAATTGTTTAGTCTCACTTACGTAATGGCGGACTGCCTCTTTGGTGTATGGTTAGTATGTGTGACTGCAGATCAAGAGGTCTTGTGTTTAAATCCCGGGTAAGGCTGTTATTGTGTTTTCTCACAAGAAATACTTAATAGCAGCCCGGAGTCTGAAAATTGACGATGTTTCACGCCGTGTCCGTGAGTCCGTTCTCTCAAATAAACTGACAAAAATCCGAGGCTCCGTGGAAAATAATAATAATAAATATTTCGGACATCTTACACACAACATCATCTAGTCCCAAGCTAAGCAGAGCTTGTATTATGGGTACTAAACAACTGATATAAATACATAAACATACTTTTTTTGTAAATACATAAATATTATACATAGAAAACACCCAAACTCCGAAACAGATATTTGTAGATCACATAAATATTAAGCCCAACCCGAGAATCGAACCCGAGTCCTCTTGATCAGCAGCCGCATACGCTGACTACTAGACCAACAATGCAGTCAAATAATATTCAATTATAATTTTAACAAATAGGAACCGACTTCAATGAAAAACTATTCCGAGTACCCAAATCGCGTCATTGTACCTATGATATTTGAGGAGTTCCCTCGATTTCCTTGGGATCCCATCATCAGATCCCGATATGGTGACGATGGGACCACCTGTAAGCTACGCCCATTCCAATGCAAAAATATTTTTTGAAATCGGTTCATAAACGAAGAAATTATCGCTGAACATACATAAAAAAAAAAAAAAAAAATCCGACGAATTGAGAACCTCCTCCTTTTTTTTGAAGTCGGTTAAAAAGCGGTTTAATTAAAAACCGGTCCCAAATAATCTTGGGAATGATAAACGCTAGGAATATAATTACCTACATAATAGGGGTTAGAGTTTTGTGATCAATGTAATAATTTAAGAGTGTGGTGTAAAAATAAAGAAGGTATTGAAATAAATGATAAGGTATAGACAGGTAGAATGTTAGAGACTATAAGCCAGCTGTTATTAATAAAAAGAAACCGACTTCAAAGAAAAACTATTAAAACTATGAAAAAGATAAGTACCCAAATCGCGATAATTGTGCCTATGATATTTGGGGAGTTCCCTCGATTTCCTTGGGATCCCATCATCAGATCCCGATATGGTGACCACCTGTAAGCTACGCCTATACCAATGTAAAAAGAAGTTTTTAAATCGGTTCATAAACGACAAAATTATCGCTGAACATACATAAAAAAAAGATTCCGATGAATTGAGAACCTCCTCCTTTTTTTTGAAGTCGGTTAAAAAGAAACAGATTAAAATTCTTAAAAATTTTGGAAGTACAAAATTTTTATAAGCTCTGTGGTCAGATTTGAACGAATAATGAAGAAAAAAAACGAACAATGAAAATATGCTAGCTCGTACAACGCCTGCCTGAATAATTTAGTCAATAATATATTTCGGCATATCAAAACATCATCAAGATTTGTTTTAAAAAATCTTAAATTGCACTCTGATATTTTTCCTTTCTTTTGGCTTAGGGCCAATTTTTATTGTTTTGTTCTTTATTACAAATGCTCTTTGTTTACTTCAAAAATATAAAATTTGTATGTGTGAAATATATCATTAAATTATCAAATTCAATATTACATAACTACATAATATCAATATCAAACAAAATTACTGAAAGAAACGTGTATTCTAATATTTTTTTAATTAATTCTTTTTTTCTCAAAATATTGTAATCAAACCCGTTTGTCAGTAACTAAAAGTTGTAGTTTCAATACAAAAAAAACTACAAATATTCGTACACTATCGGCTCTGCTTCAAAGAGGCGGACGGAAATATATTGAACGTCACACTTCATAAGCTACAAATTTTATTTTTATCTTTTAACCAGTGAAATGATCTCAATCACATCTTTATTTTCTTCAGGTGCAAGAATACTAAAAATGCACGTAACAAGGCTGTTCCAAAAACTTGGCAAATGCGTTTGCCAATTCAAAACTAACTGCCAAGAATTTATCCAATCTGATCACCCAGCATTCTTATGTCAATTACAATGTTTACCAAACTGTTAAAATACAAAGAGATACGTATATACTGCACAAGATACGATGCACGAAGGTATAAAATGTAGACGTAGGCGTGGCCTCGAATGTAATTATTTCGGTCGTGGTATCTGCGCCTGCACGATTCAGACTGTCACCAACTGCTGGGGCTATAAAACTAAAAACAACAGATTATATGATCCATTTGAATTTAAACGGGATTTGATTTGATGAGTCAAAATCAACTGTTGATATATAAAAAACTGCGAAATAAATGGAGCACTTCACAGCTAACGTATTCAACACTGTTACAACATACTGTTAGGTATTCTAAAAATGTCAGTATTATAGTTATTAAAAATGTTGTTTGTCTATCAGAACAAAAGGAAAATGAGTAAACTTTTCAAAATGCGGTATTTACAATTTTATGATGTCAGCTACATTAATAAATCGATCGACATGTCATTTACATAAAAATATCTAAGAATGGATACCTGGAATGCACTCGCATATGGCTTCTAGAAATTACTACAAAAGGTCGAGGCAGAACATAGGTAGCATTCTTTGCTACTTCTACTTTGCGACGTATTATGAAAATTTCATTCAAAACAAACGTTATAAATTAATTACTCGTGTTTAATCAAAACCGCTAGCAAATTGATATTAGAAATCCTATATTTCAATTACTATTTCAATATATTTGTTCGTTCATTGTGCTATTACAAATATAATTATAATACTGTCCTAATGTTAGGTATTACAAAGTTATTTCAGGAACTATCTGATAATAAATAAAAAAGAAATGTAGACTGATACATTAATGACACAGCGTTTAAAGTCATTTAACAGATTTTTATTAGATTTTATCTGTTTTCTGACCATTACCTAACCAATTAATATTTTTTGTCAACATGAGTATGATTTTTTATGCATTAAATATCTGTTATTAAGTCTTTTTTTAAAAAACACTATGACTTTTGATATTATAAACATAATATTTAGACATTGAATAATTCGGTATAACATATTCTAATTATCAGACCAATTTATTGATACTATAAATATAATGTTGTTTATCGGTCTAGGAAGAACGTTTCATTTTGATTTGTGTGACCTGGAATATAGGACCATATACAAATGATACATATTATGTAATATCAGTAATAAATCTAATTATGGAATTCCATTTGAGTTTCTTGATACGAATGTCTAACTGATATAGTTAATTAATAGCATTTGGCATAATATTATTGTTGACTGACTAACTATTCTGTGAAGTGTAAAAGCGCTTGTTTATTTATATTGCAAATTGGGAGGCCAGGTATTTTCTTTTCTCTACTCGCGTTTTCTTTCTGCAATTTTTTAAATTACTCTTGTCGTGTATCTTAGAATCACTATATTTTTTTAACATGTCACAACTTTTCTAGTTATTTATAGGCAGAGCATTACGTATCTAAATTTCGGACATTTTTGGTCATTTTTACACACAACGTCATCTAGTCCCCGAACTAAGCAGAGCTTGTATTATAGGTAACTAGACAACCTCAATCAAATGATATAAATCGAACTAAGCAGAGCTTGTATTATAGGTAACTAGACAACTGATATAAATACCTAAACGTACTATTTTCATTTTTATACGTTTTTTTGTAAATACATACATATTATCCATAGAAAACACCCAAACTCCGAAACAAATATTTGCGAATCGAACCCGAGACCTCTTAATCAGCAGTCGCATACGCTAACCACTAGACCAACGAGGTAGTTATTATATTTGTATTGTGACTCTACTCTGTCTGATGGATAGAACTCACCATACTTATTGCGAATGCAAACAATGCAATCTGACCCACACAATGGCGGCCTATTTAGATTGTTCTGTATCGTTGGGCCTCCAGCCTCGCACTTATCAACGAAAGACGACAGCACGAAAGCTGTCTTTCTAGGCTATTCTTCTGTGAGAGCGTCGATACTCTGCCAATCCAGCCCATTTCTGCTGTAATTAGCGTGTCTCTACTGCATAATTTATTCTTAGAGATCTTATTAGGGACAACATTTTTTTTTCTTTCTCTTCTGCTACATGGCAATCTGTTATATCAACAATGAGCCCTGCTTCTAGCTGATGCAATCTGAAAGTGACTATGGTAACAGTTAGCCATTCACCATTCTTTAGAAAACTTATACTTCGTGTGACAGAATTGGAACTACATTGACAGTATTTGATGTTATCCGAAGTTGGTATTGTGCTTCACCATTTTGGGCTTTAGTGGCAATATGATGATTGTGGGTAGTAATTATCTGTAGTAAAATTTTAACGTACGGTAAAAAGTTTAGAAAGGCGGTTTCTTAAGATGGGTTTATGCATGTATGTGGGATTTTTATAGACTACAGATAGAACCTTGGAGAAAAACAGGATGCTTTTGTTTTTCATACGCGGGTGGACCTGCGGACAAAAGCTAGTTCTAATTTAAGTAGAACCGTGAACATTAATCTTAGGCACACGATACAAATAAAACAATGCACAAATGCATCGTGTTACTGCTGAAATTTTGGTAAGTATATATTTTGGATCGACTCCAAAACAATTAGTGCAGTTAGTGAACTGCAGAGAGGGCTGTCAAACTTCTTAATTTGAGCTCAAGAATTTATTATTATACAATTTAAGTATATTTTAAGTGTTTGCAAAAGAGAATTGTATTTTTTTTAAAGACAACTCCTGCGTTATGAATATATTCCAGTGTCACGGGGACCTTGGATGGAAAAAAATTACACAAGGAACACCCAGACTCAGAATAAATATTTATGGATCACACAAAGTGTGGTCTCTTGTAGGTTTTGAACCTACAACACTTACTATGGCGTGACGACCACTTAAACCACTGGACCAATCGTGCAGTCTAATAATTTTGAAGTCAACTTGTTTGAAGAAAAAATGATTAACTTTTTTCCAAAATTCCCTATTACTGAGTCTGTTTTCAGTTTAATTGATTGTTTTTTTTTGAAGAAAATTTGATTCTTGAGAAAGGACAGGATAGTGTTGACTGCTATAATTGACATCAATAAGTTTGAACATAAAACACTTCCATTGTATTGAATCATAATGTTGTGAAATATTTATTCCAAACATTACATTTTTTTAAAGATAACTTCCGCATTAGGAATATATTCCTGTGTCGCAGGGGACTTTAGAAACATGCATGAAATGGACACAAAGCACACCCAGACTTAGAATAACAATTTGTAGATCACACAAAAAGTTATCCCGTGTATGATTTGAACAACACTTGGAGCAGTAAAAAGTTCCAAACTAGGCAGAGCTTCTACTATAGGTACTAGACAACTGATATAAATACATAAACATACTTTTTTTATTATACATAGAAAACACCCAGACTCCGAAACAAATATTTGCTGATCACACAAACATTTTATCCGACCCGGGAATCGAACCCGAGACCTCTTGATCAGCAACAACAATCGCTTGACCAACAAGTCAGTCTGCAGTGTAGTGAATGCAGTCATTAAACGTAAGTAAAACAACTTAAATGATTATAAATATGAGTGAAGGGTTCCCCATATAAATATACATATATATCTTAAACCATTTACCCAAGAAATTCAAAAAAAAAAAAAAAATTAACTAAGACAACAACTTGACAACCCTAATAGGCGACCAACGGCTTGGCGAATTGAGGGAAACGCCTCCAAATGCATTTAGTGCAGTCTAGTTGAGCATTTTAACACTTGATTTAACTACGGGCTTATTATTGTTGTGGCCGCAATAAATACGCCCATGCATTTTAAGTACGTGTATATGGAAGTAAAAAGGGTTATGTTGGGTGCGGTTTTCTGGTTATTGATATTAAAAGGTTTATTGATTGAAACTTCATGAAATAATGCGAGAGTCCTATGTTCAGTAGTGGGCTGTATTAAGCTTATGATGATGAATGTGCAGTTTTTATCAGTTTGAAGTAGTTTAATAGTAAATTTAATAGATTATCAATATTCGATAAAGTTTTATAATATTTTTTATATTTATAAAAAAAACCGCTTTATTAGCGGTAACTTTAACATAACGACTCACAGTTAACTCTTCGGTTACATATTATTTCAGCAGGTAGTAGAACCACGCCGACTTCATCACGAATGGGCCGGCTCGACCGGGATATTACTACCCTCATACAGAAGACCATCCTAATAATGACAGCATTCTTGCTTTCCTATTTCGTTGGTGAGTGTGAGACCGGAGGCCCAATCACTCTGCATCTTTTTGCATTCTATAAAAAGCAAGCCATTGAACTTCTGCGTGTTTCTCACTAGGATTTGTCAGCGTTGATTAATTATGAATTGACCAGCTGACTGTCCTATTAATGTTTGTTTTTTTTTCTTTGTTTGTTTTAGTATAATCTTTAAACTTATAATTTAACGAGTAACATGACCTATTATTCTTGTTGCTAACCTGTGAACAATGGTGTGGGTTACATGTTTATAAATTTGATGTACACATTTGTATGTAGCTATAACCTAACATTTATCTGTTTTTTGTTCCAATAAATAAAATAAAATAAAATCTTTCTCCCGGCCTCCAGAATTCGGAACAATGATGCAAAAATATCTGACCAAGCCGTCATGGTATTTGTCACCATGCTGCATTGCCTACCCTCACAATGAGAATGGTGACCGCCTACTAGTGCATTCTACTTATGCTTTTCATCAGGCAGAATAGAGTCACTTTGGTAGGTTTCAATACAAAATAAATTCTGTTTTGGTGCAATTTTTTTGAAGTGGAAAAACTGTAGGGTATCTTCAACCTGGGAAAGGTTTCATTGAAATTATGTTAATCATTTTAAATAGTTTATACTAAAGCGGTGTCTTAAAATTAATTATAATAATAATGTAATCTCAAGCGTATGCTGTTATCATAGACACCTTCCGCATTAGAAATAAGTAAATAAAAACACGTGGAACGGACACAAACAACACTCGAATCAAAACAACAATTTCTCTATCACACAAAGTGTTGTCCCATATGGGATTTAAATCCTTGACACGCAACGCAGTAGAAAACAGCGTGGAGACCGCTTAGCCACTACGCAGTCGTTAGTCGTATCATCTCGACTTACGGCTATCGCAAACTGGGCGACTTGTCGCCGCGTCCTGTCACCGTGACAAGACGCAGCGTCGTTGTTTCTTCGGTTGTCTGACGCCTAGTGTGGTATGGGGAGCTCAGAGCAAATTAAATGAAATTTGTCGGCCGCAGCCTGTAGTCGCGTCAAGTCGTCGAGCTGTCGCTGTCGCGTGTCGCCTAGTGTGCGCGTAGTGTTAACTATCGCAGAGTTGTTAATTGTTTAGAGAAACACTGACAATAAAGTTTCTTTTCCCCTAAGCGAATACTGATATATTATTTCTATTAACCTCTTAATTTAAGCAAAATGTGCTTGTACTACGAACATGTTGGCGTTATAGTCCAACAGGGACGTATTCGAAGTCACGGAAAATTGTCTACACTTACTGTGTATTTCTGTTCAAATAGCGAAACGGAATAAGTGTGTTAATATTGTTTGAAAAGGCACTGATATTCGATTATACTAACTCTCTTTTATTCTTAAAGTAGTATTGAGTGTCATTTCTATGATATATAATATATTTACAAGAACTAGTCTTTAAAACTGAATCATTTTTTTTAGCTTTCTGCACTCCTCTACATAATTCCTCTACATAACTCCTCTACATTTCTATGATATATAATATATTTAAAAGAACTAGTCTTTAAAACTGAATCATTTTTTTTAGCTTTCTGCACTCCTCTACATAATTCCTCTACATAACTCCTCTACATTTCTATGATATATAATATATTTACTAGAACTAGTCTTTAAAACTGAACCATTTTTTTTAGCTTTTTGCACCTCTCTACATAATTATATATTCGTATTTTGGTAAAAAGGGGGTACAAAGTTTTTGCTTCACGCTTCACGTATTAATATACTGATTACGGTATTGCAATTGTTGTTCAATTTATAAGGTTTTTTTTATGGTTTTAGTTTTAAAATTCCTTTAAAACTATATTATTATGATTGAATGTGATTAAAATTAACAGTTCAGAGGTTATTTTTTATATGTGTAAATTAAAATTAACTTTTACTTATAGTAAATATTAACTCATTTTATTTGCTTATTATTTATATTAATAAAATGAAACTAATAAGTAAATTAACAATCTTTAAAAAAATCTCATAAATTAATAATAAATACGATTTTATGATCAACTGTATTTAGCATAAGACCGAATTTGAATTCTTTACCTAGGAAGAACTTCAACTCTTTGCTTTAAATTTAGGTACATACAAGTAAAACAAAATATAAATATTTTTCATTTTCTAAATACCTGTTCTAAATATTTTCTAAATGCCTGTTCTCTATTACTATATTCAATATGTGTGTCATTTACAAATTTCACTGTAAACCGACATCGTTTTCTCTAATTCAATTTATTATTGAATGTGATTTTGAAATATATTTCATCAGAAATGATTATTCGAAGTACTCTAATATTACTTTAACATTTTCACAACATTAATAAATATGTCGACAGTAAATTGTCAGTTCATAAAATATATTTCTGAATGAAAACTTCTGTAACATTATTTATTTGTCAACGTGCATCTTTGTCCGTCTTTATTAATAAATTAGTCTTCGTTAACTTTATTAGAAGTTTTACGAATGTCGGCCTAAAGAAATGTTATGTTATTTGAAATGAAACCATTTTTCATGATATAATTGTATATTATGTAGCCGTAACAGCAACAATTTATTAATGGAATTAAGATCTTCTTGACATTTCTTTTAATATTTAACCTAAATTATTTTTTGCTGAGAGCATGGTGCTTAAATCTCGAATAGTTTTTTTATAATATTAAAGTGTATAAAGCTGAAAGGATTGTTTCAAATTTATATTTTATCATGCAATATGGCTACAAGCTAAGTTTTGTAGCACACGTACACGAAATAATATAATAAAACAAATCATCAGAATAAAACATTATTTTAGAAATGAAACTTTTTAAGTAGTTGATAAAATGAACTTTTTCGTGTATATCGATAAATTGTGGAGTTTTCTTAGATTCATTTTTTAGATTAGTGTTTTTAGATATAGGTTAGAATTGTATCGTTGGTCTAGCGATCGTGCAACTGTCATTGAGACGTCTTGGGTTCGATTCCTGGGTCAGGCCTAAATGTTATTGGGGTTTTCTTACAAGAAAAAAATAAATAACAGCCTGGGGTGTAGAAGTTTGGTGGTGTTTCGGAGAGCACGTTACACCGTCAGTCCCGGATATCATGAGTATCTAAAGCAATTGTTATTGGGAAGGCAGTGCCCTCAAATATACTGATAACTAGTTTAGTCTTCGAATTCAGTTCTCTCTCAGGATTGTGAAGCTCCGATGCTAGCCACTCTGTGGAAAAACTGATATTCAAATAAATTTGGTTGAACTATAGCCGGTTCCAAAAATAACGGGTCAGTCACATAAACCAATAACGGGTCAGTCACATAAACCCGAATATTACTTTAGTTTTTTTTTAATTTAAGATTAATATTGTGGGTGTAACTAAGTTTTATTTTATTTTTTATCTGTATAATTAAATTCTCAATTGAACAGTCTTCGTTTCATTAGGATGGCATACGTAGTTCGGGAGATATTCGAGTTTATGTGACTGACCCGTTATTTTTGGAACCGAGTGTATATAAGTGTCGGACGTCAATTTTCTATCTACAATTTGTTAAGACCTTATTTCTTTGTATAAGAAACTTTGACCTCGTGACTTCAGGGTTTAGGTTGTGATGACGTCATTCTAGGGGAGCACAAAGACATTGTTTTCATTTGATTTTGTTCTGCACGAAATAAGTGTGAAATCAAAAATATGTTCAACAAAACTTAGGTTAGAACAGCATAGGTTTTAGTTTGGAACTAATCATACAAATTTTGAGTGAATATGTGGTATTAGGATATTCATTGGTGTTGAACAGGATCATTTCGATCTGTATTGACGCGTCATTTATCAGCAATAATTATGTATGAATTTAGGAATATTTCAATCAGTAATCTGTTTACAATAATATGGGCTCCGTCTAGTTTGCGATCCGATGGTGACCGTGTATTAGATATGTGAGGTTATTACTATGTTTTTAATGTTAAAAATACTTTAAGAAAAAGTGCAGGATTTAAATTCTAAATCCAGTGTTTAGTTTTCATTGTTATAAGCCTAAAGGTAGTCGGAACACACTAATAATTGTTTTCAAGACCGCATATTATAATTTATGATTAGCTCTAACAGCTGTCTTCGAGTAATATCTGGGACTTGATATATTTTTCAGAAATATTTGCGGTGGCAGGTGGTGACTTTAGTATTCCATTGTTACTTGATACATTTTGTTAACAGTGCTGATTATCCCTATGTGTGTGTGTGTGTGTGTTATGATTTCACGACTAGACCACTGAATCATTTTAATCGAAACTTTTTATGGAAACTTTGATTCTAGAAGTATACAGTCAACTTTTCAGTTAGTTTAAATGATTATTTAAGTATTGTTCGATCCGAAAACAGGTGATTAGAGTTTAAGATAGGACCTTGACTTGCTGAAGCTATTGTTAATACATCAACAACCCATAATGTGCCACTGCTGGGCTCTGGTCTTCTCTCAAAAGAGGGTTAAAGGCATACGTCACCACGCTTGCCGAGTCCGGGTTGGGTACTGGCAAGACACGTTGTTGTTGCGTAATTTTTCCGTTGGATGTTATTAAGCTACCTGAAAGTCTCCAACTAAGTTTTACGACTGCTATACTATGCTAACCACCGGGACCAATTGCTTAAAGTGACCTCGGAATCACGGAAACGCACATAATATACCATGCCACAAACGGGCACCCATATATAGTCGTCACAAAATAAGAAGCCCGGTTTGACATTTGTCATCGCGGCGTAACTAATACGATTAATTCGTGTTTTTGAGTGCAATTTTTCATTATCAAATTAAACTTTATGCTTATTTATGATACGCGTTGTAATAGTGTATGTGTAACATAGTAATTAAATAGGATTATGAATTTGATTTTTCAATTTCTTACATGCGGCATGTCAAATGACAAATGTCAAAACGGGTTTCTTATTTTGTGACGACTCTAATAGCCGACCGCACCGTCGCTATTTACCCGATAGTTTCGAATCACCTTAGACCACTTGGCAATGAGCATTTCTTTGATTGTTGATACACCATATCCATTCGCAAAAGCAAAATCCCTTTGTACTATAATATTTTTTTTTGTAATCCATATTTTCATCATAATGATCAACGGCCTATCGTAGTCAACTGCTGGACATAGGCCTCTCCCGTTGCACACCACTCTAATCGATTTTGGATTTCTCGCATTCAGCTCCTGCCAGCCGTCTTGCGAAGGTCGTCACTTCACGTCGACTGTGCGTCCTACACTACGTTTACCGAGACGCGATCTCCACTACAGAACTCTTCTACCAGTACGGTCATCAGTTCTGCAGTTAATTTGGCCAGCCCACTGCCATTTTAGCTTGCTAATCCTGTGAGCTATGTCGATGACTTTAGTTATATTCATACAATATTATTATACTTTATACCTAATATTATAAATTCGAAAGTAACTCTGTCTATCTATTACGCTTTCACGTCTTAATCATGGCACCAATTTCAATGAAATCTGACAAGGAGATACTTTGATTCTTAAGAAAAACATAAGTCACTCTTCACCCTGAAAACCGATACATAAGCGGGCCAAACCGCGGATGAAAACCAATAATATTCTAAGAATTATAATAATAATAATAATAATAATAATAATAATATATATTTACTTTTACAAAAGATAAAACAATTTCCCTTAACCTATTACATATAACATTTTCATACAACAATAGAAAAGGATAAAAGGCGAGGTATAAGAGGTTGTCGTTGACTGCTATACTAGTATTAACTGTGTTACAGCAGCCAGCGTCTTCCACCCTATATGACGCTCGTTACATCAATTTCAACTTATACTGTTATAGAGATTTAATATTAAATTTGAGAACAACAAGATTTGTTTTTGTGCAAGTTGGTTGTGTGCAAGTAGAGTGTGGTAAATGTGTAGTTGGTAAAAAGGGTGTATAAGTGTGTGTGTGTGTGTGTGTGTGTGTGTGTGTGTTTGGGTATGTATTTGTGAATGTTTGTGTATGGGGGTATATGTTTGTGTGTTTGTGCACATGTGTTGTCATTTATAGGAGTATGGTTGCTTGGAGGTTATCACATGGGACTGGTAAGTATTGCTTCAGTCCTTGCATAATTTAAGGTTTTAAGCCAACTGTGTATTGTTGACCTGCATTTGTGTAGAGGAAGGGAGTAAATGTTATTAATCCGATTTGCGACATTGTAAAGTTTATTACCAATGATGTAATAATGGTGGTGTGCAGGTGCTGTTTTATGAGTTGTCGTAAGGTGTACTCTACTTTTATTACGTGTTAAAAGAGGTTTGTATATAGTGTTTTTATGTTTACGTAGTAGGGCTGATTGAATAAAAAGCTGCCTTACCGTTAGAACAGAACATTCACTGTATAGGAGATCAGTGCTGTGTCTACGTGGTTTACCCATCATAACCTTTAAAACAGCTCTCTGCGCACGTTCTAGTGGTAGCATAATTGAGCTGCCAATGCCACCCCATGTCACAATGCAGTACTGTATCAGGCTTTGAGCAAGTGCATAATAAACACTCATTTTGGTCTCGTAGTCTGCGGACGGTCTAATTTTTCGAAAGATCGGAATCAGTTTTCGAATACGGTTTACAACGTTGTTTATGTGAGTCGACCAGTTTAGTGTGCTGTCAATTGTAATACCCAAGTACTTGATGTTAGAAATACGAACCAAAGGCGGGCATGTACAGCTATTTTTTGAATAGCAACTATGAGCCACAATGTGAAAATCAACGGATGGTTGGGTATTAGCACGATGGGTAAAAGCAATGAATTTCGTTTTGCTGATATTTAATGTCAAGAGATTTTCATTGAGCCATCTCATTACCTCTCCAAGTGCATTTTCAGTGCATTGTTTAACATCATCCCAGTTTTCTCCATGAACGATCAGTGCTGTGTCATCGGCGTAGGTAATAATGTTGCAATTTGGTAGGTCCTTGGTACATAAAGAGTTTATATACACAAGAAAAAGAGTAGGACCGAGGACACTACCTTGCGGAACACCATACGTAATGCAGGCTTGCGAACTGGTGTTTATACCAACTTTTACGCACTGGGTTCGGTTCGAGAGATACGAACGAAAAATATCAAGTGCCACCCCACGAATACCAACTGATTCCAACTTAGAAATCAGTAGGGGGACGGAAACAGTATCGAAGGCTTTAGACAAGTCCAAGAAGACACCTAGCACCTTCAAAGAGTTATCAAGATTTTTTATGATGCATTCTGTAAGTTGTAGTGTTGCATCCTCTGAAGATCTACCCTTTACGAATCCAAATTGGTTAGGTGCAACGATGCTGTTCCGCTCCAAAAAATCAGTAAGTCGAGCGTTTAATACTTTTTCAAGGATCTTAGAGAGTGTTGGTAGCACAGATATTGGCCTATAATTCTCTACACTGTACTTGTTGCCTGATTTATGGATGGGATGTATTAATGCCCGCTTTAGTATATCCGGAAATATTCCTGTTGTTAGACAAAGATTGCACATGTACGTGATGGGAGGAATTAAACAATCTTTAGCTCTCTTTATTGCAAGTGTTGGAATGTTATCAATGCCCGTGGCAGAGTCGTTCTTTAAATTTGATACAATAGAATCAATCTCTCCAAAGTCTGTTGTAAATAATGCCATTGAGTCTTTCGGGGCATACGTGCAGGAGCTGGTTAAGGGGTTGGGATGATGGTAAGACCTGTCATTCAGTATTGTATTTGCCAGAGTTGACCCTATACCCACAAAATACTCATTCACCACGTTCAGTGCCATAGTGGGATCTCGATCTAAAGTAAGCAATTCCGTAGCTGAAGCTCGTAAGGGTTTGTGATTTGAGATTTTATTTACCGTATTCCAAATACCTTTAGGGTTACCCTTATTTCTTTCAAATTCACTCTTCTCATAAGCAATTTTTAACTTTTTAAGGAGATTATTACAAAAATTGCGATATCTCGTATAAGAAATACGAAGTATCGCGTTCTGCGGCTCCTTTCTAGTTTTCGCATGTAATTCATCTCTGTGTCTGATACATCGTACCAAACCAGGTGTCAACCATGGTTTAATGATACGTTTACGGTGTGGGACTAATATTACATTGGAGCAATCAGTGACATAGCTGATCCACTCTCATCCTACGGAAAATGGGCAATATAAAACTTTTGTATTTGGAGACAAAAGTGTTAGAATATCCAATGGCCATCTACTAACTCGATATCTCATTGTTGTGCGAATCAAACTGACATTTTCAAACTTAGCAATAATTTTTCATTAAACATTAGGTCAACATTCAATCAATTGCCTTGAAATAGCTGATCCACTCTCATCCTACGGAAAATGGGCAATATAAAACTTTTGTATTTGGAGACAAAAGTGTTAGAATATCCAATGGCCATCTACTAACTCGATATCTCATTGTTGTGCGAATCAAACTGACATTTTCAAACTTAGCAATAATTTTTCATTAAACATTAGGTCAACAAACCAGTTTAAAGTAACAAAGTAGAATCTCTGTAAAACTCCCTTCACAACTTATTAATTAAGCCTATCCATAGACATAACCAATGCACTTGACTAACCAGATAACCTACGTAGCACTTATATAGCAGTACTGCAATACAGATAATTATTTGAGTATAGTAAAATATAAGAACCCTCCTTACATTCTACTAGTGATAGAATAATACCCTAAGCAATAATACACATTACCATAGATATAAGGCTAGTGTGCCGGTCGATACACACCGGTCAATAGTTGATGAGGTCGCCAGTTACTTGGATACGGACACAATACGCATATTGACTGGCACTATTACCTGTTATGGGTACTTTATAGGGTACGACACGACTACCGCCCGATCGTGCTCTCGGGATCAAGTGAAACGAATAAGTTTTTCATAATTGTTTAAATTTTAAGAATCTCTCAGGCTAAGAATGTGGAAATATATCCAATTGCGCGCGACACTTTACAAGCACTATGCAACAAAACGGAAATGTGAGCATTCCATAAAATGTTGTTAATTGAGACCATATTTTAATTCAAAACTCGGCTACCTGATTCTACCGATCGAATATTGAGTTTTTCTTTGAAATATCATAAGACATGTACACGAATGAAATACTTTGCCACGTTAAGAAATATACGGTTGAATTTTCAAAATAACAATGAGTCATGGTTATTTTTGTATAACGGCCTAAGATACCGAACCGAGTTTAATAAATGAATTGTTAATAGATTTGTAATAAGGGCTCGGTGGACATAGGCTATTTAAATTTTATTCGTTTAAAATTTAAATTTATTTCTTTAAAAATATGTGCTTCGTCGGATTTTTTTTTTTTTTTTTTTTTTTTATATTTAAGCCTGCCAAAGTGACTCTACTCTGCCTGATGGAAAGCATGAGTAGAATCCAGGAGTAGGAGTCACCATGCTTATTGTGAGGGTAGGCAATGTAGCATGGTGACCCCTACCATGGCAGCCTGGTTAGATTATTCTGCATCATTCTCCCGGCCTTCGAAGGGCGGGAGAATGATGCAGAATGATTGGGCCTCCGGTCTCACACTCACCAACGAAACACGACAGCAAGAATGCTGTCATTATTAGGATGGTCTTCTGTGTGAGGGTAGTACTGGCCGGGTCGATCCGGCCCATTCGTGCTGAAATCAGCGTGGCTCTACTACCTGGATTTTAGACAATGTGATTAGAAAGAGTCAGTTAAAGTATTACATGAGATAATAACAAGAACTACTACATGAATTTTGATGAAACTTGTAACTATAGCTTACATATCAGAATAACACATAGGCTATTCACATCAATAACATACACGCGGGCGGAGCTGTTAAATAAATTTTATATCTTTATGATTGGGTGCATCGACACGTCATTACATTTTCGTTTACATTTTTTTGGCTTACCATTTGCCTACACATAATGTATTTACAATATTGTTGTATTGTTGATAATGTTAGGTCTTATCAGCTACGCCAAGTTTAAAATCCTGACACCAAACGGAGAGTCATGTTAAGTTAGAGCTATGACACTAAAAAATAAAGGTTCACAATTCCATATAAGGTTGATTATTCTAAAATTTTTATACGAAAACATAATTAAGGTTCTTTTACGACATTCATGAATTTTCTTAATTGGCTTTTGAAAATCGTGTAATGTAAAAGACATTGTGTTCGATTCGTGACTTTAATGTTGTGTATACGTTATAAAATATTATGAAACAATAAAGTTAGTACTTTTCCGTCAATAATTTTTCATTGGAAAGTAAAAAAACATCTGTTGGTTTTGACTGAATAAACAAAGATAAATATGCAAGAATAGATAATAAATTTTACTTTGTAGTGGTTAGAAAGGATTAGAAGGATTTCATAAAACGTTTGTTAGAAAATGATACGGACTCTCTATATCTAAGGCTATTCAACTTTAGGCGATATAAAACTAAATGCACCGATTTAATTTCCTTAGTTGTAATACCATATTTTACAATGTTAGATACACATTATAAAAAAAAACTGGTTTACTAGTTGTACAAAGTTCTTTTATAAATTAAGTTCTTTTAATAAAAGACTACTCCCGCATTAGGAACAAACGTCCTGTTTCGCAGGGGACTTTACAAACATACATGAAATGGATACAAAGAAAACCCAGACTCAGAACAACAAATTGTGGATCACACAAAGTGTTAACTCATGTGGGATTTGAAACTACAACACTTCGTGCATTAGAAAGTGGCGTGGTGACTACGGAAACCACTAGGGAATGATAATATCAGACCTGCCATATTCTTCTCGATTAAATATATAAAATATACCACAAAACATGAATAATAAAAGAAATCGAATATAGACAGACCAACATGACCTGAGCTTAAGCTACGACATTATAGCATTGGCCGTGAATAACATATATTATGCATCAGTAATGCAATTGTTTGATCGAATTTCAACTCAATAATTTTAACAAAAAGGAACCGACTTCAATGAAAAACTATTCCGAGTACCCAAATTGCGACATTGTGCCTATGATATTTGAGGAGTTCCCTCGATTTCCTTGGGATCCCATGATCAGATCCCAATATGGTGACGATGGGACCACCTGTAAGCTACGCCCATTCCAATGCAAAAAGAATTTTTGAAATCGGTTCATAAACGACGAAATTATCGCTGAACATACATAAAAAAAAAAAAAAAAAAAAGATTCCGACGAATTGATAACCTCCTCCTTTTTTTTGAAGTCGGTTAAAAAGACAACATATGTATTTCATAAATAATATTTTTATTAGTTTACAGTTTGAGCTATTTACTGCTTTCTATTCATTTGGTAATATTGTAAGTGATCAAAATTACTAGCATCGGAGTCAAATCATATGAACGAGATATAGTTACGAGGTCTATGGAGCCTGATAGTTGTTCTTATACGTGTGGATATTGAAGAAGTAAGAAAGATAGGTATTCTTTATTTCACGCCCCAACTAGCACGCAAACAATATATTCTACAAACAAAAGAAAAGGTACAATAAACAGTCTAATCGCAGTCTGCGATCCATTCTTAAGCAACCTCTAAGTAGACTATAATTTTAATTACTTTTGTGATGACTCTTATCCATAAAATGAAAAATAAATTACTTCATATCATTAATGGTTCATATCTGATTAGTTATCTCAAAAATAATATACTGTACTTTAATAAAAGTTAGTAATATGTAATGAATAAAATTATTTTACACACAACATCATCTAGTCACAAACTAAGCTGAGCTTGTATTATGGGTATTAGATAATTGTTATAAATTCATAAACATACTTATTTTTTGTAAATACATACAAATTATACATAGAAAACACCCAGACTCCGAACAAATATTTATAATGGATCACACAAACATTTGGTCCGACATGGGAATCGAACCCGAGACCTCTTGATCAGCAGCCGCATATGCAAACTTCTAGACCAACAAGGCAGTCAAAGATGCTTCTACATTCTTAAGCCGCGTCCATACTATGCCGATCGACAAGGTCGATCGACAATGTCGAACGACTTAAGCGACATTCGTCTCGTCCACACATAAACTGCTGTGTGGACGTATTTCATCAGTCGACTGTGAGTAGTTGAGTGCTGTGCTTTTGTGAAACAAGAAACAAAATGAGTGATGCAGAAGCTCTTGTTGCTGCTGCTACTGCCATATTTATGTTCGCGCTTGTAGACTTGTTCTTCTGTGAAATTCATTTTGATAAAACAATTAACTTTGGTAAAACACAATTATAGAACCACTTCTCCCGTATCGCACACAGGTTTTAACAAAACTAATGATTTAAAACTTTGTTATCACGCTCTACAGGTCCAAACTTGGCAATTATTTCCATTCGACTGAAAATAAAATGCACTTCATTCGGGTTACATTCGACTCGACAAATGTCGATCGACTAAGTCGATCGCCACGTCTACACTATGTCGATTGTGTCGATCGACAGCTGTCGATCGACACAATCGACATAGTGTGGACGCGGCTTTAGATCTACGCTCTAGCATTCATCAATAAAATACGACAGCACTTTTTCTTCTGGTAGAGGGTGGTTTCGTCACACCGAGCCGGCTCGCTTATGTTAAAATCAGCGTAGCCCTACAACTTTGTTCCGTGAGTTTCGTGGGTTAATCATTCGTTCGCAAATTATTTTATTGTGTGTAATCGTAAATCGTATTTATAATTCTATGAACATAATTATTATTAAAGAATTAAGTTAACTTACATGTAATTTAAAAAGCTATCAAGTTACGAGCACGATATATCAAAACTCAAACGTTTGCGGTAATACGCACATTGCCATCTAGCGAAAGTTATTTAAACTATTTTAACATAAGTCTAAAAATGTATACATTATTAATGTTTTTATAGCAACGATTACATTAAGATTACAAAACTATAAGTATAGATGCTAAGAATATTTTGAATAAACAAAACAAGGTTATTGTTACAAAACAATTTCGTTTAAACATCAAACAAAGCAAAATACCAATTTAGTAACATGTTTGAATTCATAAATTTTGACATAAAAGCTTACATTTTCATCAATAAGAATCTTCTACTTATAAGTAAACACGTTAAGGCATCTCAAAGTAAATAGATTACAATCAATTTAGAAAGAGTGATTCGCCTTAAGAGTGCTGTCTCAATATTATTTATTCATGAACAATTTGCGATGCAATCAGGTCAAAGATAAGGGTGGGATCACAGTGTCAGCAATAGATAAAAAAAAAATACAAAAATTTTACCTTATCTTATGATACCTTGTTGTTCTAGCGGGTAGTCTACGCAACTGCCGAAAAATAAGTCTCGGACTCAATTTCCGGGACGGGAAAAAATGTTGACGTTGATGCCGTCTCCGTTGACATGGTGTGGTAACCGTATATAACTTTGACCGCCAATATCTTCTGAGGGCGCATGTATCATCAATCATCATCATCATCAGCCTATCGCAGTCCATTATACAATTTATCATCATCATTCAATTCATTCTTCTCCATCATCATGTTAACCATCAACAACCCATAATGTCTCTTTGCTGGGCTCGGGTCTCCTCTCAGGAGAGGGTTAATGCCATACGTTCCCACGCTGGCCGATTGCGGGTTGGGTACTGGCAAGACACATTGTGGCTCTACGTAATTTTGCCGTTGGAGGGTTTAAGCTGCCCGAAGGCCCCAAGCCTCACGACTGCTATCTTATAACAACAACCGGGACCGACTGTTTAATGTGACCTCTGAATCACGCAAACGCTCATAACATATAATGCGACATACGGTCACCCATCTAGGTCCGACCGCGTCGTCGTTGCTTACCCTCGGTGATTGTTTCCAATCACCTAAGGCCACTCGGTTATGAACACTCAATCATCTAGAAGTAACGTTTTGTGTGGTAGTGCATATTTATATTGAACTCGTATGCTTATGATCGCTACCTTTTTCTTTCACTGTGACCATAACTTTATACAATGTCGAAACACGATTTGACTTTGATAAAACACGATTATAAACTTCATGCTTCGTTTTTGCATTTTTATAAAGATAGCAACATAGGAACGGACCTATTTGCATTTTGTTCAGAGTTTTTTTCTTTTTTATTAGATTCAAATTTTTTTTAGGCAACGTATAACACTGAAACTGTACAAGAGGTAGAAAATACTACCTACGATCTTTTTTACTCGAAAACACATTCTGAATTATATTTTTGCTTTGCATGCAAAAAAGTATTCATTGTAATTGTAACCTCTATTTGTTTGTTTTTCAGAACCGCTAAAGGCTTTTATTTCACTAGTATCATTTCCAAATTAATCAAATAGAAATGAATATATGCAGGTTCCTTAAAAATAGTGAAAATAATGGATGCAAACAATATTTTTAACTGCTATTTGCATTCTTTATTTAAAGGTTTGTTTTGTATGCTTATGTCTATTTTAACGAGTTTGATATAGTAGGCTTTTGGTTGGACATTCGATATACAAATAAGAAACTATTTATAGTCCTACAATTTTAAGCTTTTCTTTCTTTAGATCTTCCATTGTTCGTGTTTCCACACTCTTATCCAGGGTCCTTTAAGCGGGATGTGAAAAGTAGCTCACAAGTCCGCCATAGTGTGGGTCACACCAGCCAGATGCAACTGCAGAGGCTCAAGGGACTGCGTACTGCTGGCGAGCAGTCCGCAAGTCCCTTGTATTTTCTTGCAGTATTTTCATCGAAGAGTTGAGAACAATATTCCATGCAGAAACAAACCTCGGTCTTATAAAGAAGACACAAGTCTTCGACCTAAAAGAACCATCTAACCTTATTCGCCTAGTTTACGCGAGGACGCCTTAGTGACGCTCTAAAAGCGTGTTTGTGTCACAGAACCGATATCTACTAGAGTATACTAGGGTTCTGGTATATGGACCACGTTTTGTCAAACTTAAATAGTGTGGAATTCGCTCTGGAGGAATGCTGGGATAATTTCCGTAAGATGGCTAACGCTGTCTGAACGCAAAAAGCAGTAAACCTGTGGTTTGCCTCGGGAGAAACCATATCTTGCAGTGAACCTTAACGGACTAATGGTGATGATAGAAATATTAACTGTATACAGAGAACGATTAAAAGCAAGTTACGCAGGCAGAAAGCAGGCAGGCAATCAGAAATATAAAAATCGAAAACAAAATACTTAAACTTTAGACGTCTAAAGTTTAAGTATTTTGTTTAAATACGTATTTCGTTGGTCTAGTGATTAGCGTATGCGACTGTTAATCAAGAGGTCTCGGGTTCAAATCCCGGGTCGGGCCAAAAAGTGTTTTAGGGTTTTTCTTAGGAAATTCCTAATATCAGCCCGGAGTTTGGAAGTTTGGCGGTGATTCACACCCGGGCCTCGGAGAGCACGTAAAGCCGTCGGTCCCGGTTGTCATGAACATCTATTGCAATCTTTATTGGGAATTCAGTGCCCTCAAATATAGTGACAACTAGTTCAATTTTCGAATTTCAGTTCTCTCTTAGGGTTTCGGAGGTCCGATGCCAGTCGCTCCGTGGAAAAACTAAAATTCAGGTAAAACAGGTGGAACTATTAGCCGACCCCAAATAAACTTGGGAAGAAAGGCTCGGAAGATGTTTAAATACGTATTTAAACCCGGTTTTTTTTGTTAATGTATATGTCGGAATATTCAACTATACGGGAGCTGATTTGACAAAGAGTCGCAAGCGGTGAAACGTCATCGCTTCGGTGGAGTCTATATAAGTGTTCGTGCGGGCCGAGCGGGGAGCATTCACCGATCGACCACGACGCGAATCACATCTAGAAACTACCTTACGGCTCGTTGTTCTCACTTTAAGTTACCTACGTGTTAATAAAAGATTATTTAAATTAACTACTTTCGTTTTCTGCTCGAGAAACACCACGCAGCCCACACAAAATATATTCCGGAGAAAGCAACGGCCCTGACAAACACTCCTACGCCGACATATATAAGTCAGGTTTTTCACTTTTACATTTTATTAATTTATAATATCTTTAACGCAAAGATATAATGCACAATAACAGATGAGTTACAAATATGTATATGTAACAATCACTTACGGCGTTGTCTTCCAGACAACCTTTCTTAGATTCACAATTATAAAATATACCAAAAATTTTAGTAAATATATAGGGTAAACATTTGTATATATCAATAAAATATGTACATATTTCTATAGAAATATATTACACTGGGTAAAATATTAAATATTAAAATGTATATAGTAAACTAGCTTTCGCCCGTAGTTCCGCCCGCGTGTATGTTGGTTATCGCGGTAAAAAGCCTAAGTCCTAGGTTCAGGCTCGATCTCAGGTTTTGTCGTAAAAAATAAGTAAAACTTTTTATTACATAAAACCTTATTGCATACTATTGGCCAGCCCATAAACACGTTAACAAAAATTTTAAAAACCCTATCACTTTTACAAACTGTCATTTTTTGTTTTGTTGAGAGACAAATGGCCGAGCAATGTGACTAAAATTTTAGTTTATACATATTTGTGTTGTGTGTTTTTTTATATATATATTTTATGTAGTCTTTTTGATTTCGAATTTTATCTTTGAATTTGTACGAAATTTTTAGTGTTGAATTCGTTAATTTTTATGATATCACAAGGTTTACCGTGGCTCTGTAAACTGTGAGTGCATCGTTAGAACTACTAATATCTTTCTTATAAAGGTAAGAATCTTTATATCTGAATAAACTGTACGAGTGTGATTTGTGTACATTCTGACATGTCAAATACTCTTGACAGGTTTTAAGACTTACACTTTAATTCCTGAGTTTATAATATCAAACAACGTTGTGATCATCCGCCTATAGCTATCCACTGCTGTGAGGCTTTTCATTAGCACGCCACTTGGTTCGATCCTCTGAAACCGAGAAAAAAACGTTATGACGAACTAACTCGATTTATTTTAAAACATATTAATACGGAATATATAAGAATACGGAACGTTACCACTTCTATTCATTTGTTGTCGTGAGAGTAAACTAAGCAGCAAACTACGCAGGCAACAAGATTTCAAAAAGGAAGACTCGAAATAAACGCTGTAACAACCCGTGTGGTATAGTAAGCCAAAACTCCCTTTTTAAAGAGATTCCTATCTCCAGTAGCCGTAATATATTATTAAAGCCTGTTGATATGATGTGACATTTTAAGATAAAGACTAGTAGGTCTTCATAGCTTTCTATAGGGTGACATGCCTGCTCAGGTGTGCGTTCTGTCATTAAAAAAGGAACCTTAGTGCATGTAAACATCGTATCTTCTTAAATAATTTGCTTAGTTGTTTTTTTAAGTATTTTTCATAAACTCATTACAGCATAAAGCAAATAGCTAGTATGCCTTTAACAGTGGATAATCTGTTATTGGTTTTTTTTTTTCGTATTCTGAGTCTTGATTTTAAAATCTATCGGTATTGCCAGACGAATCTAATTTAGTTGGCGGCCATTTACTCCAGACGGTTTTAAATTCGCAACGAATAACTTAAGTAAATTTATAGTCTTAATCTTGCCCCTACTCTTATTTTTTTAACAGAACAGAATATCAAATTACAAATTTAGAACTATTTGTTAGTATTTAGATAAAGTCTAGCCGTCAATACCTCACCTACTTTTTGAAGTCGGTTGAAATTCATTAAAGTTTATTGACTTGTTGACTCTAGGATCTTGGATTTAGGTATGAGCACAAGCATTTTGGAAACTATGAAGTTTGGTAAACTGTTATTGATGGAAAGCATAATTAGAATCCAAGAGTTTCTTAAAAAAACAACAAAAGTTATTCCTGTGATCGAAATTTTAAAAGTATTCTCGAAGTTTTATACGTCGAGAAGCAATACCTGCAGGGGTCATTAATTGTACATTATACTGTTTACCGTTGTAGCTTAGAGCCATTGATCATCCTGTCACTATCACTACGACTCTTACAAACATCCAAGCAGTAATTTATTGTTTTCCACACAGTTGTACTGCATTAACCTTAAAATGTAGAAATAAGTTCTGAGGTATTTATAAATTGTTCACACAGCATTTTGTTATATTTCTTTATTACATACTTTAGTATTTAGCTAGTTAATTTTTACGTTAAACTGTTAATTTTAACTGACTACATCATCATCAGTCTTTCGCAGTGCACTGCTGGACATAGGCTTTTCCAATTTTAACTGCCTTGTTGGTTAGCTAGCGGTTAGCGTATGCGGACGCTGAATCGGGTTCGATTTCCGGGTCAGATCAAATATTTGTGTGATCCTCAAATTTATATGTATTTGTTTCGGAGTCTGGATGTTTTTCTATGTATAATATGTATTTACATAAAAAATGAATGTTTATGTATTTACTAGCTGATGCCCGCTGCTCCGCTCGCGTCCTAGGGGAATGAAAAATAGATAGTAGCTGATTCTCAGACATACTGAATATGCATTAAAAAAATCATAAGAATCGGTCAAGCCGTTTCGGAGGAGTATGGGAACGAACATTGTGACACGAGAATTTTATATATAGGATATCAGTTGTTTAGTACCCATAAAACATGCTCTGCTCAGTTTGGGACTAGATGGCGTTGTTTTTATATGTCCGAAATATTTATATAATTACTAGCTGATGCCCGCGGCTCCGCTCGCGTTTTAGAGGTGTGAAAAATAGATGTTGGCCGATTCTCAGACCTACTGAATATGCATATAAAGTTTCATAAAGATCGGTCAAGCCGTTTCGGAGGAGTATGGCAACGAAAACTGTGACACGAGAATTTTATATATTAGATTATTTATTAATTAATTTGCACGTCATTTTGATCCTCCGATTCCCGTATCAAGTTACTTACAGCTGTCTTTCTCCACACAGCCTGTGGACGTCCTACACTTTTTTTTGTATATTTATAAGCATACCAAAGTGACTCTACTCTATCTGATGCATAGCATGAGTAGAATCTAGCAGTAGGGGCCACCATACAATGTAGCATGACGATCCACACCATGGCGGCTTAGTAAGGTGTTTTTGCATCAATGGGCCTCCGGTCCGTAATTCGGCCGTCCGGTTCATCTCCTTTGTAATGTGAATCTTTTTACGAATTATTTTTAAGTATCCTTCTTTACAATCTACAATGCCTTATGTTATGCTTTAAAATGTGCACAGTAGTTATTTTAGCAGGCTCATTCTACTATCCTACTAATATTATAAACGCCAAAGTTTGTGAGTATGTATGTATGTATGTTTGTTGCTCTTTCACGCAAAAACTACTTAACGGATTTGAATGAAACTTTACAGTAATAAAGCTTATATATCAGAATAACACATAGGCTACTTTATACTGCAATAATCGAGATACACGGGCGAAAGCTAGGTGATTATAAAAATACATAAATTGTACATGTCAAAATGTATCACTGTTTATCTCCTGTCAAAACTTTGCAGATTGCTATGCATAACAAACTTGCATAGCAACCATAATGATAGTTTATAAATGGCTAATTTAAAAATTAGTTCTGGGATAATCACATATATAGACTACTTTCTATCCCGAAAATACGCGGGCAACACCGCGGGGCGTAGCTAGTAAATTATAAAAGTATAACTTCATCTAAGAATTTTCATTCTGTCCATGGTGTAAAGTGAGAGTACTTAGGATTATGCTATTTCTTTTTATAAAGAGAAGTAAAAAGGAAATGAATGTACTGGAAGTAATCTTCGTTGTCCCAAAGCAATAGAGAGTCAAGCCTAAAGATAGAAGGAGATTGGAGAGACTTAGTCTGACTGACGAATGCTTGTCATGTTAAATGATATTACTTGTCAAAAACTAGAATGTAATATGGAATAAATTCATTAATTCGACATGAAAATCTTTGAGTTGTATTGGGACGAAACAATAAAATGTTACACCAATTCTGAAAACTTTTAGTATATATAAAATATAAAATTAAACTATTAAACCACGCTGTAATCAATTTAAGTTATACTTATCATTAAAATATTTCTTAGAAACAAGATTTTAAAAAAGACTTAATTTAATAAGTCTTTTGTTTACTGTAAAGATAAAATATGAATCTAAAAAATTTAAGTGAAAATTCTTAAAATTTCTTGACATCGATACGTTTCAATCCTATTCCACCTTTTATCTACAATTTAATACTAGTTTTCACCCGCGGCTCCCTCCGCGTGTATCTCAGTAAAAAGTAGCCTTTGTGTTATTCTGATATATATATAACTAGCTGCGCCCCGCGGTGTTACCCGCGTATCATTATGGTTGCTAGGCAACCTGTGAAGTTTTGACAGGAGATAAACAGTGATACATTTTGACATCTATGATTTATTGTATTTTTATAATCACCTAGCTTTCGCCCGTTTATCTCTATTATTGCAGTAAGAAGTAGCCTATGTGTTATTCTGATATATAAGCTATATTACTGTAAAGTTTCATACAAATCCGTTCAGTAGTTTTTGTGTGAAAGAGCAACAAACATACACACATACACACTTACTTATAAACTTTCACGTTTATAATATTAGTAGGATTCTTGTGTGAGTGTGTATGTCACTGAACTTCTCTCAAACGATCCGATTTTGATGAAATTTTTTGTGTGTGTTCAAGGGGATCTGGGAATGGTTTAGATTTGCAATTGGACCCGGTAGGTGGCGCTGCGATCAAGTTCTGGAATTTTAAAATTGGGCGGTACGAAGTTCGCTGGGTCAACTAGTTCTGATATATAATGCTATATTACTGTAAAGTTTTATCTAAATCCGTTTAGTAGTTTATGCAACATACAGACAAACATACACAAAACTTTCGCGTTTAGAATATTATTCGGATTAACATTGAAAATTTGTAGTCTAATAATAGAGATAACAGGTACACTTTCAATAACATTTGGTTTTTGAGATAAATATTTTTAATAATAAATATTTCGGACATCTTACTCACAACGTCATCTAGTCTCAAACTAAGCAGAGCTTGTATAATGGATACTAAAGAACTGATAAATACATAAACATACTTTTTTTTTGTAAATATATACATACATAGAAAACACCCAGACTCTGAAACAAATATTTGTGGATCATAAATATTTGGGCAAACCCGGGAATTGCACCCGAGACCTCTTGATAAGCAGCCGCATACGCTAACCACTAGACCAACAAGGCAGTCAAACATAAAGATATCAAAAGTTATATTTATATTAGTTATATGGCTGACGCTTGTGACTTAGTCTTCGTCTCTTTTCAATCGTGTTTGTCTCCTATTGGTCTAAGCGTGATATTCACTATCCTATGGTATCTAAGACATGCCAGCAAAAAAATGTAATTGGCGACGATCTTGGAGAATTCGTCATGCCAACAAAAATAAGCCCGAAAGGCTGCTAATCTCCTCCGTATGCGCTCTTAGAGAATTGCGACCGATGAGTGACAGTCATAATGGGTATTGGATCCTTATTGTGTGAGACTGGTCAATATTTGTCAGGGCTGGTGGAAAAAGTCTCGATTCTCGTTTCTTCGGTGATTGTTTTTAGTCGGAGTCTGAGCAATTGATTTTTAGTCGGAGTCTGAGCAATTGATTTTTAGTCGGAGTCTGAGCAATTGTTTT
The DNA here is from genome assembly GCA_932526445.1 of Phragmatobia fuliginosa. Taxonomy (NCBI): domain Eukaryota; kingdom Metazoa; phylum Arthropoda; class Insecta; order Lepidoptera; family Erebidae; genus Phragmatobia; species Phragmatobia fuliginosa. The sequence goes on from OW052064.1 coordinate 19,623,939, forward strand.
TTAGTCGGAATCCGAGTCATTCGCTTCCGACCCGATAGGCGCGTTCGCGCAATAGGCTCCGTGGCGTTGTTCGTGATTTATAACAATAACCACTGTTTTTATAAAATTTAACTATTGGCATTAAATTGAACAACGCTAAGCAACTTAAGTTGCATGCTTGCTCGTCAAACTAGAGCACAGTGTGTGATCCCATATAAGTCTCATTGGGGCTTTTAATCGGCTTACCGTTTCGGCGTAGCAGCATCCACTCGAAAAAGCTCCCTACTTTAGTATTATTACTAACTCCCGTCAAAAAAGATTTTCAACTAAAGTCTTTTAGCTTTCTCCAGAAAATTATTTCGTATGATTTAAATATACAATTTATAAATAAACAAGATTGAATTTCGAATAATTTGTCATCCTTACTAATATTATAAATGCGAAAGTAGCTCTGTCTGTCTATCTATTGGGCTTTCAGTCTTAAAGCTACTAAACCGATTTAATTGAAATTTGGTACACGGTTAGTCCATGGCCTGAGTATTGACATAGGTTACTATTTACCACGATAACCGAAATTTATGCTAGCAGAGTCGCGAGGGATGGCTAGTAATACATATATAATTTAAAATTTAAAAGTAAGCGACTCGGGGCTTTGCCTCAGTAGTGTCTTTAATCCTTATCGAAGACCTATAAACTTTTCTCAAAATCATCTTTTAAGCTGTTCCATATGAGAATAAGGGTGATAATAACAATTCATGAATTTCTTATCGAATCCAAAAATAGTAAACTCCTGGATTATAATCAAGCTTTCCATCAGCAAAAGTAGAGTCAGTACTACCCACCACACTACTGCCAAAACAGGCATAAATGTAAATAAACAAAAGTATTAGAGCCATATATTTAAATCAAACTAGTTTCTCAATCATGGATGGCATGTTCGTCATATAGTTACTGAATCTGACTGCTCAGGCACCAGTTTACGCACTGCACAGTTTACACAATCAATATTGTGAATTTATTATTAATAATTTTTGCTGTTACTGATTTTCTAATTAAAGTACGTCGTCAAAATATTCTCGTGCAACTAATTTACAAACACTTAACATTATTCATAAATGCATGAATCACTGAAAACATTTTTGTTTATTACTGAGTTGCATTATTGCATAAAGATCTGCGTAAGCGTCTCTTGAAAGAAATATTACTTTCATCGCCTAATAGCCCATTTTTTTGTTAATAATTATTTCGGTCGGTTCGGTAGTCCTGAACTAAATAGAGCTTAAATGGGTATTAGACAACTGATATAAATACATAAACATGGTTTTTTGTACATAAATACATATTAAATATAAAAAACACCCAAACTCTTAAAACGGAATTAAACCCGAGACCTCCAGCATAGCAGTCGTATATGCTACTACTGCGCCACCGAGGCAAAGAAAATCAAATGTATTTTCAAAAATATTTTAAGAAGGTACTGCACGAAATTGTGGAATTTGACGTATTTTCAAATCAGTAGTACTATACGCTGCATTAATTAAATACATCAAAAGTATTTGTATAGTTTAGGTCGTTCCTTGAACAAGATCATAAGCATGTTGGAATTTGAAACAGACACATATGAAATTAAAAAAACGATACATATATGTTGTGTGTCAGATGAAATCTTAAAAACATTTTTCTTCGAAAAGATAGTAGATTTTACGTCTAGAACAATAATTTTCATATGACAATATTCGTATTTACATCGTGCAGGTTATCCGCGTTGTATAATTTAATTTAAAAGTATAAATCTAAAAATATGAAGACTTTTTAATTTTTAACACAAACGCCTGATGCACATTGCACATTGCGCTGAAAAAAACATTGCTCTAATTAAATTACTAGGTCTAAAACTTCAAAGCAGAATGGATCTAATTACTAATATTAATGAGATCGATTTTGTTTTGAAGTTTTTTTTAGACTTATGTCAGTATTGTATTGTGTATCATGTCTATATGTCATTGGTAAATTGGAAAAAAAACAAATTTCGAGTCGAATCCTGTACAGAGTAGTGCGACCGTAGAGCAACAAATGTACGAAACACAATACAAACGTACAAACGCAAATAGGTAAATATCTCAAACAGGTATGTTTAATGTTAATGTTATAATTTTATTGTAAATTCAATGTTCCGTTCACAATTATTCGTCAGTTGCTAGATTTATTATAAACTTGTGACCAGACAAGCAAATCAGCGATTGCAGAACATGCACTCGATGCAGGCATCAACCACTGGATTGAATTTCACCGCACGCAAGTCCTCTCCACCGAACGTCACTTTTACTCAAGAGTTGTACGCGAAGCAGTTGAGATTAAAAAGCATGAAACTTTCAATCGGAAAGATGGTTTTAAATTATCTACAGCGTGGAATCCAGTGTTAAAAAACATACCACCTCACTTTTCTGCGCAGTCGGTTAAACACCAGAATAGGGACTCATCGGTTTGCTTACAGAATAGGGACACTGTTAGTGTGGTATGTGACGGTACATGGCGACACAAAAATATCAAAAATATCGAAAATGTGCGGGTAGATGAAGAACCTTCTACTTCACGGATTCGACGACGGAGGGCGTGCACCGATGAGCCAGTCAGCCTGTGACCACGGCCGGTGCAACCTGGTCGAAACGTCAGGCAAATCAGAGGTATGTAATACCCTAAATAAGTGATCGCGTTAATTCCCGTAAAAATAATATTAATTAATGGAGAATATAGAAATTGTTTTCATTCCTCCTGTTACATAGTATGCAATATGTAAAATGCAAATTTAAGATTGGAAAATTGTAGAAAACCTAGAAACAGCAAGGAACTTGCACTCAATCAAAATATGGTGAATAGTTAAGTGTATAGGTATGGAATTCAGTGCCCTGAAGGCAAGTCACAACTTCTCTTGATATACCCTGCATGTCAAAACATTTTTATGCCAAATGTCATGCTAAAGTATGTGAACTCTGGGACCTGGCCAAAGAAAAAAGCATAGAGGAAAAAACAAAAGAAAAATTTGAACTGGCTGAAGAAAATGGTGACGTTGATGCAGATAGCGTACATACACGATGATAACAGTTGTATCTGATGCGTATTGGAGTAAGAGGTCATACAGGAAAAACTATACGACTTCAGATATCATTGGCTACAGAACTAAAAAAAGTTCTCTACATGACTGTTAAAAATAAAAACTCTATGGTCTGCGGGCGAGCTCAGAAGCGCAAACTTGAAGTACCTGAGCATGTATGATATAAAAATTACACTCTTTCATCTTGAGGTATGTAGTCAACTGCCATAGTAGAAAGCTACAAAAACAGCTCAAGGTCTTATTTATTCTAACTCATAGCTGATGGTGATTCCAGCTCCTACAAAAATATTCTGGATACCAAACCATATGCCGCACTTATTGTCGAAAAGATAGAGTGCTCTAACCACCTCCTCAGAAACTTTTGTACAAGACCAGATGAATTATCAAGAAATACATGTTACCAATTAAAATGCCAAAAAATACAGCTCCAAAACGTGCTACGCTTACGGCGATCCGTGAAAGGTGCCATAAATCACATTGATTCTCAAAATGAAAAATCTTTCGCTGAAAAAGTTATAGATTTAAAACAAGACCTTTTTAAGCACTTATCTACGTTTTCCGCTATCACAGCTCGTGAAACTCTTATTTTTGCAAGTACATCCTCATAAATAAAGGCCATCAAACTGATAAAAACGTATTTGGTGAAATAAAATCAGATCCGGTCTTTGCCACCTTAATAAAAATACTTTGTCGATTGATTAAAAATGCCAAACATTTAATGGCGAATAAACTATTCACTTAGACAATCATACTCAGGATGGTGTGCTGCATCTGTTGTTTCATTTAATCCCAAAATTCCACAAACATACATTAGCAAGAAAATTTATCTGAAAAGTCCCAATCGACAAATTAAAAGGTTAGAGATGAGACGTAATACCAAACGAATAGCAAATTTAAAACGCAGACTTAAAAAATCATTTTCTATCAACAGCAATACAGACATTGGTGATAAAGACTACGGTGAAACTTGCCCAAGGCCTAATTTTAGTAAAGCCGATTGCTAAATCTACGCTGGCAAAAATACTTTTACAGCTATCCAATGAGGATCGTCACGCACTTGAACGGCGCACTGTATTAGCTGATGAAACTGATTCGATTGAATAGCTTCTGGAGCGGAAGCTTCGTCTCACTGCCTCTAATTTTGAAAAAAAAACATGTAAAAGGGGCTTTATAAGAATACTAAAGGTGATTTGAGTTACATTAAATCCATTTAGCACTGGAAAAAAACGTGAACCGATAGCTCATAATACTCTAAGTAATGTATTAAAAGAACAAGAATCTACCTATTGTACTTTTTTGAAAGAAAAATATCAACTAAAATTTTTAACATGAATTTTGATAAAAAAAATATTACAAAGTAGCCTTTGTAAAAAAAAATGTATAAAACCTAAAGGGCCAACTATTTAAAAAAAATGCGCAGTTAATGAAGTCTACAAAATGGTATAATGCATAATTTTATTTAACGCAAATATGCAGTGATTGTTTTAAAAAGGAGCAAATTCGACTGAATAAATCTTGTTTTAAATTATAATAATAAAAAGCTTTAAGATGTAGAAAAAATCATCTTAATTTTATAAGAGGTGTTCGAATTGTCTGCCACCAACTGAAATACAAGTTCGACATCTTCTTATAAATGCTCTTTTAAGAAGTCGCGCCTAGCACCGTTCAGTTATTTTTGAAGAAGCGTCCTGGCTGCAAACACGACTGCGTAATTCCTCCAAACTTGAAGTGGGCCTAAAGTGCATCCGTTCTTTTAGCAGCCCCAGTAAAAAAATCTAGTGGATTTAAGTTCGGGGATCGTGGAGGCCACAAAATAGGAGCCAAACGACCCATCAATATATTTGGATATGTGGCATTTAAGTAGCCACGGACATTTGCAGCACGTAGCCAGTGGGATTTCCTCACCTACTCAGGTACCTCTTCTATTAAATTTGGCAGATCTGTTAGAATATTATCAAAATAGCTGTAATTAATACAAGTAGCGCCATCTATTAGACATTGAACTAAAACTTTGTATATTGTCTATGCCATAATGGCGTGAATAAAACAGTCCGTTACAAACCACCAACCAACGTCTTTTATTAGGTTATGGGCTACTCAGAAACTCGGATTTTGCAAAGAAATTAAAGTTATTGCGGTTTTAGATAGATGCGGTTTAAGTTTATTGTTAGTTTGTTCGTTTATTTTACGCGTGTGACATCAATCAAGATGAACTCAAGTCTCATCGCGAGTGTGCCAAAGCTCAAGGGTCGTGAAAATTATGACGACTGGGCGTTCGCCGTACAAAACTTGCTAGTCCTTGAGGACACGGACAAGTACCTCAAGCAAGAAGCAGCGGCGACAGATGCAGCACAGACAGTAGCAGATGCCAGAGCACGTGCAAAATTGATCCTGACTATTGACACATCATTGTTTGTGCATATAAAGGAGACGAAGACGACAAAGGAATTATGGTTAAAACTTAAAGCTCTATTTGATGACGCGGGATTTTCAAGAAGGATAACTTTGTTACGTCATTTAATCTCCATCAGACTAGAAACGTGTGACAATATGACTAGTTACGTAACACAGATTGTGGAAACTTCGCAACGATTAAGCGGTACTGGATTTATAATAAACGATGATTGGGTTGGGTCATTGTTACTAGCTGGTTTACCAGATAAGTTTATGCCAATGATCATGGCAATAGAGCATTCCGGGATCCAGATCACGGCAGATTCCATAAAAACAAAATTGTTGGATATGGAAAATGGCGGCTCTGTTGAAGTGAATGGAAATGACTCAGCATTTATTGCTCGAAGTTGGCAGAAAAAGAAACTTGGTAAAGTTGGCAGCAATAGCAAACATGGCGGACCGACTCCGAATATCTATGCACCGAGTACGTCAATGTCAAACTCAAATGACAGAAATAACAAAACAATAACATGCTACAAATGCAAGCAATCTGGACATTTCATGTCTCAATGTCCATTTAGAAACGAAAAAACAGAGAAGAAAAAGCAAACAAATGCATTCAGTGTTGTTTTTCTGAGCGGTAATTTTAATAAATGTGACTGGTATGTTGACTCGGGAGCCAGTACACATATAACTACAAACGAAAGTTGGTTGACAAATAGGACGGATTCGTCAAGTTTACCTGAAATCACAGTAGCAAACAACATGAAAGTGCCTGTATTATGTGCCGGCGACGTAAATGTCACGACGAGTTTCGGTTACGAGGTTACAGTGAAGAACGTGTTGTGCGTACCGACTCTTGCGACTAACCTACTATCAGTCAGTGAATTGATAAGAAATGGAAATAGTGTGGTGTTTGAACCCGACCGATGCCTCATAAAAAACAGATTAGGCAATTTAGTTGCGGAAGCTGAACTTGTAAATAATGTATACAAGTTAATCTTGCAAAAAGAGACTTGTTTGTTGTCATCATCAACAGTAGATGGACAAACATGGCATAGAAGGCTTGGACACTTAAACAGCACAGATATGAACAAGATGAAGCGAGGTTTAGTCAATGGAATGGATTACTCGGACAAATTTGTGACAAGTAAGTCTAGCTGTCAAATTTGCTGTGAAGGCAAACAGTCAAGATTACCATTTACGACAGGTACACGAGCTACAGAAATCTTGCAGATTGTGCACTCAGACATCTGTGGACCGATGGAGTGCAAATCCATTGGTGGCTCAAGATATTTTTTACTATTTATTGATGACTTCACCAGAATGACATTCATATACTTCTTAAAGTGCAAAAGTGAAACACTGTCTTGTTTTAAAGAGTTTAAGTCAATGGTGGAGAATTTTCAAAACAGAAAAATAAAGATATTGCGCACTGACAATGGATGTGAGTATTGTAGCAATGATTTTAGAGATTTTTTGAAACATGAAGGGGTAATTCATCAAAAATCAAATGCTTACACACCAGAGCAGAATGGACTCAGCGAAAGAAGCAATCGCACCATTGTGGAGAGAGCTAGATGCTTACTTTTTGAAGCAGAATTAGATAAAAAATTTTGGGCAGAAGCTGCAAATACCGCAGTATATCTCAAAAACAGGTCTACAGCTTCAAGCATTGAAAAGACTCCATATGAGATGTGGTTTGGTAGGAAACCAGATTTACAACATTTACGTGTATTTGGGAGTCCAGTGATGGTGCACACACCAAAAGAAAAAAGAACTAAGTGGGACAGGAAATCAAGAAAACATATACTTGTTGGTTATAGTGATAATGTCAAAGGTTACAGAATATATGACCTTGTAAAGAACAAAGTCACCACAAGTAGGGATGTTATAATACAAGAAAAACCCAAGCGTCCAGAGACTGTAACTGTTTCCCTAGAATGTACAGATTCAGTGGGGGAGTTGGTAGAGGAATCTGTGGTGAAACTTGAACCCCTGAACAAGTCAAGTTCTTCAGAATCTGATTACTTGGATGTTGAAGAAGAAAGTTTAGAGTCAGAAGCTTGTGGAGAAAACCTGAACACTGAGCAGACTAGTTCAGCTCCACAGAGTACAAAAGAAGCTTCAGGTATACCACATGCAGTTTCTACTACACCAGTTCCAGAAGTGACAGCGAAGCGTCAGAGGAGAAAGCCAGATAGATACGGTATCGTCAACATGTGTGCTACAGCTACAGGAGAAGGTGAACTGACATATGCAGAGGCCATCAGTGGGCCAGAGCGACTGATGTGGTCGCAGGCCATGGCAGAGGAGCTGCAGTCATTCCAAGACAATCAAGCATGGGAAGTTGTTGATACTCCCAGCAATGCGAGCGTAGTGCAGTGTAAGTGGGTGTTTAAAAAAAAGTTTGACTCAGACAATAAAGTGACATATCGTGCGAGGCTTGTAGCCAAGGGTTTTACCCAGAAGGCTGGTATTGATTACCAAGAAACCTTCAGTCCAGTGATTAGACATTCAACCCTGCGTTTGTTATTTGCCATAAGTGTCCAGTTAGGCATGGACATCACTCACCTAGATGTGAAAACAGCTTTCCTTAATGGTCATCTTAAAGAAAGCATATTTATGCATTTACCTGAAGGTTTTCCCATAAATAATTCAAATAAAGTTTTAAAGTTAAGAAAAGCTGTTTATGGATTAAAACAATCATCTCTAGCATGGTATAAAAGGGTTGAGGAGATACTATGTAAATCAGGATTTAGAAAATGTAAATTGGAACCCTGTGTATTTGTTAAAAATCATAGTGACAATAAGAAAACAATAGTTGGACTATATATTATGTCGATGATTTTCTAGTGTATTCAAATTGTAAGTCTGAATCTGATAATTTAATAGAGATTTTAAGTCAAAAATTTAAAATAAAGAATTTAGGTCAAGTGAGAAATTATTTGGGCATGAGAGTTAACATTGACAAGAGCGCTAATGTAATTACTTTAGATCAAGAACAGTATATTAATCAGTTACTTGAAAAATTTGATATGTCTGAATGTCATGCAGTAGAAACTCCTATAGAAATTAAATTGAATGTTGATAAGTCTAATGTATGTGAACAAAAGCTACCTTATCAAAAATTAATAGGAAGTTTAATGTACTTAGCTGTCTTAACTCGTCCTGATATTTCCTATTCAGTCAGTTATTTAAGCCAGTTTAACAACTGTTATTCTTATGTACACTGGAATTATGCAAAAAGAATTCTGAAATATTTGTCACAGACTAAGACCTATTGTTTAAAATATTCCAAAGAAAGTGCAGAGCTTGTAGGTTTTGTGGATGCTGATTGGGCAAGTGATGCCACTGACAGACGCTCATATACTGGTTTCTGTTTCACTAAATCAGGTGCTGTTATTTCTTGGGAGAGCAAGAAACAAAAGACTGTTGCTCTTAGTAGTTGTGAAGCAGAATATATGGCTTTGTCGGAGGCATGTCGAGAAGCAATATATTTACAGAAGTTAGAGTTTGAAATTATTGGTTCTTATAGTAAAATTATTATATACAATGACAGTCAGAGTGCATTAAAGTTAGCTAATAATGATCAGTCACATAAACGGTCCAAACATATTGATATCAGGTATCATTTCATTAGAGAAGTTTTAAGAAATGATATAGTTGAAGCTAGATATTTGTCAACAGCTAACATGCCTGCTGACTTGCTAACAAAAGGTCTGCCAGCTGTTAAACATTATAAGTTCATGAAAGATTTTGGAATTGTTAATTTAGAATAGCCATAGCAGAACTGTATACTATATTTGTTGGTGTAAATTGAGTTTAAAAGGAGTTATTTGTTATGCGTAGCTTTACCTCTCCACTTTATGTAATACTTTGAAAGTGTTGTTATTTTGATAAAGTGGGGGTGTTAGAATATTATCAAAATAGCTGTAATTAATACAAGTAGCGCCATCTATTAGACATTGAACTAAAACTTTGTATATTGTCTATGCCATAATGGCGTGAATAAAACAGTCCGTTACAAACCACCAACCAACGTCTTTTATTAAGATCATTTTGTAAAAAATGTAAATAACTTTGGCCAGATAAGTTTCCGGACAGTTCAAATGGACCAATGATTTTATCGTTGAAAATACCAGTCCAATAATTTATTTTGAACTGGTATTGCGATTTTTCTTCTCGCATTAGATGCGGGTTCGAGGGTTGCCAGCTGCGCAGATTATGCACGTTGAAATATCCATCTCTTTTAAGAGTGAGTTCATCTCTCCACAGAATGTCAAATTGTCAAAGAATTGTGGATCTTGTTCTATTTTTGCAAGTATTTGTCGACAAAAAAACAATCTTGCGTTGTAATCTCTCGGCTGAAGAGCTTGAACCCGTGGTAGGGATGAATTTTTTTTTTCAGTACACGGTGACCTTCTTCGGTGACGGTCGTCTTTGTCTTCTTCTGAATTTCGTCAAGCACAGTGTCTTGTATATTGATATTTGCTATTCTCCCAGTGCTCGTACCACCTATGCATTCTACCTTCCGAATAACATCTGTGCACTCTTATGAATACGCGGTAATCTGGATGACGCGCTGTAGGGTATCTTTCTTTTAAATAGCGAAATAACATTATCACAAGACCTTTACTACACTAAAAAGGAAGCTTTAATTTTCTCTTTGGATAAAATTATGTACTATACCATTTTTTTTTAAATATAGTTGCTGCTTAGTTTTTCATACATTGTTTTTTCACAAAAATCTAAAATTTTGTCATAATTTATTTTTGATCAAATTTCATGTTTATTTTTTTTCCAAAAAAGTATAATAGGCACTCATACTATTTACTGCATTTCTAATAAGATTGTTTGTTAGGAATAAGTTAACTTCAAAATTTGGGCAACTATTGGATTTTTTTTTTGGTTTTTTTGTTGTACGCCGGATAGCTATATTACTAAGTGCTTTAGGATTACCCATTCTTTCTGGGACACCCTGTATAGATGATATATTTATATTGACAGAAGCTGGATGTGAGAAGCCCAAAATCGATCAGAGTGGTGTGCAATGGGAGAGGCCTATGTCCAGCAGTGGACTTCCATAGGCTGATTATGAAAATGAATAGATTCTATAAATTATTACTTTTGAACAAAACTTCCAAAAATAGCGACTGAATATTTAGAAGATATGTATTACTCTGTGTGCAGCCTACTCTGTACAATTATTTTACATATCTTAGATAAAATGTTTCACGTAGGAAGCGGCAACGGTGCTGCCTAGCGGCGCTGCCGCGCAACTCTGCTCGTAAATACCTAAACTCGACGTTTTTTGTTCGCGCAGCACACTCTTAAGACTAAAATTAGCTAAATTGATTCGGTCATGTGAAACAAACAATTTGTTTATGTCATTATCATGACATGATGACAAACAATGATGATTATAATAAAACCTCAAGCTAAAGGTTTACTGGTATACCAGTGAACCTCAAGATGTTTCGATCCTTGACTTATTTAAATCTAAGTAATCTAGACAGGCAATTCAATTTTCACTTTTATTTATACGGTAAAATATGCTGGTTGTTTGGTAGAATAATATCAATAATATTACGCTACTACAAACTTAATTCAGCATTGAATGTATTCTTAATTGGTAGAAAATGGCTCTAAGCAAGTAACTGAACACAATAGTTGGTTACCGAATCTCATATTACCTATTACGTCTAATGACGTCACATTTGGATGGGTGGCGGTTTTAATTTCACATCGGCAATTGTGCTCTAACGAGGCAGATGAACTAGAAGCGCTGACAGTCGCGAACACCAATCCTGTGTGAGGGGCCAGAGGCACAGTGAAGAGCTACGCGTTATTCGCTCTTAACTATTGTAATAATATTTGTAGTCGTGATTCTACCGAAACTTGTTTTCAAACTAAAAAACGGTGGCTTAAGAAGTGGATGATATATCTGTGTATTATTATTATTGTGATTGCAGTTTGATTCTATAAAATGCAAGTTTATACAACGGCATTGTTTTTTTTTAAATAAATGAGTTTAAAAATCCATTGGCGCTATAATTGGAACCAATGAATTTCACCAATTTTGTATGTTGAGTAGGTAACTTTTAGGTTTTATATTTAAAATAGGCAAGTCCCGCGGTTGCTGTGTACCCGCGAGTAGCGCTGTGTGAAAAAAAGTAGCCTAAGATATTCATATCATCAGTTATTTGCCATGTCCCGTCAAAGTCGGTTCGGCTGTTCCAGAAAGTAGCCGGTACAAACAAACAGAAGACAGACATACAGACCGACAGATAGACTAACAAAATTTGAAAAATTGATGTTTCGATGTACGTACCGTTTATATTTCCATACGTTTTAAGTGAAAAGTTGTTAAACTCAATTTATTGACAGATACTTCATTTTATTTATTTCTAAATATTAATAGATACGTTATACTCTCTACATAGATTTAAAAAAATATAATGGACTTCAAACTACGAATTAAGTAAATTGTATTTAGAATAAAGGATTTAAATAGATAAGACGAAAATCGCTTTCCACAATATACAGAACCGCAAAAGAGTAAAGCACGCGGTTTTGGAACGTATCAGCCGAACTCAACTTTTCTCGTTAACAGCGGGTAAAACGGCCTTAGTCTTGCATTTTATTCATTATTTGATATCTGAGCATCTGTCATCGGTTTTCTGTCCCACGATACTGAGGGGTGATAATTGTAAAATGCTTACAGGGATGAGTGACGGGTTGACATACGCCAAAAGATAACTGAAGTCAAATTCATTTGTGCTTTGCCGAGTTTAATAATAAAACTTTTTCTGCAGTGTCAGATAATAATTTGACTTAGTTAGGGAGAAATATGAAGAGATGAACGAATTATGTTTTCTTTTTAGTAGTTTGAGTTATTTAAATTGCTTTTTTGTTACAGGTCTACTAAATCGGCAAGCTGGCGCACATAAGTAAGTGAATTTCTGAATAAGTAATTTCTATGCTAAGTTTCTACGATTCTTTTATTTTCTTAACTCCAATGTTGTATGGATGTCTTGTAATTGTTTTTAGTTTTTCGCGACTTTTACATATTGTTAACGCGGGCCTTAACCTTTTACATAATTTCAACGCGAATAAATCCTGCGAAAAAGTGAGTTTGTATTAACTAATAATTTAACATTTACTATTATTAACTACGAAGTCATCTTAACTTATAAATCGTAAATTGGTTTATTTCTTTGCGTACCTGTTTTTTTAAGAAGACTGAAGTGTGGTCAACAAAAACTTTAATTAAAGTCCTTTTCTAGTGTCAATAAAAAAAAAACCTATTTAATTTATTTATCAATATTTTTAAACTGCACTAACAATCCACGAAAACCTCATAGCTTAATTGTGAAGTCAACAATAAATGATATACTCAAAATTACAAGCGCCGCGGTTATTAGCGCGGTTATTATGTATTTGCACAAAATTACAAAATTCGGTTGAAACCATAAAACTAATTCATGTAAGTGCGCATGTAGACAACTTATTAACCAGCATCTGCTCTTTGAAGCGAGGAGAAGCAGTCTTGTCAAATTACGTTCGGCTACGATACATTCGCATCGGATATTAGCGTCATAATTTAATCCATATTATAAATAAAGTAAATTTGTATATTCTACTTCTTCTTTATTATCATTTTCACGATATAGTTTCAACATATGTAAATTCTTTTTTTTTTGTATTGCCTAAGATGCTATAATATTAATCAACTATAGACTTAAAGAAACTATGGGTAAGCCTTCAGAAGTTCACGGTTAAGGTAAATAAATAAATATTTATAAAAAAATATTTTCTATCATTTTTCGGACTTCTTACACACAACGCCATCTAGTCCCAAACTAAGTAGAGCTTGTATTATGGGTACTAAACAACTGATATAAATACATAAACATACTATTTTTTTGTAAATACATACATATTAGACATAAAAAAACTCCCAGACGCCGAAACAAATATTTGTGGATCACACAAATATCTGGTCTGATCCGGGAATCGAACCCGAGACCTCTTGATCAGCAGCAGCAGATACGCCAACCACTCGACCAACAAGGTAGTCATTGGATTGATCGCGAGTGGTTTAGCCAGGCTTTTACGTGGCATATGGTAGGTTTTAAATTAATGAAAATGATACAGAATCACACTATTAGAATCACCTACGAAACTATTCACTGATTAAAATCATATGAGAATGTGGTGACGTTCTCATATCATTTTAATCAGTGAATAGTTTAGTCATCCCGGCAATCTATATGACAGTATAAACGGTCGCTGAAGCTATTGAAAATGACAGCCCAATTTGTGTTTTGGGCCAACTGTCGAACTATCTAACAATATTGTATGTGAAGTACGATGCAAGCACTTGCATTGCATTCAACTAATAGCTATTGTCCTAGTACTTTATAGTATATGTGTCGAATGTTTACAATATCAGTATAGTAAAAGTACGAGTAACATTCATTCATTAGATTTTTTTTAAATATCTGACAGTTCACTTAGATGGGTCTACAAAATATAACTATCAGATACAAATATCAAACTTGTTTTTCAGTCAAAATATCAAACTTTAGAAAATATTAATTGCATTCTTTCTATTTTTATTCAAGTGACTACTCTGTCTGATGGAAAGCATGAGTACTATTTAGGAGTAGGTGCCAGCATCCTCATTGTTAGTGCATACAATGTATCATGGTGACCCATACCATGTTGGCTTAATGAGATTCGTTCTAGTATTAATTTTACTATGGATAGAAAATTCTTTATTTGCACAACATATTACAGAGTTACATGAAAGAACATAATAATCAAATACCTAGTGTACAAAGGGCAGCCTTATTGCCAAAAGCAATCTCTTCCAGTTAACCTTACATATGTATATTACTAGCTTTCACCCGCGGCTCCGCCCGCGTATATGTCGGTTATCGGTTAAAGTAGCCTATGTCCTTCCTCAGACTCTAGACTATCTGTGAACCAAATTTCATCAAAATCAGTTTAGCAGTTTAGGCGTGAAAACGTAACAGACAGACAGACAGAGTTACTTTCGCGTTTATAATATTAGTAGGGATTTGGTTTCAAACAATTTTAATTAATTTTTTTATTGATAAAACGTTGTTAAGGTATCAGTTCATTTGAATAAATAAAGTCACAGTGAACCTAAAACTTTTCTCCGAATAACGTCGCGAAGTATTTTATAAAACGTAATACCAACCGACCGGGGTGATATTAAACTTAAATACTATTTTGCATAAAGTTGTGAAAAAGGGCGAACCACCTGTGTGTAAGCGGTGTTTGTGGGCTCCGAAGATTTCAAAACGGGATTTCAAGATGGCCCGTCTTGCCGAGAATGAAAAAAGTTTAAGACGAACCCCTCTACGAAATTCTCGCGATACGCAAAAAAAAACAGTCGGATTTCGTTATTCTAAGCCTCTTATATTCTTAACACGAAGGTACTGCAAAAAATCCAAAATAAACCTTTTTACTATGTGACAAAATGTAATTTAGCTTGTAACTTTTCAATTAGGTGGCAAACTCGGCAGATGGGAATGTAAGTTCAGGTTGTTTTCAAAACTTTTTTGGAATACTTCCAAATAAACCTCGGTATATGGCTTTGGTTGGTTTTTTATGAAAAATCACACTGTTACTTTCTAGTAATTTCACGGCTAGCTAAGCGAATTTTTGCATTAAAGTTTTAGGCTTTTATATCATTGTGTACTGAATACCTGATGCATTTTATAAATTACTGATCTCATAATTTTATTTCAGTGTTCGCAATAGTTTTCTATGAATGACGATGTCAATGAACTGAACTATCCTTTATTATTATCCTATAATATTTTAGGAAATTAAAGTAAAATCGTTTCTTTTCGTTCACAGATTTTTTTTTCTTTTTAATGAACTCTCGCAATAGGAATATATTCCTGTGTCGCACGGGACTTTACAAACATACAAGAAACGAACACCAAAGAACACCAAGACTCAGAATAACAATTTGAGGATCACACAAAGTAATAACCCGTGTAGGATTTTAACCAACAACACTTGGCGCAGTAGCAAGCCAAGCATTCGGCACTTTCTACACTTAATAACAGTCTACCACGCTCATGTTACTTCTTTAATCCGGTATGGTATTATTATTTGGGGTAATTCTACCGAAATTGAAACAGTTTTTATAGTCCAGAAAAAATGTATTCGAGCAATTTTTAATATGGAATGGAGTTCATCCTGCAGACCTGTATTTAAAGGTCACAATCTTTTGACTGTTCCTTGTATTTAAATATATGAAATTGCAACATTTTTCAAAAATAACCCTTCACTTTTTGAATCTAAAATTAACTTCAGTAAACGTAAAGCAACACAACTTCCATTAAATATGCCAATACCCAGAATCGAACTGTTTAGACGAAATTGCGTGTATATGGCTCCCCTTATTTATAATACAATACCCAAATGGATTACTGATCTACCACTCAAAAATTTTTGTGCTGTGCTCAGGAAATGGTTGGTAGACAATTGTTATTATTCCGTTAGCGAATTCCTTCAAAAGAACTCGTGTCCATCATATCCTTTTAGAAATGCATTGTAGTTGTTCATAATTATTTAGATGTATTTTCAAAGTATTACACTGTGTTTTTGACTCTAATTTAGCTGATTAATTACTATTTAATTTAGAATTTAATGGTTTTATGTAACTACTTTACAAGAGATTGTAACCCTATATTTGCATGCCTGTTGGCGAAATGTGTATCGTGTCTATCATATTCCACCATCTTTTTTATCTGTACCACATTTAAGCAAAGAAAGTATATTATTATTATTAAACCACTAGGCCAACAATGCAGTCCATTACTGATACAGTGTTTTTTAAACTTAAGATTCGGTAGTCTCAAAACATAATTTTGTATGAATAGTCAACTATGTAAGAATTTCATTAACATTGTTACTACGGTTCAAATAACTATTTCGCCAGTAGAACTTATTAAAAAGAAACCATTACACGACTGAACGGAACTTGAACGGAAGCGCAGACTTGGGTTTTGAGGAATTCATAATTAAATTTCCTTTGCGCATTTTTTTTATTCAAAAAGATGAAATTTCTTTAAGGAATTTTATGCTTGGAGACTGCAGTGATAGCTCGCATTTAAACAGGTAGCCGTAGAAAACAATTAAATTCCATTGGTGTCTAGTTTAGTTGTATTTTGAATTATTTCAATATTAAGTAACCACTAAGCCGGGTTCGATTCCTAGTTCTGATCAAATGTTGTGTGATCCAATCGGCGTTTTGGTGGTTTCTATGTATATTATGTATGTATTTACAAAAACAAAGTAGTCTGCTTAGTTTGGGGCTAGACGATGTTGTGTGTAAGGTGTCCGAAATATTTGTGTAATATTTGTAATATTTATCCGTGGTCTTGTAAGCCAAAACCTTGTGATGCTATTTTAGAAAATATATACTGTGAACGTCATAGTAGGTACATTTGATAAACACATACAAGCTCTCGCAAAATAACAGTTTACTACTGTTTCATATGTATCATCATCATCATCAACAGCTTTTCACAGTCCACTGCTGGACATAGGCTTCTCCTTAGAAGGAGGTTTTGGCCTACTATACCACGCTGGCCAGACGGTTTGGTATAGGGTTGGTTTCAAGTTTTCCTTCCCTTTGCATCTATGTTGTCTTGCGTAGTTTATCCCTTAGTCGCCTTTTACGACATCCGCGGGATGAATAGGGGTGGTGACACTGTAGTATACCAAATATATATGAAAGTTATTAAGGTACTTACATCTTTATTTATTTATTTATAATCTCTAGAACGGTTGCACCGATTTTGACGGTGCCTTCACTGGCAGAAAGCTAGATGACCCAAGGAGTAACTTATTCACTTTTTTTTAAACTAGCTTTTCTCCGAGTCAATACTCGCGATTTACTACAATAACAGCGGGGAACACCGCGGGACTCAGCTAGTAAAAGACGTTAAATTTATGAAGTTAATAAAAATCGAAAGAAATCAAAATTCACATAATAAAATATGTTAGTTCTACAACGCAGCCTCCTTACGTACAAAATAAAGTATTTTTCAGACTTGATGCGTTTAGTCAGCAAAAAGTCGTAAAGTTAAGGCCATGTCTATAAACGTCAGATGAAATTCTGCACCTTTATTTATTTGCGGGAAACATTTGGCAGACTTTGCGAGCTTACCACGAGTGCTTGAGTATTATCCTTAAAATTGTATTAAGCTCAGTACTTTGCTGGTTTTATTTTATTGCCATTTCAGTTTATGAGATTACGCGAGATGATTTCAGAATCAAGATAATTAATTACTCTTAAAAGTGCCCAACGTATTTGGTTGCCGTAATGAGCTCATTAAATGAATGCGTATAAGGAATTTTATCAGTATAGAGTAAGAGCCCAGAGCGATCAGACATAACTTATTTTCACATGGATGAAACCTTAACTACTCAGTAGCGTCTAGTGTACTTTTAAATACCTGCGTGTTTGTGGAACTAGATCTGTGACACCTGGGCAGATATCAGGTGAGAAAGGTAACTAAAAATAAGAGTTATCTAACTTAAATTAGTATGGCTGATCTTTATATATATTTTGTAGAATATTATTCTAAACTAGTTTCATAAAGTGTCAGACACTTTTCATGGACCCGAGCTTGTGTCAGACGCTTTAAAGATCGACAAAAAATTAATGAACTTTACTTATTTTTACATGTCTGATTTTTTAATATGTTATTAAAGTAACTATTACAAAGTTACATTTCATCAGTCAGACAAATTCGAGTGACCAAACATCCCTTAAACACAAAAATTATTCAGCCGGGAGTGCGATCATCATGCTATTTCAGAGCGAGTGAGACGTCCACAGCAACTTGGATCCCGTTTTTAGGGTTCCATAGCCAAATGGCAAAAAACGGAACCCTCATAGATTCGTCATGTCTGTCTGTCTGTCTGTCCGTCCGTATGTCACAGCCACTTTTTTCGGAAACCATAAGAGCTATACTTTTGAAACTTGGTAAGTAGATGTAATCTGTGAAATGCATTAAAATTTTTATATAAAAATAGAAAAAAAAACAATACATTTTGGGGGTCCCATACTTGGAACTGAAACTCAAAAAAATTTTTTTCATCGAACCCATACGTGTGGGTATCTATGGATAGGTATTCAAAAATGATGTTGAGGTTTCTTATATCATTTTTTTCTAAATTGAATAGTTTGCGCGATTAGATTTAGATTTTTGATTGCGATGATTAGGAGAAATTTGCTGTAATTAATCATAGTGATATTTTTGTGGTAGTGGTAATATTTTGTTTATATCTTTTTCTAACTGGTATCTTTTTTACAATAAAATAAAGATATTTCCTTATAAAATAAAATGGATCCTCATATATTCACCTATTACAAATACATGCAATAAATGAATTCACTTTAATATTAATATTAATTAACAACTTAATGTTGAAGCCCATGTTATTGAAACAAGAATGCGAAAATCTTAGATTGAAATTAGTAAGTATTTTCATTACATTTAATTTTTTTACTCTGAGACGCATGCGCATAGTGCTCTCGCGATGGCACTCTCGACTGAATAATTTTTGTGTTTAAGGGATGTTTGGTCACTTGAATTTGTCTGACTGATGAGATATAACTTTGTAATAGTTACTTTAATAACATATTAAAAAATCAGACATGTAAAAATAAGTAAAGTTCATTAATTTTTTGTCGATCTTTAAAGCGTCTGACACAAGCTCGGGTCCATGAAAAGTGTCTGACACTTTATGAAACTAGTTTAGAATAATATTCTACAAAATATATATAAAGATCAGCCATACTAATTTAAGTTAGATAACTCTTATTTGAAGTTACCTTTCTCACCTGATATCTGCCCAGGTGTCACAGGGCTAGTTCCATAAACACGCAGGTATTTAAAAGTACACTAGACGCTACTGAGTAGTTAAGGTTTCATCCATGTGAAAATAAGTTATGTCTGATCGCTCTGGGCTCTTGGACCAGTACTAGAGCCGTAACATACGAAGTTCTAAGTGACCTTACTCTTGCTGCTAAAATGACCTTACTCTGCGTGATAGAAAGCATGAGTAGAGAACAAGAGCCATACAGATAATGCAGTATGATGATCCACGGTTGGTTTCATTTTTAGGGTTCCGTTCCGGAAGTTTGGTTAGGTTAGGTAGGGAAGTTAGGTTTCCGTTTTTAGGCCAAGTGCGAGTCGGACTCGCCCATGAAGGGTTCCATAGCAGCAAGTAACATCATATAAAAGTTTTTGTAGTTCGTTGTAACTTTCATCGATCTTTTAATAAAAGTGTTTTGATTGAAAGAAATGTAAATTGCGGTTTTGAGATCTCGTTCAAACCAATTTTCGTTGGAAGTTTGCATGGTAATGTACATCATATACTTTTTTTAGTTTTATCACTCTTATTTTAGAAGTTACAGGGGGGGGGGACCCATTTTACCACTTTGGAAGTGTCTCTCGTGCAAACAATTCAGCTTAGAAAAAAATGATAGTAGAAACCTCAATATAATTTTTGACGTCCTATCCATAGATACCCCACCCTACACGTATGGTTTTGATGAAAAAAAAATTTTTGAGTGTCAGTTCTAAGTATGGGGACCCCCAAAATTTATTGCTTTTTTTCTATTTTTATGTAAAAATATTAATGCGGTTCACAGAATACATCTACTGACCAAGTTTCAATAGTATAGCTCTTATAGTTTCAGAGAAAAGTGGCTGTGACATACGGGCGGACAGACAGACAGACATGACGAATCTAAAAGGGTTCCGTTTTTTGCTATATCTACATATTTTGGGCTATTTTTTGTAATTTCATTGTTTAACTAAATATTTAGGAAGTCCTTTCCATTTCATGTATGTATATTAAACAGATACATCTTTTCGCAAAAATAAAAGCTAAAGACGAAAATCAATAGTCTCCTGTTAAGGCCAACAGAGGTTGCAATAAAATTGCAGCTTGCAATCACAATCTCGAGGGATTGCTGGGAACAATCAATCCGAGCTGAAGCATAATTTACTTTTGCCGCCTTGTAAATAAGAATCAAACATTGAGGACTCAGTTGAGCCCTGGGGCTGGCTGGAGCGTAATGGACGATTGTAAAAAACATATTTTAAATTTAGAATGTATTGAGGATGGAAGAAGGTAAAACTCTTTCGTTGGTTTATTTTTTAGTATTTTGTCAGTTTTTTTTTAATTATATACTACTTGTTTCTTGCGTGTATATCGCAGTTAAAAGTAGCTTGTCTTTTTCCTAGATAATCTATGTACCAGTCATCATTTAAATTGGTTTAGTAGTATGGCGTGGAAGTGGGATAGACAGACAGTTACTTTGGTATTTATAATATTAGTGACGATTAACATAATCAAAGTATCTAATTAGTACTTTTTACGTGTCAAACTGTTACGTTGATCATTATGAAATTATTGCAGCCAATAGGTATGTGTTTCTAACATATGATACACTTTAAAATATTGAGGTTTTTTTTAATAAAGTCAAACTCCCGCATTTGGAATATATTCCTGTATATCTGGGGACTTTATATTACAGGTAATTAACACAAAGAACAGTATATAAACATGGGTGGAATCCCTTACTGGAAACCATAAACACTAAACAAAATTTAATTTTGTTAAGTAGATTCTTTATCTTCAAATAAGCTTGAGATTTTGCTACATATTTTTATTGACAGAAAGGAAAGTAAATGTGAGTTTAGACCAGCTGTGTGTTTAACCTGTAGCTTATATTTTGTTGTAGCGGTAAATCTTACAACTCGAGAACAAACTTTATAAAAAGCTGCTAGAACAACTTTCTTGAAAAGCTTCTTGTTATTTGAATATAATTTCTTGACATTCAAAAGTTTTTCTGGAAAAACGGTTTTATATATATTTTTAATTTCACAATCATGATAAAATTAACTCTAACATTTTAGTTTAGTTTTGAGGTCAGTATTAGTCTCTTCTATTAATGTTTTTACCTGAGTACAGAGAAACCAGAAGGAAAAGCATTCTAGAAAAAAAAAGAAAAAATTGGCAGTCTATGTTTACAATATAATAAATATGTCGGAATGTGATAAGCAACGTCATCTAGTTCAAAACTAACCAATGTTTATACTATGGGTTAGTACCCATAGTATTAAATTTGCTTGACTGACTTGTTGGTCTACTTGGCTAGTGCCAACAAGACAGTCAAGAGTCAGAGTGGTGCAATGCACTTATCATGACATCTTAACTATAAATGTGTATGAGTAGTGGTGTGCAATGGGAGAGGCCTATGTCCGGCAGTGAACTGCGATAGGCTGACGATGATGATGGGTAGTGGCAATCCCTATATTGTGTGCCGGTTTTTTCAAACCATATTGTTTATATATATCATCAATAACCCATAACGTCCCACTGCTGGAATCGGGTCTTCTCATAGGAATGGTTTAAGGTTATACGTCCACACGCCGGCCAAGTGCGAGTTGGCGACTGGCAATACACGTAGTGGCTAGTTAATCTTACCGTTGGATGTTTTAAGCTGCCCAACTATGTTTCACGAATGTTATCTTATGATAACTGTTGTTATGTTATAAAAATTGTGAATCTATAATCTACGATGTAGTTGTAAATTGTATGCATGATATATTGTTCACTCTTTTTTTGTGTCTGACAGAGGCGTTTCATTTATAATAACAACCGGGACCGACTGCTTAACGTGACCACGGAAACGTTCATAACATATGCCACACACGGTCACTTATATAGTACTTATCGCGCCGTACTTTATTACCCTCGGTGATTGTTTCGATTCACCTAATCCACTTAACTATGATCGCTTCTGAGTCTATATAAAATAAGCTTAAATATATTAAAAAATATATATCGACTGCACGGTTGGCCTAGTTGCTTAAGCGGTCGTCACGCCGCTTTCTACTACGCCAAGTGTCGTGGGTTCAAATCCAATGTGTGACAACACTTTGTGTGATTCGCAAATTGTTGTTATGAGTCTGGATGTTTTTTATGTCCGTTTTATGTATGTTTTTAAAGCTGAAGACAACTACCGCACTAGAGTTATAGAGCCTCGTTGGTCTTGTGGTTAGCGTATGCGACTGCTGATCAAGAGGCCTCGGGTTCGATTCCCGGGTCGGACCAAATGTTTGTGTGATCCAGAAATATTTGTTTCTGAGTTTGGGTGTTTTCTATGTGTAGTATGTATGTATTTACAAAAAAAAAGTATGTTTATGAATTTATATCAGTTGCTAGTTACCCATAATACAAGCTCTGCTTAGTTTGGGGACTAGATGGCGTTGAATAAAATGTCCGAAAAAAAAATGACCGAAAAAAATATACATCCAGCTTCTGCCAGCCTCTCAGCACAAGTCGTCACTCCACCTCTAATTCATATAATAATTCAATTACAAAAACATAAAATTCAAGTTTTCCAAGTATTTTTTTTAAATGGTTAGCTTTTGTTTCGAAAAGCAAATATAAAATGAGCCTCGCCTTTCCCGCCCGTCTTTATAATAAACAAGCGCCCGTTTCATTACTTACTCCGAAGCCTTATAAAGCAGACGGGTCGGGGTGAAGCCGTATAGTTGGCTACGGTAATGGCCAATAATAGCGATAAAATGTTTTCGCAATAGTTTTATTCTGCAGCGATTTTGTATAAAGTCGAGATATTTGTAAAAGTTATCTTAATCAAAAGTTAACACATTTCGCAAAACAGTTATTCACATTTAGTTATTCACATTTCGCCTACATTTGGCTGAAATGCTAATGTTGAGATGCATGTGTGGTGTGACCAGAATGGACAAGGTGAAGAATGAGTTTATTAGAGGAAGCCTAAAAAGTAGCACCATTAGATGAAAAGTTGACAAGCAAGAAATTATCCTGGCATGGACATGTGATGCGTAGAGAGAAGCAAAATGTATTTCTACACATAAGTTATATCTCCAGCAAAGATAATCAGCAAGACTATGATTCAGCTCATCAACTTTGACTGTCTTGTTGGTCTAGTGGTTAACGTATATGTGGCTGCTGATCAAGAGGTTCGGGTTCGATTTCCGGGTCGGACTAAACATTTGTGTGATCCACAAATATTTGTTTCGGAGTCTGGGTATTTTCTATGTATAATATGTATGTATTTACAAAAAAAAGTACGTTTAAGTATTTATATGTGTTGTCTAGTAACCCATAAAATACTTTTTAGTTTGGGACTAGATGACGTTCTGTGTAAGTTGTCCGAAATATTTATTTAAAAAAAATAAACTACATACAAATACTAGTCAGAGAATTATTAGTTTTGTGAGAAAAGTTGCATTTTAGAATTCATTTAGAGAAAACTTTTCTATGGGAAAATAGTCTGGAACGATGTCATAAAGGCATGGTTTTTCTAATTGTCTTTGATGGAGATTCAGCATGTTTGTATTATGACTTTCTTTCTAAGATGAAGCCTATATCCAGGAGTGGACTGTTATAAGCTATTGATAACACAAGTTTCTTGGATCTATGTACTGACTCTTTACGCCTTATTTAATCTCGTTTTAAAGCTTCACAATATTACCGCCTCCGTAGCACAGCAGCTGAGCGATAATTGCTACGAAATATGCAATCATAATAAAACGAGGTCGAATTCGAACTTAGTACTTAGTAGATAGGTCTACGATTATAATAATACAAATGGTATACAGATAGCCATTCCAGTGCGATGGAACATTCCAATGGCTTATAGATTTGTAGGTAAGGCGTACCTGCAATGCTTAGAATAACGGTTGCTATAGTATTGAATACCTTTATTATTCTACACGGAATTGGAGGAAACGGCCACTATAACATCATACAAAAAATTTTTACTGTTATCAAAACATCACTTACTTAATTCTTTTAAAACTAACTTCAAAAAAAACCAAATTAATTTTAATGTAACAAAGCATGCGGCGACGTTATTGAAATATTTTTAGAAAGCACCCTACGCTTCGTTACATTAAAATTATTTTCTACTTTTAGTTTAGAAGCTTGTTTGTTTAGTTTTTTGAAACAATTTTTTTTCTAGATTTAAATATTTATTTATTTTTTGTTTTTTTTCTCATATTGGTGTATTGTCATCGATCCTAACTAAATCCACAAAGTTTGAAAGAAATCTGGCCGTTTAAAGTGGGTCAAAATCACACCCAAAGGAGTCGGTTACAAGCAAACAAACATACAGGTGAAGCTTAAAAAGGAGGTTCTCAATTCATTGGAATCTTTTTTTTCTGTGTTCTGCAATATGTTCGTAGTTTCTGAACCAAATTTGATATTTTTTTTTTAATTGATAAGCTCATCAGTTGATCAGCGTAGTTCTCAAGTGGTCCGATTGTCATCATGTTGATATTTGATATGTGATCCCAAGGAAATCGAAGCAAACACTTATTTTTTTAGGCACGTTGCATATCACTACATATTATAAAACAAAGTCCTCTGCCGCTTCTGTGTGTGTCTGTTCGCGATAAAATGCCAGCCATAGATTGATTGATAGATTGATTCTCGAGGATTGTTTTATTATATAATTTGTCAAGTTTAAAATGTTTAAAAAAAAAATCCTATGACTACACGTGCAAAGCTGGGGCGGGCCGCTATTGTTTTATAAATTCTTTGAAACTATTCAAATAGGTATTTGCGTCTGGTAGTTGTCGACCTCATCATCGTCGTCCATAATATGTCTCTCTTAATCGATTTTTCATAATACATTTACTATTTTACGAAATTAGTTCTCTTTCTAATTCAAATCGCAAACTTCAAAGACAATGTAATACTTTAAATTATAATTCGCTTAGGCTTATTTAAGCAATTTACATAATCTATCCATCTGAGCTCTCTGTATGAAAAATGAAAACAACACCCTGTCTAAATAATATGAGAACCGATGGTCCCCCCCAAACCGTGACGTCAAAATGACGGTCCGTATGATTGATTACATCATTTTTTGTCTCACTCACCCGCTTAATTGAAATTGATGGCTTGTTCACAGTGGACGGACCATAGATAGTCGTTCAGTAATCGTTCCAAATTTGAGTGTTATTAATGATTTTCTTATTATTTTTTAATCAACATTAGTGAAACGTTTAAGGAACAAAAGGAGTTCGTTATGTTATTAAATTA
Organism: Phragmatobia fuliginosa; assembly: GCA_932526445.1. NCBI lineage: Eukaryota > Metazoa > Arthropoda > Insecta > Lepidoptera > Erebidae > Phragmatobia > Phragmatobia fuliginosa. The sequence continues at coordinate 19,649,602 of OW052064.1, forward strand.
ATTTTGCTTCCGTGATTGTGGGAATCGTAAACAAAAAAATAATTAATTGAGAATAATATGAAAACGTTTTATTACTTTAAAAAAATAAGATTTAAATTTATTCTAGAAAAATTGAATTTCATATGGAACTTCTGAATAATTCAAAGTTAAGAAGTTTTATTCCCGAGACTACTCAATTATTATTCTATGCCACTAAGGTGGCAATTGAATTTTCCTTGGTTAAAGCAGTCAATTGCAAGTTGCTGATAGTAAATCATATCATCTTCCTAGCCTTTATCTCCATGATTGTTTGGGGTCGGCTTCTAGTTCAACTAGTCTACCTAAATATCAGTTTTACACTGAGCGACTGGCATCGGATCTCCGCAACCATGAGGGCGAACTGAAATTCGAAGACTGAACTAGTTGTCAGTAAATTTCAAGGGGAACTGACTTCCCAATACCGATTGCCATAGATGCTTATAACAGCCGGGCCCGACGGTTTAACGTGGTCTTCAAAGCACGGGCGTGAAACCACACATTATATCTTTTAAGAAAAACCTAATAAAACCTTTTAGCCTGACCCGGGATTCGAATCCGAGGCCTATTGAATGGCAGTCTTTTATGCTAATCGCTAGACGAAGGAGGTCTAACATCATTATGTGGCACAGCAAAGCAATTCTGAAGAGAAGTATTTTTCTCTGACAGCACGTTTTTAAGGAGAATCTTATTTCGAATTCAACACGAAGCCACGATCTAAACAAAACTTTTTTTATCAACAAAACGTAACGAGCTAAAAGCTCGCTAATTAGTCAGATAAATACGCACTAATTAAAACAGTAAATAAAATATCGTCCCCCGGTTTTTCTTGATTCTACTGAGAACTGTCAGTTGTGCTGTTTTTGCTACGTAGAAAGCTAATAATACTTTAAGTACGACACAAGACGAGTTTTACTAAAAGTGCTTTTATTAATTGCCTCGCAGGGATGTTGCTTCCTGGAATTGTTAAGAAACTTGAATATATGTATGTAGATAAATGAAATTACAGAGTTTGGTTGAACGCGCTAATCTTATGAGGTACTGCTCTGTAAAATTTGCTTGTGCTGCCAGTAACCAGTATCTAAAGTTTTGCAAAAACAATGTATATTAAAAAAATCACGCAAGTGCGTATCAGACCTCGCATAGGATTCCGTTGTCATATACAATGCCGAGTGATGCCCAACAGATAATTGTTACGTTTACTTACTATTTCGTTAATTTTGTGCGAATTTTTCCAAGTAAGCGTATTTCACAAGTTAGACTTCTAAAACTCCTAAACTAACAAATCTATCGAAGTCGTTTTAACTTTGTATATGGATATTGATATAGTGGACTAACACTAAATTTTTTTTAGATTTTTCGAACCAGCCGGTTAGATTTAAGAGGGGGGAGGCCGCCCTGTTTTTGCGACAAAATGTCCTTTAGGTTAAATAGCAAACGGATACCTAAGTAAAAAAAATGTCATAGCAACCTTTCAATGTTTTAAAAGACCTATCTATCGATACCCTACGTAATGGGGTAGACGCAAGAAACAAAATCATCCCCACATTACGTATACCCTAAATAAAGATATTTTTCATGATTTTATTGCAGAACTTTCTAGAGGTGATAAAAACACATTAATACAAAGTTGCATTTTTCTAGCATTAACCGTTTGCACGGTAGGTCGAGGACGGACGGACATGACGAATTACTAAGATTTGCGAGTCATGAACTACGGAACCATAATAAAAACTGTTGCATTCTTCAGCAAATGCACCGTTAATTTCTATTTTGTACGTGAAAAACATTTGTATAATTTTGTAGATCTTTTTTTAAAACTACTCTTGCATTCAGTGTCGCGGGGGACATTACAAAAACACAAAGAACAGCCGGATTCAGAATAATATTTGTGGAACCCACAAAATCTTCACCCATGTGGGATTTAAATCCAAAACGTGGTGCAGTAAAAGCGGCGTAGTGACCGCTTATACTATATTATGAATATAAATTTCTAATAAGGCAAAAAATCGAGTATATTCGACTATATTCTAAAACATGATTTGGGGGTTCAATTAATTCTTAAATTTCAATTATGTAATTTCTATTATTTAATGTAATGCTATTTTCTTATTATTAGCTTTAGTTTTTTAGTTTCGCTTACAAGACTTAGCTATGCTCGTGGTGCCATGGGATCCCGAATTGAGAACTTCAAAGCACTTATTACCCTGCCTGTCTGCTTGTATTGTTCGTTTTGTGGAGAACAATTCAATTATTTTAGCATCTGACTGTAGGTATCCCTTTAGGCAATAAGCAAGCAGATTACCCGCTATGTAAAACAATGTAGGGTCACGGCAGTGAAGGCAGAAACGTTTGGGGGTGTAACTCACTTACGTTGCTATTCAATTTGACGGTATATTTTTGAATCAATTTCTCGCTCGAGTTACCATGTTTGGTTCATAGAGAGGCCTGTTCGTGCGTATAGTTTTATATATTATCACAGTTAGGGGACGTGAGTCATTTCGAATTGTTTTTTTATCAAAATTTGGTCACCCCTTGCGGTAAGAATTTGTGTAATCGAGTGTGGCATCGAATTACGTTGTAATCGAATCTGATGCGAGTTTTATAATCTAAATTATGTTTTATAATTGAATTTATTGAAAACCTATTTGAAATTAAACTCCTTTTCCTTTGATAATGATATAAAGTGAAACCAGTCTGATAAAAGTTTTAAGTTAATTAAATAATGAAGTAGAAGTACAAGTGAATTTTTATTGCAAATGTATTTTAACAAGTTCCTCCAAGAGCCGACATTCAAGAGTATAAATCATAAACCTATTTATTAAAATTATATTATTATATTAATAGGTGAAGCAAAAACTTTGTACCTCTTTTGCTATGAAATTTGGTACAATTCAGAGTTTATATGGAGTGCAGAAGGCTAAAAAAATTAAAAAGGTATGGTGTAATTTCGACCACTGAGTGACCACAGCATATGTAATTAAGTGTTGTAATGAATAATTAATCTTTATATATATATAATTCTTCTGTGAGTGTGTATGTCACTGAACTTCTCTCAAACGACTGGACCGATTTTGATGAAATTTTTTGTGTGTGTTCAAGGGGATCTGGGAATGGTTTAGATTTGCAATTGGACCCGGTAGGTGGCGCTGCGATCAAGTTATGGAATTTTAAAGTTGGGCGGTACGAAGTTCGCTGGGTCAGCTAGTAAAATATAAAATTGGTTTCTTAAACGTATGATGTCATATACAGATGTACTAGATGACGTACGCAAACACATCTTCGTCTCCTATTTCCCGTAGCTTGATATTATATTTAGCCAAGTTTAAACAATATGTTGTCGCGGAGTTTTTTTTTCGAAACTTTAAAAGTGGAACACTTCTTTCATAAATTCCACTAATATTATTATGATCCTGGGTGTTCTTTATTTGTTTGTAAAGTCCCTCGCAACACAGCATGCAAGAATAGTTTAAAAAAAGGAAATCTACAAAGTTAGACAGATGTCTTTCACGTAGAAAACAAAAGAAAATACTAATTTGCTGGAACATATAGTCCAGTCAATAAAGGCTTAACTTTGCCATTTTGGTTGAACACCTGCAACCAACGCCAAAATTTCCGTAAGTCTTCGTAAATTAATATACTAAAATTGCAGGGTGCTGCAATACCGGCAAAGGGTGCAAATACATTGCAAAAGGGTGCAAAAACAACTTTTTCGTCTATATCTCGCGATTGGCTGGAAAAATAAAAAAAGATCCTACTACAAAATTGTAGGAAATCAAATCCCCTACAAAAACTTGCAAACGTATTTTCGCGTATCTCTCATAGGTTTTGCACAAAATGCATATAAAGGTGCAAAATTGTAAAAATATTATTATTAATCTTTTTTTTTCATTTTGAAGCGATCCTACGTGTTTCCTTGGCATTTAATTATTTTTGTTTACTTATTTCTACCTTTTTTCATATACCTAATAATCTTGACAAAAAAATTATTTCAATTTAAATTAATGATATTTTTATTTTATATTTTTTTATTCCATCGGATTCAGCACAAATTTTCAAATTTGAGAGGATGGTCATCTAATGAACGGGAGGCATGTAATATTCCCGATAGAAATGTTATATACGATGGTGATACAAGAGGTGAAATGCCTAAACATAGTTTACTATAATCTGCATAGGTGATGTTTTTAATCCAGAAGGCAATCTCTCATCATACATCTCATCGGTGATAACTGTTGTAGATGCTAATTACGCTGCAGATTTTTTTACATTTGATTGGAGTTGTTTTATATCAAACACTACTTGCTGGTGTGTACACTGCTATGCCTCCTACACAATGAAAAGTCTCCTGACTACCTGAGGTTCTTATACAAGGTGGGCCAAAAGAAGTCATCCGATGTTGTTTGGCTCTCAATTTTTTTCTAAATGAAAAACTTCGATTTTGTTTTTTGATTATGTTTACTTGAACCTTTAGAATTTTATTAGTGAAGTCAAATGGGCGCAGCCACAATCGATTGCTATACGGGCTCGTTTTATGGCATTTTTCATTACTTCGGTCGACAGATTCTCGCACTCGTGTCGAATGTTGTCCTTGAGGGCTTCCAGGGTCTCGGACTTGTTCACATAAATACGGGACTTCAAAAAACCCCACAAAAAAGTCTGGAACGGTTAAATCGGGCGATCTTGCGGGCCAGTGCAAATCACCAAAACGAGAGATGAGGCAACCCGGGAACGCTCCGGGGGCGGCCACTCTTGGCAGCGTCTCTTGTGGTCCCTGGCCAAACGGCGCAGTGTTTGCGTAGTTAGTGCCGGACGACCGGAGAATCGGCGATGGAATTCGCGCTGCGCCAACACCACAGATGAATTGTTACGCAAAAGAATAGACACGATTATCCCGCGTTCCGCGGGGAGTGTATCGCTCCATGGCTTGTCCTTCTGTGTCCTTGTATTCTACATCTGTCTAGTTTACAAATGTCAAAACAGATTGGACATTGGCCGCCATTTGCAAATATAAGAGCATCTTTCAATAGGGTGATTTCTTTTGGCCCACCTTGTATTACGGTCAGTATTATCATAGACATATTGGAGGAAAGCATCAGTAATTATAGTCTTCTGAGGTTAAATTATTGATGAAGCTTCATGAAGCTAAATATTATGGTATGATGTGCAAACACAAAGTTTGCTTATTAGATTGATAACTAACATCGATTAATTTTTTCGATAAATGTATGTCTCAACAGCTAGTTGAAGAAACGAATGAAGGATTTAGGACGAAGTGCTGAAATAATACTATAGGCAATAGTATCTTTTTTGGGATAACAGGACATTCATCTCACACGATATTTTCATCATTTAATAATAATTTATGTATGAAGCAAGTTAATAGTGGAGGTATTTCTGATACAACGTTATCAGGGAACTTGTCCCGTAGTAGATAACTTTTTGTTTCGTAACGAGTTTATTTAGTCCTGTAAAATTTCTGCACATACAGTGATAATTTCACATTCTTAGCCATTTCACTGAGGTCCTCACTTTTACCATACCAATCACTACCATCAGTATGCAATCCTGAGAGGATTGCATACTTTTCACAACAATTGTTGCATCTTACGTTTTCTTCATACAAATAGAACATAAAAATGAAGGACTCATTGTTTCCTTTAAATTGAAAACAGTGAATCAAGTTTATTTTGTAAAAAAAAACACTTTTGGACAGTAAGACGCACAAATATCCCTGAAACGACAGTTTGGAGTATAGTGACAGTAAGTGACAAACAGTTAGTTGAGCATTTTCTGCTGCAGTCTTACTCATTGCGCTCAGCGAGATAGAAAAACAAACGCATGTGTGTGTGTTCTCAATGGTACTATTCGCGCAAGGTTCTCATTTTTGTCTGAATCTCTTTCGCTCTTGTTAGGAAACGTATGGTCTTATTCGAGCACATGGGTCCTATTTTTCGAGCGCAAGGGTCTCATATTTGTCTTATTCTACCTATTCACTCTTATATTGAAGACTCTTACTATAGAAAATTGGAATCAGTGGGAGCAAAAAAGTAGTATAGTAGTAGGAAGAATAATATAAAATATACCACTCTCTTTCTCCGCCAGTGATATATTATTATAAACGTCCCCCTGAAATTAAATTTATAATAGCTCAGGTAAATGGAGAGGTAATATATACTGCAAATATACGTTTCAAATGCAATTTTGCTCTGAATCCAATGCAATAAAAATAAACTAAAATTAAATTATCACAACATAGTTTAAGCTAAAGTCACTTCCACTCTCTGTCTGTCCGTATAAATGCTTCGATCTTTAAAACTACGCAACGGACTTTGACGCCGTTTTCTTTACTAGATAGAATGATTCAAGAGGAAGGTTTATATGTATAATACATGCATAAAAGTAGAGAAACATTGATAATTTTAGAGGTTTTTAATGTGGTGTCGTAAATAAACATTTTTTACGCTGACATTGCAAACGCTGGCTGTACCCTACCAGATAGATCAAAATAATGTACTGCAGTATTGTACACTTTAAGAAGTTCTACAATACTTTCTTTCTTTTTACTAGAAATAATGGATTATTTACGAAACGATTATAAGCAATACAGTATTAATCCTTATCCAATTAAGTACCTTATATACTTCGTGCATCTAATATAGATTAAAATGACCCATTACAGTATGTAATTTAAATTATTATTTTTGAAGATATTACAGATTTAAAATGAAGGAACAAAGGTACCGGCGGTACCGGCCGGGGCCCGTTAGGTGGCACTGCTGTCAATTTATCAGTATCAATTAATAACTAAGCACAATATTTTAATGATTATTCTGAGGTGGTACGAAGTTTGCCGGGTCAGCTAGTCATATAATAAAATTTAAATAATTTTTTTGCCAAGATTATTAGGTAATTGAAAAAAGGTGTAAATAAATTTAAAAAAATGCCCGAAACATATCATTTGAATCAAAATGAAACATGTAGTATTACTTCAATATGAAAAAAAAAAGATTAATAGTAACATTTTTTTCATTTTGCACCTTTAAATGCATTTTGTGCAAAAACTATGAGAGATACGCGAAAATACGTTTCCAAGTTTTTGTAGGGGATTTAATTTCCTACAATTTGGCAGTAGGATCTTTTTTTATTTTTCCAGCCAATCGCGAGATATAGACGAAAATGTTGTTTTTGCACCCTTTTGCAACGTATTTGCACCATTTGCCGGTATTGCAGCACCCTGCAATTTTAGTATATTAATCTACGAAGACTTACGGAAATTTTGGCGTTGGTTGCAGGTGTTCAACCAAAATGGCAAAGTTAAGCTTTTATTGACTGGACTAATACAACAGTTTTAAAAATAAAGTGTTTGTTATTTTGCGTCCGCAAAATCACGAAATAATTGGTATGAAATATTTAATTAGTTTTGAAATGCACTCAGTGTCATCACACATCTAATGATTGATGACTGACGCTGAGTTTTTATGGCAAAAACTAATTTAGACTAAACTATATCTATATCGTTCATAGTTAAGTGGCCTTAGATGATAGGAAACAATCACCGAGGGTAAGCAACGGCGGCGTGGTCAGCACCTAGATGGGTGACCGTTTGTGACATGACCTATTTTAAACGTTCCCGTAATTCGATGGTCACCTTAAGCAGTTAAGGTAACAATCGTGAAACTTAGTTGGAGACCTTCGGGCGGCTTAAGAAAACATCCAATGGCAAGTTTACGTTACCACAACGTGTCTTGAAAGTCCTCAACCCGCACTCGGCCAGCGTGGACACGTATGGCCTTGACCTTCTCCTGAGAGGAGACCAGCAGTGGCTCGTTTAAGTTGTGGTTGTTATAATCCGCCTATCGCCGTCCACTACTGAACCTTTGAACTTCTTGATCCCAACAACAATCAGTAAAAAAAATTTTCAACTTATTTTAATTATTGTAAGACATTACTTTTTATTTATTTAGTATTAATATTTCTTCATCATCATCATCATCAGCATCATCATCATCATCAGTCCAGTCCAGTCCAGACGCAGTCCACTGCTGGGCATATGCCTCTCCTATTACACACTGCACACTTCTTTGATCTTAATATTTCTTGCTTATAATTCAAAAAAAAAAATCCTTACAATTCAAATAAGAACAAACTTAACACTTGCATTTGAAATTTATCCATATCCGTATCTTTTCAGGTGCCTCGAATAGTACAGTGTTATAATTAATATAATTCTCAACATAACTTATTCATAAATATATATTTTTTTAATAAAATGAAAAACACAACCAAACAACCCAATTATGCTACTTCATATGCTATTGTAACTCTATGGTAGTCGATACCCTCTCAATTTTTTTTGAAGAGAGTGGTGTTTTAATGAACTATAACCCCTGTTTCCCCTTGATGTATCCTTGGTAATAAAAGCGGCCAAGTGCGAGTCGGACCCGCCCATGAAGGGTTCCGTATCAGCAAGTAAAATCATATAAAAGTTCTTGTAGTTCGTTGTAACTTTCATCGATGTTTTTATACTAGTGCATTGATTGGATGAAAGGTAAATTGCGTGTTACGATTTATGACGTATTAAAAAAAAACTACTCGCTAGATCTCGTTCAAACCAATTTTCGTTGGTAGTTTACATGGTCATGTACAACATATATTTTTTTTAGTTTTATCACTCTCTTATTTTAGAAGTTAGAGGGGGGGGGACACACATTTTTCCACTTTGGAAGTGTCTCTCGCGCAAACTATTCAGTTTAGAAAAAAATGATATTAGAAACCTCAACATCATTTTTAAACACCTATCTATAGATACCCTACACATATAGGTTTGATGAAAAAATTTTTTTTAAGTTTCAGTTCCAAGTATGGGGACCCCCAAAATGTATTGTTTTTTTTCTATTTTTATGTAAAAATCTTAATGCGGTTTACAGAATACATCGACTGGCCAAATTTCAAGAGTATAGCTCTTATAGTTTCGGAAATAATGGGCTGTGACATACGGACGGACAGACAGACAGACAGACAGACAGACAGACTTGACGAATCTATAAGGGTTCCGTTTTTTGCCATTTGGCTACGGAACCCTAAAAACGGTTCTAGAACGGTTTAAAATATAAATATTGTGAGTTGAGTGAAAAATAAAAAAGAATGATGGTAGGTAATAAATTCCAACCACACGAAAACTGAACAAAAACATGCGAAATGCTAACTAAACTTAATCGTATAAAGCAAACAACTTAATTTTTAAAGTGTACACTCGCATACTCAAGTACTTACGCATTAGCGGCAATTAGCTGTAAATATTTACATAAACGTTTGTAATAATGAAAAGTTATATTAATGTAATTGATTACATTTAATGTAAAGTGGCGTGCAACTAGTGAGGCCTATGTCCAGGAGTAGACTGCGATAGGCTGATGTTGAGAGTTACATTTGTAAACTATATTCAAGGTTATCGATCCTGGCTGATGTCAGCACGAATGGGCCGGTTCGACCGGGCTAGTACTACCCTCACAGAGAAGATTAAACTTTACAGCATTCGTGTTATCGTATTTCGTGGGCGAGTTCTAGACCGTCATACTGTAGGTTGTCTGTACTCGCAACTCTTGGATTCTACTCATGCTTTCCATCAGGCAGAGTAGACTTGCATTACTTTTACTTGGGTACTCTTGTTTTGGTAGGGTTAAATTTATTTTAAAAAATAACTTTTTTCTTTTAAAAAGAAAAAAAATAGGAATATAAATTCCTGTGTCGCGGGGGATTTTACAAACATACATTATACGGACACAAAGAACACCAAGACTCAGAACAACAAATTGTGAACCACACAGAGTGTTATCCCACGTGGGATTTGACCCTACGACAATTATCGCAGTAGGAAACGGCGTGGCGATCGCTTAAACCACTAGGCCAACCGTGCAGTCTGAACTAGCCTAATATACTAAAAGAACTAAATTGTACACTATTGAGCGATGTATTATATTGATCCCTTCAAAATATAGGAATATTTTGAGTGTTGAAATATATGGTTATAAATTATTGTGTGATAAATATCATCATGTATTATTTTTCGTTCGAGTGTACTTTACTAGTAAAAAAAAAAATTTCTAGTAATTTTCTGGTGGTTTTGAGTGTTTCCACGGCCTACTCAAGTGTCCTGCTGGCGGCAGTGTCGTGTTCCGGGTTGTGGATCCTGACTACATCGGTTAGGCTACACGATGGCTGGGGCCCGTATGCCGTCTGTATGGACAGGTCGACTCAAAACTATGGTTCTTTCTTCAAAAAGCCAACCCAGACCCTATACTGCACTCACATAGTTCTCTTTAATATTGTACACGGACTTAAAAAAAAAAAGACACCTCTGTGGTTTGTTTCGGCGTTTCTTCATAGAGTGAGTCGTAGGAAATGCCGGCGCCTTCTAGCTATAAGTCCGACTTGTAAAAATGTCTGAAAAGATTTACTTACAGAAATAAATATCATTTATCATTTATCATCATTTATCATTTATCATTTACTCGTATCTATGTAATGAGATATGAGACAGATTTGAAATATCAATTAAGAGCTACTGTCTAGTGAATGCAGCATTTCTCAGTTCTCCCTATCAAGAGCCATTTTCTAAAGATAATAAAAAGATGAATTAACTTGTGTCACATTCGTGCTAAGCGTGTACGGTAATGTAGATTACGTCTTGGCAAACGCATTCTGTTTGATAGGTTTACTCCAATAATAAATTCTTGATTTTCTTGGCTTACAAAATAATAAATTGAGTAAGTTATTAACAATGTGATCTTCGCAAGTATTGAGCTTTGGTTGGTCCGCAGTGGAGTGACGGTTGCGTGGGCGCGGGGTTTTCACAGCTAATCCGTCATAGTAGTATTAATTCTTAACACAGTATGGGTCGCCCTCAGGCTAAATGGCGGGACGACTTGCGTAAGACGGTCGTCAGCGACTTGATGCAGAAAACAACAGACTGGGCTTTATGATGTTTTTTGAGGTAACTGATAGAATCAGAAGTTGACTGCAATGGACTAGTGATGACACTTTTAGAGATATTAGTGGAATACACGAATATTTATTAAATAACATGATGATTATTGCTTGAAAAGCTTCACCAACCTAATTGAAAGGCGATGTATAAAAGTTATTAATCGATTATTCGGTCAATTGTATAAAACGCTATTTAATTCTATCATAAAATCTATCATGCTATCATACCTCCCATGGTCAAAATCATATTGACTATAGACAACGCACCCTCGCTCCTTTCCCTTGTAGGGTTGCAAGAAATCAATACTCCTTTGGAAATTTTAAACGCACGTTACTAAGAATTTTTGAAGGGTAGTTCAACATAATAGATAGGGTGTATAACTGGTATTAACTGGTCGGGACTGGTTTAAACTTGATTAAAGCGGACATTTTGATGTTTTGACTCGCTCGTTTGTATCGATAAGTCAGGATGAAGACGGTTTATTCAAGGGTTTTTGAAGATTGATGTCTTATAGATAAATCTGTTAGCCTTTAAACTTTGACTGTGATATTTCGCAGTGTTTAAAATAAATTGCGATATTTTAAAGGTTACTCTACCCCGTCTGAGGCACTGTCAAATATAACACATATTATAAATAAAAATGAAGTGTCTGTTTGAAATATCAAATGAACAATTTTTACTAAATGCAACAGTTACTTCAAAAACGGCAAGTATTATATTTTTGTCTGGTTGTTGGTTCCGCCACTTTGGAACAGCTGGAGCGATTTTGATGACTCTTTCATTGCCAGATAAGAAACCTGATAACATAAGGAATAACACATTCATTTTTTTTAAATCAGCGTTTAAATTAGTATTACTCGTGATTCACAACAACAGCCGCGGGTAAAACCGCAGCTAGTAGAAAAATAAAATTCATTTGAAATATCAACAGCTTCCTGCAATATAATGGAATTAAATGTAACATACGGATACTATTGTTATATTACATATAGGCTTTGCCCCAAAGTTCATGCAATTTCCAATCAACTAATGTATCTGAAGCCGGAACGCACAATACCAATTAATGTACTGTAATGTATTATGGTCGTCAAATTAATAATCAGCCTTTATAAAGCTTCACAATAAGGTCAGATTCTTTAGTTGAATGTAACGGTAGCAGAAAAAATTGTGCCCAATTCATTTTCACTATCAAGTCAGTCGTTGGAGGGGCCTATGTACACAGCAGTGGATTGCGATCGGCTAATGATGATGATGATCTAGTCATACTAAAAAAAGGATAGAATTTATTAATACAATTGGTTTTGCGGGCAAGTGCACATTCTATAGTGTAATAAACAGTTGTTATATGGGAACATTACTGCTATTACACCTTTGAAATAAGCTCATTGTGATAGTAGTTATAGTAGATTTTAATCAGAGCACGACTGTGTTCGGATAAGCACCACAAAAATATAGGTTTATGACAAAAAAAAATTCGAGTCAATTTATCAACAAAATAAACATCTAGAAGACACGTGAAAGTGTAAAACAAGATAGAATAATTGACGTGTGATAACCCTATTCATAAAAGGAATGATGCAAGAGGCGACTAAGGAAGCAAATTACCAAAAAGAGTAGGAAAACTTGAAACAAATCCTATAGCAATAAGTCAATATCTCTTTTTTAAGGAAATGCCTATGTAAGGCAGTGAACTTTTAAAGGTTGTTAATGTGATATGTAAATTATAGCATGGAAGCATGTGCAAAATAAATTCCAAATTTTACTACTGCACCAATTTTTATAAAATTATTACAGTCTCTGTATATATTGCCAAACTTTGGAGAATTTGTGCGCAGTAAAGATGAATTGCGATAAATTATGCCGCTTTTTACGACACTTGTCGAATTTTCATTTGTTACAAACTTGACCGTTATGACAACTGTTCTGAGACGCAGCTGAGGATTGGAACAAATGGGGTATTTTGTGTGTTTTATTGAATATTGATAGTTCTCAGTATTTGTTACCAACGTCTTGAATCAGTTTTTAAACATTTAAAGAATTATTTACTTTGGTTGTGAATTATTTTACTACTTGATTTACTCTTACTTTTCCAAAATACTTTTTTAAACTATATTAAATGTATTGGGTAAATAAATAATTATCTAGCAATTTTTCCTTAGTGAATAACACCTTTTTTGATGATAAATGCCATATGCTTAATTCAATAAGATTTTACAGATTTTCATGTTGTGTTAAGAGTTCTAAACACCCCTTACTTCCCTAGAGTTTGTGAGACATTAAAATAGGTTCGATTATACCATGCCTTAGCACAAATAGGTTGAATCCAGCGCTATGATATACAGTAGGTAGTCTCACATACATATTCTTTCAAGCAAATCTTTAGTACCTGTTTCATCATCATCATCATCAACAGCCTTTAACAGTCCACTGCTGGACATAGGCCTCTCCTTAGAAATGCGGTTTTGACCTACTATACCACGCTGGCCAGACGGGTTGGTAAAGGGTTTGTCTCAAGTTTCCCTTCTCTTGGCAGTAATGTTAGCTGCTTATTTTGTTCATTTAGTCGCCTCTTACGACACCCATGGAATAAATAGGGGTGGTGACACTTTGTATTCTTAATCCGTCACCACACGGACTAAGAACTGTTTACTTTTACTTAATTAGCAAAGGAAATTTTCTTTCAGCCTTTTGCTAATACATAGTATTTTTATATTCTTATCTCAATCAACTCGTACTTAGTTTTGGAGAATACGGAACAATTAAACTACATCACCATCTCAGCCGAACGACTTTCACTGCTGAACATAGGCCTCTCCAAGGCTTCTAAATACGGCTAAAAATATATATTATCACGTCGAAAAATAGATGCCTTAAAGAACTGTATATTATAATTAAGTAGCTTTCTCTGCAAACCGTACCAATAATATGGGACATGAATAGACCATCCCCAATAGAACCGAATTCTGTACATTCGCCTGATATTGGAATTCAACGACAAAGGATTGGTCAACTTTTAGGGGCATCAACCCTCTAATATCTAACTGCGTTTCTATAAAACTATTGTATGCCCGATAAGGGTCCACTAGATTTGGTATTATGAGTTAAAAAATTGATGGGCTTCGTACATTTACATTTTTTTCCTTTTTCGTTTTTCTATAGAGGATTTTTGCGTCACATACTTTTTTACTTAATACATCTTCCTATTTTTTTACTATTGTAAAAGGTAGATAGTGAAAGTTTTCTGGTAGTCACTGGTAGACACACACATTTGAAAGATTTTGCTCAATATAATATGCTATTATATTGAGCTAAATAAGTGGCGTGTAATAATGAAATAATCGAACTAAGTGGCGTGCAATTGGAGAGGCCTATGTCCAGCAGTGGATTGCGATAGGCTGATGAAGATGATGAATATGCTATTCATGTCGAGAAATTTAAATGAGCCCACAGTTAGTTTTAAGAAAAAATCTACAAAAAAACTTCTAACATACTAAGTAACCACAACTCCTTCGGTATCATATCAAATTATGTTGTTTATATCTGTAAGTACAGCCTTCATTCATCAATACTAATTTTCAGCAATAAGCTATGCAACTCAAGGCAGTGGAGATACTCTGATTTTTTACCGACTTCAAAAAAAAGAGGAGGTTCACAATTCGTCGGTTTTTTTTTTATGTTTTCAGCAATAATTTCGTCGTTTATGAACCGATTTCAAAAATTCTTTTTGTATTGGAATGGGCGTAGCTTACAGGTGGTCCCATAGTCACCATATCGAGATCTGATGATGGGATCCCAAGGAAATCGAGGGAACTCCTCAAATATCATAGGCACATTTGTCACGATTTTGGTACTCGGAATAGTTTTTCATTGAAGTCGGTTCCTTTTTGTTAAAATTATAGCATGAACGGCTTGACTAGTAGCTTAACTACCCTCTCCTCAAAAGACTAACCTAAAATTATAGCATTGTGCTGTCGTGTTTTGTCGTTGGTGAGCCGATCGGAGGCTCAATGATGCAGAATAAATATTATTTGACATCTAAACATACAATGCCTAATAGTTTCAAACTAAACACAGTTGGTACTATGAAACTAGATTAACTGATAGTACTTTTTTAAACGCTTTTTATTAGCTTGACCTGTATGTTTATATGTTTGTAACCGACTCCTTTGGGTGCAATTTTGACCCATTTTATACGGCCAGATTTCGTTCAAACTTTGTAGATTTATCGGGGACCGATTATTAATTTGAAAAAAATAAATAAACAAATTAGTCCTTTTTAGTCTTTCTAAAAAATAGTTTTAGAAATCGTACGCTTTAAACTAAAGTAGAAAATAATTTTAATGTAACAAAGCTTTCTGAAAATATTTCAATAACGTCGCCCCAAGCTTTTTACATAAAAAAATTTTCTACGTTTTAGCTTAAAAGCGTGTTTGTTTAGTTTTTGAAAACTATTTTTTTTTGTAAATACATATCTGTTGATAATACAAACATTCCAAGACCTCAAGCACAGCAGGCGCATACACTACCTTTGCGCCAGCGAGGCACTCGATATTAACATCAAGCATCTCAAGAAGCCCCCATTAATGTGGGTAACAAGTTGAATTATCTGCATTTGCAACCTGTTTAATGACCACTATTATTAGGTTCATGCTTTAAATCAAGAAGAGTCACCTAATTTATAGTGCGATTCAACTATTGTACAATACGAATACGTAAAGGGCTTCATACTTTTTTTTTCGTGTCGAGAAGTCTCTTTATATGTTTTCAGCCTAATTCATTTGTGTATAATAACACCATGTCAGTTACTTACACGTAAATACTGAATATTCCTCTCACGATAAATCTTCCATTTCTCTTATACAAGAAGATAATACCTGTCAGTCCGTATGTAGGGCGCGTCACCGGGATCGCAAGGCTTACCGTACGACACATCCAATTAGAAGATATTTATTACGGCTTACTGCACGCCGAATAGTAATTACTCGAGGATGAGTTTCGTTTTGAAATCATTTAATATCTTGCGAAGAAATCGTCACTTAGTCGCGATAAATTATCTTTTCCAAAGATCTTTGCAAGTATTTGATTTTGTACATTTTTGGTTTAGTGTCGCAGCAATATTTTACTCGCTTGATATTTATTTGCTTTGTACAAAGTTTCGTATATGTCTCTGTCTCTTCTCGATAGCTTTTTCTTTCTCTCTGTTTTTTTCCCTTCTCTCAATCTTTTTCCCCTTTTTCCTTTCCAAAAAGACCACTGACCACCAGAGAGTGAGACTGGCAGATTTGTTTCATGCACAAAATAAGTAACAGTTTTTTCTGTAAACAGTAAACCATATAACTATTTAAAATAAAATTTTAAGTCAAAACATGTGCTTATGATACCAAACCAAAAATCATCGCTACAATAATTTGCGAGTAAATATGTGGTGAAAGAAAAACCAAGAATAAAAAAACCAAAAAGTATGTAAAAAAAGAGTAATGCTTAATTTACATATGAATATATGAAGCATACAAAGCATGTACTGCGACGGATTCTGTTCTACGTACTTATGTCTATGGCTTACATAATTATACTTAAATACTTAGCTATACACACACACACACTACAATTCATTAATCCAGTTAGTCTTTGATAATTTACTAGAAATTAAAAGCGAAAAGGAAAGTTTTCCACTTTTTCGACTGCAGTGTAGTCTATAGATTGCCATTTTCACGTATGATACACTGAATTATGTAACTAAAAACATAGGTTTCATACATCAACCGCATGGCCAAGGTCTGCCAAATGAGATCATTAGACGAAGCGTAAGATAAGCAGTCAAGGTTTAAATTATTTTAGTAAGCCTAAGTTACTCCTTATGCGATCAACCTTCTGTCAGTGAAAATCCCGTCAACATCGGTACAGACGTTCCAGAAAATAGATAAAATACACAGACACACAGACAAACAAGTTAATTTTTTAATTTAAATACCATATATACTTCCACATGCATTTAGTAAATAAACCTTTCAATTGATATTAAAACACTAAAATTTTATTTATTGTATAGAATGCTTACAAAATTATACTGTCCGTCTTTCAAATATCACAAATATCGAAAACAGATAGTGTAAAGTTCTTCCAATCTTGTATTCAGTCCACGGTGCGCCCTGGCAATGATTACACTTTGCGCCCGTCTTTATGTTAATGTAACTGTTGGAAATTCACTCGCGTTGATTTTTTTTTACTTAAAGCCTCAACTGCTTTGACTTTTGGGGTGATTGAGAAAAGACGTGAATGCTGAACATGAAATTGTCGCTTAGAAATGATTTTGAATTAGTTTTCTTTGTGATGTATCGTAATAATATAACATTATTTGATAAGTATTATTTAATTAACTGTGAAAGACCTAGCCAATATTTCAATTTTCAATCATAGTATAGCGTCGGTAGCGAAGTGGTAGCGTATGCGTTTGCTGTGCGAGGTCTCAGGTTTCATACCCGGGTCGGACCAAATGTTTGTGTAATCCGCAAATATTTGTTTCGGAGTTTGGGTGTTTTCTATGTATAATAGGTATGAATTTATATGTAGTATTTATATAGTATGTTTGTATGTATTTATTTATATTTTTTTTGTCTACCTTAAAACTCGCAACCAAATTGTCATTATCATTAATTTCCACACCATCCTACGGTAAACTGGTAGATAATGCCTAAGGCGTTTAGTCCGCCATTGTACTTTTGTGTACAAAGATATTACATAAATGTTTTTTTGTAATAACTAACTACAACTACTAGTAAGTTTAACGCCGATAGTTTTTTTTTTTATTTTCGTTTTCTAATATTGAAATTATTTTTCAAAAATAATGATCATAGAATGATGAAAAATTATCTAAAAAGGGCGGCATGGCGTGGGTCACCATGCTAAATTGCCTACTCTCACAATGAGCATGGTGGCCCTTACTCC
The DNA here is from genome assembly GCA_932526445.1 of Phragmatobia fuliginosa. Lineage (NCBI taxonomy): Eukaryota > Metazoa > Arthropoda > Insecta > Lepidoptera > Erebidae > Phragmatobia > Phragmatobia fuliginosa. The sequence continues at coordinate 19,667,552 of OW052064.1, forward strand.
TGGATTCTACTCATGCTTTCCATCAGGTAGAGTAGAGTTACTTAAATATAAAAAAAGCCTCAATCTATTTCATCAGACAACGAATCATCTCTGTTGGTTCAGTAACGAAAGTTTATAGATATAACTTTTGATACCAAACTTTATGACATCTTTACAAACATACATAAAACAGACACAAAGAACACCAAGACTCTGAACAATGTTTTGTGAATAACACCAATTTTTTTTTGGGATTTGAACCCACAATGCTTAGCGTGGTAGTAAGCGGCAAGATGACATGTGAAACTATTTTTGGTACCGCGGCGATGTCGGACGTATTCTTGCTAGTGGAACTAGCAAAAAAAAACGCATTCAAATATCACTATCGAATGCAAAGACCTTTTTTAAATATTGACCTCGTTCGCTCTAGCTGGAAAATTGTCAACTTGCGAAGCACGTTTCAAGGATTTGGTAATTTTACTTTTTTTTTTCTATAGAAACCTGTCGAGATTCGCTTGATGCGGTAAATTGTCGAGGGTCCATGATTGTGGAGCGGTAGAATTTAAAATTTTGGGCCACGTACTCCTACTGTGTATTGAATACAAATGGGAGAGCTTGCACTTTCGTTTTGAGGTGTAGAAAAAACAATAGTCTCTTATTCTTAGTGTAAACAAAATAGTTGAAGGTGTAAATTGCCTATTTAAGTACAATGTTGAATTCTAAGGTCTTTTTAAGCAAGTTGTAGTTTTTTTTTTATTTTAGTAAGCTGTCTATGGTGGAAAAAAATTTAGAATTATCATGTTTTCCACAAATAAATATACACGTTTCCATTTTCTTGTTTGTTTGTTCACTAAAAGCTTAGTTGGAATTCAGAGTATTTGTAAATATATATGTCTAGGTGATTATTTTTGGAACAAATATGGTGATAATGCAACTTAGTTATATTGTTATTACAATGTTCTTAAATGTATTAAAGACTGAGAAATTCAAATTACGAATAAACAACAAAAATAGCAAATATTTTCTGTAATGATGTAACAGATTTTTTTAATATGTTCTTTTTTCTATTTTATACTATACAAAGAAAAGTGTCACGTACCTAAGATTTAAAAATTGTTTACTGATATATCTAAACTACTAAACGTTTTTAATTATCACTGAACGGTCTCTACTCCAGCTACCTCTAGTGTGTGCAACTCTTTTCCCATTAGCACACGTTTGATCAAAAACGTGGGTTAGCATAATAATGAACAATTTGAACAAAAATTCAAAGGTTAGTAAAATGCGCGTTCAATGCCCGTTGCTTGATCATACCTATAAGGTATTATATCCCGTACGACATACCTGCACCTCAAACTTTATTTTTTCGAACATTATATTGTACAAATAATTAACTCCTAAGTAAATAAAAGTTTGGGGCGGCCGCTAGTAAAATATGTTCTTACGATATAAAGTTTTTATGCAAATTGTATCGCCAGCGTTACGTCACATCTTGAGATGCACAGTTAAGTCGCACGGGTTGTACAACACCTTTGTTTCCCACGGGACTTGCCAAATGAACTGCCACTCTATTGAAATACCTGTATTCAATAATTCCTTGAATATCTCGTTTAAAAAGTTTCGTATCGTAAATCTTTTTGATGCTTTATCTTTTATTTGCTTAACTATTTAACATTGCATTTACTATCGTCAATTTTAATATTCTGAGCACATTAACAATGAAAAATGTAAAGCAAAACTTTGTACCCATTTTAGGAAAACCATGCGAACGGACGGGAGTATGAAAATATAATATGTATTATGATCGATTACTACTATTACAATGCATTTTTTTCTTTCAATTTCGAAAAAGACGCAATCATTAACATAAAGAACTTTAAAACCTTTATTTTTTAGTTCTCTTATTTTTCTATATAAAATAGTTATTTTAAAAACAATCCCTTCAAAACCATTAATAAAGATAGTTCATTTTAAATTATGTCCGATATTTTCTGCAACACAAGACTCGGTTAGTGAAACTGAAAAGAGTAAAGTAAAATTGCAAAGCTATGCCATACACCTCAATATGTTTTTTTTTTAAACTTAAGACATATAGCTCAATGAACAATAAGCAGTTAGTCAACTCCGTGTCCATAAAACCCTCTGAAACTCTTTTATCAACAACTTTATTTTCATTATATTGCAAAAACAACCAAGTCTAACTTCTACTTACAAGCTTTAACCTTCCCTACGAAATATCTCTCAAGATTTTCCACCTAAACCTTAAATAACATCCTGAATCGACCCTAAAATAATGCAGTCGACATAAAAAGATTAACAGCGCTTCCACTTTTGTGTTAGAGACAGGGGATCAAGAAATATAGCTCGGGTAAGACGGGTGAGGTACGATAGGGTATAGTCACATTGTACCGAATATTTGTGAGTTAAAAAGGTCATATGTTAGGTAAATATGTGCTAAGGAATATATGTGATGGGCATATTGGATCGATATTATTACATGTGTTGAAGATGCATACTTACTGCTTTTTGTTAATAAGTAAGTTAATGGTTTTTGACTGGGAAATGAAAATATGTATGTCGGAGCATCGGGGGAGGCTTCAAAGCGGTCTAAATTGTGGCTGTCCATCGTGGGTGGTGCAACGGCAGAAATTTTAAAATAAGTGTGCGCTTGTGTTGTTCAATGTCATACTATTTGAACAGCTTACATATTAACGCAAAATCAAAAACGATTAACAAGATTGAAACGAGTTAAGAGCCAATAGGTTAGCACATGTGCACCGTGCGGTAGCCGTCAGTAGAATGACCGACCGCCATTACTAGTTGCGCGACAACAATATTCAACATCTTTCAATCATCGTTGTGTCATGATAAGTTATAGTTTTTGCATGTATTAAGGCTAAACCATCTCTTTAAATTTTGAAAGTATACACTGGTTGTGATTCTGTTGTTCACATCACTAAACTACAATTCACTAAAATTTGTTGTAGGATAATATACTTTAATTTCATTTGTTTACATTCCATTGTTCATTATCTTAAAACTTAATTTTACCATACTAATGCATGTTAAGTTCAGTATGAAGCTAAAATTGATCGGAGACAAGCGCATGTTTATTAGTTGACCCTAAACGTCTGTTGAAGATAGCACTATATGACCTTTTGGTTTATTAATTAATTCTATTTCAATTTGTTCACTAAATACGGTGAATTCACTTACTCTTATCATAATGGGTAAGCGTGTGTGACGCGGAATAATGAAGTATGATTCCTACTCACATCCTACTATCCTACTAAAGTTTGTGACTATGTATGTGTGTATGTATGTTTGTTCCTCTTTCACGCAAAAACAACTGAGCGGATTTGGATGAAACTTTACAGTAATAGAGCTTATATATCAAAATAACACATAGGCTACTTTTTAATGCAATAATCGAAATATACGGGCGAGAACTAGTTTATTAAACAAATACATAAATCGTAGATGTCAAAATGTGTCACTGTTTATCTCCTGTCAAAACTTCACAGGTTGCTATGCATAACACAGTTGCATAGCAACCATAATGATATACGCGGGTAACACCGCGGGGCGCAGCTATACCTTGTCCATTCGTTTAATATCTTTTTGTCAGGTCACGCCTATAAATTACCGGTATTTTTTTTCGTAATAATGTACTACAGTAATGTCGTACTTTATAGACGGGTAGGGAAGTGGGCAGTGTGCATAGCTAAAAACAACATATAAAACAGTTCTTGAAATACGATAAATCGATTAAACGATTAAAATAATCTATCATATTATTATGATCAAAATAATTTGACTTCATGTAAGTATTGTTTCTGTAAATTTAATAAATTAAAAAGGAAATTAAAATAGTATGACTTCAAGATTGATTATTTATATGCAAGGAATTAAGTTGAAATTTTGGAATTTAAGTTCAAACTCTGTGCATTAATTAATTTATTTTGGACCACTGTCTTAAAATGTAACTATGCACGTATTAGTAAAATTTTACTTTGAAACGCGTGGTTAATAACGTTTAAATAGAGAGTTATGAGAAAATATATTTGAAAAATCACGTAATACTTACTAAACCGACCTTCAAATGACTGTGTTAGGAAGTTTTCTTTGTTCTGGGCCAATTATGTATCATAATAGTGCACATTTAATTTATTTACAATACTGACATAAAGAATATTATATCGATTGATTTTGATTTCAAATCGAATCGGTGACGTGTGAGGGCTTCACTAATTTCGAAATTTGTTGAAGTGTCAAAAAGATAATAAAGGAATGGACAGAGTATAGTATAAATATAAAAATTATTTTCTTGTGACTACAACTCTGTGACTGAACAAATAATCTTCATATGTCCTAATGCCACTGTAATACATTGTGGGGTAACCCATTTCGTGCCTTAATAAATAGTCTTCAGGTCCAATACACACAAGCGAGTTTTTCCTATATCTTGAAATAACGTTGACTTGTTATCAATAAAAATAAATGTTCAATTTCGGTTCGTTCAAACATGAGTTTGTTCATTGATTTTTGTACATTTTTTTTTCAAGTGGAAATCTTAGCTCTACGTCATATAATCAACCTATTAACATCACATAATAATTATTAGCGTATGCCCGCGGCTCTTCGCTTCCGTTTCATCCTGTAATACGTTCTTCTTCTTCTTCTCAATTTTAGGGTCAGGCCCGTGTCGGTGGTTTTTTAATTTATTACCTAAGGGTATTTTATAAAAATAGTTTACGTCTTTTTCCCAAAACTACTAAATAAACAAATCAAACATCGATTAAAGTGATTTCAGAGAAGTATGGCAAGTGGCAAGTATAATTGTGGCACGAAAATTTTACATACATATGTACATTTTTTTTAAGATTATTGTTTGTTTTGCAAATCTAACCCAGCTTAAGATATATTAACAGTGCTCTTTATTAAAAACAAAATATTTTATAAAGATAAAATTCGATTGCCTCAATATTCGTGTAGTAACAATTAATAAGTTTAATATCCAATACGAATAAATTGATAAAACAGTAGTAGTAAAACAAAGGGGCTATTTGTTACCTCACACTCCGCAATTTGAAAGATTTTAGAAAGTGATTAGGGGAGATCCCTCTAATAATCACTGCATGCTGCCGTTTTAAATACCTACCGAATTCATTAATGCCGACCATCACCAAAGAGCTTAGAAAACTATAAACCCCCGACTTCGTAAAAGCTTTAGATAAATAAATTGTAAGCCATATACATTTTTCATCTGTGCTATTAGTTACGAATCAAATTATACTTTATTTATTAAAATCGGTATGGTACTTTAGTAGCTAAGGTGAAACATACATTTACTGCCAATACTATAACCTCTATTTTTGGTTTCGATGTAATTGGGTAAAAATAAAAATCCAAAAAATATTTTAGTAAATATTTTAGATATATTTATTAGATTAGTAAAATTGTGTTTCATATGTGAAACCATATTTATTTTTCGATCCTAAGTACGTATCACCTCCTTGGAATGAAACCCGTCCATTCAAAGGTTGTAAGTAATAAGGCCGCTGTTTGCACATCAAATTTTTTGCTAGCCTTATGAGTGTGTATTTTTTAAAAACCCTGGTTTACAAATTATGTGTTGGAAATAATAACATTTATTTTACGAAAGTAACTACGTCTGTCTGTATGTCTGTATGTCTGTGAAAACTACTAAACGGATCTAAATGATATTTATGAAATATATATTGGTACACTGATAGTCCACAGCCGTAGAAAGGACATAGGCTACTTTTAAACGCAATAACCGACCTACACGTGAACGGAGGTGTGGCCGCCTAAAGTTAGTTCATAACAGCTTGTATTATGGGTGCTAACTGATATAAATACATTTTTTTTTAGTAAATACATACATATTATAGAAAACACCCAGATTACAGACAACAAATATTTGTGGATTACACAAAATCTTGATCAGCAGCCGTATACGCTGACCACTAGACCAACAAGGCAGTACAGGGTTGGAGATAAAACCAAATATTAAACCATTGGTTTTTGTAAGTTATTGGACTATAAAAAGTCACTGCTTTCATTCTCCTTTGATTTGCAGCGTGATCCGTCACAAAATCTTACCCGTAAGCTGAATTGTATGGTATAGGCTATTTCAAGCTTGAGTTAGTGTATTTATAGTTGATTGATTTGTGTGGATGAAGAAAACTTGGGATTTTTTTTATTGATTTCATCATAAAATGGTATATTTTTTCTGTTTCTATTCCTACATAGACAACTTTATTTTCATAGCGAGGTACACATTTGTGTACTGACCGGAGGAAGACTGAAATGACTGCCTATTATTGTAGAAATACGTCTGTAGTGTATGAGTATTGTGGCAGCTATACTACTAATGAAAGAACAGGAGTAACAAAAAAATCACACAACGTTCAATCAGAAATACTTCAATTTTAAAGTATTTGGACTAAATAATTTTTCAAAAATATCCAAATAAAAAAGTACTATGACTGTTAAGAATTAGTGCTTATAAATATTTGAAGCCACAATAAAGGCGTAACAACGTCTTCTTTGTTTTCATCTTTAAAACGATTTTCTTAACCATTATAATTATTTTTCTACTAGCTACTATTATCCGATATCTATTTTGCTATGCCTGCTGATTTCAGCACAAACGGATTGGCTTGACCTGGGCAGTACTACCCTCTAACAGTCATCATCATCAGCCTTCAACGGTCCACTCCTGGACATAGGCCTCTCCTTAGAAAGGAGGTTTTGGCCTACTATACCACGCTGGCCAGACGGGTTGGTATGGGTTGGTTTCAAGTTTTCCTTCTCTTTGCATAGATGTTGTCTTGCGTAGTCGACTAAGTCGCCTTTTACGACAGCCGCGGGATGAATAGGAGTGGTGACACTTTGTATTATTAATCCGTCACTACACGGACAACGTAACAATACCTAACAGTAGACCAACCTAATATAACAGCATTCGTGCCTTTCACTGATGAGTGCGATACTAAAGGTTCAATGACGCTAAACATATCAAAATAGGCAACCATAGTGTAACATCACCATGCCGTATTTTCTTAGATTTATGTTGATGCTTTCCATCAGGCAAAATATAGTTTGGCAGGGTCATAAATAAATAAAAAAAAGTTAAAGTATAATGAAATAACTCAGGATACTCACGCAAGCTGTCTGTTGCTTTCCTACTTTAAAAGTATCAAGAAAGTTATAAATTGCATATGCAAATTGTTTTCATTACAAAGTAATTTTTTTAAACTGTGAATTGGCAATTTCTCGAGTTGACACGAACATCGTTACCAAAGTTATCCCGGCTTACGTTTTGCAATTTATAAAGGGGACTTATTTCACCCTAAAAAAATTCTTGTTAGAGGTGTGAAAAAAATATTTTTCAAGAAAGGTTTTGAAGTTTGGAAAGTTTTTTCCGCAATATATGTAACTTTTGCCATAATACAGTAATGTTTCAATGGAAGCAAATACAAATACTTACTGTAAAAATGTTTAGTTATACATTAAATTGCCGAGAAATAAGAATTATGTAGCTAAATTAATATTTTACACTAATGTAAAGCCTAAAATATGATTAATACTGCCTCGTTGGTTTAATAAATTCCTAATAGCTGCCCGGAGTTTGGAAGTTTGGCGGTGATTCACGCCCGTGCCTCGGAGAGCACGTAAAGCCGTCGGTCCCGGTTGTCATGAACATCTATGGCAATCGTTATTGGGAAGTCAGTGCCCTCAAATATACTGACAACTAGTTCAATCTTCGAATTTCAGTTCTCCCTTAGGGTTGCGGAGGTCCGATGCCAGTCGCTCCGTGGAAAAACTGAAATTCAGGTAAAACCGGTTGAACTAGTAGCCGACCCCAAATAAACTTGGGAATAATGGCTAGGAGGATGAATGTAAAGCCTAAAATAGAGGTAGACATAAAATGATTGAATATACGTTTAAGTTAAAATCATCATTATTATCACTCTTGTAGTCCACTGCTGGGCATAGACCTCTTCCATTCCCGCATCTAATTCCTGCCAGCAAGTGTAGCAGTAGCAAAAGTAGTGATAAACGAAAAGTTATTGATTTTCAACAACTTGTCTGTTGCTATTTCAGATTTATCTTAGTAAAATGCTGAAACAAATAGTTATGAAGATTTATTGTACAAGCCAATATTTTCTCGAACGCTTAAGTAATAACTTCATGCCGGAATTATTGAGTGCCGAAAATAAATTTTGTGAACGTCATTATTCATTGAAAGTGTATGTTTTGGTGATAAACGAGCCCTATTATATGAGAATCTATACCGATGAGGAGCTATAAGAATCACAGAGGATTGTCTTCAATAACTTTTGGATAAAGCTTCTTTTTAATAAGTATTTTTTATGAGTGAAATCCAAGAATAGGAGTCACCGACCTCATTGTAATGGCGGCTTAGTGAGATGCTTCTGCATTATTGGGCCTCCGGTCTCATAGTCACCAATAAAATACGAAAAAACTAATGCCATCATTTTTGGGCTGATCTTTTGTGTGAGGGTAGTACTACCCCGGTCGAGCCGGCCCCATTCTTGCTGAAATCAGCCTGGCTCTACTACCTGTACTTTTTTTATTATTTTTGTTGTTCAATGATTATTGTTTTATTTAAAATAAATATTTGATCATCAAAAATGGAAGAGACCACGCTTATGCAAACGTAGAAGACACACGGAAAGACTGACTACTAGAAGAATGTGTCTGACAGTCTATGAGAGAGTCTATGATATGTCGCAAGTATAGATATATGTATAAGTATGTATGTTACTATGTCGCAAGCAATGCCAAGACTGAGTAGTTATCTTTTTTTAAGGGAGGTCATCCCTCATTAATGAATGTGGATATGTGGTTGATAAAATAGGGGGAGTTAAAGAGACCAAGAATTAAATTTATATAAATAAAAATGAATCACCAAATAATATGTTGCCAAGTCCTTAAGGAGAGAAAAAAAATAAAAACTACGAGAAAAATGGTAAAAAAACACTTAATTCCCCACACAAACAGAGGAAATTAAAACACTGTAAGACTCACTGGCAGTTGATGATATATGAAAAAACTTAGGTTACTTTTATTGTAGACCCGCCCCACGAAAGCTTTCCATAGATTTTGTTGTAGAGACGAGTAACAACGGCTTAGCTAGTCTATACAAATGTCGTTAATACGAAAGTATTATATATAGTTACACCAAAACAGCAATTTTACAAATTTTGTCTGTCTGTCAATCCCAAATTCTGTTTGTTTCGGGTAATCTATGGAACTGATGGACTGATTTTGACGGGACTTTCATTTGCAGAAAGCCAATAATTTGCAATTAATTTGCAGAAACCTAAGGAGTAAGTAACAGGCTAATATTTTTTAGACCAGCTTCGTTCAGGACTCCGCTAATGAGATATAAAATCTAATTAATTAACATCTTTTCTATGACGTATTTATTTCGTAAGTGAATATTATGTGAACGTTGAACAGCCTTTGCAATATCTGTTTTAGTCTAAAGACTCGAGTATATACATATATTTATATGAATGTATGCCTCTGGGGCCTTCTTTAATTAAAGATAAGTTAGATTATCTCATAATAATTTATTGCGAGACACACTAGACGTTAGCTCTTTATTTCATTAGCAAGAATATTGGATTACCTTTATTTAATGTAATGTGACTTTAATAATTATAATTACAAGATTAATAATAATAAGCTTTGAGACTCATGATTAAAAAGATCTTGGCAAATTAAATGCTTGAGAAAGGAAGCATAAGTTATTTAAACTGTAATATTAAATTTATTCGTGACAAAATAGAAGATGGATGAACGTATATATAATACTTTATTTCTACTTTAGGGCTTCCAAATAATATTCAGACAATAAACTAATAAAAATATGTAATACTCGCATACGTCTTTCATATTATTATGTATAAGTATATACCGATACAGACCTACAAAAATTAATAAGTATTAGAATAGAATAATAGAATAAGTTTGTTTACAAAAAATTATATCCATACTCTTAGTTTTAAGTTCTCAATACTTTATAAATAGATGCTAAGTTGGTCTGAAGAAAGGGCTTTATATATTATATACCGATAAATAAAATAGTTTTTTGCATTAAAGATTAATTTGAATTTTTTGAGTACCCCGGTTTTACCCGTGGTTATTGTTAAAATCGCAAGTAACGCTGCGGAGTGAGGCTAGTCTAAAAAAATACAGATCAAAATAAAAATGCATTTAGTAAAAAAAGCGGCCAAGTGCGAGTCGGACTCGCCCATGAAGGGTTCCGTATCAGCAAGTAACATCATTTAAAAGTTCTTGTAGTTCGTTGTAACTTTCATCGATGTTTTTATACTAGTGTATTGATTGGATGAAAGGTAAATTGCATGTTACGATTTATGACGTATTAAAATAAAACTACTCACTAGATCTCGTTCAAACCAATTTTCATTGGTAGTTTGCATGGTAATGTACAACATATATTTTTTTTAGTTTTATCACTCCCTTATTTTAGAAGTTAGAATTAAAGTGGAAAAATGTGTGTCCCCACACACATTTTTCCACTTTGGAAGTGTCTCTCGCGCAAACTATTCAGTTTAGAAAAAAATGATATTGGAAACCTCAATATCATTTTTGAACACCTATCCATAGATACCCCACACGTATAGGTTTGATGAAAAAAAAATTTTTTAGATTCAGTTCCAAGTATGGGGACCCCCAAAATGTATTGTTTTTTTTTCAATTTTTATGTAAAAATCTTAATGCGGTTCACAGAATACATCGACTGAGCAAATTTCAACAGTATAGCTCTTATAGTTTCGGAAATAATTGGCTGTGACATACGAACGGACAGACAGACAGACTTGACGAATCTATAAGGGTTCCGTTTTTGCCATATGGCTACGGAACCCTAAAAACATCATTTGATATTACATACAGACACTCCTTAATTATTTCTTTTGTTTAACTTCAAAACTTTCATTTGGAACAAACAAATGACTTCCAAAATCCATGGGCCCTGACATTCTGTATTTATCTAGATACAGATTTAGGTATACCACCAAAGTAGGAGTTGTTAAATAGCCTAGAAGATAAGAAAATAATCTTAAATCTTATAATATTCTCGTGTCAAATTGTGTTAGTTATACTCCTCCGAAAGGGCTTGACCGATTCTTTTAAAATTTTGTTTTTTTTTCAGTAGGTCGTACACTATTTTTTATACCCCTAAGCAATAAAGGATGATGCAAGCGGAGCCACAAGTTTCAGCTAGTATGTTCTACATAAATCATAGTTACATAAGAACATTCTAATATTGGATGTGTTCATAGAAACCCTTTATGCCACAAATAAACCAATTTCTCGAGCACAAGTTTCAGTAGGGCTGGCCCCATGGGGTGTTAACTTGAAAGAGAGAAACGCGTGCCATGTTTAGTACGACTAAAGTACATCACGAAAACCAAGTCCCCTTTAGGGGACCAAATTAGTAGGGGTTGACAAACATTTTGGAGCAAAATTATGGAACAAATTTGTACTAATTTCGAAAGGAAGTTGAATGGAATGAATTGAAATGGAAGTTGTTAACGATATAGAACAAAGAAACAGTTTCAAGGTTCTTATACATTTTAAAAAGTACTTTTGTACACTTTTATTTTTAATGTTTCTAAAATTTTGCATTTATACCGTTACTTCACGGGTAAGTGGTTGCCACGCCGCTTCCTACTGCGCCAAGTGTTGTGGGTTTGAATCCCACATGGGACAATTGCAAGCAGTGACACCTTCAAATTGTGTAGATCAAAAATGTGACTAAATACAGGCTATACCTAGTTTGGGAAGCAGTTCCTGTAACGTGTATACTTACATACATAAACTGCCAAAGTATGTACTTCTTTTGCTTTGTACTATCAAAATGTTATGTCTGGTGTGAAAATAAATATATTATCATTATTATTATTATACTTTGATTGACAAATTGTTGTTTTGGGTGTTCATTGTGTCCGTTTCATATATGTTTGTAAAATCCCCGCGACACAAATTGTATTTGATGAAGATGATAATATTTCGGACATGTTACACTACGCCATTTAGCTTTAAACTAAGCAGAGCTTCTACTATGAAAGCTAGATTTATTGATAGAATCCTTCTAAGTAAAAAAAAAATGTTTCAATAACATAACTTCCACAGTAAGAATAAACATCTTGTGTCACGTATATAATATAAACACCGAAACTTTAAAAAAAAAATTTTTGTATATCATACAAACATTTGGCCCGACCCAGCATTTGAACCCATTGTTTTAAAAACATGAAATCTTTAGATTTCATTCGCATTTTTTTTAAAGTTTCATCAACAACCCATAACGTCTCACTGCTAGGCTGGGGTCTCCTCTCAAGAGAGGGCTATGGCCATATGACCTCACGCTGGCTGAGTGCGGGTTGAGGACTAAAGTTTTTTAAAAGTAAATATCATGTAAACGAGGCTTGAACAAAGTGGCGTGCAATTAGAGAGGCCTATGTTCAGCAGCAGCAGCAGACTGCGTTAGGCTGTTGATGATCATGATGATTATGATTATGTATATAATACTGCTACTACTACGTCTACTTTAAAGACGGAATGACGTCAATTGTAAATTATGGTTTTAAGAGAAAGTCAAGAATAAGGAGTACATAATTTAGTTTATTTAGTAAATTTAATGACACTTTTAAAATAAGAGAGAAAGCAGGACTCTTAACTACTAAAAATGGCCTCCGCGTGCTTCTCAAGCTCCAGCGCCTTTATAACCCCATCGCATTTGTCTTTTCATTTCGTATTTATCTAAAACATTATACTCCATTCAAGAAATTCTTAAAGACATCAAGATACGGCAATACAGAGTCAAAATTGTCGCTTGTCAACACTGCCATTACTCATAGAAATAAACAATCATCTGGAGCACCCCTTTTTAATTATGCAAAATCTGTGCCATTCATTAACCCCTCCCTTCCCCTCCGGTCCCCCGCTACCCCTCCATTATCTCTGAGGAATGGACAAAATTATTTACTTGAAAATTATGAAAAATATATAAGATGGATGACGCAATCCGTTTCAATTTTATGCGAGTGGCAAAACGCTTTTGGTTTTATTTATTTACTCTGTATAAATTTGATGGGTATGAATAATAATTAGTATTAATAGGAAAAATTCGTTATACGAGTATAATTATAAAGCCATCAATCACCCATAACATCCCACTGCTGGCCTCGGCTCTCTTTTCAGGAGAGGGCTAGGGCCATACGTCCCTACGCTAACCGTGAGGACTGAGGACTGGCAAGCCACGTTGTGGCTACTTAATCTTGCCGCTGGATTTTCTTATTCCGCCCGAAGATCTCAAACTTAGCTTCACGACTGTTATCTTATGACAAAAGTGGAACCGACTTCTTAACGTCACCTAAACGCTCATAGCAATTATGCCACTAACGGTCACCCATCTAAGTAATTACCGTGAAATGGTTGCTGACGAGCGTATGCGACTGCTATGTTTGAGGTCTCGGGTTCGATTCCCGGGTGATCCGCAAATATTTGTTTCAGAGTTCGGTTGTTTTCTATATATAATATTTATGTATGTACAAAAAGCATGTTTATGTATTTATATCAGTTGTCTAATACCTATTTAAGCTCCATTTAGTTCGGGACTAGATCACATGTGCCTGATATCCGAAATACTTATTTATAAAAAAAAAACTGGGCTATAAGAAAAAATATGCAATGAAAGTAATATTCCTTTCAAGAGACGCTAACGCAGATATGCAACTATGCAACTCAATCAGTAATAAACAAAAATGTTTTTAGTGACTCATGCATTTATGAATAATGTAAATTTTGACGACTTACTTTAATTAGGAAATCAGTAATAGTGACTAAGTTCTTGTGCGATCCTCAAATATTTGTAAATGTATGTGTGTACAAAAAAAAAATCTGTTTCTGTATTTATATCAGTTGTCTAGTACCCATAATACAAGTTCTGCCTAGTTTAGACAAGATAGCGTTGAGTGTTAGGTTTCCGAAATATTTATTTATTTAAAATTTGTTAATTTGAAAGCACACACATTAACACTCTTCAAGCTTAACCAGACATTGAAATTTTGAACGTGCTTTCAAATCATACAACTCTTTTCATCACAAATCTAGATTATCAATTCAAGCCGTTAGCTAGTTGGATGTCAATATTCATTTAGTGGCTCGGCCATGGTGTGCGCGTGATTTGTCGCTCCACCCTACACCCCTCTCAGCACCAAAGGGAGCCAGTCGTGGTCCGAATACGAAATCGCGACGAATTTCACGCAGACCCACCAATTGATGTCGAAAATCGTTTTTGTTATTAATAATTCGGAATCCGTATCTTAGATTTCGCTTTGATTTATATGTTGATGGGTTTTGATGTTTGATTTCTGTATCTTGCTTAGGAATAATGATTTCTTTGGTTAGCTCATTTTTGATTTGCCTTTGCTACTGTGTAATTTTATTTACTCGATTAATTCTTTAGGTATCTTTCCAAATGGGTAAAAACAAATATTATCTGTTTACAAAGGTACCATGTTGGGATATTTAATTGGAGTAAAACTTTAAGAAAAGTGATGCGAAAACAGCTCAATAGATCACAATACGTATTATAACCACCACTCTTGGTTTCTACTTATACTGTCCATCAGGTAGGCTCAGATAAAAACACATCTTATTTCTTAAAAATACAGGTTTCATTATTTATTATTTTTACTGAAAAGCAAAGACTCCTAATGAAAGACCATCTAAATACTTACAAGATAAAGCTAGCATAGCCAAATATTGAAATTAATTACTATAGTGCCGGTTGCTGCATTCATTTTGAATTAAAAGCAAAAACTACATACCCAATAAGTAATGAAATGAAATCAAGAAATAATTACAATGTTTTTGCGAATAAAGGTTTTCTTGATTCATTTTAAAATCGAACAGAAAATACCTCCCCTTAATTTTACAAGGTTACTAACTAAGCCTTTTATTTGAAAACCATTGTACAAGTAATAAAAGAGAAAAAGAGATAAAGAAAAACACAAATCAGTACAACAAAGGAAAATTAGCCACTTGTTGATTTCAATACATTTTTCATTCGGGTTTTATTTTATATTGGTTGTTTCCCGTTAAGAAGAAGAAAAAGTCCCAAATCCATGAAAGATTTTCACTAACAATACAACATTATCATTGTTTAATAGTTGTGTGCTATCTAGAATTGTATTACAGTGTCTAAGAACTATTTTAACAAAAAATGATCAGCAAAATAAATTAGAAGTTTTTATCAGAATTAAATTTTTTGGGCTATAAAATTTCATAAATAATGTGATTATTTCATATTGAAATTATTGCCCAGTTATTGTTTGCCTTTTAGTTGCTTTCTACTTACTTTGAACTACTGTAAAAGTACCTTAACAATCTCGTAAATATATTCATACTAACATGATTATAAATTCTGTCAGACTTTCAAGGCTAAACTTCTGAACTATTTTGATGAAATTTACAATCAAGATTCTTTGATTCTTGATTAAGGACATCAGTAGTTTTGGCGTGAAAACGCGACAGACAGACGGAGTTGCTCTTGCAATTATAATATCAGCAAGGATTACAATACACACCAATAAAACAGCACGAACGCTGCCATTTTTAAGTTGGTATGTAATGATAATAGTACTTCCCCGGTCGAGCTGGCACATTCATGCTAACATGAGTGTGGCTTTACTAGTTTGAATATAGTAGAACATTCCACTGCTGGAAATTAATTTATATTTGAAATACATTATACTTAATATTTATTTATAAAAGTACTGGTATCTTTAAAACTAGTATAATCACTTTATTATAATGTATGTACAATGTTGGTTACAAACTAAAACTAAAACAATGAACCTAAAACTAAAAACCTTAATCAAATATAATATTATAACTAAAATATATCATTAAAAAGAGTCCCTTTAGGCATGGTTCCGAAGATACTGGCAGCGTTCCCCCTTTGAATAGCTAGACTAATTCTTTGACCGAGGTAACTGCCAGCTCTTCGGTCTCCTGTGATGTCGACTAATCTTTTTGCTATTTCCTTGAAAAGCTTAATAGCGCTTGGACCCCACGGCCCAAGGGTCTCGAAACCGAATGGAACAAAATCATATTCGAAGCCTAGACCCCTATATTTGGATGCTTTAGCTTTTTCAGCCGCTTCACATGCCACACCAGCTCTGTTGTTGGTTCCATGTAGATGGCCACTAGTTTAATTACAATGATACACAATCTGTTACTTCATAATCAGCAATAATCTGATAAAAATGTGAAATACGTTCAGTTGTTTTAAAAATATATCCCATAAAATGTTTTTTTACTTAATTTCAGATTTTTCTCAATACATGGGCGACATGGATATACAAGACTACAAGGCGATGGCCGGTGGAACTGACAGGTAAGTGTATGATATAAGTGTTGATGAAAATTAACATTTTCATATTTCAATGTGTGTAACGTAAACGGTTATAAGAAAATAATTTTGCAAAAATCTACTTTAATCTTACAAACATATATATAAATAAATAATATAAAAAGTGCACTAAAAGGTAACTAATGCCTTTTCCTAATACACCCGATAATGTAATATATTAGATTATGATAGTCTTTCCAATAAATAATTTAATTGAAATATTTATTGAATAAAATAATTTAATTAATTGTAATAATTTAATCCCTTAAATAAGATCACCATATTTAATACAAACTCTAAACCTATTGAAAAAAAATACATTATAAAAGAAAAATCAAGATGCGTAACATAAACTCTTGTTTTTTTTAAAGAATACCTATCATAAAAAACAACAATGTCATTTTAATCAACATGAAAGCCTTTGAAGAATATATCAAAAACCTTTACAACATATGTTAGTAAGGTCACAAGGACCCTCCAATCTGCCTCCATTCATTCACGCGGAGTCATCCATCTTGTTTTTCTTTTTTTTTTGCTCGCTTATCCCTAGAGTCGGGTATTCGTCAAAGTGCAATATCATCAAATCACTGTAAAAGAAGTTTCATGATTTGAGGGGGTGCAGGGGGTGAAATATTACAACGAGAGAGGTTCGTTTCCGAAAGGACGAGTTGTTGATAGTGTGGCGTACAAATAGCTATACTAGTAAAAAGCGAGCTGTGGCCATAACATATTAAAAATTAAAGTATATTGCATTTGCATTTGCAATTTGCATGTATACATTCATTAGCATTTATCTGCGAATCGAGTTACTATGAATAGATACATTTCTTATCTTTCTTTTAACGAAGATGCATTTTCACATCATAGTATCATAGGTGTAATTGTGATACAGTATTTTTTTTTTTTTTTCGGCACTTAGTAATTTTTGTATATATATTTTTTTGAAATAGATCCATTTATCATCTTGTCTGTGGCATAAGATTGCTAGCTGCTTATATCTACTACTTAAATTATCGAAAATAATTTATCAGCTTTTAACTAGAGGTTTTGATCTGATAGATATTATTTCCTAAAATATCTATAATAAAGGTTAGTTAAAAAAAATACTCATAAAAGTGCTTAGTATTCTTTTTGACTTCTTAAACTCTCTTGATTTGATGTGAAGTGCTTAAGATTTTACATCAGATATTTTGTATTAGATAAGTCGTGTGCAGTCAAGAAACTATATTTTATCTTAGATAGCTTAGGTGTACAACACAAGCACATCGCGTTTAGTGTCGGCGTCGTTGTGTCGAGTCACTCAAGGCGTATTTCATGCTACGTCGACTCAAGAAATGATATTGTCGAGAATATGATTCGTGAACGTAACAAATGTATTATACACTCCAACCTTTGGGGACGTCAGTTCGGTTCTTGGAATGGACTTCGGAATTTATAGCTACCACCATTTTTAAAGGTTATAAATGTCCAGTGCTAAAGTGCTAAACATAATTCTTCTAACAGACACGTGCTATAAATGGACCAACGGGAATACACATGGACGAAGGTTACTTTATGGTTTTATTTAAATAATTGTATTTGTAGCTTATACTGATTTGGAATCGAATTAATATTCGATTTATTCAAATCTTTTGGCTTAACCATATATTTAGTATATAAATATTGTTCAATTATTAAAGAATCATTAAATAACCGCAACCGTATCAGTCGATTTTTTAAGAGCTGTGATGCTGCAGACAGGTATAGCGGTCAAACATATAACACCATTTTTACGTCAACAGCCAAACAGATATGATAATATGTACATCCTTTTGGAATTTCTGATTTTTGTAACATCTCGTAGTAGTAGTCAATTAAAATAATGAAATCATTTTACATAGATGATAGTTGAAGAAATACGTGTGAAAAATAAACATGATGTATGTATATATAAAGAAACTGATATACATTGCTTTATCGATACGTAAAAGTCAGTGATACTCGTAATGTATCTCGCAGTAACATTAAGAGACATCTCAAGTAATAAAACTTTTAGTGTACATAGCCATTCGTAGCAGCTCGTAGCTATTAGGTCTACGTCGTAACACGTAGCTCAATTCTCACATAGCAACTTCACTGAAAGTTTAACGTTCAAGTAATAAATATCGTTGAAGTTTATTTGAGGTTATATAAGCCTAGGAAGAATATGATTATCGGTTATCTAGGCGTAAAAATCCTTTTATAGTTAATTAGCGTGTTTCAATATAAAAAAACCTTCGTGCCTTGGTCGAAGTGGTTAGAAATGCGCAGACGCAGTCCCGGCGCGGTGTAACGTAAGCGCATAGACTTCACGGTGAGATGCCCTACTGCACATCTGCCCTATACTAATTAGTCTATTTTGATCAATTGGAAGGGATTCAAGTTAGAAGCTTCTGTCTGAGGTTATTTTATTGCCACATGTTATTTTAGATTGTACTGCTTTTAATTTTCGTGATTGTAACTTTGAAAGTGTCTATAATTTCTTTGTCATTAATATTCGAATATTTCAAGATAAAATAACAAGTATATGTAATATATCCTGAAAACTTAAATACCATAGGCTTAATATATAAAAAAGTAATCTACAACAAAGTTCTTAGTAAAATAGCTAATGAAAAATGAACTATAAAAATTAATG